>JAWNMD010000117.1:2451012-3676519 GCA_035044365.1 Drosophila neotestacea | reverse complement strand
ACAGACACACACACACACACACTTATACAGAAAAATACACGCAAGGCAACGCTTGATTTGTTGCTGCCTTTTTACTCTTGACTGCAACACACACACACACATACACATAGAGATAGATGTATGTATATACTGGGGCACAGGCCTGTAACGACATCAACTACAAAAGCCGCAGGACATTCTGGCATGAAGGATATTATGTATGTTTGTCTGTATAGCGCTAGCTGTTTGTTGTTGTTGCTTTTATTGTTGTTGTTGTTGTGGTTGATGATGATGGTTGCTCCAACGTATGTGCCCCGAAGGGGGCAACGAGACAAGGTTACCGAGAGATGGCAACTTTTTAATACTCCGCTTTTTATAGTGCACACTAACGGGTGTATTAAATGTATGGTATAGTATTTAAATCATATTTATAGAAAATTTAGGTTGTTATGCAGAAAATCGAATGAAAATTTGGTTATTTATGAATGAAAATTTTTAATTGTTGTTACAGAATAGTTAAATTACATTTAAAATAACGCAGTTTGTTCAATGTTTCATATACAAAACAGTTGAAACAGATTTAAAGTAATTTAAGTTAACATCAAGAAATCAATATCAAATTCGATTATTTATGAATATAAATATTTAATAGTTCGCAAATAGAATGGTTAAATCATACTTATAATAATTTCCGTTGTTCTGAAGAAAATCAATTTAGAAATCTGTTTTTTTTGTATTTAAATGTTCAATAGATATGGAATAGTTGAATCACCTTTCAAATAAATCAGGTTGTCATGCTTATTACTATGTCATTTCTTAGTTACTATGTAGGGTAAGTCAAAGTCGTTTATTTTTTAGTGGTTTGACGGTATACTCGTTAAACAGACTGTCTTACCCCATACAACCCGCCCGTTCCAGTAACAATAACATTGCGGCCACCTGCTGCGGCTGCACTTGAGTTCATTTCACTGTTATGCTATCTGTTTGTTATTTTTTCTCCATCATGTCTCTCTCTTATTCTCTCTCTATCTCTATCCTTCTTTCTCAGTTTGTGTATAAGTAGGTGTGGGTGTGTGTTGTTGCCTGCGGTTGGTCTGTCAGCTTGTAAATTTTTAATAAACTTTCAGTTTACTTTTGCTGTTGCCGTTTTGAGTTTTTCCTTTCTGCCATTGCTGTTGTTGTTTTTCTCGTTGTTTTTGTTGTTGTGTTGTTATTGCTTAAGTGCTTTTGTCATTAAATCAAAAAACGAGAAGGCAAAATCCTATATCATAATGCTATGAGATATGCTATGCAAAAGCGCTTTGTCTGTATCTTTATCTTATTATTCAAAAAATTTTCAAAGATAAATTCTTCATAAATATTTATGTATATGCTGGAATTGAATAATGATTGTTATTTGCATTTAAATAAGCGTCAATTGAAGTATTCAAGCAATTATTACAATTTATAAATATCATACTTTGCTACATTTATCTGAAATAATCTTCATTATGCATATTGTTCTTGCTCAGAGCACAATGGTTTTACAATCATACCCTACAATTATTTATAATAAATGGGTAAACATATGCTCTCATTTTCGACAAGCTTCCAGCACGTTTATTTTTGCTCTTGCTGTTTATATTTCCGTTTTCCGGATTGGAACTCATCGCTCAGCTCTCGTTGTCAATCTCTATTCTCTACTACTCTCGGAGAATGCGAATTGTTGAATGTTGAACAAGTGGCACCCAACATTTGTATAAACGAGACGGAACCACAACAATTACTTACTGAAATTAACGAACATCAATGGGATAGAGAATGAAGAGGAGAGGGTCAGATTTATAGAGGTGACTGCTAATGAACTCGAATTTGTATACTTATACATACGTATGTAGTTAGGATGAATTTAAACCTTCTTAATTGCTTGAATATTAAGTTTACAACAAATTTATTTAAATGAAATTAAAATTATAAATATTTGTTAACAATTATCAACAGTTTAAATTTACTTTATTTTACTATCAATGTTCATCTAGTCCATATATTAGGGTTTAGTAATGCAATTATTGTCACGTGTATTCGACTAGTTGCACATACTTACTACTGCATCAGTCACGCAATCATCTCTTAATCGGATTATGATGATGTTGTTATGGATGATTACCGCATTAGGGGATGTGGTGGGTTACCACCTGGGTTTTCAGAATATAGACGCACATGTACATATATGTTTGTATGCTTCAGTGTTGTTGATGTTTTTTTGTACTGTCATGTCAAAGGCATTGACTTTTAGCACGTGGTGTACGCATATTTATATAACCCACTGTTGTGGTGCCTATTATTGTTGTTTTGATTTTCAATTGTTGTCAGCGTTGCTCTCGAGTGAGTGCTCTTTGTTTGCCGGGAACAACAAAAATGCGAATCGCAACTAACAATTGCAATGTAAAACTGTCAATCTCAATTGTCTGCCACTGAATGCCAGACAGACAGATAGCAACAGAGACGAAGAGAGAGAGAAAAGCAAATATATATATTAAAGTTAACGTCTTTAAAATTCTTTATGTTACAGCTTAATACCCAAAACATTTGAAGAGCAGCAAAGCAGCAGAAACAGACAAATATTTTAGCCGAAAACATGAACAGCGATGAGGTGCAAGTGATCAAGAAGACCTGGGAAATACCCGTGGCGACACCAACAGATTCGGGGGCTGCTATACTGACAACATTCTTCAATCGTTATCCGTCCAATTTGGAGAAATTCCCATTCCGTGATGTGCCCCTAGAAGAATTAGCCGTAAGCCAGACATGTAAATTAGTTTTGCAGTTGCTTAAACTAACTAACTTTGTATTTTAGACCAATTCACGTTTCCGGGCACATGCCGGTCGCATCATTCGTGTATTCGACGAGTCCATTCAGGTGCTCGGTCAGGATGGCGATCTGGAGAAGCTGGATCAGATCTGGACCAAGGTGGCTACCAGCCACATACCGCGTAAAATATCAAAGGAGTCGTACAATGTAAGTGCCAATAATCGAGTTTAATCGTATGTATTATTGAAAACTATCTGATTGTCAAATTAACAGCAACTTAAGGAGGTTATTCTGGAAGTGCTTACCGCCGCCTGCAGCTTGAACGAGAGCCAAGCAGAAGCGTGGGCCAAACTGGTTGATCATGTCTACGATATCATCTTTAAGGCCATTAACGATGACGGCGATGCCATCTAAGAAGAAAGAGACAGTGACGAAAGCAAAGAATGTAGCTCATAATGCAAGGCACGGCTTTTGTAGTTTTAAGTAAATGATTAATGATAAATGTTAGCTGTTTTCATTTTGTATTTATGAGTACAAGTCCAGACACACACACATACACTCACACATTCACACACGGTACACTAACACAATCGCACATTGCTCTGTAAAGCTTTAACCCATTGTCAGCCTTAAGCACTTAATAATAAAACAAAAATATAAAAATATAATAAAGATGTCGCTTGTAGCCGTAAATAAAATGTATCATTTTTGACACCCATTCTTAAATTGCTTCAACAAATAATCGTTCATTTTAATATACTTAGTTTCTGTGTGCATAGTACTTCTAATACTTCCATTTGTTCAAAATTTGGTCAGATTCTGTCAATCATTACACAATCTGTGAACATGGTTGTGATATCTCAAAAGATAATAACGATTTTTGACCGATCGTTTCTATAGATAGGATTCCGATCCGGCAGGTTCCGATATATAGACATATCCTGCCTAAAGCAAAAAGACGGTTCTTTACCAAGTTTTTGTCAAAATAGCTTCCAAATAGATTGTGAGTTGCGTTGAGTCAGACGGACAGAAGCTGGTTGTATGCTACTTGAGAACAGCTCGTTTATGCTTGTTGATGTTTATATGTACATATATATATATATTTTTGAAGAGCATTTAAATGCACATTATGAATAAGTGCCAGCAACACTCGAAAGCCATTTCCTGTCACTTCCCACAACAGACATCAAGCACATAGGCAGGCGATTTGACGCTTGGTGATTCTAGACGAATAGAAAATCTGTGATACAGAGTGGGGATAAAAGTTGGCTCTGAGATACCCTGTTATTAGTACGATTGTATATTAGATGCAATAGTATAATTATATTTTTATTTATATTTATATAAATTTATTATATTTTATATTTGTTGTTGAAATTTCACTTCTGTCTATTTTTTATATGTCATAATCTTTTAGTTAATTAAAGAATACTAAACTTAAAATCTGATCTGAAAAAATTGCGAGTTAATTTTTGCATCGGGTTGATACACTGCAATTTCTTGTTTGTAAACAAAGCATAAGAAACTGCAGCTTGAGAAGTATCATTATCTGATGTATTGGAGTACTTGGGCAAAGAATACTTGGCGTATGTGTAATACGTAGACGAGATTATTGTTATTGGCTTACTATTATCCGTAAGTTAAGTAAAAGTATAATAGTATTTAAAAGTATTCAAACAGGCGAAAAGCTTTATTTTTAGTTGAGTACTTTTACTTTACAATTGTTATTTCAAAGCATATCCATCTATTGAAAAACACATATAAGATTAAATACATGCATATGGTTTTTTCTCAATATGCCAACATACATTTTTAAAACGTACGCTTTCAGTACTCTAAACGTGTTAAATGGATAATTCAAAGTATTAAAACAATTTTTGCTTTAATATCAGACTTTAAGACTTACGAACACTAATCATTAAGCAAAGAATAAAGCAATAATAATTAAATTTTAAAAAAATAAATTGAATTGAAGCCTGTGGGCGTTTTAACTGTCAAATATATAAACCTATCACCGAGAAGGAGATAACAATACGCTTAACAGTGAACTAACAGCATCGCTGTTAAGTGCGCAATTGTTAACAGAGATAACCAAAGCAACTGGCTGACTGTTATCATCTTATCGGAGTGCTTTCTTATCACTAACATGGCCCATTGTTGAGTTCTTTGCGTTGGTGAAATGTGCATATAACTTGGTTCGTAAAAGTGTCGCTGAGCTTTTCAATAGTTGGCCAATAATAGTCGAAAAATAACAGTTTAACGGAAAGCGCGCGTTTCGGGTTAAGACCGCGGCGGAAAGTTCGTCAAAGTTGTCAACAGAAAAGCGCAGCGAAAATAGTTTCGGGAACTCATACTCAAGATTGTGAGATTTATTGTGGTCTGATTTCAATGCGCGCATATCAGTATTTTATTTGTGTTTTATTAACTCTTGAGGAGGCACAATAAGTTAGTTAATGGACTGCACATTGTTAAATCATCAATAAAAATAGATTATTGTTTTAAATTCAAGTGCTACAAATTGTATGGATGAGAAATTCAAAGATTTTTGTCATCAAGTGTCTTACCTAAATAACCTATTCATACACATATGAAAATCAAAGCACTCAATTCAAATTCCAAATAATTGGGTGCACACAAGTCACAACGGTCGTATGCCAAAGAGGTAAGCATCTGTCTTAAGCATTCACATACTTTTTTGGCTTGTCAATGTACAGTTTATAGGCGGACTATAAAAATTTCAAAAGATTCTTTGGCAGAGCATTAAATTCCTTTTTTCTTTGTGTTCACTCGGAGGCATTTATGCAAACTGGATTTAGCTACCACATTCCCAGATGGCTTCTCAATGATTAATGCAAATTGTTGCCAGACTTAGTATTTTTGATGAATCTACCTTTAAATTGAATATAAGTCTGGTTGAGATTCTCTTGTGGAGAAGTCCTGATCTCCCTAGAGTGTAGCATCCTTAAAATATGCATACACATACATGCTCTCTCACTCAGAACATGAGTGATGTGTACCCCTTTTCTGCACCTATTGTGATTCCAAGTATCTCACAACTCACAAAAACTTTGCCGTTTGGTATTGCATCTTGCGTACTTCTATATTGAGTGTATGGATATGAACTTATTCATGTGGGTTGACAATTTACCAAGCTTTTATTCTGTAAAGTGCACTCATACGCATGTTGGTATTGACAGGATAAAACATTTGAGAGAAGTTTAATAATATTTCAAAAACTATATTGAAACACTTTTAAAGCTCTTGAAATGCTGCAACTTAATTTTCGTTACTTTTAAAAAACGGTAGTAGAAAATACATTAATTATCAGCTCATTTTTTCCTTTTCCTAGCGACACTCACTTTATTTAGTGAGCTGTTTTCTAGTCCGAATATTAATTGCTTGAGCAACTTTTGAAACTGTTCAATGGGGTCAAGAAGAGCTGCTGTTTTCCCATCCACATGAATGTCAGCTTGAGTTATCCTTGGCATTTTATATTGCTTTTAACTGCTTAACATAAATTTTTAAACTCTGTTTGCCAACGAAATGTGTTGTGACACCCAGCAAACCCATAGAAGCATGCACTATATTGCTCTAACACTTAAGCTCCCCTTTTCTCACTTGGCTCACAGTGCGTATACGTTCTACTGTGATGCGTGAAATAAACTGCTGTCAGGACTGTAGTACTTTTTTTTGTCTAGCAACTTAATAAATGATTGGGGTTCTATACAACTGCCAAATCCACTTAGTACCTCCATACGAGAATATTCGATGAAGCGTACATTCCATCAAATATTTGACTTAAGCAAAAGCTGCTGGCCTAATAAACATGTAAGCTTACACGTAGACCAAAAATAAACAATCATCACTATCGACAGCCAAATACAAATATAAATACAAATATTTACAAAGGCAAGGCAATGGATTTGTCACCTATCGAATATAGTACACTCGTATTAATTCACCCGCAACATATGGATAAACTTCAGAAACCTCAACATTATGTGCATGCATTTGCTTTTGTGTAATGCCTTTGGCTACATATGGAAAACTCATTTCATCTGATACACTAAGCACAAGAATTTCCAAGGCTCTGTTTTCAACATAAACTTTAAGTACTCTCGACGGGACATCTAGGTGTCATCAGCTTAGACAAGTGTTAATAAACTTTTGATGTTCTTTTTAGAAAATCATTTAAAGCAATCAATTCAAATTTTATGCACTGTCCCAAAGACCAAGCAGCTTTTCACATTGCAAATGCTTTCAAGTTTCCAATTGTTCTTCACTTTCATACTTTTATATAGTTTATCCCTGATTCACTTAAACAACTTAATATTCTATACTAAATATTGAAATAGTTTTTGAAAGTTTTCATAACTTTGACAAGTGAACCGCTTGAATTCTTAAACCTCTATTTATATGCATCGTAACTACATATTAAACCTGCAAAAAGGTATCATTCCAATTCCCATAGAAACACAGGCTTTAAGTTATATATGAAAATGTGCATTTAATCGGCTTTGTTTATCTGTCTGCAATATTTAATGGTTACGAATTTAATTAATGCTATTTAATTAGCGCTTACGGACACGCATGGTGCTCCCTGTTGATAGGATATACATATACATATATATATAACATTAAAGTTTTTATATCTTATCAAATGAAAATGAACAGGGTATATTAGCTGTGTTTAAGTGTATGTCTCAGCTAATAAAAAAATCTATTTTCAACAGCAGATTGAATAATATGAGCATAGACGTTATTGTTTTATATCAGATAGTTAAAGATGATTCGATAATAAAAAGAGAACTGTTTTAAAGAAGTTTAAAAATGCTGAACATGGTATTTCGTAGTCGAATTTCTCGACCACAGCTTTCTCACATTCTTATTAACATTTAAACACGCTCGTTATTTTTAATTGAAATTTAATAAATGCCCCGGACATACAGGATTTAAGTCCTATAGAAGAGGACAAATTACGAGAAAGATACAAATTTTAATATTTTTAAATTGACTCAAATAGAAATTTATAATTAAAAAGTTCAAACAATATTGTAAGCAATCAAAACATTGATTTAACGCTGTAGTTTGCAATAAAAAGTAAAAGTTTGACAATGAGTTTATCAAACTGGACTAATCTCACGTCGATTACTTTCTAAACAGCCCTCGCGGCTCACTTTGCCGTTGTTCGCTTATTTTGTGTTAAATTGCTTTTAAGTTTCAATTCAAGGCATTTTCGACCCGTCGACAATTTTCTGATCCTTGACCAATACCCAAACTGTTATTTTCGTAGCGGATAATGCGCTTTTTGTGGACATCCATCTTAGGAAGGCTTTTTGTGTCCTTACACAAAATTTGTTAGAAATAAATTTGTGAAAATATCTGAATAGTTCGTGCTATCAAGTAAGGCTACTAAGATTAGCTGGTTAGTTACGTGTCTATATTTAAATGAAATTATGCTTGCATTAAAAATTCATAAATAATATAATTTTAACTGTAGCAAAGTCGGAATTTATTGATTTTGCTAATGATGAATGGAAATTTAAGTTTCATGCAAATTACTGGATTTAAAAGCAATTTGTTAAATGGAAACCATATAATTAGTGAGACTGTGGCTTATATAAAATCAAGAAATGTTTCAACTTTTGTTGAACCATTGAAGCTTGATATCTAATATATCAGTTTAACCAATGCATTCTCACAAATTTGCGGACTTTTAATAATCTTATCAGCCGACATGGCTCATTGATTGCAAACTAAAAATAAACAAATGCCTATAAATAGGAAAAACTAGACGCTTTGTCTTTGAACGTATTTCAATGGCTTCCAAAGGTTTTTAGAATAGATAAATAGTTATAAAAGTAGCTGGACGTTTGTCTAGGTTGTTCCACCGCCACTTCAGTACTTTATGTAACAAGTGCTACTTAGTTAATCATTGCCAATAATTAAGTGGCAATTATATTAATAGAAAATACAGCAAAAAATCATTTACTTGACGGCCAGGGCGAAAGACACTGACCTGAGCACAAGACTTGGTTTCTGTAAATAAATATAACAGACATTATTATTATATGTATATTGTATATGTATGTTTCTAATAAAAGTATATACACACTATGTCTAAGCCTTAATAAATCCACACAAAGCCAAAAGTCAATTCCCAATTCACAATTATCATATTTCGCATTTGTTAGTATTACGAGTACAAGTTGAGTACTTGATAAAACACAAACTATGAATAAGTACACCAAAGTATTGTTAATACGAGTACAACACGAGGCTAAATGCATTCCACTTTATTTTATTTATAAATACACATTTCGCCATTTGCCACAAAATATCTCCAGCAAACGCACAAATTGTGCACATGTGCCCAGGTGTCTGAGTACTAGCTTTGGGTTGACTAGCTTATGACAAGGCAGGCATAAGTGGAAGTACACACGAATACACAGATTTATATACATATGTACATATTGTACATATATCGATGTACTCATATATAGCCAGGGGTAAACATGATTGATTCGACCGGACTGCAGCTCGAACAAAGAGTCCAAAAGCAAAAATGGTCTGAGTGGGGCACTGTCACCTCTGCCGATCTTAATCAATCAGCAGTTATTTAATTTTGTTAACGGCCTAAAAATAAATTGACGCTTGCCAACTGATAAGCGTTTCGATGTTCCAGCCAATTTGTTATTAATTTATTTGATTTCAATTTTCCACTTTTTTAATGAGACTACCTCGTCGTGCTATTTATAGCTCTCGTTCCGTTGGTATTTGAAGAACCTCACTGGGTACAAAGGGTATAACGTTTGATCAGTCAGATAGAGAAGCGAGCTCCAATATTTATACGCAACATTTATTTTAACAGAATTCTAAATTCTTAAATGTTCTTTACAGAATAAATTTAATAAATACATTTAGATTAATTGAAAATATATGTAGATATTCATAATCAGAAGAAAACTAGTATTTAAACTTGGACTTACTTTTGTTATTGGAAAATTGGATACCCGATCCCCAAAACTTCAAGAATATTCTAAAATTGTAGAGCAAGACAAGCTGGTGACTTTAAAAATAAAACTGTTATTAAATGTCTAAAAATTACTGGGTACCTCATCGTTAAAAATCAGAACACTTTTACATACTCACTGTGAGTTGTTAATGCAAATAACACGCTTCCATATGATTGATGGTTGGGTGCTTTATAAAATTGTTGATGTTTTCCATGTCATTGTGAAGGGTTCTCAATCGTTCAACCATTGTGCTGATATGAATGGAGCACATGACCCAAACCGTTTTGATATTTGGTATCATTGGCATTTCGGTTTTTAGATTGCAATAACCTCTTCCGTTATTTGCACTGTCAAATGCTTGTGATGAATTCTTATTAATTACTGCTGGGCTGCGACACCTCTATCAATTGTTGCCTCCGGCGCCTGAACTCACATCTGACTATGATAAGTGGGCTTACTTATACTATACTATTGCCATTCATTTCCCATTCTACCATACGTTTAATAACGTTGTGTTGTGTGCACATTTCCTGATTGTGTTTTGTTTGCAAAGCTTTTTTTTTAAAAATATTTCAAATCGCTACTTTCTACTACGCTGCGTAAATGCAATCTACAATTTTATCAATGCCTTCGATAAAGCAATATTGTGGTATTCACAATACCTTCAATACCCTTAACAGTACATCAATAGCGAAAAAGATGATATATTATTAATAATTTGAGGCAAAATTGAGAATTCAAGTTAGTTCAAGCCTATTTGTTTTTACCGAAATATAATCGACATAAGTGCTTTTGTATTAGGATAACAAGAATTCATTTTGACCATAAGAAATAAAAAAATTAACAATAATATTAAAAAAGAAATTTTTCAAAATAATACAATGGTTATCTGCATTTTTTCGTAAATAAATGTTACTTTTATACTAAAAGGTGTTCAGAACTGCCAAGAAGACAATTCACACTATATTTAATTGTCAATTAGATTTATATGATTAAATTATACTATGCATATCATATGCATTTCATGACTAACGATTTCGGAAATTTTCTGGTGGCCTGATAAGATTAGAAATCAGTTTAGGGAATTATTTATAAAGTACTTAGCATGTAGCAACTCAATGTTAACTCGTTTATTTTTGGAAATTGTTTTTTTTTTTTAACAAATGACATTCGTATTGACGAACATTGACAGGTTGTCAGAGGCCTTTTAAAATATCCAAAAAAGCAGCTAAAAGAAAACAACTCTATAAAATTACTTAGTAATCATTTAGTAAATAATATAGCAACTCTATTCGACTGTTGATACCCTATTACAGGGCATTTGTTAGTCGCTTACTCTTTTCTTTTATTTTGCTTTTAAGTCCGAATTAAAGAAGTTGAAAAACTGTATTAAATTTACTTGAAAATATTTCATTCCAGTGCCACCTTATCAATATATTTATTATTCTGTATAAACAATTCCAGTGAAATTTGTATAAACAATTGGGTTTCTCCTATCTTTGATAGTTCGAACTTCACTGCAAATGCAGCCAAGCAAAATAAATTATTGGTGTTCTCTTCTGTTTTGACATAATATTTCCCGGGTGAATCATCTATCACATTAATAAAGGTTCATAAAATTTCATACGTCATACCAATCAATGTATGAATGTATGTATGTATTCAGATATATCCGGAAATATTGATAACAATCGTAAAAGGTAATCGAAATGACCCACTAGCAACTTGTTTTTAATCATAATTTCAGAAATGTGAGATTGAAATATTTGAATTCCGTTAACAGCGTTTACAAGGGAAGTTAAATAAAATAATTACTTTCTCGAAATATGGAAAACAATATTAACATTTTTGGCTTTATTATAAGCACTTATAATTGACACAAACACAAATATTTTTATATAATATCTAACAATAAGTCAACATTTTAAGAATTTCAAATACATACATTATTAAATTTATTTTTATTATTAAGTAATGTATACAAATTCAGTTGAAATAGTATCAAGAATTTTCTCTCACTGCAATGCTAATAAATTTACTTTTGAAATATTCCTTATAGTTCAAAAGACGATAAGTTCTTTGTATCAATTAATTTGAACTAACTTTAAAGATAACCAAAAGTATTCTTGTAAATTAAAATTCCTATAGTTTAAGAGTCTTTGAATTTTATTACTCAGTTCTGTTTGGTTGCAATGATAATATGGAATAATGAATTTGAAAGTCCTCATGCAGCTTTTATTATAGAAACCATAAATATAATAACACAATAAGCTGGGTCGTAAAGATAGCATAGTCTTTACTTTAGCAATAAAATAGAAGCCAAGAAAATATAAAATTAATGAAAGAAGCGAGTTTGAATGGAAAGTGAAATGTTTATGTTTTTGCTTAAATATAAAATTAGTAAAACAAATTTATTAATATCTCATGATCTATAGTTTATACACGCATTTAATAAATTAAATTGGTTTAATTTAGATAGTCATCATTTCTTATTACTTATTTATCTTTTGTATATGTGCTTTCAGCGGCATCATGCAACTAAACTTGGTAAAATTTCCATTAACCAAGCAATCAATGCAATTTAATTAGCTGGTGGCTGCCATGCACAAAGAAGTCCAAGTTGATAGCAAAAAGCCAAACAGAAGGAGGGTCAGGGTCAGCCTGTGGCATACAAGGATAAAAGACAAGTCAACCGCATTAATGCCAAAGCAAATGAGCCAAATCTACGAGAAGAGGCCATATAAACTTCCAAATGACACAGCAGTTGCCGAAGTGGAGATTTGTAAATCAGTTGGAGGTTTCCCAGATGGAACATTGCACCACAAAGTCTGGCAATGGCATTATCCGGGTGTAAATATGGCACACATGAGGAAGCAGATATCCTTAGTGCTGTGCCTGCTCTGTCTCGTGAGCTGTCAGGCCAAGTGTCGTGACGAGCCGGCTCGTGACTGTGAGGTCATCTGTAATCCCAATGGGAGAAACTGTTCCATTCGGGCCTTGGTGCTGCTCCCCAATGATGATAGCTACGAGGCATCGTTGCAGCGTGTACTGCCTATTCTTAAAGTGGCAGAACAGGAGATACGTGCCACGGCACTCATACCATCCTACATTGACTTTGAGTGGCTGGCTCACGATACCAAGTGTGATGCCTCGCTGGGAGTTATCCGAGCAATGGATGGCATTATAAAGCAGTGTGCCCAGGTCATTTTTGGACCCGTTTGCGACTATTCACTAGGTAAGTGTATAAGATTGACCATCAGTCTAAACATTTTATTGATTATCACAACTTTTAGCTGCCGTCAGTCGCATAACTAAGTACTTCAATAGTGAGGGAACCCCGCTTATTACGGTGGGTGGCTCTACCTATGACTTTGAGCAAAAGAAAACGGATTGTGGAGATGAATTTTATATGCTCCTTCGCACTGGAATGTTAAGCTTTGAGTCAATATCCGAGCTAACCATTAATGTGATGAAACAGTATGTAAACAATTCTTTTTTATTCACTCCCTAATCATTGTAGACTGTTTCTTTATCCAGGCACAACTGGACGCATTCCATATTCTATTATGAACGTGATGGTCAGCGGAGTGTGGCAGGAATGCACACTTGTTTTCTCATGATGAAGTCCCTCGGAAAGCAAATGCGTAATGAGAACATGACATTTGCCCAATATCCGCTGGAGTCGAATATCACAAACCGATCAGAAGAAATGCGCCGGGAAATTGGCAATAAACATTCAAGTGAGTGAAAAAGTTTATTCAAGAATTTGGGCCACTGTTAATAACATTTTCAACAACACATTCTGCTTAGCAATGACAGCAACCAATTTCAAAGCTTTCAAAGTGCTTTTATTGATAACATTGCGTATGAGTAATAATCGCAATAGAGAGTAATATAAATACGTTGATTAAAACTTATATTTAAAAATTATAGTTATAAATTAACATGTTTTCTTTAAAGTGGACAATTAAACTTGGCTCATACTACTAAATGTGAATAACTTTTAAAAAAGTTTTTCTAAAAACTAATTAATATATTATTTTAATGTTACACTTATTTAAGATTTTATAAGTAGTTATCTCGATAAAGTTTATTCTGATTTCTTAATGCTTTAAGTTAAAACTTCTCTTCTTGGTACACATGAAAGTCTTGTTAATTCTGTGACCTTCTATTAGAAAAACATAAACAAAACCCACCCAAAATTCCACCCACATGAAGCTTGCGTTGCTTTTTCGAAAATGTCATCAAACAGCTGGTTACATATACAAATGCAACTTGCCAAATGCCGGCTGTTATACTTACGAGGGAACCCACACATTCTCACAGAATCAGTTTCGATATCGAAAAAGCAGTGCAGTGGGAGCTGGCTTCTGATGGACCCGCCAGAAGCCGGTGGTAAACTGTTTAGTGCGGACCATTGCAAGCGGGAGACAAATTTGTTTCAATTTAAAATATTACGAAAAGATTCAACGGAAATTTGTAAATCGAATAAGTGAGATTAATTAATTGCAATTTATTGATAGATTGATTAATCTATTAATTTGAATAAAGAAATGAGTGTAAATGAAAATTCAATTCGGGAAATTGTTTGCGCATTTAAAACAGTTACCAACTCTGACAGCCCAAAGCTGCAAACTGATAAATGATTCGAACGTGACAACAACAGCAACTGCAACAAAACTATAAACAACATACAACAAATAATAAGAATGGGTGACGCGTGCTTTATTATCCTCTTTCGCTTTGTCACTTATGTGTACATTGCATTTAGTTAAATGCTGAAAAATACGAGAATTATTCTCATTCTGTCAACGGATTTCGGTATTTTGCTTACCTGTTAATTACATGCACCTTTCTATTTAAGTTCTTTTGGAATATTTTTTAGCTCAAGGCATTGTCAACCCTTTTCAGGTATTCATTGTTATGCATTAAATGTATCTACTTCCACTACCATTTTATGCCATTTGAGCCTGGTTTGCTTAGCAAACCCATACAACTGATATTCTACAACATTGTCTAATAGACAATCTGTGTTACCTTTCGTGTTGTTAACAATTCTATGATAAAAGCTTCATTAAATATTTAAGTCTCGGTTTGATTTGTAATATAAATGCGTTAATAAAATTTGTTTGAATTAAAAGAAGGAAAATAAGAAGAACAAACGTTTCTTCTTAAGTAATAGACAATCAAATTTTAAGTAATCGCCACACTTGAAAACTTTTATTTCTAACGATTCATGTTTACTTGCTTACTTTCCAGGTGTTTAAAAGTTTATTTGACTCTGTACTTTAAAAAAGTTTGTGTAAAAACAATGTGAGTACAAGGCAGAAAGAAGCGTTGCAGACCCCATAAAGTATATATATTCTTAATCAGCATCAACAGCCGAGTCGATATTGCCATGTTCGTTTGCCCGTCTGTCTGTACCGTTTTTGAACACCTAGATTTCAGAGTCTATAAGAGATAGGGAGACAAAAACTTCGCATGTAAGGGTTTCTAAAAGTTTTATAATCGAATCTAAAAGAACAATTAAAAGTCTGAAAAGCAATGATTTAAGCTTTTGACGAAAAACTCGAAGATAGGATCTCGTAAAAGTCCTCAAGCCTCAAGCTTTCATCAGACAAAGTAATATCGCTGACATTATGAGTGCTTAGCTATGAGATACCCTGCACCTTTGGATTCATTAATAATATGTAGCTGTAATTAACATCATTTTGTAAGCGTTTCTAATATCAGTGCTTTTATGTTTAACCGTAATGAAAATTTCTCTCTATTAATTACATTTCTTTGCACATATGTTCGTTCTAAAACCCATTTCTTCATATTTTATGGTCACAGGGTATAAAAACATTATAAGTTGTAAAAAGAGCTGGAGGCATAAAAACTTTGCCCCTTCAAATATGAACCTGAGCGTGGGTTGGCCAGTCAAAAACAAAACAAGCTATTTTTGCATTCTGCTTCCGTAAAAGTTTTCTGAGAGCTGTACAAGAAATTTGACTGTTCCAAATTGAAATTGATTTGAAATTAGTGGCACATGAGGGGCAGGAAATTGCTTTCTGTAAAGTGTCGTTTAAATTTGAGCCTCAGTTGAATGCACATTTGGCAATCAAAACAATGGATTCAAATCAATGCCACGGCTTGACTGTTTTGACATTGAACGTTGGACAAGGTGTTGGCTAAATGCAAGTGCATATTGTAATGCAGTCCACTTGAATTTATACCTTCGGATTTGCTATTGATTACCTCTCATTAAAGGCTTCGAATTAACCCTGCTTAGGTGACTCAGGATAATTTTAAAAAGTTTAAACCCCAAAAATATTTCATTAAATGGAATTTATATTAAATATTAACAACCTAATGAGCTTTATATAATATTTAAGTTCACGCTTTAAATACACTATTTTCATTGAAACTTTAAACCTTCCTCTGATGCACCCTTACAATCTTTTTGTCTTACCTCTTAGGAGTGTCGCACCATCACCAGATCAAATTAAAATACAAAAACACAAAGAACTATAAAATTATTTAGTTTGTATGTTTTTAAGGTCACATTTGAGACCCAAGGCGAAAAGTAAATAGAGTAATGCTAAAATGCCAAATTAAATTAAGAATTTCCTTCTCAAATATTTCCTACATGCTGCAAATGACAATCATAATAATACGAGAATATAGCCACGCTCAAAGTTTTAAGTATTAAATGTATGACATACACCGCTGTTTGTCCTAAGTTCACATTAGATATTTGCATAAGCTTAAACTACTTTTAAAAGTTTGTATTTACATAGTCTTGACTTTGCTCCTGCTAAAATGTTTCGCAAAACACTTTCAAATGTCTTTTTAATACGATAATGCCCTGAAGACAAAATCTGTTAAGTGCAAATGACTAAAAAGTTATTGCCGCTGCAAGTTCTCCAGTGGGCAAGTCAACATTTTAATAAAACAAAAATAATTGGTTAACTAAGCTAGAAACAAACTGAAAGACTTTTCAAATTCAAATGTGCTAACGATTGAAGTACAAAGAGGTCCCCAATGCACTTTATTTCTTTCTAAAAAATGCCATGATGCCAGTATATCCAACTTCAAGAAGCCCAGACTGGGCTGTAAGGTTTAATAGCATAATTTCAATAGAACTTGCTTAAATCTTCATTAAAATAAAAGCCAATTACAAGCTTTGTTCGTGTTAAGAAGATTACAAAATGCATAGCCTACTTAACAGCGTATTTAAGCTAGAATGTACACAGTTTAAGCGTTTTGCTAGCAAGGTAATAAAAAAGTTGTAATGAGCTTCAAAGCCGACAACTTAATTGCATCTTGGCGAGATAATGGAAAATATGACTTTAGTAAACTAACTGTGAGATATATTGACGTAAAGTGTATAGAAATAATATTAAATTCGAAAAACACTTTCAGTTTATATTTATCGAATTTGAGAAAATTAATGAACTTGTATACTTTTTGAATTGAACTCAGTACATTTACTTGATTACAGATTCAATACACAATCATTTCTTTTTGAAAAGACTTTTAAAGTGTTACAAATTCTAAGTCCAAATGGATGACATTTCCTGGTAGCTTAATCGAATGTGAAGAAGTTTTCCATTTAGAGAGAAGTGAAGAAATCGTTTGACAAAGGGATAAAAAAAGAACGTATGTTCAACATCAATTCATTTGCATAGGTAAGCTGAAACTGACACCCAATTGGCAAGAGATAGGAAAACACTAGAAATGTTGCAATGTCACCCTTTTGCAATGTCATGTCATGCTAACAATAAAATGGTAGAAACAGAAATATCTTATTTTTAAACAATACAGATGACAGCATAAATTTGTTAAAGCCAATCAATTACTTGGTAACAAAATGAATGAAATTCATGCAATGATAAGCATATCGATTTTATTTTCTCAGAATATATTATTATACAAAATTGAGACTTTTCTGAGAAAAGTGTAATTATATTGTAATTGTCAGTGGAAAAAGTAAAAAGAAATTGAAATAAAATAAAAATAAATGTTAATTTATTTTAAATCTGATCGTTTACAATAAAGATGGCTACATTGATTTAGATAAAATCAAGGCCAATAAAACCAAAAAGTACTATCCAATCTGACAAAGGACCAATACTCCAACAATCCGCATGGTTTATAATAAATTTTGCGTATCTTAATGTTTTATTCCTCAAGTTGTCCTTAACTCGGATGGACATGTGTTTCCGCATCAAACTCAGACATACAAATAGTAAATGGCAGGAAAATGTGTGTGTATTCGATTATATTTATATCAATCGGAAACACAAGAAAAATTCGTTTAGCAAACGTTTTCAATTTACTGTAAAATGCCGTTGGCTGCGATTGCTCTTTGGTCATCAATAAATCAACGTCCGACTGAACGGCTGAAAGAATATGTATAAAGAAGGCTAAAAGAGAATACAAAATACAAAGGCAAAATCTTAAAATGTTTGGCAAAAACTTAAGTCCATTTTTTTTTGCAGAATTTGGCATGGATTGAATGGACTTTAATGTAAGAAATAACAGTTTGAATATACTCATAAGTTTAAATGATCTACTGAGTGAATAAATCTTTCAAGCTGTCACTTGCTTTTATGACCGACAATTACTTATCACTTTAACCAAATGTTGCTTGCATTACAATTAAATTGCTAGCATTTTTTTCTGCTGAACCATTTTATTTTAACTTATGGTTGCCAACAAGATAAAAGCTGTTTGCTTCCAACACAACTCTCCCGTTGTGACTTCCATTTGTGTTGGCCATTTTGTTGTTAACACAGACCTCCAGATAATTCGTTTGGCTTTTAACGCCTTTTGTATTCAAATTTGGTCCCATGTGAACTTTGTCTGGACAAAAATTGTGCCTTTGGCCCTTTCAAATAGATACCTGTGCTATCAAATCATGTGTGGCTTATGATAAACAAATGCATTTCTGTTTGCAAGCAAAAATGTTTATATTTTAAATTAGTAATAAAATGTTGACTTGTATCTTGAAACAAAAATGCAACTGCGAGGCTTATATCATTGTAAATCGCTGCAAATGCGACAATTAAAAATTCAAACATCAATATCTGAATAAATCATATCTGTCTGAATATTACCCATGCGTAATTTATGTCGCTTATTTCTGCGATAAACAATAGCCAAAACGCACCACTCTACACTAATGTACGTGTAAAATGGGCAAACACACTTCAGCTATTAATATATACCTCTTTTTTTGACAAATGAAAACTGAAACCAACAGTAAATCAACACACAATGCTTGACAAACACTGTGTGGTCCGTTGCAAGTGTGTGTATGGTGTGTGTGAGTTGTGTTTGTCACATAAATGTGCACAAGTCACGTAGTTCAAATTGTTGACGTATAATTTATTAGCTTTGCATATACGTCAAGTTTCCTAAAAGCAGGAGTAATTTGTAATTGAGTTGCAATTTAGCAACAGATTCGATTTCAATTCGTTCAAAATCAGTTCACTAAGAAATTGAGACAAATTTTGTGATAAGCTATTTCGGATAACCATGCTAATGAGATGAATTAATAAAGCATTAGCAGTGGCATCACTTTATGGTACACTCTTAAGCTCAGTGGTCTAATTTTCAGTGGCAATTAACTCGTTACGGTATTACGTGACTTGGTTTTATTCACTTTACATTCAATTCAACATTCCGTCAACAACATTGAACTACTTTTTGCTGACAAATATGAAAATTACAGTGCGATGACAAGCTTACGATTTTAAGTTTACCTTATTTTCCCATTTTTTCTGTGGGCGTATGTTTACTCCCCCATTTAATTTGTGGAGCTATGTATTTCCCCCCATTTTGTTTACCAACACTGGTCGCATTGTTTATGGCTTTGCATATGCGTCACAATGTATTTATGTGGACTTTCCATGTTAATGTTTGTTCGTGCTTCATACGAACCTAGATTCTTTACACTTCTGTCGTTAGCATTTTGCCTGGCGGTTACATCAGGCTTTTGCCACAAAGCAAGCTACCCTTCTCTCAGTTCACATTCTATTCCAGTCTTCTTTGAATGAATTGCAAGGAAGAAATCCGTGGGGAACCTCATGCATAAAATATGTCCTTAAAGGTAGTTGTGCATAACAAATTTACCTGCGATGGGCTCTATACCTAGCGAAATATTAAGTTAGTCTAAGCATTTTTAACATTTTTGATATATCACTTTCCATTCTAGTAGTTTAACACTTTAGTAGTTTAAGTGGTCTTAGAAAGAGAACCTTGAAGAGCCCTTATCTAAGCTGTTAATTTACGATTGAATATGCTAATGCTCCTATTGAATCCATAAGCAAATATTGACCATATTACATAAAGGGAAGCACTTATTTGCATATTTTAGAATTGAGGATGGCAAATTTACTTAATCATTTCCAATATTGTGGGAGCTTTCAACAGTGTTACATACAAGTATACATTTTCCTATTAATAATAAAGAATGCAAATTCATTTTTAATTGCTTTTGCAGCTACCACTTTAAGTTTTCATTATTCCATTTTGCCGGACAAAGAATTCCAACATCCCAAGAACCACTTTATCATGTTCCAGCTTCTGTTTACTCCGCCGTACAAACTTAATTAACATGAAGAACATGTTCTGAGCTTCTGGTGCTCGCCCCCTCTTCTATTTTATTAGCTATAAAATTACTACTATATATAAATAATACAGCACTTATCAGCGCTCTTTACTGCTCTCTGACGCCAGCGATATTTTTTTCCATTTTTGTTTCTTGTGGAGAATGTGTGAAATTTATATGCCACTTAAATGCATTTTTCAGTTGAACTGCAACGAAATGTGCTTTTGTTCCAATGCCATTTCCGCCTCTGTTCATATTTTTTGTTCTTCCTTTTTTGCTTACTCAGTCGCTGTTGCTCTTGACTTGGCCTACACGCACACAAACATACAAGCGACACAATGCGCCTAGGGGTATGCAATAAAATGCGTTGAACGTTATTTATTACGTTGTGGCTGCTGCTGAGAGGAATTTGGCAACCAATTGTTGTTTTTAACTCAGACTAACACTTTCAACGCTTTTTTTTAAATTTTTACTGCCTTCATATCAATTATTTTCTAACTGCCTTTTCACATTCGCATGTTTATTTCGTGAATACCTTCGTGAATATTGAGTTTCCTACTTTTTTGTACTTTAAAGTAGTTTCCATTCCTCGATTAAAACAACGTAAAATTTTAATTGAAGTCAGCTGGAAAACTCTAGAGTTGCAGCTGCTGCAAAACTAATTGCAATCCCGTTGCCACCCTTTGAGATTTGTTCGCAGCATTGTTAAAACGAAACGACAGCTTTGTTGATGACTTTCCAACAGATTTTCACGCCATTTTCGCCTGACAGTTTTTGCATTTAAGACAGATTTGTTTTTTGCAATTGTTGCATAGTTTTTCCTGCCAGTTGTCAAAAAAATGTTGTATCTATTATTTAACTCACAGGAGATCTGATTTAACAAAAAAGGTGCGCTGTGGAACTGTGAACTGTAAACCAAGCTAAATAAATTATTACCTGCAACATAAGGCCAGCGAGTGTCTCTTATCAATAACAGAAGTTATCCGGGTGTATACGCTAAACGTGGGATCTTTCATTGTGGACTAACAAGTTTATTTTGCTGATGCTATTTTCACTTTATAAACTGGCCCAAAAACCACAATCTTGTGGCAAATCTCCCAAAAGCTGAGTCGACACACAAAAGTTGGACAAACTTGGAGACAGTTTAAAATTTGGCATTCAACTAATTGTGTTTATCTTGAAACTTGTAAAAGCACTTCCAGGGTCATGATTAAAACTTTCTCTAATTTACCACTGATTGTTACAAGTCTAAAAGATTTACGTCAGCTTTAAGGTAGATGCCTTTTCAATGATAAACCTGGTTGTTTAAAGAACATATTTTCTGCGTTTTACCTAGAAATTAAATGTAAAAGAGAACCAGCATCTAAAATAACAAGAACTCAGAAGTGATTTCTTATATTACAATAAGCAAAGCTGACGGTAAAGAGAGGTTGGCTTGGGGCAATCACAACAGTGGCGCAATGCAAAAAGTTTTTCAATATAGACAAATTCGCTGAGTGCAAAACTGTGTTCGTTTCTGATTAGATGGGTTATAGAAATTGAGAAATCAGATGCACTTAATTGGATAGATTTCAAGGAATTGTTTTCAAAACAAGTTATAACAACACGGCACCCCTTTTTTTATGTAGGATTTGTTTAATTTATGTACGGTTTGTTTTTTATACACTAGACTACAATAGCAAATGGTCAACCACAAATAAAGTAACATGAAATTAAACATCTGTTAAATGTATATTCCGCATTTATGATGGCAAGAAGAAAATGGTTGTTGCGTATAAGAATACCAAATTCTATTGAGCGGGAATTTCAATACGGAAATATTAAATATTTTGAGAAATTTAATAGTATGCTTAACGATCTAACATTTAAAAGAAGCTTCCACTTTAATGCCACCAATAAGAAGAAATATTTTTATCATAACAATCGCACGTACATCAAATAAAAACATTCTGAATTGCTAAGCCATAACCTTTAATGACCTCATCACTACAATACATGTGTTATTCTTTTTAATATTAATTAAAAAATGTTGATTAGACAAAGCCAAACTTAAAACGGACGACAAAGCAGCGCTAAGGCTGACTATGTAAATATTATACCCACACGAGAATTTTAAATAACAATAGAACGCATGCATTCCACATCAAAGGCAACAACAAAAACAACAATCGGATGTTAAAGCTGCAGTTTAGCTTTGTCATGACATACATTGTTTAACCAACAAACAAAGGTGTATTCTCTGAAGTACGTATGTATTTACGACTTTCTATGTAAGTTTATAAAATTTAAGGATATATAAATGGGTAAACAGGTTCTCTCTGACTCAATAAAAATATACTATACTGTGACCAATGTTGATAGAGTTATTTGATATGTAGATTCATGGCTTCCAAGAAAAGATTAAGTTTATCTTTAAAGTTTACTCCGCTCAGCTTTTATTAAGTTTGACTAACTTTGACTAATAGCTATTAGTCTCTAGAGTCTAATCGAGGGCATCCTTTATTCTAAAACTCCACATTGCGTGGCTATTTTAATACTTATTATATAGATAAGCATGCTTAAATTAAGTTATGATGACCTGGAAAATTTCTCGATTAACACCTCTCGACTCGGTCGTATTAGGTCTCGGTGCTATAAAATATCGAGAGCAATGTCATTCTATTGTATACCTGAAAATCAATTCAGATAAACTTCAGAGATACAATAGCCCACATGTGGATGTTAAATACATTAATTTGGCTGGCCATATTTGCTTAAATTAAGCTAAACGTGTCAATTGCCGATTGCCCCTGTTTGTATGCTACAAAACTGTCGTTTCGTACATGCATTAATCAGATATGAATTGAGGTGTGTGGTTTCTTGTGCGTTAAGCTTATTCACTGCAAACAAGGATATTGATGTCAAAAATAGGAAATGCTCCTGACCTTTCTTTAGTCCTGTTAACATCACAAATTATTCCTCCTAATTATAAATGTCGATAGAAATGTGTTCAACTTCAAGAGTCAGATGTCATTAGAAACCACATTTCGTCAAACTGAACTCAGTTTGTAAGGATGAGAGAGAATAATACCTAACATGAAAATAACATACATATAGATTAAGACTCCTATGAGTTGGATTTGAGATCATAGGGTAATGTTATGGAAATCGATTTCGCATTCACGTGATTCTGTTTCTGTATAAATAAATTGCAATCAATGAAATAGGAATATGCATTAAATGCCTTGGCCTAGATGTCAATTGTAACCAATTTTAATAACAGTTGTCAACATTGTTGTCGCTTTATCATGTACTCGCTGTCTAATTTGCTTGTTAAAATCTAATATGAAGAAATAATTGAACCAATTAAATGTAATTAATACTATTGCCAACAACATACATATCGCAACACCCAAAGCTGTCAATTTGCCAATGTGGTACCATGAACTTAAAGACAGTTTGTTGTCACAATACATGTACATACTCACATACGTGTAAGTTTAACTGAGCCCCACTTTTAATTTCATAAACTTTGAAAAGAAAGGAAACCATAGAACTGTGTATAAACACAGTGTAATTTTAATAATTACTTTATTTAATTACCCATCAAAGTCTAAAGATAATTGTTGAATTTTACGCTTCACATCCCGTTTAATGAAAATTTCGTTGTTTTATTTAAACGATAAAATTGCAGGTTGCATTTGTGCATATGTGGCCACATGGCCAAATTGCAAATAAAAAAGAATACAGACAAATAAATTAAATAATTGGATGTTAGCACAATTCAATATGAAACTATGGAGCAAAATCACAACTTTCTCTTCAATTTACTAAAAAATTGAAGATTTACCAACGGATTTAATTTTTGTTGTTTATCCAAGTTTAATATGTACATTACGTTACATGTGAAAATATTGTTAATTTTTTGTTCGAAAATGTGTTTATATGCCTCCATAGTGTTTTGTGCATGTGCCTGCAAAAAACTTTAGCATACATTTTGGTAAATTGCTTTGGCAGAGTCATGTACATATGTAATTGGCGCCTAAAATTGTAATGTGTTCGAACTGTATGCGCATTGGCAGAGTAACAGGATTTTTCTGCTCTATTTAAACAAGGCAGACAAAGCTTTAAATGGAAATTCGTTATACTCCAGAAGTCAGGCAGAAATCGATAATTTTCCCTCATTCCATTAATTGCCAGTCGTATTACGAAAACGATTAATTCTTGTACAGATGCTCTGCAATACAACAATAATTATCAGAATATACAAGAAATGCCTTTAATTATATTGATTCATTCTTTACTCCACATCGTGTGTTCTTAAAGTGGCATATGCATAAGAGTTCTCTATTAACCAGCAATCAGCCTTTCCGACAGTTGGGCAACCAGGAGGTGGTCAAAGATTCTGCCAAAATGCCAGCACATCATTAACAGCATCCGGTAATATTTCCGCTGACACTTGCAACCATACGAAAGCTCCCACCCACTCAATATTAAGTGACCAACTAAAGTTTAACGGTGTAGATCAAATACCCTTCGAAAGTGTACTTAAAATAAAATATTCAGTAATAATTTGGAACAAATTGCTAGGATAAAAATTCTTGTTTATTATCTCATGAATATTTGATAATGTCATTTTTAGTACTATAGACACATTTTTTGAGTACCATAAATACTAACCAATTCTCATTTTAACTAAACTAGAGTATCATATTAAAGCTCACATGCAACTGGTTTTCCTCTAAAGCGACACAGTAATTAGATGCATTGCCCGAGTCCATTTTGGTAGATGGTAATTCTCAAATTGGGATTGGTTTGCAGCTGACACAAAGGTGCGGTCACAATGTACCCACATGCACACACTCACACACACACCAGCTGCTCATACTGACAACTGAAAACTCAATGGTTTACCACACACCATAACCACGGTGCGAACTGGAATTAAGTCAACTTTAATAGCTAATGCATCAGATTTATTACTCCGACAAGTTGGAAATTAAACTTTTTTGGCAGACCTTTAATTTTGCACAATTTTGTAGACATTTTTAATTAAAATTTTAAACTCTGAACACAATTAATCCTTTGTTATATCAACATGGTTGTTCGGGTTGGCTTCCTTTACAAATTCTGATATTCAATTGTAACCTCTGTAGCTAAATTCAAAGTTTCAACGTGCAAGCACTTTAATTACACAATACAAATACCCTGTAACTGTTGCCACAAAAGGGTGGATTAGCCAAACCAAAATGATGAAAGAGTGATTTCATCTCCGATCGCCAAGAGCACTTCAATTTATTCGAATAGGGTTTCTCGAAGTCGAGCACTGTCAAATCTAGCAAACATCGTACAAATTTCAAACTAGCAGAACTTATTCCACCTTATATTTTTAATCAATTAAAGTTTTACCTGCTCTCAAAGCAAATTTTTACGAACATTTAATGAATGCAGCTTAAAGGACGGGGTACAAATAAATCTTCAATAGATGATTACATGAAACTGACATTCTCTGCTTAATCAAAGTAAATGACAATGGCACAAATCAAAGGCCAAAGTCAGGCCAGGGCACTTGTAATCAATCAAGCTATCCATCTAACTACTAAACGAAGTGTATAATCAAAATAATGGTAGCACACGAGCACACCTTTCGACATAAGTATTTTGAATTTCTTAAGCATTTTCCCCTCCTTTATATTGCCTTTAAATAACTAACACATCTAAATGAACTTTTTTTTAGAAATTTTCTATTCAAATATACATTTATCAACATTTTTATTGCGTACATATATAAATAATTAAGTTGATTAAAAACTTTAGTGTGGTGAAATAATTATGTCAGCTAGTGTAAGTACAATGTACAGTCGTGTTAACAATTTGTTAAACGGATTTCCGTTTGTAGCTTGCTGGAATAAACACTAAGGGAAAAAGTAAATTTTAGCAATAGACGTTATAGTTTAAAAACCGAAAAGAGTCTTTAATCCACACCACATAATCTACAAATAAACCTATCTTTTATTAACTTTTTTAATTAATCGAAAAGTGAGCTGAACCAAATTTATTTTAAATAATTCTGAAACTAGCCATACTCCCAGTTCTCTTGTGTACATTGACTTGTTTAAACCACAAGCACTTGCTTTCTTGCGTATACGTAATTTGTTTACCATGCAACTAGCCTAAGCATAGGCATGAATAAGTAAAAAGACACGTAGAGTTCATTGATTTCGATTCCTGCTTGAGGTCGTTACTTGACAAATTGGTTAAGAGGTTCGAGGTTTCATTTGTTGTCGAGGTCGCGCATTTTCATTTGAATATCCTGCATATCCATGGCTGTGACATTCTTGCTTTTGTTTTGTCATCGTGTTTAGCGTGTTGTCGCCTGTTTCATTTGTCACTCAGCCATCAAGTTGAGGACCAAGAAGGCAGCAAACAGCACGATATCAACGAGCCATGGAAAGTACTTCACGTTTTTAGCATGCAGCACATTCAATTTGTTTGCCAACCCATTTGAGTCATTAGCGCTTTATTGAAAATTTATATAGACTGCATAGCATTTCAGTTACAAATAGGAAAGCAAGGAAAGATGTTTAGTTAAAGTGGTGATAATCCCCTTAATAGCGAGCTTTGTAAAGAACATTAACAATAAAAAGAGGAACAAAAAAGTGGGCTAGAAATCCTGAAGTTCTTAAAATGCTGCCCAGAAATCCAATCAAATCAAATATCAAAAATAAATGCGAAAATTGAATACTTAAAGAAATGTGCTTCAATGTAATTTATACTCGTATTTGTATAGTCACAATACAAGTAGTTGGTCTATCAATATAAAGAGATGCAGCTTTCATAGGCAGCTCACATTTGTAGGATGTTTCCCGCTTTTCAAGCAATGTGAATTGATATTCGTTGTAGTTTGATTGAAAGCTGTTCATTTCGAGCACCTGCTCTATCTGTTATCCTCATCCACGTTGATAGACATTGTGTGTGGACCCCAATGATTTGGTTTCGTGTCAGGAAATTGGAAAATGGCGCCATTGAATTTATGCGAGGCAACAAAAAAAACAGCGGGAAGAAACTAATTTATGGTCCATTCGTTCGGATTCCAAGTGCATATGAAGTAAAATCGCAATGCACACAACCAAATAATTGTCGGTTTCTACGCTCCAGGGGTTATGTGTGTGGAAAAGTGTGAAAATGCAATATAACGTGAAAAAATATTGCATAAGCTGCCAACGCATCTCAAATGAATGCCAAACAATTACCAAAACTCTTTCTAACGAGAGTGAAACGTACTCTGTGGATTGAGCGATAGATGAGTGAGAGACATAATATGGGCAACAAGTGCAGCTTAATACAAACTGACGCAATTTTCATGAACCAGATGAGTTCCAATCCCAATGTGATTACTCAAAAACGTCCCTCGTCCCGCATCTCACTCATATGATTTATTAAGTTCAAGTGAGTCGAGCAGTAGTACGAGACAAAAAAGAAAGTAAACGGATATATGAATTCCCGTTGAAAGTGCAAGGCACAGAATTAAATCACCACACTGTCCCAGTTACACACACACTCTTACGAACTTATTCACACAAGGCACACGCTGTCACAACGGTTTCTGCGTGCCATACAACAGTGCGTATGTGTAATATATGTATCTGTGTGTTTTGAGTAATCTAAGCAAATGAACGCCAGACTGGATTGCAACGATTCCCAACAAGCACACATCGTCTGTATGCTTGAAATTCAAATTGCCACTCCACAAAATCCACCAAATGGTACCAAAGTCGACGACAAACACAACTACGAGTGATGCATCCAAGAGAAAATGAACCAAAAAGTTCAAGTTCAATGATTTGCTATCCTGATGACGTTGGGGATGTTACATAAATTAAATATAAATTTACGACTCAAGTATTACATTTTATACTGTGTGTTGTCGAAAAGAAAAGTAAAAGAAAATTAACTTGCTAAATATAATCCAACAAATATAAACTTTTCTTGTTTGCCTTGTTATAACATTTTATTTGTCTTTATACTACAAAGATAGATAGATATGCAGTAAACAGAGCTGTCAGAAGATTTATCGTCATAGTTTGAAAATTAAGAGTCACTCGAATTTGTCTGAGCAGAAATATATAGAACGTAGTCTGTTATCGTATACTACTCCTAAAAGATTGTAATTATATTGATTGAAGTTATTTAAAGTTGGAAAAGCCTCATTGACGCCGAGTCAAATATTTGTGCACAGAAAACAACTTTCTTATGGCAAATAAGAGCATATTAGTTGCCTTGTTGACTTTAATTATTTATTCTGTGCCATTCAAATATTAGCAGCCACAAAGTCCTCAAACAGTTAACTGTTTAGTTGACCAATTTTGGTTTAAACAAGCCTCCAACCACAGAACCATGCAACAACAGGGGGAGCAATTGAACAGGTGAACAGATATTTCTGGCAATCGCCATTGCTAACTGCAAACTGTGCGTGTGTGAGTTTGTGTGTTTTGGTTGTTTGTGTTTGTTTAGCTTTGCATTTTACGTTTACGTTTTACGTTTACGTTTTGCTCTCCATTTTAGTGCGGATCATGTCTCCGCTCTCGTTTCTACCAACGTCTACGTTTACGTTTACGTATACGTAAGCGATTGCGTTGTTGCTGGGTTCAGCTTCGTCGTCGGTGCGTCTGACTGGGTGTGGGAAGGTTCGTGCGTTCAGTTCGGTTTTCGACTCGAGACTCGACGCAACGGCAAACAAAACGCGGGTTTTTTTATTCAACTCTTTGAAAAATAAATATTTGAAAAAATGCGACGGCTTTGGGATGTCCGAGCACAGTGAATTTAACTGAACAACAATTTAATGATGATTACAAAAAAATAATACATAAAGTTGAAATTGTTTATAAAGTGTCGAAGGCAAAGTGCTAAGATAAAGGCGCAAACATAAAGTAAAGTAAATTCGAATGAATACAAATAAAACAAACAAATCGAAATATTGTGCAAATAGAACTATTTATAAATAGTCATTGACTTGTGCCAACTAGAAAGTGAAATTACAATAAACAACAAAAATAAAATGTAAATCTAAATTTGAATTCGAATTCCCAAGTGCGTTTTGGGGTCTTATCTTGTTGAACGTACTTGACATTAATATTATATATATATATATAGATACATATATATTTTTTATCTTCTCTTAGAAGGCAGTGTGTATATTTTGCCAGATATTTTTATCTCTCGCTGTGTAATTCTACAAAATCAAAGTGTTTGCTATTAAATTAACCCATTGTGGCCTGCTCTTCAATACAATTAACACCTGACAATTTTGGCCAGTGACTAACGCAAATAAATGATATTAACATAAACTTGACTTTGCGATACATTTATTAAAAACTGTCTCTCCCGCTCTCTTGGCCAATTGATTGAATATTATATTGATCACAATACAATTTGCAGCAATTCCAAAATATACCAAATCAGCCAGCATCTGTGTTGTTGTAATTATTATTGCTTCGAGTCGCCCACAATAATTCAAGTGTAAACAATAACTGTACAGTTTGTGGCCATTTGTGGCCATAAATCGAATGCATATTTAATAATGATTTACATAAAGCTCGACTACTGTGCATGTATGATAAATTGCTTGATAAATTGGAATAGAGTTTATTCATTCAGAAGACATAAATTAGGAATTGACAATTGACTTACAAGCTATAACAACACTTTTGTGAAATTAAACTGTTTGTTTTATTAACTATATTAAGATAAAGAAAATAGAAAAGTTGCAGTTACATTAAATTTAATTATTCATCTTAAATCCATTGCTTTTTCGTGTCGGCTGAGTTGTTTTAAAATTCAATTTAAGAAAGAGAACAACACTGCATCAAGTCACCCAGCGGGCGCCGCTTTGTCTCTATGGCAAACTCAGACGAGTCGAACTTGAAATGCGTTTTTTTTTTTTTAGATTTCACAGCACAAATATTTTGTTGTCGTTTTTCGTAGTTGTTGGCCAGATTTTCCGGCTTTAATTAAATTTATTGCATAGTTTGCAATTCTACTTATTTCAGACGAACAAGTTCGCCAATTGCAAACGAATTGTTTTAACAGTTAATGTAACTCAAAAGCAGAAAATAATTAGAAGAGCTTCTGAAACTAGTTTATAATATTATATTTATAATATTATATGAGTTGTAATTTGAAGGCATCAAATAAAGATACAAAGGAATGACAATTAAATTCTTTGAAGATAAGCCGTAAAGGGAAATATAATTTATTAGTTGATAATAATGTCTTTTTACCTTATCATAAAAGCATTCTAAATCAGGCTTTGTCATTTAATACTATATAAGAAATTATCATTTCTTAAACACATCTAAAAATTTTGAGTAATATTTGTATAGCCATAAAGCTAATTAATTGATTGGTTTTCAACCACTGTCATGTCATAAATTAGCAAAACTCTATGTGGCGAGAATTAAACGCTTTTATTAATTTAGCTAAGCCTAATATTTGTTTATTTTAATGCCGATACCGGTTTTCATAGAGTTTTGTTTGGATCTCGCTTAAATACGAGAACTGCTTAATGTCAGCGTGCAATGCATTTTGACTTGCAATTTAATGTGAAGGGGATTTTTAATATTAGCTGATGAAGTTCTACTGCCATTTATAAGAATAATATGGTCGTTGAACTTCGTATCTAGTACTCTGAGTATCAATTTGCCTCGGTCATACGAGTAGCTGAATAAACTTAGTTTATTATGAAATATCATAATCTCATCTAGTAATAAATAGTAAAAGCCTTTTTCAAGGTGTTATTACTATACATATTTGTATTATGGTTTTCTATGTGCCACTTACAAAATTCCATCGAATTTTATTTTTGTATTGTTGTGCTTCGATTACTTAACTGAACGTATTGCCGTACTCGACAATATTTTCAACTACTGCTAAAAAATAAAGCTAAAAATAACACGAAACGCGTATGTACATATGTGCAGCTCATATTTCGTTCAAAAAGGCCAACAACAATGGCAACAATTTGCTTAAGCAGCAATCCCAACCAAAACAATAATATTAGCCTCAAATAATAACAATAGTAATGACTGAGGAACGATCCGAGTGAAAACATAAATGACTTGATATTACCCTGTAAATTGAGCCCAAAACCAAATCGCCATTAGTCATGAATAAATATATAAATAGATGTGGAGTTCATCTTAAAGAATCCCATAGATAAATAACAGTAAAGATTTTGTGACTATACGAAAAAAAACTTCATAAATCATTAATCAGTAGCTAAAGACTAGAAATTGCTGGGTTCTATATTAATGGTTTTATCCAGTTTGTTTTGGTTTCGGGAGGTTTTGTCCAATCATTGATTGTTTCAAATTACATCACAAGAAAATCTCTAGCTGCGTTATATTCAGATAAATTAATGTCGATACTACATCAATTCGTGTTGCCTACTTATGAACAAAGGGGCTTGTCCATAACTATAATGAGCAAAAAAAAATATCAGCTAATGTCAGTACTAATTTAACAAGCTATTAACAATGTGTAAACTTCATTAGTCAGACAGAAGGAGAAACAAATAGGCTACAAATATGAATAATTACGTGTACTTATGTATATGTGTGCATATTTAAATATTGATGGATCGCGAGGTGAGAATTATATATGGAAATAAACAATTCAAAAGCAAAACGATCTCGAAAGTCAAAAAAAAAAAAGAGAGAAGAGAAATAATAATAATAATCTTTGTGCGAACAATAATTATAACGCCGCTCAGCTGTCAATAACTATCTGCAACTCTAACGGCACACAAACAAGTCAACACTAATGACTCTTGGCTATTGACTGTTGACGGTCTGACTGGTTGTCTGCTGTCTCTTGGCAGTTGGCAGTTGGCTGATGGCTGTTGGCCATGTTGCCATGTTGTCCGCCCGCTGTGAGGCTGGCAGGCGATCGATCTGTTAATCCACGGCACGTGTAAACTCTTAACATCTCCCTCGGACAAAAATATCACACGAAGGAAAAAAAAAGTATACAACCAAGCTCACAAAGCCTGAGACCGTATGAAATTGAACAACAGCCAAAAATAGGCATGAAAAAAACAAAAAAAACAAAAAATTGGCAACAAAACTCAAACAAAGCATTAGCTGTAGTTTGTCATTCTCCATAATGCATGGCATGAGCCCATTTGAAGTTTGGGAATGGCTCAAGTGTTTTGACCCATATTTTGTGTTTTGCCATTTAAAAATAAACGAATCTGGGTTACCAATTGGTAGCCAGATAACTGACAACTGAGTGAGCGGTATGCAAAACAATCCAGACTCTTCACACTTCTTGAGCTCCACTAGGACAAACCTCTACATATATATTATTTATAACGTATACTTTCCCCCTGATAGCAAACTTTTGGTATTGTTATCTAATTATTCAAATATCTTGCGACCAGGCCTACCACAAACACAGTTCATGACCTCTTAGCAGACACACAAAAGCCGGGCAATTGTGCAAAAAATCTTTTTAAAAAGTGCTTTATTTGTTTTTCTTATTAAAGCTCGCACCAAAGATACTCATAAACTTCAATGCCAAAAGGCATCATTAAAAAACTCTATGCCAATCTTTTGTTGCAACTTTTTCCTTATATTTATTGTATTATTTCTATTGTTTATTGTGGTCAGTTTGAATGCCCTGGAGCCATTATATAGAGTGGCTATTTTTAGCAATATTTTTTGGACTTTGCTTTAATTTATAATTATAAGACATCATAATTTAAGAAGTTGGTTTCTTTTGAAAGTCATTTAATACCTAGTACGTCACCTGGTAGCTATACTCTTCCTATACAATCCTCCTATCGAGTTTTTAGGAACCGGTCTTACCTAACCTAAAAACCTACACATTTTCATTCTTTCATTGTTTATTGTCTATTTGAGGTCCATCTCGAACTTGAAGTAACCAGAAGCTTTCTGTCAAATCATTCTTTTTATCTGGTACTTTTGCGCATTTATTGACTTTGGTAATTGCCGTTAAATTTGTAACAAATTTTCTTCAATTTAAAAAAAAACGCATCTATTCTTTTACATTTTACGCCTGATATATCTGTGAGACAATTATCAAAATTATTTCTACGTATTTGTCATGAAATAAATGTCTGTATTTGTTTATTTAGACAAAAAGTTCCCCATTATAATAATAACAAAATAAAAGTGAAGGTCAATAGAATTGTAAATGCCGTCAAAGGTTTATTTTTAGCCGTTGGCTTTTGAGCTTCTTATCTTCAGGTTGCAAATTATTATTAAAGAATTTAAGGAAATAAAATTGATTAAAATTGTATTTCTAGCTCTTAATTTTATAGTTCAGTCTTCTTTGTCAACAGACCTATTTAAATTATGCCTCTAACCATGAGAAATATTCTAAATTGGCATACAAAAACCGACTTTTGACACGTTTATCGCCCTAAAAATACCTCATGTGTTTCTTTATTTATTAAAGACAGATGTTTTCATATTGATGACCTTTTATTTTTAATCACTATATCAACATTTCGTAATTATTTTTGTCTTGTAAAAAGCCAACTGTGGCTGCAGATAATTTAATGTATAAGAATTATTACCCTTAATGGATTATGAAACTTTTCCAGAATTCCCTTCAATTTAACACAGCCAGTTAAAAAAAAATAATAACTTTTTAGATAGCAATGCATGATCACTTATTTGAAAATATTTAATAAAATTTAAATCTGTTTTTACAATAACACTTACAAATAATAATTAGGTAAAGAAGTGCAAAATAAATTGAATTAAATTTGTCAGTGTGCAATAAATCAAACTATATAAATAAAATTGTCACAGTGAAATTGTTTTAAAAATGTTTCAAATAACAATAAATAATCATTTTAAATATATTAAACGTACAGACCGGGCAAAGCGCAAAGCCAAACAAAATAACAATTAAATATAAATGGAATTTACACAGGTTTTAATTAAGAGTTGTGTGCTAAAAATGCCTTATTGTTTTGCAGGCGGAGTCGAAAATATGAAACACGTTAAACGAAAATACGACTAAATATGCAAAACTCAACAAAAGTTCATTAATAATGAGATCGACTTCAATAAAGTAAATTAGTGCATCGTTTGTAAAAACGTATGACTACGAAAGCAACAAACAAACAAATTAACACAAATATAAATGATAATAATAGAAAATTGAAATTGAACAAATCAGATACTTTAACAAATACAAATCAAAGGCATCTCATTTGGACGAGCTGTCGCAGAATGCCCAACAACATTGTGCGGCAGCCACAAAAACGACAACGACAACAACTTCAAGAGGTGCTGCTGTTGCTGCTGCTTGTTCTGGTGCCAAGTCGAAGAGCTGGACCAGCTTCAGCTTACGCCTGGTTCTACGATGTGGATGGCGATACAGGTGTGGCCAGCATCAGTTCCATATCGGATGAGCACAGCTTCAAGGTGCCCGATACCAGAAATTCCCAGAAGTCGGCTCGTACCCAGATGGTTCAGTACTTTCCCAGCACTGTCATCCATAAGAACCACCGACATGGCTCACATCTGGTGCGACGTCAACTGGTGTTTGTGGCGTTGTTGCCATCAGTGGAATCGGACAATAAGAACGACTGTATTATGCCCAAGGTGTTGCCAGTACTGGAGCTTGGCATTGCGCATGTGCAGCGGCTTGGTTTCGTTGGAGGCGTTCAGATTGATATTACACTTATATCACGAGACACATTTTGTTCCTCCACATATGGGCCACTTGGATTCTTTGAAATATTCACACAGTGGCCGGAAATGAATGCCATCTTTGGCCTGCCCTGCGAGTATGTCCTGGCGCCCATCTCCCGCTATGCCGATGTTTGGCAGATTCCCCTGCTAACAACTGGCGGAAATGCCGGGGAGTTTAGCAAAAAAGCTGAGAGTTACTCAACACTGACACGTCTTAAAGGCGCCCAAGTCAACAATCTTGGTAACATGGTACGAGCCATTCTAAACACTTACAATTGGACACGCACCGCATTAATCTATCAAAATGAGAATGCCAAAATCAAGGGCAATTCCGTGTGCTTCCTCTGTCTAGCAGCCATTCATGACACCATCGAGAAGGAATCGGTTTATCAGCTGGGATTCGATACTGCACACTGGACCAAGGCTTATATAATACGGCTGCTTCGCAACGTCGCCATGCGAACAAGAAGTAAGTGTTCAGTGAGTACCGAGTGGGAAGGCTTTGGGGTAAAGATCTATTCTAAGTTTAAAATCTGTATAGCATCAATAAGAAGTTAGATCTTGGTGGTATTATTTCCCATTATTTCAATTAATGATTGCTTACTGTCGTGAAAACTATATAATCCACTTGCAGTTTCATCACATTGAGAATGTGCCAAACTCTAAAAACCTGTGCACAGTCTGGCCTTTATTTTGTTGGTTTGATTTTGATAATAAAATTTTCATCCACTCCAAGTTAATTAAAATGGAATTTTTACACTGTATAATTCGACTTTTAATAATATAGATATTAGTATGGATAGGAGATAGCTGCAGTTACCCCCTAACATTTAATAACATCGCATTTAATTGTTTTTATCGAACATTAATAACAAACAATACAAAAAATAACTATGCCTATTTGAGGCAGACAAAGACTAATATGTGTATGCTAATTGATTTTTAATAAGTGAAATTAATATTTTGGAATGGCAGCGACTGACGATTACACTTTTGGAGACTTCACAATGGAAAATAAATTATACAGCTCACAAACTTTAAGAAATCCATTTAACAATATATTTAATTATATGCATACTCGCATTGCAGCTATTTTTAACCTGCAGTTGGAAATATTGTTGCAATTAAATGTCCTAATTAAATTGTTTTTATTGCTTTGTGTGCAATAGAAATTCAATTTATTTGTGTCTTAAATTGGTTACGGCGGCAAATCTGAATGATGACAAAGGAATATTTTGGACAGTTTGAAAGAATCTAAATATAGAACTCAGTTCAAGGGCAGTCGACTGATCAGACGAGTATTTGGGTGAATATTTAAATGAATATTATAAATTGATACTTAACAATAATACCCTGTACAAAGTGGTGTAATGAAATTATAATATCAGTCGCACTTCCTTTAAGAAACCTTTAAGAATCACTTTAGAATTATCTCGACAGAAATCAAGTTGATTTAAGTTCATATATTTTACATCGCATTGACTTGTCAATAGCGGGTGTATTTTAAATCCATTTCATTAAGTTGATAACGTATATATTATATATAAAACTTTTTTTAATCACTTAACCTTACGTACATATTTTTGTTAATATGACCTCCGTCTTGAACTTTTAATTGACACGTGCAATTAAAAAAATTAATATAATTCCCAGAGGTCAAGTAAGAGTTGTATTTATATTTGCAACTTTTGATTAATATCGTGTTACTGATAATTAATAAAAAAAAATTTAAAAATAAAGTCTGCCAATACAGAATAAAAAGCTGTAAATAAAGACGTATTGAATAATTCATTGTTGAAAAGACAACGAACCAAATTTGTTATTCATACGAAAATTGTAATACGAATATTAATTGTCAACATAAGTATGTCTCATTTGTTATTGTCAACTGACTCATTTATATATCGACTTTTTACTCTTTAAATTTAAATACAAATGTATAATTGAATTTACAACTTACATCAGCCACAAGAAGAACAATAACAACAATTAAGCTGCACTCGTTTGTGTAATAATTATAAGCATTCCAGACTCCCCCGTATAAATGTGCGTTCTATCCGAATTTAATTTTCTGATTTTTGTATAATTAAGTCAAGTCAAATTACTGCGCTGAACTTGACATTGGCAGTCAGAAAATGTTCTTGTTCATAATGCTCGACTAGGATGTGCTCTGTATTTATACACCATATTACAAACATACTGGGTTAGCGTACTTTAAGACATTTTAATTCGCTTACTACACATTACCAAAGTATTGAAGACAACACGTGACAATAGAAAAATGTAATCTACGACAAGACGAAGTTAAATCATCCTTCTTTCCTTACCGCCATCCTTGCTTTTCAATTTATTCACTTTATGATAGGGTACAAAAAGTTACAAATTTGAATTTTCTTAATTGAATTGTCTTTTCTATGCAAAACTGGCTGCCTTTTAAGTAATTATACTTAGTCTCAACGTAACATAAGGAAAATGCAAACATGACGTCACGATGCATTGATAGTATAGCCTTAAGTAAATTGTCAAAGATTATTTAGTAATTTCCGTTTTCAATTATGTAAAAATAAAACTAGCTGGCTTAGCATGGAGATGCTTATGACAGTCAAAGTAAAATGTGTAGATCATATATTAATTAACTTTAAAAAAACTTTAGTAATTAGCTTAAGGAAATTCGAAGAAATTAATAGACTTTTCGTTAACTTCCCTCCTTTGAGGTGAAGGTTTTCGATAAGTCTGTCCTAGTGGATAACTCTATTACCATACAAACTGCGCCTCGTCAATCTGTTAGTCACATATGTATCTCAAAGAATTATAATTTGGTTATTTATAAAACTGGTAAATAGACTTTGAACCTAAGAACTAAACATATGAGTCTCACACTCAAACAGAAATCAAAAATACATAAATTAATTTGTCATTTGTGCCCGCATTTTAGTATCAAATTAAACAATCAATTTAGCAAAAGAATTAACACATGTGTCAATTTTCGCACCTATTAATTTAACATGTAAATAGAAAATCGTATTTTCCTTTGTATTGCTCATTATATATTTGCATTTTGTGGCATTTGTGGTTCTGTTTGTAAACCGGAAATTGACCTTTCACTCTTTTTTCCACATTTATGACTGTATATCTGTGACATTCAATTTGTAATTGGACAAATTACATAAATTTGTTGGGCCAACAATTAATTATTAAACTGTTAAGCATCAATTTCGAATTCTCACTAAGTACAGTTTGTGGTAATATTTGACTGTTAACTCATTTAACTCTTATAGAGACATTCAAAAACTTTATTGATAAAATCAAGCGCTAATACAACTGTTCAAAGGAGTTATTTTTATGATAATTCAATGAATGTATTTGTGTTTATAAACAAGACAAATACAATATAGAATACAAAATACATGTTAAAGGGATACATGTCTGTACTTTTCCATTTGCCCAGAATTTCATACTTGTCTTTACCCATCAGGGTATATCTAATACAGTTTTGAGTGCTTTGTGTCAATAAAGGCACCATTTTTTATAAGCTACTTTAAAATCTGAAGCATCTTTGAGTCAGTCAAAATACTACATGAAACATTTCTAAATTATCTACTGACGTCATGAGAACTAACACCTTTATAGCGATACGATTGTCGTTTCGTTAGCAAATTGTACAAGTCTTAAATCAATTAATACATTTTTAATGACAAGAGCTCACGAGCTTGAAACTTGATGACTGCTTCTATTTTCAATTGTAAACAAAAAAAAGTGTAAGCCCACAGCAGACAATAGACAAAAAGTAGCTCCAAAAATTAAGTATCTGAAGCTGCTAAATACTATAAAGTTTGCAATTTGCTTTACTATTTTTTCACAATTCTCTTTAAATGTATTTTGTTTATTTTTCAGTTGTCATTATGTGCGCCGATCCGCAGTCCATACGTCAAATTATGCTGACAGCCGAAGAGTTGAATATGATCGATAGCGGTGAATATGTTTTCATCAATATTGAATTATTTTCGCGGTGAGTACAAGTACAAAATAAATATATAAATTACTCAGCAAATTACAACAACTACAACAACAATTATGACAACAATCACAAAAACTGATCATTTATAGCAATCGCTACAGTTTTGTGGCCTTTCACTTTGCCAAACACGCGCACTTTGAATATTCTTTACAATGTGCGCATAATTCATATTAGCCAAGGTTATTAAAATTATTAAATTTACCAACAAAAATAGCAAAAAGCTACTCAACTCCAAGACGACGACGCACTCAACAATTAATTTCTATTTATAAATTGAGGAAATTCCGATTTTCGACACATGTCTGATTTGACCATTATTAACTCTAACAGCAAAAATAAAATACAGAAAAAGTTTTATACTCTTCTGCCTCCCTCTAAACATTTAGCTGCTGTATAATTATGGACACTGTAGTGTCTCCAAATTAGCTGAGTCATTGCTTCCTCACACCCACACAGTGTTTACATAGTATCACCTCTTCTTTGAATTAATATTGCCGCCTTCACAAGGCCAATAGATCGAGTTATAATAGACTAGCAAAGGCATAATACTGTGTATCTCAGTTTATTTACTCTCTTTATATAGGCTAAAAATAGCATTCACTTATTCTATAACCTATTCTATAACCTATTCCATTATTCTATAATGGATTCCAGGAAAATAAAACTCACTCCACCCTTTTTAGAACGGAATACTTTTTGAATTATTTACGTTATATATATGAAAACAATAATAGCACAATATTCAATTAAGTAAGTAATAATAACGATCTTGCTTTTATACAAATATTTTTGGTTCAATTATCGGTGACTAAATAAAAGTTTCCCACCAAACAGTAATTAAATATTTCGATTGAATTAATCTCATTCTAAGATCAGTTTCGTAATCGATTTGTTAATTTTTTGGTCATTTTGGAAACATGTAACGAATATTTAGTTACGAATAACCCGTACTTGGGACTTGCTCTCTTCTCTATTCTCTCGAATAGTTATTTGCATGTGCATTGCTCGTAAATGATCTCTAATCGCATAACCTTTATGAACTTTGTAATCAATGTAAAATAATGCCAATGAATAAAGTACATTTTTCAATACTTAATCGTATACAAGTAAGTGTGTGCAATGCATTTGCAAATGAATTTCTTAATACAAATTTAATCATATTATTTCCTATTTATGGTATTAATCAAAAGATTCCAATCAATTAATTATAGCTATGGAAGAAATTTCTAAAAGTCTTAAAGACAACTACATGTATCCCTAATTACCTACACAATGTTTACTTACTCGAGGGTAAAGTAATCTGTTCATAATCCATAAACGAATTGCAGGTAATGTCAATTGCTGATTTAGCACAAACAGCTGACATTGAGTTGGTAACACAAACAAACTTTTGACTGATAACAAGTACATGCACTTACACTGTTTGCACAAAAAAGAAAACAAAAATTAAAAAAAAATAAAAACGATTTTACATTCACTTTAGCAAAAACCATCTATACACTATCGTCTATTGACACGCTCGTCGAGAAGGTGGTTTATAGTATATGAAAGCAGTTTCCTAGAGATACGCAAAATAAAATAGCAAGTTCAAGATAGAGGGAGAAAGGGAAAAGAGAGATTAGCCTTAGGGAATAGTATTTTCATTTTGCAATCGATATTTTCTATTTATAAAAATAATTTATGACGCATATCAGAGTAATGCTTAAACTATAGACAATCGCAACGACATTGATAAGGCGTACAAGTTTCAAATGCAATTGTCAGATGTCATTCTGATAAGATACTTAAATTTAATACATTCTAACATAGTACATCAATAACTTTGTAAATCGTTCTGTGATTGCAGTGTGCCATATATGACGTCGCTGCCCTGGTATGATAAGAATGATACGGATTTCAATAATGAACGCGCCAAGAAAGCCTACACAGCCATGTTAACAGTCACACCGAAGCAGCCCAATGACGATGCTTACACAAAGGTATCCAATGAGGTGAGTTAAAGTGCCTCAAGGAAGCGACATTCAAAATTTGCATGGTAATGGAATTGAAGTAGCTGGGAATATCGAATTGTTTCACGATTCCTTTTTGGGCCAGTTTCGGTAGTGAGCGTCCTCTACTTTCTTTTTGTGCCGTGCGCGTATTGAAATTTACTGTTACAGGGTATTGCAGCCTTGTCCAAGTATGTAACGGACAAAAGTAAACATCTCCACTCAATAAATTTCTTTGAATACATTCCTCATCACTTAAATTAAATGTAGATTAAATTGAATTCCCTTACTCAGGAAATGGCGAAATGTCTTAAAGACAAATAAGCAGAGAAGTTTTTAAATATACTATTTACACTACACATAGGTTTAAATATTATTTTTCAATTAGTTAACTGACTTCATTAAATAGAACCAATATTAACCTAATATACGTATATGAATGACAATTTGAATAGTTGTTAGGAAATTTACGGACTGGGCGCTGGGTGTATCGAAGTCGAGTACTCTCGGGTATAGCATTTTTCCTGTCCTCATGCATACTCAATGCTAGTGCACGTGCTCAACGGGACAGCCTATTTTGCATATGTACATGCTTACATACATACATCTATAAGAATGTATGACTATACATACCTCTACATATGCAGGAGTCGCTGAAATCGTGAACATATTTCACTAACAACAACAACAATGGTAAACAATGCGGCAAACGAGTCCAGCTAAAAGCATTTGTTAGCCAACTCTGTAGAGCCACTTGCAGTGGCTCAGGCAACACGAACAAGTGATTTCTGTAATGGTTTGTGTTGTTTTCTTTTTGTTTTTGTTTTTGTCTTTGTTGAGCTGCTTCAGGTCTGATAAACAAGTAGACTGTGTCCAGACTGCAGACTGCTAATGACACTTAACACTTTGCGCCTCTCAGGAGCTCAGGAGCTGATTGTCAATAAGTGTAAGGAAGTCGAAGTCGATGCAAGGACATCAGAAACTCATTACACAAAGTAGGGCAAACAGTATTCGTTGTTATTAAAGAGGTCTGCCAATGAAGTCGCAGAAGATAAACGAAAGTTTATAAAGTTTAAGAAAACGTTTCTAATGTACTTATTGTTTGCCAATAAATAAACATTTAATTCATAGTTGTTACTCAAAATGTCACAGAAGAACAGAGATTGTTTTATAAATGCAATCAAATCATTAATTTATTTTATATTATTAAACAAGTTAGACACAAACCAGGAAATCCGAAACTCGTAACTGAAATGAGAGCAAATTATATTCGTTTTTATTCAAGTGGTCTGCTAAGGAAGTCGAAGAAGAGAATATAATTCTTAACATATTTTATGTATTGCTTGTTAACTTAATAATGTGTTTAAGTCAGCGCCGTGGCGTCTTAAAATAAAGCTGCTTGACTAAGGCTCTTATTGGCGTGTCCTTGATTTATGCGGCAAGCTGCGGTTAAGAATATTTCTAAAGGCGCATTTCGAGCTCCTCTCAGGGCTTATTGACATTTGCTCAGCCATTGCAAGCGGAATTCAGTCGCCACAGGCTGTCAAATGGACCGACAGACAGATACACAGACCTACCCATGTAAGCGCCTTTGGGTTGTAGACTAGACTCGACTATCCTGGCAAAACCTGGCAATGTGAGGTATGCAATAACTTCCGCAGGGATTTCTGGCTAAAACTCAGCGTTGACATGGCCATTGCCGTTACCGTTACCGTTGTTGATGTTGATGTCAATGCTATTCGAAACTTCCGTCAACGTAATTGAATTTCCCGGGTGCCAAAGCAATTAAGCCACCAATTTCACAGATACTGGTAGATAGATATAAGGCTTAGATAGTAGCAACTAGAGGAGAAGATAGTCACTGACTAATGTGCCGTTACAACCATTCGCAGATCAAAGACATCGCATCAGCCAAATACAATTACACATTCAGCGAGAATGAGCCAATTTCGGCATTTGTTACCTCCTTCTTTGATGGTGTCCTACTCTATGCTAATGCCCTCAATGAGAGTATAAGGGAGGATCCAAGTATGTTGACTCGACCCATTAATGGTACGGACATTGTTAGACGAATGTGGAATCGCAGCTTCACTGGAATCACTGGGAATGTGACAATCGACTCCAATGGTGATCGCATCTCGGCATATTCTCTGCTGGATATGAATCCCAGTACCGGTCGCTTTGAGATTGTGGCGCATTTTCTGCACAATCGATTAGAGTTCGAGTCGGAGAAGGAAATCCATTGGGCAGGTGGACGAGATCAGGCACCGCCCGATCGTCCCATCTGTGGCTATGACGGATCCCTCTGCCCAGATAACTGTAAGTAAACTATAGGTAGTAATTATGTAGTTACTAATGATTCAGCTTTTAAAGCACTGCCTGGTTATGCGATCCTCTCGATTGTTCTGGGCACAATGATAATCATAATGGCGGTATGCTTCTTCTTTGGATATCGACATTACGTAGCAGAAGCTGAGATCAATTCAATGAGCTGGAAGGTCTCATTGGAGGATGTAATGTTTCGGGATGCAGCAGATCATGGCTTGCGCGGATCCTTTCACTCTCTGGTCAAACAGAGCTCTCAACTTACACTCATGTCGGAGGACATGGTGTCCATTAATGGGGATCGTCAGATCTTTATACCTGTCGGCATGTACAAGAAGAGCAAAGTAGCCATTAAATCCATTGAGTTGGAAAATGGACAAACGGTGCTGTCCCGCAGTCTGATGTTGGAATTGAAGCGAATGAAGGACTTACAGCACGATCATTTGGTTAAGTTCTATGGAGCTTGCTTGGATCAACGTCGTAGTTTCCTTCTCACCGAATACTGTCCCAAGGGCTCACTTCAGGATATATTGGAGAACGAACAGTTTCAACTGGACTGGATGTTCAAGCTGTCCTTAATGCATGACATTGTCCGTGGCATGCAGTTCCTCCACAGCTCCGACATACGTTCCCATGGCAATCTTAAGTCCTCCAATTGCGTTGTGGACTCACGATTTGTCCTAAAGATCACAGACTTCGGTCTGCACAGTTTGCGACGCACTCATCATGACATTGAAAGTGATATTGAGAATTGCAACAGTCACGCCTATTGGAAGAGTGAGTGTGTTTAAATTGTACCATTTTCCCTATGTTCATTTCTTTAAATTTCCTTTCAGAACTCTTGTGGACCGCTCCTGAACTTTTGAGAATGGAAAGCCAACGTGCTCCAGAGGGCACTCAGAAGGGCGATGTCTATTCATTTGGCATCATCGTGCACGAGATAACCACAAGACAAGGACCTTTCTATTTGGGCAATTGTGTACACGAAAAGACGCCTCAAGGTATGCAACAAAATTTTTCGTGTTTTAAAATTATTTCTCTCTTGCACATGTTTTATTTAATTTGTAGTTATTTAGTAACGATTTAAATCGAGCGAATATATTTAAATACAGAGAAATACCCCAGAGGTAATAAGCTTGATAGAACTGAATTCAATGTGTAATCCCCCTTAGTGTGAAGCTCTTATTCCATTTCAAAGTTAATGATATACTAACTTAAAGCTCTGCATTTGTACAAACAATTCATGAATGCAACTTGAATGAGATTTGCATATAAAAGTGAATTTAAATTTATGAAAAGTTGGTCCGCAAGTTTCCAAGCCATTGCAGCTCTTTGCAGCCACTTGACAAGTTCATCAAATTATACACCAAGTTGATTTAACTCCTTGACTGTCTTTTGCCTTTTGGCAGCTGTCAGTTGCCAGTTGCCAGTTGCCAGTTGCCAGTTGCCAGTTGCCAGTTGCAAGTTGAACATTGTACGGGAATACTTTATGTATTGAAAATTTAGGCCAGAACCAAAAACTGTAATTGGGATGAAAATTTAAATGCGGTTTGCAGTAGCAAGTGCAATTGAGACAGAAAATGCTTGTTTTTTTTTTCAAAATTGTACAAAACAAATCATAAACTTATCGCGCTTTTGACAACATCCCAACTTTCGGTATCAGAAACATAGCCACAACTGTGACGAAGCCAATTCCAGCAACTTATTTTCTTTGTTTGCGATTCTGCAGGTCTCCCCAGATTGATATCTGATGGAACCGGCTTGCATATGTCGTGCTCTCGCCAGATATAATGTAAATGATTCTGTGGTTCCAAGTGTTCCAAATCCCACAGCCAATCGATGCGTGATTTATCCCAGCCAGTTTCAAATGATCGTCGATTGCAAAACAGTTTCTTGCAGTTGCAATTCCCAAATACAATCTCAGCATCAGTGGGTTCTAATTAAGTGCAAAGATGCAGATATTATGACTTTGTTTATATTAATTTTACTGACCTCTTTGTCGAAACGAAACTGCTTCAATGCCTCCAGTTTCACGTGGACTGTACATCAACAGATTAAGGATCTTGAGCTCGGCCTGTTCCTCCTTAGCCGTACAATATGCAGACAAGAGACATTTGTTGACATCATGGGACCAGATGCCAATGTCATCTTTACACGTTTTATTGAGCAACGATCGCTTGATCGGTTCTGCGGTCAGCAGATAGGGCCAAAAGAACTCCAGATGATGCTCCTTGGAGCACATAATTGAAACCAACTGAATGTATGTGTTGTGCGTTATTGCGATTAGAAATGTTATTCTGTATTATCCATTAGGCTTTGGACTTTGATAATGATGCAATATTAAACAAAAACACACACACAATATTTCACTACTAATTTTTATAACACAATTGAATTGAAATCTAAAGCAGAGCTCTTCCTTCACTTCCAGAGATCATTGAGTTGGTTAAGAACTATCAACCACAGGCACTATTAGGCAAACCTTTCCGTCCAGAGATTGAACAGTGCGGTGACACCAAAGCGGATGTGAATGGCATCATAAGACGTTGCTGGGCCGAGGATCCTCTGGAAAGACCCGACTTTAATACCCTTAAGTCTATGATACGCAAGTTTAACAAGTAAGTCCCCATTACAACTGTTTATCTTATGTTGGATCCATAACGTAAGCCCACATAAATTAATCAAGAAACCTATTGAAAATATTGGATTTTGCCTAAAACTATTTAAAATGTAATATAATAATTCTTTTTCTTTCTCATGCGCGCTCTTAGAGATAATGAGACTGGAAACATTGTGGACAATCTACTGAAACGCATGGAAATGTATGCCAATAACCTGGAGGAACTTGTCGAGGAGCGCACTCAAGACTATCTCGAGGAGAAAAAGAAATGCGAAAAACTTCTTTACCAATTGTTACCCCAAAGTGTTGCAGCTCAGTTGATCAGTGGGCAGCCCGTGGTGGCAGAGACCTTTGATCAGGTGACCATCTACTTCAGTGATATCGTTGGCTTCACAGCAATCTCGGCTGAGAGCACGCCCATGCAGGTGGTTCAGTTCCTCAATGACTTGTACACCTGTTTCGACTCTATTGTGGAGAACTTTGACGTGTACAAGGTGGAGACCATAGGCGATGCCTACATGGTGGTCTCCGGACTGCCTATTCGCAATGAGAACTATCATGCCCGGGAGATTGCACGCCTTGCTCTGGCCCTGCTCGAGGCGGTGCACAATTTTAGGATACACCATCGTCCCAATGATCGGTTGAAGCTTCGGATTGGCCTGCACACTGGTCCCTGTGTAGCAGGTGTTGTTGGTCAAAAAATGCCACGGTATTGCCTATTTGGTGACACTGTAAATACTGCATCTCGCATGGAGTCCAATGGAGAGGCGTTGAAGATTCACATCAGCGAGACAACCAAGTTGGCACTGGATGAATTTGGCACCTTTGTGACCACACGACGGGGTCTGGTACCCATGAAGGGCAAGGGCGAAATGCTGACCTATTGGCTAGAAGGTGAGGTGCCCAGGCCCGATGCCTTGATGTCTCCCGGAAAGCTGTTGCTAACGAGACGCTCATCGCTAAAGCAACCACATCGTCAACCGCACACCTTCTACAAACAATACTCAGAGCTGGGTGTGATGGCCACATTGGCACCACCTGTGCCTGTGATAGCGCTGCCATCAGTTGATAAGGAAACATCTCCTAATCTAAGGGTTAAACGCAAGATCAGCTCCAGCTCGCCAAAACTCAATGGAAACTGCTTTGACCATAATGTGCAACAAAAGACTGAGGCCAATAACTACCATTTGGATGCTGGTCACCAGCAACATCTATGTGATATATATAGCAGTCGCTCGCTTCGCAGTGTCGAAGCAGAGGCAGGAGGTAATGGTACGGATGCACCTGCCAGCGATAGCTGGGAGTTGGCCCACTTTCGCCTGCCACTGAGCGGGACACTCAAGAATCACACCAGTAGCGTGCTCCATCATGGCCATCACGCACAATCCAACTCCAATTCCAATCTGAGCGGAATCCTGCAGCCAACGCCGCAAACAAGAAGCCGCTTAAAGCCATCGCCCACGATCTCAACACTGCTAAAGACAAGTCGCAGCGATGCCTCCGCGACAGAAACCGGCAGTATGGGCAGCGGGCAGCGGATTAAATTTGCCGATTGTGACGAGACTCCACTCATCAACAACAAGGCACCATCGCTTCCAACAGCAACAACAGCGATTAATAATATTGAGCGCAGCGGAAGCAGTTGCAGTAATCAAAACATTCCAAGCCTCAACAACGATAACCACCCCTATGGCTATCTAGTCAAAAACTATAAGCAGCTGCTGTCCAAAACGGCACCCGTCTCGAATAGTCATGGCCATGGACACGACCTTTCCTTGGCCGAAGATTGTCCACGTCCAACGGTCTCGGCGCGTGGAGCAGGAAACAGCACCGTGACGCAGCCGCTGTTGGCCAAAATAAATTCATAGCTGTAAACATTTAAGACTCATTGCCCAATCACGGCAACCATAAGATTTCCGGTCCAATCCGGACCATCTTCTAGTACCTACTCGTAATGATGCATATTAAATGTACTTGTTTGTGATAATAATTTAAATCCAAGTTGAACAATTTAGTATATAATCAAAAGAAATTTATATGTATGTATATATGGGTTGTACAAAGTACATATATATTCATACAATAAATATGTATAAAACTGTTCCGACTCTTTGAATCTGTGAAAATTCTTCTTGTGTTTTTACATTACCATCTCAAACTGCGAGTTCTCAAGAATCCAATTTTATATTGAGTCGTGAAGCACTCCCTTTAGAGCTAATGAGAAATAATCAGATTTGAAAATTTTACATTAATTGAAATTTTAGCGCTTGTAGTTTTTAAAACTCCTACCCAATAAGTAACGAATTCTTTAGCTGGCTCGTTAATGTAATAGTTAAAAGGACTTTAAATAATTGTTCAAATGTAGTTTTTGACTCCAATAGAATCGTTCCTGGCACTTAGAATATTCATCAACAAACTCAGAAACTCGTTTAACTGATTTTTAATTTAGTTTAACTTTAAGTTAGTAAATTATGTATGTATATTTATGTGTTTGGAAGTATTAAAAACAAATTAAAAAACAACAAAAACCGAACTTAGTTAATTTCAAGAGTTAATATTTATTTACAAATTACAAATTTCCTAGTTAATGAAACTCTGAAAATATAATGCACTCACTATTCGCGAGGTCTTTTTGTTTCCAATTTTTGTAAGTAAGTTTTATCGAATTTTCGTAATTATATTTTACTTTTTAGGATTTATTTGGGAACTTCGAGCTCGCTTTTTTTTCCAATTTATAAATACACTGTTTTTATTTAAATACAATTTCTGTGAAAGAATTTATTAAATTTCATTTAAAAAAATATCGATTGATACCGATAGATTTTTGATATGTCGAATTGTTATGTTATGTCATGTTAAGATTTGGCAGTGCCGTTTGCATTAAACTAACAGTTTTCTGTTAAGTCACTGTTAAATATAACAATTTGCTGTCGCAGACCTCTTTTTTTAAATAAATAATTTTTTGAAATTAAAAAACGAAATGAAATAAAAACAAGCCAAGCAAATTGTAAACTAAATAAATAAAAACTGATTCTTTTGGTACGTGCTTCTTGTTTGTAGTTACTCTGGGGATCTAGTTTCTTTAAGCGGTGTGTACAAAATCTGGGAAATTTTGGAAAATTAGAGAAAGTTCTTCCAAAATTGCATGCAAAATCTCAACTCAATCGGTTTTGTTCCGCAATATCGAGTAAGAAAAGTTTTGAAAAATTCTGCTCTTGTTTATTAGCGCCCCCACTGATCCATACGTTGTATACTTTTAGAACTAAGGGTGCAACTTGTTGTTGCTAGCGCCGCCACTAAAAAACCCGTCTACTTTTACAACTAAGTTCTGTTTTTGTAAATAAAGAAGCCGCAGCTCTTTTTGTTTTTTGTTCGTTCATTAAACAATTGATTAAAATTAAAGACAGTAATATACAAAAATTACTCATAGCTTACGCTCAGCGTAAGTAAAGGCAAGTGAAAAAACAGTTATTGGTGAAGAAGCTATTAACAAAAACAATGAAAATTAAATTGCATAATAACAATATAAATTGTGTTAACAATACGTTGAATGATTTGCAAGTTTTGTTTGACTATAGTGGTACTATCAATTTATACTTGATATCATTTAATTTATCTGATTATTTCGGTGATTTTTCTCAGCTGTGAATTAAATAAAAATTGTGAAATTACCGGAAAACAAGGCGTAATTAAATATAATTTATGCAGATTCATATGTACTATTTTTATATATAATAGACTTTTATCTTTAAAGCAAGTAGTCACATATTTTGCTCACAATACAATCTTATTTCGCACCACTGTCTGTCTGCACCCGACACAGCGGTTATCGTAATAAATATAATTATCACATTTTGCGCACGCCTTTTGTGACAACATTAAGGAAGGCATTTAAGGTCTCAATAAGCTAGTATGAATTTAATCAGTTCGAGCATTTTATCAACTGCAGGGCACCCAAAATGTTGTACTGTCCGCCGAATGTGACGTTGAGCGAGATTTGGACCAAACATGGAATCTCGCATTGTTTTATGGACACAGTGGGACCAGCGGTCTGTGGTGGCTTTCTACTCCTCTTTGGTAGCATACAACTGCTGATGTACCGCAAATATGCCACGCCAATGGATCCCACACAAATCTCCAAATCTCGCCTGTATGCACTACAATTGTTTCTGCTCCTTTTTGTTCCTGTGCTGGCGATACTCCGTTTCTTCCTAAACGCTCGCATCTATGCTGACAGTGCGGTTTATGGTTATATGGTGAGTATGTTTATTAAGAATTTGAAGCATATTTAACAATTATAATGTATTATCATTTACAGATATTTTACACATGTGTTGTGTGCTTCTCGTATCCATTTAGCATCTGCCTCATAATCAAGGAAAGACACTATCAACTGCCTTCGCTTCCAACACGTGGGCATGGCCTTATTTTGTTGCTCTTTTGGACTTTGGCATTGATCAATGAAGCGCTTGCAATCGTGAACTTAGGACACGAGGACTGGTGGTTCCATTTAAAAAAGTATGTTTAAGCTCGTTTTCTTTGCATCACATTAGTGTTAAGTTAGTTGAGAAGGCATTATGCAAGTAAAATCACATTTTATACGCGTTTCGCCCTTCGTTTTGTGACATAGTTTTGAGTTAGGGGCGTATCGCTAATATATCATTTAAATTATATACCCTTCACAATGATCTACTAAGCTTCCATTACCTAACCGAATTTTTTTTGAATATGTATGATCTCATGTCTATAGCTCCCTGAATTCATTGTAATCTGTGCTAAAACTTTCGCCCTCTTCTGTACCCTAATGTATTAATTTATTCAATTTTTTTATTCACACAGCAACAAAGATGAAATCGAAATGGGCATGTTTGTTACACGTTTCCTATGTGCGCTGCTCATCTTTATGCTTGGTCTGAAGGCACCAGGCATAATGGCGCCATATAATCCGCACCAGCGACTGGAGAATGAGTCATCAACGGGCGATGTGCCAACTGGGTCTGCTTTTCGAAATGGTTGGCGCAAGTTGCGAACTCTATTTCCATATCTATGGCCCAAAAAGGATACGATGCTACAATGTGCTGTTGTCGTATGCATAATACTGCTCATTGTGGGTCGCGTGATTAAACTGTTTCTGCCCATTTATCGCAAGCTGTTGGGTAGGTCATGATATCTCAAGAATGACTAGGCGACTTAATAATGATATCTCCCTTTCTTTTTAGTGGACAGCCTAACCATTGAGCCACTCGAGTTCCGTTGGGACTATGTGCTTATTTATGTGGGGCTATCGTTTCTACAAGGCGGTGGAACTGGAGGCATGGGTCTGTTTAATAACCTACGTACTTTCCTTTGGATACGCGTACAACAGTATACCACTCGGGAGATTGAGATTGATCTATTTCGGCATTTGCATCAATTGTCTTTGCGTTGGCATCTGCAACGCAAGACGGGCGAGGTGCTTCGTATCATGGATCGAGGCACAGATTCAATTAACAATCTTCTCAACTATATTGTCTTTTCGATAACCCCAACTATACTCGATCTGCTTGTGGCTGTTGTCTTCTTTATTTATGCTTTCAACTGGTGGTTCGGTTTGATCGTGTTCTTAACCATGTTTTTGTATATAGGTAAGTTTGTCAACTGAATGAATTTCTTCGAATAGTTTCCATTAATTCCATTTATGTCTTTCCCCATAGCTTCCACCATAGCCATAACAGAATGGCGCACAAAGTACCAAAGGCGAATGAATCTTGCAGATAATGAGCAACGTGCTCGAAGTGTAGACTCACTTCTTAATTTTGAGACAGTCAAATACTATGGCGCCGAAGGCTATGAGGTTGATTGTTACAGAGAGGCCATACTCAAGTACCAAAAAGAGGAGTTTCTATCAATGCTCACATTGAACATGCTGAACACCGCACAGAATATTATACTATGCCTTGGTTTGTTGACTGGATCATTACTCTGCGTCTATTTGGTGGTACATCATCAAACATTGACTGTCGGTGACTTTGTGCTATTCTCCACGTATCTTATGGATTTATACATGCCGCTCAATTGGTTTGGCACATACTATCGTGCTATTCAAAAGAATTTTGTGGACATGGAAAATATGTTTGAACTGTTGCGTGAGGACGAGGAAATTGTGGATGCTCCAGGCAGTGCACCGCTGCTTACAGCTGGCGGTGGCATAGAATTCTCGAACGTTACCTTTGGATATTCTCCGGAGAAGACGGTATTGCGCAACGTCAGTTTTTCGGTGCCTGCAGGCAAGACTGTGGCCATTGTGGGACCCTCCGGCGCTGGCAAGAGTACGATTATGCGATTGCTCTTCCGTTTCTACGATGTGCAAATGGGAGCCATATCAATAGATGGGCAGAACATCAAGTTGGTCCAACAGCAAAGTCTGCGAAAGGCAATTGGTAAGCAAGGAATATTCAATTTTAATTACGTACTAACGTTTTTAAATTCTAGGTGTTGTACCTCAGGACACGGTGCTCTTCAACAACACCATTTACTATAACATTGAGTATGCCAAAATTGGATCAACAGCTGATGCCGTTTATGAAGCTGCACGCTCAGCGGATATACACGAAAGAATCTTAGCTTTCCCCGATAGCTACGAGACCAAAGTGGGTGAGAGAGGATTGCGGCTAAGTGGTGGCGAAAAACAACGTGTGGCTATCGCAAGAACTCTTCTTAAATCGCCCATAATTGTGCTGCTGGACGAGGCTACCTCTGCGTTGGACACGCACACGGAGCGTAATATACAAGCGGCATTGGCCCGTGTCTGTGCCAATCGTACGACAATTATTGTTGCACATCGTCTGTCCACAATTATACACGCAGATGAGATTTTGGTACTAAAGGAAGGTAGCATTGTGGAGCGTGGCCGGCACGACCAACTTGTCCAGCGAGACGACAGCATCTATGCAGATATGTGGCAACAACAGCTAAAGAATCTAGACGCTGAACAGAGCGCAACTGAGGACACAGATTCATCTGCGTCTACATCTGGTGGTGGTACTGCAAGTGGAAAAGGAGAACGACCCTCAACTACGGGCAGTGGAGCAATATTTCGAACAGGTCATGCGCATGGAGCTGCACGTTAAGAGATTGCAATAAAAAGACATAGATATTAAGCCTAATTTCGATTATATTTGTTACATGTGATTTGTGGTATTTGTTATATATGAGCAGCTATCAGAGTCCTACCTTCTGTCTATATTATTGTATATTAATAAACATATAATTGTAGTTTTTTTTAAATGTATCTGTTTTCAAGCTCTTTTCGATTTTAAAGAGCAGCTTTCCTAAGAGAGTCGAGATGCTCTTAGCATCGATCTTAGACTGAGACTGTTGCTTATCAGCAAGAACCTCCAGAAAGGCCAGAGCATCGGCTTTATACCAGAGCCAGCTTCAGTTCGAGTGCGGATCGCGAGCTAAGCAGACGTGGAATTCCAAAAGTGTTCGGCAATACACGTTGGTGATAAAGAAAATCGGCGGCTTTTTTGACTGAAATTTTCCAATTACATATAAAAACAGTAGTTGATACATATATGCGATCAGAGTTTGGCGTGTTAATCGTTACTATATCTCCATAAATACGATTATTTATTCCGTAAATCATGCGGCGACTGAAGTGTTCCGTGTTTGTGTGTACGTAGAAAGTAAAAAATAACCTAATTGATAAACCCAAAGAACCATATCAAGAATTTATTCAGGAACATGACGTAATGTTTCATTGAATAACATTAAATGAAATTAAAAAAAAAAACAGAAATAAATATAAATATAGAAAATAAACCAAAAGCATCGAGCAAAATGTACATACTCATATTTAATAATATTGATTATTCGCTTTGTGATGATCACATTAATTATCTACATACATATGTACATGTATTTATATAGACAAAATTCAATTGATAAAGTTTATTGGATGCTGTTGCCCCCGGCATGACTTTCATCACAAACAATTTTTTCTCATTCTTGTTCCTGTTGAATACAAACGCTGAAAATCATTTTCAATTTTCAGTTATATTTTTAATAATCGATGTTGGTCATGCGTTCAACTTTATTGGCGTCAATAAACAAATGCTCTACGAATATGTGGGCAATGTTCTCGTCGGCTCCAAGCCCCAGGACGAAGGACGTCCATCACCTCCAACAACTGGTTGGATCGTCCGCGGAAAATTAACACTTCAGCGACAAAGTAACCTCACGATGGCCGCTGCGGTAAGTCGAGTCTATATATATAGAAATTGGGAAAGTTTTGTACTTTTTAATATACTTTTATATGTAGAAAAAATCAGAAGATTAATCACTTTTGTACTTGCAAATATTTTGATAAGATCGAGCTAACTCAAAAATAAAACAGATATAAATATATAAAGTGTTTAATTATAATTAATACTATGTGACACACATACAAGCACACATTGTACACACATACATTTATTGGTAATCAATTGAAAATCACTCAAAAGTGAAATAAATTGATTGATTTCATGATCAATTTGAGCAATTTAATAAAGAATACGAGCGTTGTATGTGTGTGCTGCTGGGGAGCCACAGTATTCCCAGAAATGCTGAGAAGTTTCTCAGCCAGAGTTTTTTTTTTGCAGAAGAATTCGCAGATGAATTAAAAACAATTTAACCTTTCACAGTCCCCAGTGCACAATGAACTGAACTCGGCTGTGAACTTCTTTCATTGAAAGCGCAACAGATAATATGATGCTACCATAGTACACATACAGATAAAATACGAATACAAATGCATTTAGAATAAGTATACATATACATTGTGTCTACATACATACAATACAATCCGAAAAACATACATACATACATATATACGCGTCGTAATCAGTTTAGATTGTTTTGACTGCGGGAATGGGGGATTTGAAAGCGGCGCTATTCTTATCAACAGACATAGACAGACATATGTTTGCCATATGTAATACTCGGACTTGTATACGTAGAACATACTATATTCATTATTCCCGCGATCAGAGTCTGACTAATTATTTGTTTTACGATAAACTTAACCGAGTCTATCAACTCAGACAGCTGATTTGTCTCAATGTGTGCGTGTGTGTGTTAGGTTTAAAGATTGAAGATTACAGCGTAATGGGATTTCCCGACATATGAAAGTACTATGAAGAATAGCTTATCAATTTTTGTTCTTCTCTTTCGCAACTCAGCTTGTCATAGACGATGTAACGCTAAACAATTCGGGCGAGAAGTTCCTTCAGAACAAGGAAATGTATCCGCCATATAAACCCTTTAAGATTGTCCTTACCGAAAATGGTACAATATCGCATGTGGTCTTCAAGGAAGGTGATCCCATTTGGTCGATGAATTTCAAGCGTGCCATTGCCAGCACATTGCAATTCCAGATGAAGTCTAGTGGCGCCTTTGTTGTGGATGAAGTGAGTGATCCTCGACAGTATACAGCAGTAACCAATTGATCTTCATTGTTATAGCGAATTTATTTCAGACCGGCATACATGGAAAATGTCAGACAGAGTACTTTGTCTCTAACAAAACCAACTACATATCCATACGTAAGACTCCCGAGCTGATGACCTGTGTTCCCTACTCGGAGGCAGTGCATGTTACCCGTAGCAATGTGCCACCAAACACTTGTGAATTCGATCATCAGAAGAGCGTGATCATTGGTAATGAGGCCATCTATGGTATATTGCCACACAATGAGACGGGATACTTTTTGAGCATGGCCCATGCAAAGGGAACCACATTGATCCACACCTTTGAGTCAACGGGTGAAGCCCAATACATAAACTCAGAGTACGTTGAATTATTCTCTTGATAGATCAGATAAAAGTTAGTTTACGCTTTCAGACTGTTGCTAAACTTTCAAAATGAAACCCCGATCGATAATCCCATTGATATTGAAACATCCATGGCAGCTGAGATTTCCAATTTACAACTGCAACCACTGGAAATTAACGATCCCACCGGCGGACGCAATCCCCAGCAACAGGAAACTCTCATCTCTGCTGCCGGTGGACTCTTAGATAGTCTGGCCGAGGCGCTGGAGAGCACAGATTTCAAGTTCAGTGAGCCCTACGACTCGACCTTGTCGGATGTGATAAAACTGCTCAGTGAAATGGATTTTGAATCGCTGAAGAAACTCTATACGGAAGTGGATATTGGGACATCGTATCGACAGGAAACCATAAGGAACATCTTCCACGAGATCATTCCTCGCATTGGAACCAAAGCTTCAGTATTCCTAACTCGCCATCTGGTCGTGGAGAAGTCAATCAAGTCACCCATTGCTGTCCAACTTCTCATCCCAATGCCCTTTCATATATTCGAGCTGTCAGCAGAGTTAGTGAAGGGATGCGAAGACTTCCTAACCATTGGACCCGATCGTCCTGATGTGAGGCAAGCGGCAATTTTAAGTTTTGCCACACTTGTCTACAATGTTTATGTGGCACGTGGCATTGACAAGGATCAGTTTGAGGAATACGTTCAAAAGTATTTCAATCTCTATTTAAGTAAGTTTTTAAGCCCTAGATAATTTTTCATCACGTTGTAACCCATTGTTTTCCTAGACGATCGTGACTATGAGCAGAAGATGTTATTCCTGCAGGGCTTAAGTAACCTGCAACTTGGGAATGTGGCTAGCTATCTGGAACCGATCATGCTGGAAGATGGCAATGAAGATCTGAGATTTATGGCTGCCTGGACAACTCTCGCATTGGCTGATAAGCGTGCTGAACGTATCTACGAAATCTATTGGCCAATCTTTGAGTCACGTAATGCCAGTCTGGAGCTAAGAGTAGCTGCTGTCACCTTACTGTTGATCTCGAATCCAACGGCAGCTCGACTAATCAGCATACATCGCATTATTCAAAGTGAAACTGATCCACATCTGATCAATTATTATCGCACCACTGTAACAAGCATATCGGAGACAACATATCCTTGCTATCAACACCTGTAAGTGTCCCTTGTAATCTCGGCTCTATGATCTATTAATTGTGATCTATGATCTATGGTCTATGATCTATTATCTATAATTTTGATAAATTCTTCTTCACTACAGTCGGCGTCTGCTCTCCTATATGCATCGACATTTGCCCCAAAAGCCTGAGCCCCGTTATTGGGTGACTGGCAACTACATATTCGATTATCGTGATTCTAAATTTGGAATTGGCGCCATGCTCCAAACCTTCCTTGTCGGCGATCCCAAGTCGGATATGCCTGTAGTAGCCTATTTCAAGTTCGATACCGAGGCGCTGGGTAAATTCACTGGTCAACTAGCGGTGAGTAATCCAATAAACTTGTTCAAGTTCTTATCTTTATCATACTCTCTTTTAGCTATATATCAAGGCGAGGGGTCTGCCGGACGCCATATGGCAGACTGTGCAGTTCAAGTCGAATAGCAGCGATCCGTTTACTTTCAGGAGCATCAAGACATTGCTGACCATGCTTAAGGCTCCGATTGTCACATCAAAGAATCTGCACATTGAGTTCATCCTGCAAATGGAGGGAAAGACTGTTCTCTCCTATTATCTTAACCAGCGTATGTTCCAGCAACTGACCTATGATAATAGTGAGTGTGATCAGCAATGACTTGGACACATGATCATTTCAAATCCTTTCTTTCCGTCTCTAGTTTTGGATCGTCTTCAATTGCTGATCCGTACAGATAGCCACATCAATATGCAGACAGTCCGTTGGCCTTTTATGAATAAATACTCGGTGCCCACGGTATTGGGGACATCCTCAGATGTGCTTTTGCAGACAACAGTTCTGACCTCGCTGCGTGGGAATATAACGGAGCATCGGACACCTCCTGGATCAAAGCATACGCTGGAGATTGATGCTAGATATTCCTCCTACGCTTCAGTGCGCAGTCGAAGCTACAATCCCTTCCTCAATCTGGACCATGAGATCAATCGGGAGCAGGGCTTCCTCATCTACATCCCTTTCAGCAGTGAGCTTACTTTAAATGAGAGCGGCAGGTGTGCTCGCTACACCTTCACAAGGCCACAGAATCTCACCAGTGGCTTGTCCTTTAAATCTCGAGCGGTTACTTCCACCCGAGGACAAGTGACCAAAACAGCCTCTGCACCGTTTGAGGAGATCATGTATCCGGAACGAGGCATCGAAGTGGTAAGCATTTGAATACAAATTCAAGTAGCTGTAATTCTCTAATTGAGTTTCCTACAGTTCCAGCCGTTTAGCTATTCCCTTCCAGACTTGGGTATCAAACTGAAGGTCAACATTAATGTGAATGAGCTGATTAAATTTCGAGGCATGCTGCTCAAGTCCGAGTTTATAGAGAAGTAGATCCATGTTAATTTATCAAGACCCAGTTATTTATTTCTATACCTTTCATTCTTCAGTGGCTTTTCTCGCAACATGGTAGTAAGTCTTATGATGTACCTCTTTGGCTTTACACAACTCAGCTCCATACATCTGGGCCATGATCGGAACTTCACGTTGCTGATGTACAATGAGAATGCAACAAGGGTAAGACAGTCGTCAGTCATTGAATGGTCATTAGTTTACTGATCCTAGCACTTCTCAATCCCCTTCAGATCGATGGCAATATCTGCGTTGAAGATGTGCTGAAGACTTCCGAATTAAAGGGCAAGAAAATTGGTTTCACTTTGGAGCATGCGGACGAAACAAATAATGTAGAGTCTCTGCACAAATGGAATGTCGTTTTGGATGTACAGACCTCAACCAAGTCGAGCTGGTTCAAGGTAACCGGAAAGGTGCAACGCAACTCAAAGGACGATGAGGAGGACTGGAAGGTGAGGTCAAGTGATCGAAAGTTTATTTATTCAAATGTTTGTCTTAATTTAAACAATATCATAATTGGTTTAGACTTGACCAGATCCATATCAAGCACTCGCACATTCAATTCCCATTCACATTAATATTTTTTTGGTTCATATTAGATTGGAACACCTTAAGATTCTAACCCTCCTGTCCAGCAATCTCAAGCTCCTCCTCTGTGTTGATTAGGGCCACAATACCATCCTGCAAAGACTTCACCAACTCGAACTCAGTAAAGCCAAGACGACGTTTGTTCGAGATGTCCATGACGCCATCCTCAATGGCCGTGTGCTCGCCTCCAGTGCCTCGGATCTGAAGGGACAGCTCCTCGGCCATGGCCTTTAGGCGGTCCTCGTCCTTGCTCAACAGGGGCAGGCGTATGTGCACTGAGGCACGGAGGGTGGTGCCCAAATTGGTGGGACATGCGCTCAGGTTGCCATAACTAGGATGGCGAGCAAAGGTTAGATTCTTCTCTAGCTCCGAAATGCCAGTGACCAGACGCTGATAGACATCACCCAAATCGCCACACTGTGCCATCGATATAATGCGCAAGTGATCCTCCTCGTTGACCCAAATCAAAAATGTCTCAGCAGGATTATGATAGACACCTCGTCCAGTTGGCCAGAAGCGGAAGCATCCTGCGGTCTGGAGAAAACGATCTCCTCGCTGGAAGAGTATGTGACGCTTGACCATCTCCTGCTGAGTTTCTGTGTCAATGTCAGCCAGAGTCAAGTAGGTGCCAATCAGCTCCCCATCCATTGTCTCTGTGGCGGCACGGACCTTATCCTCCACCTCGATGAGCTGCTTCTCAGTCAGCTTCGGGAAAAAGGGGAAACCCTCAATGTTGCGTGCAATCCGAATACGAGCTGAGAGTATGTATTTGCGTTCCGCATCAAGATTCTCAATTTCATCAACATTGCCCCAGTCGACATCCTTCTGGAGCACATCGCTTTCGTTGTCCTCCTGACCATGGTATTCCTTGATAATTGGATCAAATAGCTTGTTAAAGACATCATAGCTTTCGGGATCGGCGGCATAGATGCCCGCATGGGATTCGTGATGCTCGAAGCCCGAAACGGCACAGTCATACAAATAAGCTTCCACGGGTGACGATGTCGTGACCAACATATACTCTTCCAACAACTCAGGTGTAAGATATTTACGCAACAAAGAACTAACGTTCTCCTCGTCATCAATGAGGGATTTGTAGCCAGCCATAGTAAGCTCCTGGTACTCTTCTGGGGATTTCTTGCTACAAACCAATAAAGATTAGAATTACTTTCATATCATACATTGTACTTGACTTACATTTGTCCACGAAGACGCTCCAGTTCCTGCTCCAAACGGGATATTGTGGTCTTGGCCTCGTCCAAATCATTCTTCATCACATCATACTGAGCATCATCCGGGCAACTTTCGCACATGAATTTCCGCACAAATCGTATGGCATCTTCGGGCTTATTCTGCTCCTCGTAGAGCTTGATTAAAGCCTTGCTAAGTGCATCAATAACTCCAGCGCGTTCCAGGTACTTGCGATATTGCACGCGTTTGGATTCAATCTAAATCGAATGTATATATTCAATATCTCTAACCCTTGCCCAGAAGTAGATGGGTTCCAACTTACCGAAGTCATGTTTTCAATTGGCTAAACCAAAATTGAAAAAAACCAAAATTTAATTTATTAACAGAAAAATTAAAGAAATACTCAAAGTCGAAATGTGACACGGTTGACACAATAGTGCTATCAGATTTTTTAGAGACTTCCCTTACAAAAAATTAATTTTCAACTGAATTTCCAATGGGAGAAATGCGTCTGAAACGATTCGTAGCTGACTGCCTTCTAATCCTGTAACATGACCGAAACATATTGATCAAACTGACGACGTTAAGCACCAAGCCTTCTTAGTTCACCAAACACGAAACGAATTGTGAATGTGGGACAGCAATTGTGGTAGACACAAGTGAGCGAGTGAGTGGTGCTGCAGTTGCTCCTCCTCCTCATCCTGCTACACACAATGCCTGCTCTTGTGTAATAAAGTGGCACGCAGCCAGAAGACAGACAGACAACTGGGTAACAGTGTAATAGACCCGACGACAGACATCCAGGATATGTGTAGGCTAATCGTTGCCGCAGTTGTTGTGGTTGTCTTTGTGCTTGACGTTTCGTCATGGTAATCTGAGCCACCCTTGCAACACCAAACCACCTGAAAACAATGCGCCTACAACAACGTTACAAACACTCACGCATATGGGAATATAAATAGCCTCAAATTAATATGCAAATCTAAATGTTACCACTGATTACTATCGCAAATATTAGAAATTAAGTGTTTCCTATAATAATATTTATTGTTAAATATTTTAACACAAATGCTTGAGAAATTGACTTGCAAGATATTCTCAGGAAAATATTTAAATTTTGCTCATAATTAACCCAATTTTATGATTAACTGATCAATTTAAACAGATTACAACCAACACTTTTTATTATGGAAAAAGAACTTGAAATTTGAGTTAAATAATTAAAAAATACTATTATTTATTGGTAAATATTCAATTGAAGAAACTACGTAGGAATATTTTAACTGATTACTAACAAATTATTTAATCAACATAATGAAAATACTGTTTTTGTGGCAAGTCATTCTAATTATTTGCTTAGCATTGTTTGTGCCTCAAGTATATACAGGGTGCAGGTTGGCTAATGAGAGCACTTGACGCGTGTCCTGAGCAGTCACTTGAATCCGTTGTCGACTTCTCAGTTCACTTGCTATTATACTCTCTCTTTCTCTCTGTCGTAGGCCTGCTCCAAGTTGACCTATGAACCGCTTGTCTTCACCAAACGCCCACACACACTTAATGGATACGTGGTCTTTGGCCTGGCTGCCGAGGACGACGAATGCCCGGAGAGCGAATCCAAAGTGCAGTTTGCGGCACGCGCAGGCGTAAGTATTTCCATATGGAATGTATCCAAGTAATACAGATATATATTACAGCCCTCGGAGCATGCCCGAGCCTTCCTGCGCTCGGATAAGATCTCGCTAACGGACACCGATTTCTGTCCCAAGGAGGTCCTCAAGTTTTCACCCATACCCACATCGAAATACTGCAAGCGCAGTAATTTTGAGAACTTCACATCGATAACGCAGTATGACATGGATCTGAAATTCAATAATGTATGTAAAATTGGATGAAATGAAAAATTGTATTAATTATATTCCATTTAGATGCCCGCCTGGTTTGAGTTGTGGTCAACGCGTCTGGATCATTTGGTTTCCGCTCTATCTGATCATAAGGTGGATAGCTTGCACATGAGTCAACAGATTAACATTACAATGCACACGCCACACGATCATTTCTGGTTGACTGTGGAGATAAATGGTGTCCATTGGCGGATCTATCATATACCGTTCCTATACAAGTTGGACTCCAAGTTTGATACATCCCACGAGTTGGCGTTCGATTCGGGCTTAAAACGTTCCTGTTCGGTGATCAATGGCATGATCAATTCGTTTGATGATTACCTGATAAATCTGGGCGATATTATCACACAGCCAGATTGTTTGACTCTGCTTGTGGCAGATTGTTCGCCGTTCCCTCAAATGGCTGTGTTCCTAACTCCCTCGCCAGATGCTGGAAGCCTGGCCAGCAACTATGGACTACGAGTACACATTGGCCAGAATTATTTCTATTTTCGATCACGCGCCGGCAACAGCAGTCAGGTGGATGAAGAGCCTGTCTTTATCTATCTGAATCAGGCACAGACGCCACACAATGTCCGCCAGAAGCCATACCAATGGCCAGTCGATGACAGTGATTATGTGTTCCGGTAAGTTCATCTGTTTGGACAGCTAGTCACATTCACATTGATTATCCTTCTTACCTGCTCCAGCGTGGAACTGAACGAGCAGAACCTGCTGATCATCGAGTGCACCAAACTAAGTGCTACTATTCAGTTTGACATGTATAATATCTTGAATTTCGAGATCTTTGGCGTCTACAAGCATCAAATGTGCGGACTGTGTAGCAAACCCTTAAACCGAATGCAGAACTACACGCTCTGTGAGTTGGATACGAGAGCAACTACTACGCCAATGCCAATCCCAATGCCAATAACGACGACAACGATGAAAACTGTGGGGAACGTATCTGAAACAATTGTAATATAAGAATGATATTAATGTGTAGCTAAAATAATGAGAACAATGAAGCACAGAGAATTCAAAAACTTAGTTGAAATATAAGTAAAGTTCAGCCATCAATAATAATAACAAACTCAATAAGTTAATTATACAAAAACAGACTACGTTTCAAGGTTCAAGCCGTTTTTCACTTGACGCGAAGTAGGCTCAAAATAAATAAATTATTAAATTTCGTTATATTTGCGAGCTAGTTTCCCTTCAAGTGGAAAAATGCGCTTTTACGATAAACAAACTTTATAATATAGTTATCGGTTTTATTCAACGAACGATTTTTGATAATTGATGAAATTGTTTATTTAAACAGTTTGAGAAATTATAATAAAGTCCTCTTACTTTTTCAAAGTTAAAAGGCAAATGAAAATAACAGAGTAAACACAATTCATGGGAAATGTTTCTTAAAGGCACTTGCGGTTTTTAAGTACATTTTTGGCAGTTGTAGCCATAAGTAATAATTATAAAACTAAAAAACTAGATTATTTGAAAGAATTCGAGAAATTGTGAGTGTCCTGTTACTTTTGCAAAGTTGAAAGACATGTCAAAGTAAAAATAAAACAAACATTATTCTTTGGAAATGTTTTTTAAATGCACTTGTATGTAGATCAAGTACATTTTTGGCAATTCTAGCCATAAGTAATAATTATAAAACTAAAGAAATCCTTTTCTGCATAGATTGTGAAGTGTCAAATTCGGACTTGATTGTCATTTTCATTCTTTGGCAGATTTAGCCATCCGTAATATTTATAAAGCTAATGAAATCTTATTCAACATAGATTGTTAAATGTTACGCTCGTCGTAGTTTTGGCCTCAACTAAATTCTTATGTCTCCTTAAAGCCAACTTGCTTTTCGCGATCGCGATGCAGCTGGGTTAGTAAATGCAAACGCAACTCGGCGACGCTCTCCAGAGTCTGGTTACACAATTTGCAATTTTTAGTCTGCATGGTGCCATCACTGTAAAAAAAGATAAAGGTCAGAAATATAAATAAGATAAATCATAGAGGTCATTGGATACTTACAAGTTTCGCCAGTCATATAAATCCTTGCAATTTGCTTGTAAAGCCAACAAGTTGCTCATGTTTTCGACCTCTAGATCGTGGGCGCAATGCATTGGAAATATTGCTCTTTTACCAAATGGTTCTGAAGGAGCCTCCAGATCTTCCATATTTTCCCAAACGTTTTCCAAATTTGACACGTGGCGTTCAATAAAACTACGATCCTTGTTGAGTAGTCTACAAGAAATGATAACTTGAGAATTGAATATCTGAATACATGAACTAACAGTTTTCTTGGACGAACCGAATGAGCAGACCACGCAATTCGTTGAAGACAACAGGATGGTTTTCAACACCCGCCAATGGCAATTCATTATTATCATGGTTGAAGAACATACTATCGACAAAATAACGAATTTGGTTTGCCTAAAAGGGATAAACAATAGATTTTAAAATATATATTCTTTTGCGCGCTAAATTAAAACACATTTTCTCCAGAATAAATACTTACAATGCGAATGTCATCCTTGAGTATCGAGACATCCAAATTGACGACCATGTCATGCTCCTCATAGTATGGCTCCATAGTTTCTGGGTTGTAGCCAAGTCCGGCCAACAGGGAGACATACTTGGTGCGTTCTCTGTTGCATTTAACCTGCATAGTTGGGCAAAAGAGCATGGTCATCAGAGCACCAAAGCCGTGTATATTTGGCATCAGCGTGTTGCTCCGGGCAGACAAAATTTGACCCGCATCATTCTCGGTCACCGAGGCGGCCACCACTATCTGATCGTGACGATCTTGAGGCTCGGTATCCAAAAGAACAGCATTAACCGAATCTCGATCAAGAAAAACTGATTTATAGAGGCCAATGCGCATCAATGAGCTCATGCTTGTCTCTAATGGACTGAATGGTCCTCTAAGGCAAATATTTAAGTTGCATTTATTCAGAGGCGGTGGTTCCAAGTCCGCATCCATAGGCAGCTGAACAGAGCGCAAATAATGCTCGTTAATGTGTCGCTGTTCCGTAAATGACACATGACGCTTGATCAATTGTTTACGTATGCGAAAATCGTGATCCTTGCGCGACATATAGTCCTCGTCGGCACGCCGAGCCAATTGATGCTCCACCAGTTTCTCGTTAAGCAAGCCGTCGCGCATATGTATCAAAACAGCGGCCACATTGTCGACTAATGAGTAAATTTCTATCTCGATGGAGCCGCATTTCGATACAGTATGTAACATTTGATTAGCCTGCTCCGGCCAACGATTATAGACGCTTGACACTGACGATGGCTGCACTAAAGCCAAACGGCATTCGAACATTCTTGGCGGAAGTTGCTCATAATTCAAGTCTTAACGCGTGTGGCATTAAACGCAGCTGATCCATGGATAGCAGGGCTCGATCGCCATAATCAATGAAACGTACACGAAACATTGGATTCCCATTTGTCTGTGTCTCCACACTAATAACCACGGCACGCTGAAAGAGGTGTTTACGTTGACCCAGCAGCAACAGACCTTTAGTAACGACACTCGCATTCCTCACGTGACATCCAAGATGCTGTGGTGCATTAAATAACTCTGTCATATTTGTAATGCGTTTAGTCATCATACATGGCTGGAAGTAAAACTTGCCGCAGCTCAAAATCTAGAAGAAAGAGATTATGAAACATAGCAAGTATAATTATAAATATAGCGCAAGCTAACTTTGGCGCGCCAAAGTTTGGATACCCTTGCAGTGCCCTGCGTAAGCCGTCAGATTTTTTACAAAATTTGTTAAAGGTTGATTTTGAACCGATCGTTCCTATGGCAGCTATATGATATAGTTGTCCGATTTACACCAAATTTGGTCAGCCTGTTTAAAACTAAATCAAACACACAATATGTATATTTGGTTGAGATATTTTGAGAAACAAAAAAGTTTTTCATACTAAATGTTGTTTTCGAACCGATCGTTCCTATGGCAGCTATAAGATATAGTAGTCCGATTTACACCAAATTTGGTCAGCTTGTTTAAAACTAAATCAAACACACAATGTGTTTATTTGGTTGAGATATTTTGAGAAACAAAAAAGTTTTTCATACTAAATGTTGTTTTCGAACCGATCGTTCCTATGGCAGCTATATGATATAGTAGCCCGATTTACACCAAATTTAGTCAGCCTGTTTAAAACTTTATCAAACACATGATGTGTATATTTGGTTGAGATATCTTGAGAAACAAAAAAGTTTTTCATACTAAATGTTTATTTCCAACCGATCGTTCCTATGGCAGCTATATGATATAGTTATCCGATCCGGTCGGTTCCGACATATGTACTGCGTGCAGCAAAAAGACGGACCTGTACCAAGTTTCATCAAGATAGCTTCAAAACTGAGAGACTAGTTTGCATAGAAACAGACGGACAGACAGACAGACAGACGGACAGACGGACAGACGGACATGGCTATATCGACTCAGCTCGTCGCCCTGATCAAGAATATATATACTTTATGGGGTCTGACACGCCTCCTTCACTGCGTTACAAACTTCGTGACAAAATTATAATACCCTCTGCAAGGGTATAAAAATGTACACTCACATGCGAAATGTTGCCTGTAAGAGTTTTATCAAAGACAGAAGGCAAGGTAAGAAGCTCAACATTCCATTCTTTTGATGGTGGCACCCAATGACACTGTTGAACTACGCCAATCTTGCGTTGCTCCACATACTTAAGGGCATCGTTGTGACTCGAAAATCGAGAAGATATTACTAAATTTGATCAATTCAACGTTAATTAACTTACTCCATAACGCGCAGTTGACGTTTTGGATTTTGAATCCGCATTCGTACTGCTTTGTAGACCTCGGTCATAACACGACCTGGTACTTGTAAGACACTTCCGGATTGATTATCCTCATCATCTTCCTCTTTGAAAGTTACAAATATCTTTTCAGAACCCAGCCTGAAATGTAACATCTATTTTCTCGGCCGGAATTTTCGACTCTAAGAACAACTCCTTAATGCGACGAGTGTATAGTTCGCCCATGTAGCGCGGCTCGAAATGGGTAAAAAAAACCGTGCGGCATGGATCCCTGCCATTAATAGATTGGTATATTTTGCGATCGTAATCCTCATTCATTTTGTTGGTTCGCATAAAATAATTGGGATAGAATGCACCAGCAATGACGACCTTTAAAATTATTGACTTTTCGTTATCACTCCACGCCTTGCTGGCTTCAAAGGGCATTGTATTTAGGTTAAGCTTAATGCAGCGGTCCTGCAATTCCTGTACCATCAAATGCATCTCCTTGATTGAGCGCAGGTTAACATTAAACCGACGGGCCCATTGCACAGCCGAATCTTTGATCATTCGATCCTGACACATGTTCAGATAAATCTAAAAAAAAAAACAAAACAATGCAAATGTCTTTGATATTTCATTATCTTTCGCTTACTTTATACACACGGTAAATGGAAACTAAGTCCGATCCGGAGCCATCGGCAAAAATATATTGCTTCCAAAAAGCGTCATTCAAGTGTCCACGGTTTCCGCCGAGAAACAATCCACGCACAGTCATGCCAGCAGCTATAAAAGGAACATTATTAATTTATCTTCGTTCTTTGTTTAAACTTGCATATTTACCAATTATTAGAGCCTCCTCCAGGCAATTAAATATATAACCAAGTATGATAAGACGACTCAAATGGACATCAACCGGAAGTCTTGTCATTATTGTGCCCCAAAAGGTAAGATCGCCATCGAGCTCATCGTAAACACCATCGACTGTAGTATACAGGGCTCCAGCCTCTTTTAACGATAGCACCGTGTTGTGTATGTCTGATAAGTTAGGTGGCGACAGAGCCAACGCCAAAATCTTAGATGGAGGGCCCATTTCAAGCTCTTTGGTTCTAAGTACAGAGCTTTGAAGCGGCGAACGAAGCATTTCGGGCACGCCAAATTCATCCATTTCGTGTAAATAGAAGGCTTTGGTAACCATGCGATAAACTCGTCCGCTTCGTAGGCGTCCAACACGTCCAGCACGTTGACGGCAGTTCACTTTAGAAGCCCATTCCAAACGAAGGCTGCTGAAATTGGTGGCCGAATCGGTGTGAAGAACTTTGGTTAGGCAAAAGTCAATCACATAGGAAACATCTGGAACGGTTATGGAGCTCTCTGAAATATTTGTAGTCAGTATGACCTTTCGATGGCCAGGAGGTGGCGGTTGAAAAACTTCTGCCTGGGTGTCGGGCGACATCAAGGAGTGGCAGCGCACAATGGTGATTTCCATGCTGGGACTGTGTGGGATTCAAATAATATATTACTCATAAGAGGTAACAATGTCAGAGTTTACTTACTTTTCATTAACGCACTCATTAATGCACTCAGCCATTGCATCAATCTCATTGATTCCGGGCAGAAAGATTAAAACTGCTCCTGTTGACTTTGCCTCCTCATAAGCCTGCTGGGATGTTTCGGCCGCCTGTCGCTCCATGTTATCAATAATTACAAGAATTTTAATGGCCTTAGAATAGCCGGCCAACGATATTCCAGGTTCTGTCTGCTGCGGATCATTGCTCCAGTCAATATTTTTTAATTGATCCCGATAGAATTTCACCATTGGAAATTTACGGCCATGACTGGCGGTGACTACGGGTGGAAATGATTTACTGGTGGCAAAATATCTTGAGAATTCGCGTGTATCAATTGTGGCGGACATCAGGATAACTTTGACATGACGTGAATTAAGTGCCAACAGGCGGCGAACAACAATCAGCAGGAAATCCATGTCCTGATCTCGTTCGTGCACCTCATCCAGAATAATGTGAGTGTAGTGGGTGAGTGTCTTATGACGGATGAGATTTTTTAACAATACTGCTGTTGTGCAATACAATATACGAGTGTCATCCAGATTGGAGGACCTATGTAGGCCAACTTGATAATTGCACACCGTTCCCTGATGCCACTGCCTTTCATGGCAAACACGTTTAGTGATCGAAATGGCAGCAATACGTCGGGGCTGTGTAACAACTATATTACAAAATTCGCGCCTTTTGAAGGCTTCGTCCAAAATATATTGCGGCACCTAGCGGAAAAGAGACGCAACATTAATCGATAGTCAGCAATTTTAAAATCGATAGACATATCAGACGTCAGTCAAGCGATTAAACAAAACAGCGGCGCCGCTGTGTAATAGTGGTAATTTTTAAAGCTTAATAACAGCAAAAACTAAAATGCTTATGGAGGAGAAAGTCTACGATGACTGCTGGCAGCTGCTGCAGAGGTTTGAACGCGCTACCTACAAATCGCAGAATGCTAGATTTGAGCTGTTCTCTCAATGTTGGCTTGAGATGCAAATGCAACATATATACTCGGCACAGACTAACCACATCGAAGTGATGGAGACCACGTTGGCAGCACTGCACGTAGCCAAAAGAATTGCCTGTGGCCGTAAAACTAATGGCGAGCTATTTCAAGCTTCGCGCGCCCAACGCATTGGTGGAATCTATCTGCTATATGCCATCTTCAACAAACAGCCTACGAAGCACTACGTTAAGATTGAGGTTTCACAACGCACTTGGGAGGAACTCAGCAGCTACGTAGAGCAGCTGCGTCTTCAGACCATCCAACAGAGTGACACGCAGCAAGTCAGTTACATCTTTTGGAAACTAGTTCAGGATAATGCGTTTCTCTATACAGCACTAGACTATTGCCAGGCATTGGATGCCTTGGCCGCCTATGACAGCTTGGAGAGATTTGCGGTTTCCAAGCAGATGAAAAGTAACTCTTCTGTGGTTTTAAAACAACAGCTAAAACCAAGCAGAACCAATATAAACGTTGAGCTGCAGGGGATATCTGAACTGGCCTTGGCTAGCAAGCCGCTTTGTAATCTACAGGAGGCATACAACAAGCAAATGTTACCTCATCGTTCCTCATTCTCTGCCACGCAAATCTTCAGTCAATTGCAGGATGTATTTTTTGAAATGAATGATCTACTGACGACAGAGCAACAACCCACAACTTCAAGTGCCTCAACTACTAATCAACTCGATAAAAGGATGCACATTCGGCACAAAGCGTTTCATGGAGAGGAGAAGGCAACAAAGTCAACAGACGAAGAATCTGAGCAGCCGTTGCCCAAACTTAACGATCCCCACGAGCGGCGCATGTCATCGGCAACGATATTTGGACGCCGATTACCAGAGGATGTAATTAGAGACTTGAAATCCTAAACGAGAATTCAATGTCTGTCTTTAAAGCGTTAACTATTTGTATTACTCAGTTCTAAACTAGTTTTATCATTCTATACTAGTTGTATATTATTTTAATGAACAGTTACAATATCTCAATATACACATCGGTTTTAGTTTGAAGTTATTAAACCAAAAACACTAAAAAATTTTCCTATCGAGTAACCTGGTGTTTTTGACGTATGGCATACTAGATGAATAGAAACATGAAATGATAAATAATTGGAGATTCTACAGGCTCCACGGCGTGAGTGTATCTCGAAAACTATGCCCTAATTTGGAAGATTTCGTCTTAATATTATTTTTTAGTTTTAGACGAGTTCTATTAGAATCCGCTACGGAAGCTTAAATAATTCTTACCTGTGTTGTCTTGCCACAGCCAGTGTCTCCTTTTAAAATTACTACGGGATTATCTCTGATGGCCGTCACAATTTCATCGCGCTGCGCATATATCGGCAGATTCTTGTTTCGATTTAAATCGAACCGATACTTCTCATAGAACTCTTCATCTGAGCGCACTTGAGGCAGATCCTCCTTTTCAATGTCTTCATCACTATCCAAATCATCGAGCGTTTTGTTGCGCTTAGAAGCGCTTTGTCCATCGTGTAACTGTGAATAAAGAAAACAAACATGATAACGCAGCTCAAATTACAACAAAAAACGTTTCACCAATACACAGAAACAGAAGCTTTGTTTTGTGTACTTCTTGCATGCTTACATTATTCATTAGTTTCTTTTCTTGTTCAACTATTTCATTCACATAATCGGTTCCGATTATCTCGCGTTTTATTGGCTTGGAATCTTGAGAATCTAATGCGAGTATTTTCGGATCGCCAGTTATGCATCCTTTACTTGGTGGTCCACGTTTGAAATCTTTCGAAAAGTCGAAAAAGTCCATCAAATCGGAATCCATTTTGTTAAAACTTGCAAGACAAATTCTTTTGTGTTTATTTTATTCAACAGAAAATGTGCTTCTAGCTAGAAAAGATGTGCGCGCTACAACAGTCAAACGGTAAATGAAAAATGAGATATGGACCTAAAATCGATATTTCTGTGTATTTTGTGGCCGATAAAACTTTTAATATATCGAGAATTCATGAATACGTACATTTTCAAAATCTAAAATTGGTCACATTTCAATGAAATTAAATTAATTTAATTAATTCAGGCTCGTTTTATAGTCAAGATTTGCTTTTTTTTGGTGGAATTCTTAATAACAAGTATTTGTATACAACCTTTTGTCAGCATATCATGAAATAAATTTGCCAAAGATTCGTGTTATTTTTTTTAATGAAGACAACTGAAAATTTTTTGGGGATTAACTAATTTATTTTACAGTTTCTCAGGATATATGTGAAAATGGAATAATAATATTAAACCGCTAAACTAGAACGCATGGCTTTAAATGAAAATGCTTTGTTTCATTCCACTGTCAAATTAAAGCACCGTTAAGGCATCGATTAATAATATCGCACAAATGCCGATAACGATATTATCGTCAGAAAAAGTATCGTGCAAAAATAAATCATCACGAAAAAATCACCGAACGTGACAGTTCATTTAGAGCTCTTATTTTTTATTTGACATTAAAAGATAAGAAAATAATTAAACACCTAAATATTACTAGTAAAAAGTAAAACTACACACAATACTTGGATCAAAATTGTTCAACTAAGGGAGCTGCCCAACAGTAGCACAAAAAATGACACGTAAGTGGGCAAATGGAGAATTTCTGCTACTGTTCTATTGTTGTCCGGTTTGGCTTGTGGAAAAGGTGCATTGGCCGCAGTAAAACATTTTAAAGCTAAAATATATAACTATCATGAATTGCAACAGTTAATATCAATTGTTGAGCACATTGCCAATGCAAAATCGATTAAATATACTTGCCACTAATGCTTGTGTGAGTATATGTAAGTATGTATGTGAGTACACGCTTGGCGTGAATGCTTCTAACCTATATGAATATTGCCTATAATAGTCGGACTTATCATGTGGGGATCTAAAGAAAATACCACAACGAAGATATATAATATCAGCATACGAAATATGTAATTTAGGTACATTTTTATGCATACTACAGGCGGCAATCAACGAGACCTGGCGCGCGCCAAGAACCAGAAGAAGCAGGCTGAGCAGACCAAGGGCAAACGAACTGATGCTTTGACTGTGGAGCAACGTAAAGCCAGGTACATCTAAAGTGAATTGATCAGTCTAAAATGCAGATCAATTTAAAATATTTCTTTTACTTTTTAGGGACGCTGAGGTTATGCGAGAGAAGCAAAAGAAAAAGGAGGAGGAGGCGGCTGCTGCGGCTGCTGGCAAGAGCAAATAGATAACGTTAATACACTTTCAGCCAGAACAGTCGTGTTGTCATCGTAGGTCACAAAAAAATCTTTATTTGGACATTGACAGTGTCAAAACAGCAAAGCCACAGTCTCAAATCGGAAGCATTCACTACCAGGATAGTCCATGTTATTCACAAATGGTTAAATTGCGCAACAAACGTGAATTAATAAGCTACAAAGCAGTCAAATAGCAATAACTACGTATCCCAAGGCAGAAACACAACAAAAGGCTCGATTTCTTTAATGTTATGCATCAGTGCTGAACCATTATTATAATTTTTCTCTATATACCTGACTAAATTATTTACTGTAAAATATATAAATTTTCAAATAAAACATAATATACAGCCAGAAACACAAAACGTTGTATTGCTAAATATTATGTATTATTTATTTTTCGAAAATGTATATATTAATAAGTAGATAGCTCTTAAAAGATCATAAGTGTAGTGTCCAGTGGCACAGAGAGATATATAGAATGAATTTTCACAAATTAACTAAATAAACCATTAGCTCGTATTTGAACCTTTGTTTTTGCATACTAGGTAAAATTCTTGTTGGGCTACAATTTAGGCACTTGAATAGTCTGAGATAAGGAAAGTTAATATCTAATACAGTTAGCACATGACCCAAAAGCTGTTAATAAGATTGATAAACTGATAAAGCGGGAATTGGTCGGGAATATAAAAGCTTTTAGTTTTCAACATTTACTTTAATAAATTAGTTTGCATTTGAAATTGATAATACTTCAACGGGCTATATCATAGCACATATTTTGGGACAAATGTTCTTCAGATAGACATTAAAAAAAAAAGCGTTATATCATCAAAGTCGAACAGAGTCTGACTACCATATTAAATAGCTGCAAAGCAAATTTTACTTTGTTAGCTTTATTTGTATTGTTTAGTATTTATTTATTTATTAAAATAAAGCATTTAAAAAATTTTTGAATATGTTCTGTTTCAAAAATATAAATCCATCCATACCGGTTCATTGGAAGTTTGCTTAGTTTTTTAAATAAAAAAAGAGTAAAGAAGTATGGTGCTCGATTCGACTAACAATTTTAGTTTTGTCTCAAAACTCAGATGTTTAATTACAATAATATGGAAAATGTATGTAAGTACTGACGCCATAGCTATTGTCGTTTAAAAAAAAGCAAATGTGAAGATTTCTCCAGTGAACTTCCAAGAGGATTTGGCATTGCGACCTTTAAGTTAATCGCAAATTTACATACAATGGATCTTTTCTAGGTCAAATTATTAGTAGCACAACAAGTTAAACAATGTACTTGTGAGGGTGTGCTCAATGCGAAGATATCTTCTTCCAATTTTATGCATATTGAACTTATACTAACACCGTATTTATCTAGGTTGATTGGCTCCGAACGTTACAAAATATTTGTTTATATAACTGACTTAATTAATGTAATACGAAGAAAATATTTATAATTTAATGCAAAAATAAAGAAAGCATTCAAGAAATTAATTTGATCTGGGAATAGTATATATCAAATTATAGTCTCCAAGGTCTGACACAAAAACAAACTCCACTAAAATAAAAGTGTAGGTACCTTCTCCTGCCTATTTAACCCCATGTGCAAAAGAAATAAAGTGATCATTGAATGGACAGTAAGCTTAATAAATACGAAAGTAGCATACTGGGCACAATCTCTCGCCAAAGCCAATGGAGTGCGACTGCCAATAAGTTGAATCTAGTATTTACCATTTGTAAATGGGTAAAATGACCAAAAAAAAGAAAGAAACAACTAACCGGCAAACAGGCCAGTAACCAAAAATGGGCGACAGCGAAGCGTGTTGGCATCATATCTATGGCGCGTATCTTATATGACTAGTCGCCATTTCATGGGATACGGATGCCAATGTTGGGATTGAGACGGGGATTGAGACAGAGACTGCAATATCAAGACTCTAGATTGAGTGGAGTCGCGTGCAAGACGTTCAGCTTGGAGCAGAATTCCTGGAAATGTAACGACAACAACAACAGCAATGAGCAGATGGCCAAGTAATGAGCGACTTTTAATGATTTGTTTGGGCTTCTAGTGCAAAACGTTGTAACTGATATCGCAGAACAAACAAAGGCCCCATTGTTAGTCAAGTTTGCTTGTTTGATAAGCCTATGCCGCAAAAACAATAGACGAAGAAAAAACCATCGAACGATAACAATAACAATAACAATAAGAAGAACAGGTTTGTGGGATTTACTAGCACCCAAAGCAGAGAAAGCTCCCCAACGAAAGCTTCAATAGCTAAAAACAACCTTTAAGTTTCAGAACATTTTTACGCCACACTAAAAACTCAATCAACGTCGACGTCGCTGTCGCAGGCGCAGCAGCCCAATATTGAGAGCGATTGCCGTTTGCTTGCGATCGCCTCTCTATGCGACTCTCATGAGCGACGCGCGCGATTTCAGTCGCAACGTGAAACTCGCCGCAAACACAACGGAATCTCGCGCAAATACCGTGCCAAAAGTCGCGTCAAAATTGAACCGATCAAAAATTCTAAAAAAAAGTAGTATTTTTATAAATTATCATTAATTTTTAGCCCAATACCTTTTTGCAAAAAGTGTAGTGTGTGGGCGAAATTAGAAAGTGTAAGTGAAATTGGCATATTGCCGACGTTTCTGGCACCCATTGGATGCTGATCGATTTCCTAATGCAAATGCCAAGTGTCTGACATTATCAGCAGGCAATTGGCAAACGAATGCAGCTGAATTTTAAATTGCAATCTATGTCTGAATGCGCCTGGGCATCGATCGATCGACCGATTGATCGCCAAATGCAAATCAAGTGATAAACGATCGCTACAAAATTGAAATAGCAGGCGTGCAGCATTTAGTTGACGGAGGAGCAGCTAACCGCGTCCCCAGTCCCCAGTGCGCAGTTTGCCGGTGGCTTCTCTCCCCCTTACAATTTAAGTCTGAGGCGATCGTCTGCCGTAGACAGTCGCGGTCGAAGTCACTGTCGAGTGTTTTTTTTCCTTTTTTTTTCTTATTATTTATACAAAATATATTCAATTTCATTTAGCTGTCTCTGTCGCTGTCATCGTAGTCGTCGGCAGCAATTTCAATATTCAAATGATCATGATCACTTGACTTTGACTTCGTCGCATACTCGAAACGATCGCGTTTCAAAGCTCTGCGTTTTCTGAGCGCCTGCAACAACAAGCCGACAAATTATGATTAATACGCTAAACAAAACGCAACGAAATCTAAAAAAAAAACAAAAAAAAACTCTAAATATTTATTTGCTTATAACAGCTACTGTTTGTTTTTACTCCCGTTTGGGGATCTGATCGGACGTGTATGCTGTCGACCCAATTTGTTGACGGCATTGATGAAAAATTACGAGCAAAACAAAACAGTTTGTTTGTTTTGATTTTTGATTTTGCAACTGCGCTCCATATAGACATGCATATGCCCGAGTATGTTTATATATGTATCTAGTATACAAGTTCGAGTATTAGGCATAATAATATCATACATATAATGTATTTCCTTGCATTACCAGCCGATTTATGATGTCAGTTTCATCTCCCACTGGCACAATGAGAACGTGTTGACATTGAAATTAACGTCAACGAAAACCTGCATTGCTTAAATTTATTTTTGGGCATGCGAGTTTTCAGCCTCGAGATGACTGCATAAAGAAAGTACTTGCTAATGGATAAAATTAATATAACAATACTCCAATTTACATACAATACGGACCTAAGCAAATTCATTCTTGTTTTAAAAATCGCTCAAAGCTCGTTGGTCGGCGTGGGCGTATACGTAATATTTGCATAAATATTTATTTTTGGCAGAAAAAACAAGATATAAATATAGGCAACGGGATTGAGCTACTTTTTAGGCATGCCAGTCAGCTATGCCCAATAAAAATCACATTTAAGCTGGAAATAAAGCGACAAGTTGTGAATAATGATCGCAATCACTTTTATTTGAATAATATTCCTTCAAACACCTGTTACTTGTACATATGTTACTTAGGAAAAGAATAATCCATTACGATTTTGTTGCTAAGAATTCAGTATTTATAACAGTATATATTCATTTAAAAGTCAAAGATCGTGCAGCAGAATCAACGCTTCAACAGATTCCTCGCGAAGTTCAATGACGCACAGTCATTAAAAGTTAAGGAAAATTAAAAAAAATATAATGAAAGTTGTCAACATGATTCACTAGAGATACCCTGCGCTTAATTAATGGAAACTCATGACTTTAAAGCTCGAAAACAAAAATATACATTTTGAAAATAAATAAGTTTTCTGAACAAAAACATTATATGCGTTATCGAAAATAGGATAGTTCGGTGAAGATCGAATATACCCAATCTACACAATATGTGTACGGAGTATGCTTGTCGAAACGCCAAAAAGAAAGAGCAACAAAACGTGAAGGTTAAAATTTACAAGGCAATCAAGCAGGCATTAAGATAAAATAGCAGAATTTTAAATGGAAAACATACAGTAGACTATTTCTAGAAAAATGTTCTAATGCCATAAATGAAGCAGGCAGCACACCTACGTTAATGTAGGCGTAGACTTTGGCACAGTGGCACAAAAGTGTCGTGTAACGGAAGTAAAGTACTCGGATTAGATTAGATTTGAAATTTAATGTGCCAAAATTCTATTATCTCTTTTATAGTTTCTATTTGTTTTTTAAAGGGATTATTGATGCCATTTTGTTGTCAAACTGTTGACAAGCCACATTGTTTATAATAATTCCATTTAATTACACATCTGGCCTGACCGCCTGAATTAACTGAGGCCGACTAAAAGCATTTTATTTTTCATAAAATATATAGATTTCTAGATCCGAGAGAACAACGCTCGCGACCTTGTGGACTATTTATAATTCGGTTTGTATTCGTGCTCAGTTCGTTTCAAAAATAAATCATTTTTTGTCTATTTTATATGTTTTCTTCTCACTTTCGCCTAAACACATAGCGAAAGCAAAATCTTTGAGGATTATATATTAAAGTCAGTTGTTGAACGCGTTCAATGTCTGTTCATGACCATGACGATGTTGACAACTGACTTTTTAAAATAGAGCAAAAAGACAAAAATCGTACAAATTGTATCTTACAGATACATGTGCTTTGCCACATGATGTAAAATCGCCATTGCGAAAGCATTAATTGAAAGAAAAGAAAAATATCGGTTCACTCTACAGCTTCAAAGGCGGCAATTGAATACGAGTACTTACTCGTATTGCAGCTGCAACAACTTTAATTGATTTATACTCGTGGCATTTGCCAGTCAAGTGATTGAAAGCCATGGCAAAAACAACACCAATAAGCGGAAAGACCAACAAGCAATATAGAAAATTTATCAAGCCAAGTCTAAATTCGAGTTTGGCAAAAAAAAATACAAAGCAAAACAACAACTCGTGCTTTAAACTTGTCAAATTTGGTAGAACGATTTTTGACCGGTTTGGCAGGGCACAGCATCATCGAATCATACTCGTATGCTCCCACTAGCTAGAGATCAGAGATTGAGCAATTGAAAGCCACAATGAAACTCACTTCAATTGCAGATACAATATGCTTTTGTATCTTTGTGTGTGTCGTGTAAAAAGTAGCACAAAAAATGTCAAACTTAATTACGCGTCGAAGCGCAAACAAATTACATATATGAGCCGACCTGGGGCCATCGAAAAGTTCGACAATATTGAAATCAACAACAAAGATCTGAAAATAATTGGCGCCCGCTTTGCTGGCGGCACACGATAAATGATTAAATGATAAATGGCAAATAGAAGCATGTATGTATCTACAAGATACAAAAGCTCGACACGCGCTCACTGCACACACAAATTGTATATTTTGTTTGTGGGATGGGGATGTGGATTGGAATAGGGGAACTTGATTAACCCATATCGACGCCTTCGCCATTGGCTTTGTTCGTTTGCTTTGTTTTTCCAACCCGCTGAACTTAAAAATCCGTCCAATTGACATGATTTATATTGAAAATATTTTTAATTTATTTCAATGACTGCCAGCGGGTTTTATTTACAAGTTAGGCAAATGGTTTTTGACTCTGATTATAATCTATAATTGTAGAAAATGCTTTTGTTGTGAAACGTTGTGAAAGGATATGTTAATTTTTTCTGATTTTAACTATTTCACGTGATCTAAATTATGGCTAGCTTTGAACTATAAATAAACATATGTTAATAGCTTATCACCCGAACAATCTATGTCTATTATTAAAGTTAATTATCTGCTATTTAAATTGCTAGAAATTTAAATGTAATATATACCAGGCATATTGCTTACTATTAAAAATTGTTCATTTATATTGTGTAAATTGTTTAAACGATTTAAATACAAGTTATAAATTTCTCTTCATTTTGAATTGAATATTTTTTTATCTATTTATTAATCTATCAAATTTATTTTCTTTTGAAACTCAACTATTGTATATCAACAGCATATGCGTATATATTAATAACTCTTTTGTATACATATCTTTGAATCAATTTTATTATTTCGGTAGCCGCAGTATCTTTAAAACCAAAAACTTTTCCCATCTTATATAGACATCCACTTACTTATTCAAGACTCTTATCTGAAAACCTTTCACATTTTTAAAAATTGAACGGGATTTTGTGTGCAGCCCACACATAAACAGAAATGCAGCAAGACAACACGTTGCAATGACAATCGTGGCAAGCTGCACTTGTCAAGCACTTTCCAGCTTAAGCCCACACAATCATTGACAATGACTACGGCAGCAGCCGCCTCAGAAATTCTTGAGAAAAGTCGCTGGAGGAACGCGATTGTGTCGCGCGCGTTTTTGTCCACCCACGCTTTCGCTTGAACTTGACTCTGTGAGATTTGTGAGCTGTTTATGACTTCATACAGTTAAATTGTATGCAAGCGGAAGTTAACGTCACCATTAGATACATTAATGTGATTATTACTTGGGCTATTAACAGATGGTATTCCCATTCAGCTAAAACTGACCAACGTGGCTCAAATTGCTCAACTGATAGCCGGAACATTGTGTGCGTGTCTCTTTGGAGGGCCACCTACACACTCGTATACGTATCTACGTGGCACAATCATTCGCATACTTGACATGCCTGTACTGCATTGAATGTGGGTTGCCTCACAGTCCGGCTAATTGGCCGCATCAAGCGCTTCAAGTGCTCCACTCAAGTATCTAGTATTTTGTATCTTGTATCTAGCGCAGACTCAGACCAAACTCTTGCCACATATTGTACATGTCAGTTGTATCATATGACTATAAGCACAGTGATCTTACGCGTTTTGTAACTGGAGATGGAAGCCCTAGATATTCTGTGGCAACTGCGCATTTACAAAGTTCCCAACATTTTGAATTTATTCATTATTTACACAACTAAATGAATAGGCTGAAAGACGCGCATGAATCGCGGCGAAAACGCGCCATATGTGTGGTTAATTCAAACAAGCTCACCGACCTTACTATATCTATGTCCAACTATAGCGCAAACGTGCTTGAGATCTGCCCATTAAAAGTTTACTCTCTTGGCCCGACTCCCTTTCCCCTTCCCTTCCCTTTTAATTGCGTAATTTGTTTAGCGTGTTTGTTGCCATTCTATTTCTCTCTTTTAAGATTTTCTCACATCTTTGGGTAAACTTTTGTGTTGTTTACTTTGCGAGTGTTTATCGCATGCGATACTCCTGATGTATCTTTCAAAGTATTTCAACATGTCATACAATATAATGTGAATAAGATTTAATCTTAAAATTAATAACTTTACCTTTTAATTAACAGATATTTATTGTTGTCTTTAGTCTCCAATTAAGTATAGCGTATTCACAACTCTGCTCTCTTAGCCTTTCTCTATTTGTTGTTTATATATTTGTACAATTTTCTATTTGTTCTTAATTTATTTGTACAATTTTGAATAGTGTGAAGTGTGAATAAAGGTGAGCACAGCGGAAATTCTCATTTTTACGATACAACGACCCGCCCAAAGATACTTGTATCTTTAACTGTCGCTCTGCCAACTGCCAATTGAGGTAAACAAATTTAGCTTGGAAACTGTTGTAAAGTGTTTCCATGTACGACAAGAGATTTTGGCGTGTGATTATCTCATCAGCGTCATATAGCCGGAGGCCTAAAACTTGTTAGACAGCACATTCAAGTTGTATGCATCCCATAGATACGAATACAAAACGGGTTGAATTTGCATGTGCCAACATCAAATTGGAGCTGCCGTTGTCGGCGTTGCATGTTAAGCGTTTGATTAATTTAATGACAATGCCCGTAGGCTGCATTCGATGAGGCATAACTTATACTTGCCCCATACGGCTGAATGTATGATATCAGCTCTTAAAACTCAAGCAATTGATTTAGTAAACAATTCGCAACGACTTTCATCGAACAAAATATTGTAAACGCTTCTCAGCGATGATTCGTTGATTTATTGCATAGTTAAATATAAATTTTAACTTACCTCTTACATACATATACACATACTTACTTAGTATATTGTGTTTGTGGTCGAACAAAATTTGAATATTTCAAGATCTTTTGTTATTGTGCCGTTTCTAATTTTAAATGAAATTTGTTTTATAAACAATGTTGTGCTGGCCATTGGGCAGCTGGCAAATGTTGAAGTGTTGCTTGACGTCATAACAATCTATTTTTTTGGCATGATTCTCTTTTGTCGGAGTAAAGGTGTTTGCACAACGAAGTCGTCATAAATATTTCCGTTAACAAATATTATATATGTAGGAGAACTAGCAGTTAGGCTGCTCTTGTAAGATTGGTCTGAGCACTGCCTAAGTTTTACGAGAACTTTTATTAGGGAACTTTCCTTCATTACGAAAGCAGAGTTTGTGTCTAATGTTTATTATTAAAACTAGTCATAATAGCTCGTTAAACTATACATTTGGCTTTGCATTTTAGAATAAACATTCCACTTTTGTAAAAAGTATAATACAAATTTATTATTTGGCTATAATTTTATTATTTTGGGAAACTTGAATGTCGATCTACTGCGCTTCTCTGTCTCTCTCTTTGTGAATCATAACACCAAGAAGTTTTCATAATCTACTAAATTTACCTGTTTTGTACAACAGATTAGATAGTCTTACCTAAAAATTAAAAAGTTATAATGCAGCTAAAAATTGCAGCACTACGTCACTATTTTAACGTATCAGACAAACAGTTCAGTCAAGTTTTGTTATCAAACTTATGTCGCAGATAGTTCTTATGTGATATAAAATTAATTTTTTTAGACCCAGTACTTTAAAAAAGTACAAATGGGTCTATTACGTTTGTGCAAATGTGCGTAACAGGCAGAAGGAGGCGTGGCAGACCCCATAAAGTATATATATTCTTGATCAGCATCAACAGCCGAGTCGATATAGCGATGTCCGTCTGTCCGTCTGTCCGTCTGTCTGTCCTATTTTGTGTCACCTAGATCTCAGAGACCATAGGAGCTAGAGACACCAAATTTGGCATGTAGGTTTATCTATATCTCCCATTGATCAAGTTTGTTTTGGATTTTTGCCACGCCCCCCTCCGCCTCCGTAAATTGAAAAACAAAATTTCAAAGTCGAATTACAAGAGCCCCTTTAAGACTAGCGCCTTGATTATTGGTACATATAATATACACTATAGTCCAAATCTGTCCAGAAAATTTCATTCGAATCGGATGATAAACGCGGAAGTTATTCAACTAACAATGTTACGGGCAAAAGGAAGAAGAAGAGACGCTAGCGACCTCTGTGTTTATTAACTTGGTAAAGCGCCATCTATTGTTTGGTACGCATTATTGAAGAACAATCAATAGTGAACGCCTTGCACTTAAAAGTACTGGGTCTCCTACTGTCGAGCTTGCTCCACTGTAGCTTACTGCATTTTTTCTTATATATTTTATATTTTTAGTTGAAGCCAGTCCTTAAACCTCATATAAAATGCCGAAGCCTCTCGTAAACACCTGCTGCCTGTGTCAGTCGACACGAAATGGTTCTGTTATATCCGGAATTTTGGCTATTGTGCTATCCATAATTACAATAATTGTGATATTCACAACACGTGTACATTTCCAGGCAATTGCCTTTGACCTTGTACCAAAAGATATAGTAAAAATCATACTCGTTGTAAATCTGTGCATGACTATTCTTATATCACTGCTGATGATCGCTGGCGTTCTCAAGGTGCGTATACTTTATTTAGTACTTATATTAGGATATCGATCTCATGCTTGATTCTGCATATGTTTTACAGCGCAATCATTATCTAATGGTACCTTGGGTGGTACTCGGAATTATGATTGCCATTGGCCTGCTGATTTCTGTAATCTACACTGCCGTCGTCTTCTTCATCGATGGATTCGTGCTGACGGGCGTTCTATGGCTGATCTTCGGTCTGATCTGTTGTGGTAAGTGCACATTGGCGCCGGGTGACTATGGATTCTACTTGTGCGGTTTTTAGCACCGGATGGCGTTTATTCTTTATCGACGCATTTATCATGCGTCGATTATGATCAGTAATAACCTGCATGCTGAAAGCCAGAAACGGCATGACATGCGGGGAAAGTCCATTCGACGGACAAATGAGGCGCGAAGTGCTTGCCCCACAATTAGTTTCGCTGCCAAATGGCAAAAATAATAAATGGCCATGTGAGACAAAACAGTAGGCACTCGCAAACAAAAACCACATACACTCAAATGAGTAATAATTCCAATTCGCAATAAAAATATGTACAAGCTTAAAGTATTTTGCAGACTGTATTGAAAGTTATTTATATTCCAAACTTTATGCCATGCCTGACTAAATATCGCAACGATATTTCGTAAATTTATTATGAATCCCCTTTGAGAGCTGTATGGGTTCAGAAACACTTAAAGCTATTGTGATAATACGATCACACAACAAATCAAAGATAATGTTGATATTTCTTTAACAAAAGCGTTTTCAAAAAAAAAAGAAAGAGGCATTTTGAATTGGGGGTCCAGAGTCTGCGGAAAAGTTTCGAGAACTTCTTAAAAGCTGTTCCTGCTACCCAAGTCATCGTGGAACGCTAATTCTCGATTGTTTAATTTTTTTGAGTCCCATTTGGAATTGTATGAATTCAGAAACTCTTAATGCTATTATGATTATACGATCAAACAATAAATGCTTACATTAAAACAAAAAATAAAATAGTACATAATATAGCTTATACTTTATTATAATAATATTATATCTAGGAAGTGCTTGGATAAGATTTGAATATTAGTGTGTACACATATCTAAAAGAATACTTTGCAAAGTGGGCATTGCTAGGTCGATTTAGATCGTCGTGCTAATCAGGAATATATAGTACATATGTATAAGATCTTAAGACCTTCTGAACGGGTACAACAAAGTATTTGTATTTCATAAAACAAGCTATCCACCCACTAATAAAACCGCTTGAAATAATTGTATGTTTTTCTTCTTTTAGTTGTTCTCACATATTGTTGGGTCGTTGTCTACAGCGAGTATGCAAATCTGGCAGAAGAAAGCGAACGTGGACGCTACAACAAGCAACCTTATCGCCGTTGATTAGATGGTGACTGCAATGATCCCAACGGCCCAATCACATCATCATACTCATATAAGTTCATACTGCCCACACATATTATATATTAGTTGATAATACTAAAATGGTTATGTTCGTAATTAGCTCATATGTTTAACTAATAATTTTAATTTAATTATTTAATAATTCGTCACCATTTATAAAGCATATACAACGTATATTAAATTTATGGGGACCATAGTAAGTGCAACCGAATTAATTTAACATTTAAATATTTATCACGGTCCAATAAAGTTTGTTGTAATTTGTATGTAATTTTTGTATCAATAATATTTCTAACACGTGGAAAATAAAACATATTTCAAATACTTAACGTGTACGAGGTCATTGTGGGTTTATTGTGTGTGTTCTTTCACATTATTTATTTCAAAATAGATATTTATTTCTCTCAAAGTCTATGAAAATTGTAAATTAACTATAATATATGTATGTGGGCGTTTTCGTTTTGTGAGTGGGTGTATGTATATGTCTTGTAATCAGCTAATTATATACAAGTTAATTTGTTTACAGTTCATTGCGAGAATATTTGGGCTTGAGCTCCTCGATGCGCTTAATAAAGTCAGATTTCTCCAGGCAACCGTCACAGCTCTCATCCCAGTCGTTAAGAATCTTTTTCAGGTCACGAACCTTCAGTTTTTTCAGATCCACGTTGTTCAAATCAATCTGTTTCTCTAAAAATGTAAAAAGGGGTGGCAGGAAGTTAGAAACACATATCCATTTGAGAGTAATAGTTGTAAAAGGACATACCATATCGTAAATCACAAATTTGAGCATCCTTCTTCTTTAGTTTCTCACACACTTTTTCCGCTGGCATAGACCAGCTCATGGGCTTGCTCAATTCATTTAATATGCCTGTGGCAGACTCCTCAAGACCACCCAGGTAGTAGCACTACGTGGAAAAGAGAATACATACGTGTTTGTCATTGATTTGCTGCAACACCGTCTGTTTGCCGGCAAAATGGCCTTGGTCTACTTACAAATCTGTGTTCCTTGTTTTTCTGTGTCTTGCAGAATTTCTTAAACGCCGTCTCAATCAGCTTATAATCCTTCTTTGTCGCATCGTCCAGTGAGTCGCCAAAACGCCTCACAGTCTTCACACAAACTGTAATTACATACAATGTAAATTCCAGGTAGAACATTTTATACTTACGTGGCCATCATTCGGCACAATTTTACATACCTTCGCAATCATCCTCTTTGAGAGCCAGCGCCGACTGTGCGACTCCGATTATAAAACAGGCCAGGAGTATTATATATGACGTGTTCATTTTCTAATAATTATTTATAATACGATTCAAGAATTGAATTTTTATTTAATGACTACGTTCGTTAGCTTGCTTGTCAGCCAACTTGTTAGCTATAATCGATAGCTAAAATCGATTGGTTTAATATCGATGTTTTTCGCTTCTACTCATGGTTGCCACTAAAAATTAATCGAAAGTAACCATGTTCTTGTACATTTTCAGCGTTTTTTACTAAGATATTTTTATCTGACGATAATATCAATATCTATGGTATTTATTCATATGTTGCTTTCAATTTGAATTCCATTAATTTATATGATAATTTTAAATAACTTATTCGTCGAGAAAGAAGTGGAATTAAATAAATTAATCAATTGAATGCCTAAAATTATACTACTCTTATTGAAGTGTGGCAATCTTCTACGCGCGCAATTTAAATAATTTATTTTTTTTACAATATTAATATTATTTGAAACTTTATTGTAAATTCGATTAAATAAATGGAACAATTTTAATAAGGGTAAGTTGTAAAAATTTATTCTAAATGAAAAACGAGAAAATTAAAAAGTCAAGTTTCTTCTAAAGAAATTTACTCTAAAGAATTAAGTTATAAAGTACTTTCCCATTAGCTGTTCAATAAAGAAACTACCTCAAAAGTTAATATTCAGTATATTCTTAACAAAATAAAAAACCTCTACATATTTTTTGTGACTAAGTTACGTAATTTGTGAATTGTAAAACTAGAATTAATCATGATTGGTAAAAAGGATCAATTATATTCAAATGTTAGCCCGCTGCCACGCAAGTTTTCCTCGCTCCAGGCATCAAATCTCGCTGACATTTCATCGGTCATGTGATTTTTCCAATCACCAATTTTGCCATTACGTATGAATTTCGAATCTCGTTGTGGCAGAATCTTCTCCAGATTGATGGCTTCATTGCTTCTCATGCTGTCGAATTGAAGGTGATCGCAAATATGTTTCATAGACGTTTCGTTGAGCAGCTTTGAAACGTTTAGAAATTGGGCACAACGTCGGACAACAGCTGGCAAATCATTAATCATATCCTCGTATTTAATAAAAAAGACATTATCATCAAAGCTGCGCTTCCAGAAGGGCAATACGTGCTTCCAGTAGGAGCCCATGGGTGTATGGCCGCCCAAAAAGTTCCACAAATTGCTCAAAGTCCCCGTTGATACCATGAAGCAATTTGCAGTAATGATAGTAAGAGACGCATAGATCTTTGGGATTGCGAGCCGTATAGACAATCTTTGGTTTGACGCTTTCAAATTGTTGTGGCAACAGTTGCCAGGAAAGATGTGATCGCGCATATCGTGGACGTGGCAGATTGCGCACTAGTTCTACAGTGTTGCCAAAGGATTCGCTGTAAGATGGATAGGAGGATTTGAATTCCAGTTTTTTTTTAATGGAATTCTATACATACGCCACCCACTGATGATGATCCGTGCTGAAAAGTGCCGAGAGCTCAATCATGGGTGAGCGTTGTGACAATTGTTGTTTGGCTGCCTCGTAGTCCAATTGATGACCCAACAACCAAACCATTTCCTGTGCCCATGTGGAGCCGGTGCGTGGATACGACACCATCCATACATCATCTTCATAGATCGGCAATTTCCTTATGGATTCCCCGAGCTCCACATACTTACGTGGTATGATCAGTTGATCGGGCAACACTTCGACAAAGCAATCCTGCGCTGGAAATATGGCATTTGTGCGGCGTACAATATCCGCATCCAGTTCCCGATAAATGAGCTGCATGGCGTTAGGCGTTTGACGTTTCTACCGTTGGGCTCAGATGGCTGCAAACGACTGACTCTGACTCCAAAGTGGAAAGTGAACCCAAGCGTGTGGTGAAAGTGACGTTAACGGGAAATCATCTTAGTTTTTCCGCAATTTGAACTTGTTTGCTTGCCAAAACCGGCTGCATGCAGTTGATGGTGGGAAGTGCATTAGCTGATGATTTTTGTGAGCCAATTGAAGCTATTGCGGAATTGGCCAACACAAATATGTATATGTACTCTCATACAAAGAGTCAACATAATGCTTTTATTTTGTTTATTTATTGCTCTAACAAGAAAAATCAATGTATTTAAGATGCTGAACAACGTTGGATTTATACCAGCTATTTTTGATGGCTGTCAGATTTTTATAAAAATATATTATAATTAAAATTTAATTTGCCAACAAATAGGTGATGTACTCCCAATTCATAATCAAGTTAATGTATTCTCTGCTAGAGTAAAATTATCCGTAAAGTTGCACATATCTCTAATAAACAGATCATGCTTTTCGAGAGTTTATTAACCTCTACAGAGAGCAAGCAGTTCCATTGAAATTAATTTGACAGTTATTATGTTAGATTTACTATTTTATATACCATTGCTATAAATAACTCATTTGTTGCAAGGTTTATTGAACTTGAATAATCCAATTGAAAACCTATACGTAAACCTAACCGTAACTAAAACAGAGAAATTGTTAACAGGTCTCGGTTATTAGCATAGTATGTATATTATATTAAATATAATGTAATAACTAGTTGTTTACCATGGCCAAAACAGTGCTAAAATGAGTGCTTCAGTTTAAGTATTCCCATAGAACTTCTTACAGAACGTATAATTATCAAAATTGTTTAAGGTTGAACCAACCGAAGAGTATAGGATTTCTCTACAATCCATCAACTATACAGCGAAATTAAATTACCGTTAAATTAAAATTTATTGCAATTCGTAATACTATGTACACTTGAAATCTTTATCTCGATTACAACTAATTCGTCTTAATGAGCACTCTTAACAATCGGTTGATAGCAATTTTCGGCGATTCTACAACTCGTTGTGTATGTATTCCGTGGTTACCTTGGCCTCGCCCTCATGGAAGCCATTGCAGTCCACTGGGTATTTCACCTATTTGATTTTTCGTTCCACAAAAATAACGGTAACAATTAGAATGCTTCGAGATATATTTGTGTTAGACGGATGTGAACTTACCTCGCAATTATATGGCGCATTGATTACACCAAATAGCGTCCAGAATGGTGTACCGGTTTCTGTGCTAATGAAGATCGCTGCACCCATGCTCCCGATCTTGACAATTTTCGGACTAACGCCGGCAATGAGAGCACCAGCCGAAGTTGTTGTCGTCTGTTGTCTAGATTGTTCTTGTTGCTGTTTCTGTTGTTGGTCAAGAGCAGCTGCATTTAGTTGGCAGAGCACATAACGATCACATTGCGGCGACTTGGAGATGTATCTATAGGCGCGATGTACTTTTAGCACTGGTTCAATAACCTGTTTAATGTCGGTTGTTTATCGATGTGAATTGTGGATAGTAAATGTTGGATGTTGGATTGTGGGTTGGGAATGGATGGATGCGTGTGCCATGAACACAAAAAGAGAAAATTGTAGCGTAATTAATTTAATTTGTGCTATTGCCTCGTTGGTTTAGTTTTTTCAAGTTAGTTTTTTTTTGTTCAAGTTAGTTATTCTCTTGTTGCAATTGGCGGTTTGTTAACTGCCCGACAACCCAATTCTCTGGAATTACAACAGTTCACTTACCTCCAGATTGAGTGTATCCGTTAACCTATCACTGATCTCGGTGGCATTAAACTGCAATAATCCACGTGCTTGGCCCAATTTAAGGAGTTCCTTGGCATATCCAACAGCTGGCTTAACATATTGACGCGAATCGATTTTCACATTCAAATGATGTTTGGCCACGTGGTTAAAGAGATTCGATATGGTCTCACTTGGTCGTTGTGGATCAAAATAGGTTTGTTTGGGATAACCTTGAGATTTCAACAGGCCGTTAAACATGATTTGAGCTGTCTGGAAATATCTGTGATGTGCGTGGTGGAAAGTGCCCAAAATATGAAAAGAAAAGAAAAGAAAAATGACAAATGATGAGTTTATAATGATGACACAGCATGACCAAGTGAAAGGGCTTACTAGAAAGTGGAAGTTATTTCTTCTTGTTGTCTAATAATAATAACGCTGATGATGGGGCGTATACTTATGCCAAATATGCATACGTATACGTATGTGTATATAAACACGTATTTATATGCATTTTGACCTAAATAGCTAGACATTGGCTTGTACTTTGCCTTTGGCCCATTTGCTGAGCAAAAACCGGTTTCGAAATGAACCGTTCTGCCTTGGCCATAGCTTGTTTTGTTTATTTGTTTATATGCATGATGATGCCAACAGCTTTGTAACTGTAACAGACACACACACACACAGACAGTCGCACTCCCAAAGCCAAGTCCAGGGTTTGGAATTGGAAATGGAACAGTTGGACTTGCGACTGTTTTGTTGACCAGTCAGATTAACAGCCAGGTTCTAAAATGTGCCAGCTGCAAAAGTGTGTCAAAAGGTAAAGCAAGCGTAGCTTCAAACATCTTCGATGCCAAACAGGTTGCAGTTAACGGTAACTCTACAGGTAGCAACAACAACAACAACAACAACTTTAACTGGCAACTGTTGGCTTTGCCTTCAGACTTATCGAAAAACCCGAGGAACTGAGAATCAAAATCATATCACAGCTAGGTGCTAAACTGTTTTTCAACCGTTAGAAAAGCAGAACGTGATCAAGAATTAACATGCAGGCAACACCCTCACGATTTGTTCTATAACTTCATTTAACGACATACCTCAAATAATTCTCGGGATTGGCCAAATAACTCGTCCAATCAGCCAGGTACAAAGTGGCCGACTTAATCCAGCGACGACGGAAGGATTGATTGTTCAGAGATTCAAAGAGCTTGTCATAATCCACCTTGCCATCGCGTCCCTTGAAGCCCTAGAATGGAAAAATTACAAAGAGTTAAAAAATGAATATGATTAATTTTTTTTTTTGATCAAGGCCACCGAACCTACTCCAACATTTTTTTTAGCCTTTTTCTTGATAATTTATGTACTTCAAAAGCTTTAAGAATATTTACCTTCATTATCTTATTGACTCCAGACTTTTCGTACAATGCATCAGCCAGCTCCGAGTTAGAAAAGTGATCCCACAGCACGTGTAAATGCTCCAGGAAGGGTGGCAGCACCCAAGCATGACTCTTGTGTCGCTCCTGGGTGCTCTGACCCTCGGGACCAGCAAAAGAGCTAACTGCCTGCATGATCAATGGCAATAAGTTCATGAAACCATTCTCAGATTCCGGCTCTTCGGGTACAGATCTCTTTTGCTGAGTATGTTGAGCATGTTGGGTCGTTTTCTTCTCGCTTCCACCTTGGGTGTTCATAAAAGCGGAAGCAACTTGCAGAATGGTATCCAATCCAATACCAGATTCGGAACCACCGCCACCATTGCTGTTGCTGCGTTTCTGTTGGGCTCCAGAATCCTCATCATCGCTTTGGGTGAACATTTCCAGGACATTGCCAATGATGGCCGGATCAAAGCCACCGCCACCACCACCGCCATTGCCACCACGTGCATTGTTGGCCAACAAACTGCCCAGACCGGACAGGATTTGCATGGCTCCACCGCCACCGCCTCCTCCTCCAGCTTTTCCATTAGCCTGCATGAAGCTGCCAACCAGGGAAGCAATGCCTGCTAGTCCAGCGCCAGCACCTCCACCACCACCACCAGCAGCAGCACCACCGCCATTCTGATTACTCAATGCCTCCTGTATGAACATGGAGGCCATGTCCAGTAGTGGATTGGACTCCTCCTCAGCCAGATGGCCATAGGGCTGGGCGCAGAACAACGCCAGCACAAAGATAGCTCTTTTCATATACATTTATGGGCAGGAACTTTCACAATCACACACTTGAGATACTTATTTATTTTCTACTTCTTTTTTTTTAACGTTTTTTGCTATTGCTGCTTTTGTTGTTACTGTTGTTGGGCCAATTAAACAACGCAGCGACGAAGACGACACGACCGACGCTTCACTGCGCAAAACGACTTGGAAATGGCAAAATCCGTTGATATTCTTCAACTTCTTCTTCTTCTTTGCAGTTGGAAGAAGGAATTTAAGACCCGCAAAGCAGCAAAACACAGCCAGCACAGCCGAAAACTTTCTTTCTTCTGTGGCTCTGAGTCAGTGTGTAACACTTCTTAAGCCGACTTCCAACCGTCTGTTGACGCTCTCAAACTCAGCTGTGATCACGCTCTTTCTTCCACTCTCTCTCTCTGTCTGACTTACGCTCTCTCTCTCTCTGTTTCTCTTTGAGTGTGTGTGTGTGTGGAGTTCTTCTTGTCATTCTTCACGCCTGCGCTGTCCACGTCAGTTTGCTGCCCGCATACAAATTCACACACATACAGATTTATATGTGCAGGTGTGTGTTCTTTCTTTATACATGTTACTGTGGATTTAACTTTGTTTATATTTCTACCCACTTTCTTTTTACACACGCTCATTGTGACTCTCTGGTCAAAGTCAATGTTTTCCTTTAGCGCTTTATGCAAACTTCTACCTACGTGTACTTATGTATGTATGTATGTGTTCTAAATATAATATATACAGACTTGCTGAAAGTTGTTGTATTACACGATTTTGATATGTGGGTGACGTGACAGTGACGGTTACTTTAATTCTGAGGACATTAAAGTGTTACCAGATAGTTGATAATATTCTAAACTTCAAATTTAAATTTCCCTTAGAATAAAACGATCATAATTATGATTTAATCTTTCAATTTGCATAATGTGCACACCTATATTAATTCAAAACGTAATATGAGTGGTTCTGAAATTTATTTATTTTAGTTTGGATTAGAAAACACCTAAAAGGGTATTCAGTCTTCTGGCTTTTTTTAATACAAATTTCAGCCTTAATTTTTACTTTTTAATGCAAATTCTAAAGTTAAATAAATGCATAAAATATTTTTTTTTCTCTTTCGGAATTCTCTCTTTGGATTATTTTGATGTGTGTACCATGGTCCATTTCCAGTTTCTTTTCGACAAGAATAGATTATACTGTGCCCGATGCATAAATTAATTACAAGTCCACCATGGGCCGTCGACAGTCTAGTGGACATATCTGGCCAAAAATAAATGTGGGATTAAATATTTTCTGCATTCGACTTGGGGGCTGTTGGTTCTTAAAGCTTTTATAAATCCATTCAATGACGTTCTGCTGTGGGATTAGAAATCATTAGATAGGAGTTAAAGTTTTAAAAATCTATCTGCTTACAAATGAACCATGGCCTGTTAATGTGGAGCATTCCTGTATTCTCCAAGCACGGCCTTCTAAACGGTTCAAGCCCATTAATTCAACTATCATGGAACTAGACAAAGCCCCGTTCATATCCTGTTTATTGGCCAACACCAGTAAAGGCACCTGAGACATCCGTTCATCCAATAACACATCACAGAGCTCGCAACGTGCTTCACTCAAACGCGACACATCCGTGCTATCGATGACAAAGATCTGTGAAGCACTTGGTTATGCTGGGAACTGGGTTAAGATTTTAAATAAATGCCTTTCGGCTCATACCAAGGCATTGGTATCTTGGTAAAAGGTGTGCCACAACTGACGCATTCTCCATTGACCACTTAAATCCCGCATGCGTACCCTAATATTCTTAAATGCCAAATCCCTTTCATTTACATGTACCGTAGGATTAATGTTCTTCAACTTTAAAAAAGTTACTAAAATCATTAAATATAAATATGATTAATAGTAATTTACGCTCTCCTCGTTTTCCATGCTTAGTCGTCCGGCCAAAGTACTCTTGCCCGAATTGTTTAGACCCAGTATTAGCAAGTTAAACTCTGGCGGTGCACTCGACGTGGACTTACGGATCCGCGCCGTGAAGTTCTTGCAAAATTTTAGCATTTAAGAAGTGTTTTCCTATATTTTTTTGAAAGTGTGAGTGTTACCTTGACAACTACTAAGATTTAGACAGAGATTTAAATTGATTTAAAAGTCTTGTTCAACCAATGTACAATAATTATGCGTGTGGTTTATAATTGATAAATTTGAGTAAGTTTTCTTAAGCGTACAATAGCATAATTAAATGTTTAGCAACTATTTCTTCATATTTTTGCAGACCCAATCCATGCCTTCCTTAAGGCCAGTACCATCTACAGCTGTGCAAGCTATGATCTCCCAGGTTCTCTCCTGTAGACGCACCAGACCCATCTTCTCAGCCACTTCGGAGGCGGTCATAGCATCGGGCAAATCCTGTTTATTGGCAAAAACCAGTAACGGAACTCTTTTCAACCGATTGTCCATAAGCATCTCAAAAAGCTCACTGCCCGCTTCCGAGAAACGGGAGCGATCTGTGCAGTCTATAACATAGATCTGAAATTGATAAATTTGATCGTGATCAATTATTCATTATTTACACTTTATAGTAATTACCAAAACATCCGTATTGGCAAAGTAATTTTTCCAATAAGGTCTTATCTTCCATTGGCCGCCAATATCCCACACATTCAGTTTGAAGCCATCTGCCGCTACCGATTTGATGTTAAAGCCCGCTGTGGGCGTCACCTGTGGATTAGTCCAACGATTATTAGGAAAGCAAAGACGCATCTGTTCTAAAATACTCACCGTAGTTATATCCTCCGATGCCAGTTGCTTGAGAATTGTTGTCTTGCCGGCATTGTCCAAGCCAAGCAATAAAATACGCGCTTCTTTGTCAGGATTCGGTCGCAGTTTTCGCAAGAGCGATAGTAGACCCTAAAACACACACAGACATGCAATTTTATAATTGAAATTGCGATTGCTTGGCGGTAAAATATGTATATCGATATTATCGCCAGTGCTGTAAGCTCACCGAGTAATCGATAAGGCTATCGGTTGCCCGACAGCTTTTTATAATTAATTATTACAATAGAGTTATTTAACTTTTGATAAAGTTGTTATTTTCATAAAACAGATACTCTATTTTAATTAATAACTAAATTTGGTTTTAGTTTATCTTCTGTTATTTTAAATGGCCATTACTAAAAGCGCGCGTCTGTCAGTCAACGATCTGGCAACACTTGTTGCCATAACAACGAATTTTAATAAACAAATTATATTTTCGTTTAATAATAGTCAATTTAACTAACTTTAATTGACGTTTATAATCGTTCTGTGATAATCATCATAGTTAATAGTTACCTACCATTTTGTAACAACAATAAACACGAATGCGCACAAAGATCAGTTAAACCGTATTAGGCTAACAATTGGAATTTCAACACGACTCGAAAAAGTTGATTAAAAACTACCACCGAATACAACATTACAGGTGCAATGCTATCTAGCAACTGAAACTCGGTCGACCAAACAGTAACAACAACAGTCACAGGTAGCGGGACGCCATCATCCACCCCTCCTTCTGTGTTCATCGCTGCGCAACCGCCGTCGCGTCGGACAAGCGGAAGATGAGACAGTTACTATTTACGGGCTTCAATGCATTTGGGCAACACAACAATAGCAACAACACAGACCGCACTTCCGGTCGGGTAGCTGCCTTAACGGGTTCGTAATTGAAACGACTCAAATTCTCAGAATGTTTACTAAATAAATCCTTAAATTATAGAAATACATGTTCCCGGCAATGAAAGTGACAACTGTATAATTGCACTCAGTTGGCGTTATACTGCTTATGCGGTTGGGAATAAGTTATGGTTGAGAGGACTACTCGAAACGACGCCAGGAGAATGCCTGGAATTAGAGGCACCTATTTATATTAAGGCCTTAGCCGCCTCTGATACGCATTGTCTGGTATTATTGCAAAATGGGGAACTGTACAAGCTGCCAGTCAAGTTGAAAGCCAAATTACAACAGATCAAACTGGAAAATTCTTCTATTCCTGTCACTGGAACCAAGAGGACTATCTTTGGCATATCCAAAGAGCCTAATCTAGTTTCTAGTGTTGTCACACACATTGCCTGCGGCTCCCACATTAATGTGGCTATAAGTGCAGGGAATACCGTTTACAGCATACCCAGTTGCTTGCATCAGTTCCCTCAACAGCAGTGGAGATTGCAACAGTTGGAATGTGGACAGGAGCATGCGCTTTTGCTCAACGCTAATGGAGATGTATATACCTGGGGCAATGGCCTGTAAGAGTAGCTATCATTATTCATTTCGTATATCATTTCTTATTGTCTCATATATTTTTGCTTACATCTTATAGTCGCGGACAACTGGGCCATGCGTCACTTGGCGTGGAGGAAACGCCGCAATTGGTGGAGGCGCTGGCGGGCATTAAAGTAATAGATAACTTATCTTTATCTCAATAATCTATTAGACAACATTCTTTTTAGATAACTCACATTGCTGCTGGTGGCTGGCACAGTGCGGCAATATCTGCATTTGGAGATCTCTATACTTGGGGTCTTAACTCCAATGGCCAGCTGGGTATGCGCGTCATGAAACCCGATGGTTTGCTTAAAGAACCCACCGTTTACCCACTGCCCCAGCTACATGATTTGACAGCATGTTGTGGAAATGACGATGATGTTGATCTCTGTGCGCCTGTTAAAGTATTTGCTGGCTCACGTCACACTTTGCTTGTACGTAGCTGTGGGCGGATTTGGGCCTCCGGCTGGTCTGCCCACGGTCAACTGGGCAAACTGTTGAATAATCCAACTTATCTTGACGGTTTTCAAGCTATATTCGATGAGTGCGGGAACAGTGAGTACAAAGTTATTTGTGGCCCTTGGGCCACCTTGCTAGTTCTTTCCAAATAAATGTTTTCTATCCATAACATATAAATTTAAATTGTGTAAATTATACACATTTATTAAATTGCCAACAAAACATGGAAATTATTAAGCTAGAAAACTTAAGTGTTGCATAAATTATTTTCATAAATATTTTGTTTTAAATATCCATTAAAGAAATCCTTAATTTGAAATTGAAATAGTTAAAAGTTTTTCCGCGTCTACCAGTAAAGCTGACTGCTATGAAACCGACTTCACGTAAGCTGAGTTTCACACCAACGAAAAGTTATGGCGTTCCGGGATATTTTAATGATAGAAATTTCCTAAGAGATGGCGTTCTGGTATATTTTATGATATGCATCAGTGCTGCCAAATTTGTTGAAGTAAAAAAAGCAAAAATTTATAAAAAAAAGAAATGGCTCCGTTTTCAAGTGGAATCCAGAAACGAATGACCGAAAAATTTTGCCACTCAAAACCGGTGCCACTCACCGATTTGATTGAAACTTTGCACGAATTTTCTGTACATATTTTTCTAAGCTTTACCTGAAAAGCGCAGGTTATGAAGACAGCTATGAACGGAACTTGGCCGCCAGTGGAGCTAGAAAATCAAGTCATATTTTACAAGAAGCGCATTAATTTTATCTAATTTTAAATTATTTTATTTTCTTAAAATAATAATTTTCTTGAAAAAATATAATTTTATTTAATCGAGTGTGCTTTAGTTTTGTTAGCGCCGCTACTGGTTACATTGGAAACTACAAAGCGCTGCCACTGGTCACATTGGGAACTATAACGCGCAAATTTTCAAAAAATCAAAAAACTTTCCCGCAATTGGATTTTGAAAAAAGACAGATTTGACGAAAAAAATGCTGAATCGGCAACACTGATATGCATATTGTTTGGATGGCGGGGATAATTTTTAATTGCCTAAAACTAATAATTTGGCAGACAAAAATTAACAGCTGAGTTTATTTAACTTTAATATTAATAACAATTATTAAATATAATCGTATGTAAAATAGGAGAAGTATATCATTTATTATCAACATCTTAAGCTGTTATTAAGTTTGAGCATCTTAAATCGTTAAAATATTTCCCTAGATTGGTAGAAATTTTTGATCCCGGATTAAGTTATGCCCTCCATTCCCGACAACCTCAATCAACGCTTAACAGAATCGGGCGTTTGTTTGTTTTTATTGAAGTATTTAACTTTTTATTGCCTATCAAAAGTAAACAGAAAGCGTTGTCATCGAGTGTGAAGCACAAATTTTTTTGTCTTGGGATAGGTCCGAGGCCGATGTGCCATTGTCGCTGTTCTTGTGGTTGTTGTTTTTGTTTTTGTTGTTGTTGTTGTCATTACAGCCGGGGCATTTAATCAGTAAATTTTATTTTTAAAAATGTTATTAAACAATATTTGCTTTAGCAAAAGTCAGACAAGCAGTGCAATAAACTTTTCAGCACTTGTGGATCGTCGGACGCGACACGACGACTAAATCACTAACTGACGTACCGACAAACGACGGGTTTCGTGTGTCGTTTCTTTGTCTGAACTTTAAGTGGGGGTATTTCTTGATAATTTCGTTATTATGGGACTTTTGTGGAACTGTATGTCGATATGTGAAAATTAAATAATAGATGGAAAATGAATTGGTACAAAAAAAGTCTCTATATTTTGAAAAGATCAAACTTTCGAAAATTAATTCCAAATGGGTAAAAATTTATCAGACTGTCATATCTTTAATATTTAAACAATTATTTTTTTCGGAAGTTTCTCTGAAACTTAAAATTTTATCTATTTTACATATCATCAAAATAACATACTTACACTACTTATAACATTGAAGATGAAGATGAGATTGACTTTTTTACACATATTTGCATCAACAATTTTATTTAAAAAAAATATTTACGACTTTACTTATGGTATATGGTATATTATGGTATATAAAGAGCATATTTCCCTAGTTTCCATAGTTCTTTTTAAATTGAGAAATTAAGATTAAAAAGTTTCAAGCATAAAATTTAGATACTTTATTAATCTATTTAAGATATCAAAATTTTCTGTAATTCATAATTTCAAGTGTAGCGCCTTGAATGCTCAGCATAGCCCATCCTCCTACTCGTATATATATACCTATCTCTATAGTGTACAGTGAGTTCAACGTTTTTATGTTATTTGCCAAATGAAAAAGTAAAAACAAATGTTTATCTTATAACGCACTGTGAGTTGTGAGTTGCGAGTTGAGTTCAGTGTTCGGTTCTGGAGGGCGGGACGTAGACAGAATGCGGTCCGCAAATAGGCTTTGCTTTTGGGCTTTACATTTTTATGAGCGCCATTTTTGAGTAAACTTTGTTATCAACGAAAATAGAGGAAAAAAATGGGGAAAACTGCATAGAAGACGACAAGCATTGTCATTTTTAGGCCGCAAAACTATTTGCTACCAGCAATTGAAGCTATGGAGGATTTAGAGGATGAAGCAGAGGGAGGTGGTAAACGGTGGAGAGAGGGAGGCGAGTTCAAGCGCCTGACTCAAGGCGAATGTGGTTAAGTTTCCGTTTCTTTAGCTTATCAGAGAACCACTTGAAAAGTGCGACCAACCCGTCAGCGAAGTACAAAAAAAGTGCTAATTGTAGCACTCCCCATGTTTATCTCTATAGAATGAGTGTGTATATCGGTTGTGTGTGTGTGTGTGTGTGTGTGTGTGTGTGTGTGAGTGTGTGTAAGTAAGTGTGTGGGTTCATGTGGTTTTCGTTATACGAAAATTATAATTCATGCGTGCCAGCAGACGCCAAAGTTTCAACAGAAATCAGTCAATCATAACCAAAAAAAAGGTGGTAAATAAGAGGCATAGCTTGCTGCAAGTACACTGAAAAAAGTTTGTTTAAAATTCTTGAGCGGATTAAATGCCAACAGCATTAAAATAAGAATTTACTCCATTACATTTGATTCAAACATAACATTTTTATAAGAATCAAAATATTTGTTCAGAGCGAAATAAAAAACCGTACTTGCATCAAGTATTGTGTACTCGAGACACAGTTTTGATCGATTCTATTCTGGATTTTTTTTACTGTGTAGGTGTTGTGCCGCATGCAACACTGCCCTGTGTATTAAAGGGCAACTCCTTTTGGTCATGTGTGTCTGCCGGTTTCTGCCGTTTCTACATGTTTGCTCTGTGTAAAGACTGCGAGGTCTCATCACATTTACCTATGCCTTTTCCCCGCACCCCGACCTACCTTGGCGCCCAGCCTATTTGCATTTGGGCGTACATTGACCACACGAACCTTTAGCCTATCTATCCTCTCCCCATCTCTTACTCCCACTTATCTATGTCTTTCTCTGTGTAGACGGCCCAACTAATCATCACTTTGTTTTTGCGCTAATGACTCGCTGCGCATATTTAGTTGTCCTCTCTTTCTGCCTGTCTCCCTCTCTGTATTTTTCTCTCTCTTACGTCTTTAGTTAGTTAGCCAAGTCTCTATAGAGCAGTGGTGCCAAATACTTGCAAAAACAGGACAGACCGACCAGAAAAAGGAAGAGGATAAAAAATTAAAAAGAGCACATAAGAAGGATAAAAAGTTTTATATTTTAATTTTATTAACAATATTGTTTGAAAACTATTTTCTCAATGATATAATCTGAGTGCCATTTGAGCAATTCACCAATCAATATTGATTATTTAACTTTTTTATTTGTTAACTGAGGCTGAAAATGACTCATATTTGAGTGTACACGGAGTTGATTGGTTAACAAATTTATAAGTAAAGATAGACTTCGAAAAAGGTTTGCCTAAGTAGTTTCAAACAGGATAGATTTATCCAGAAAAAAGGCTGGATTGCCAACACTGCCATGGAGCTTGTAAACTTGCATTAAGTGCGAAAAAAAATGTTTGAAAAGAAAGGAGTAGAAAAAACGTGTTCATAAAACGTTTTGGCATCCCAAATGTACCAAATGGATGGGAAAGAGTCGTCGTTGCTCGTCCCTCGACGTGCCATAAAAATTATGCATGAATGTATTTGCTTCATTTTACACATACTCACATGCACATTCATCCACACTCACTCGGATTCACATTCACATTCACATTCACACTCGCACTCACACTCACATACTCATCATATTCACATTCCTGCCCAAATAAAAAGTTGCCCTCGACTAGCCCGAAAAAAAAGGAGGAACGAATGCAGCGTCGCATTTTTACGGCTCCATTCATGTGACGACGGAAGTGTCAAGTGGCTGTTGGCAACTCGTCGACGACAACCAACTCTCATCCTGCGCGTCCTTTTCGTCAACGTTGACGTCGCTGTCGCTGTCGCTGTCGGCGTCAACATCGTTGCTGCTCTGCATCGAAAATGCCGTTATTGTTACCAGTTGTCTAGAGCGCACCCTGCAACACCCGCTCTTCCTCTCCCTTACACTTCCACCCACCCACACACATCGTGTCTACGTGTGGCAAGTTGCATTCTGACTTTGCTTTTCTCCGTTGGCGTCTGCTGTTGAGTGGCAAACTTTTTTTTTTTTATATTTTTACGTATCGCACGGCTAAGTATGTGTTTCTTCTTCTTTTACTTCTACTTCTGCTCCTCTTTCTACTCCATATTTTTTGTATTTCGTACTTTTCGCCATTTTTATATGCCCTTCATTTAGGTGGCTTTGTTCTTTTTGGGTACAGTTGTGTTTCTAGGGTTAAGTGACGACACGGCAAATGCTCGAATAAACTGTTGAACTTTGTTAACACGACGATTCACTTTGCTTTTCACACTTTCTACAAACAATTTCCAAATATCCTTTTTATAGCTTATTCATATTATTGAAATTTTATGATTTCGATTTTTTTAAGCAAATCGAGATAGATAAATGTGACATCATAGGGATCTCAATTTTTTTTTTTAATTTTCTCTAGTATTATACTCAGAACTAATGAGCAGATTCAATAATGATTGAAAGAACAGAACAGGCTTTACAACTTTACATGGTTTTAGAAAAAAAATATAAGTTCCCAGAACGAGAGATCAAGATTACATTCTGTTTGCCACTTTCTAGTTTCCTATTTACCTTAAGACCTTTGCTAATCGCTATACCCTGTATATACTTACATACTCACAATGGAATTTGAACCTCTGCATATTGCTCTGCATATGGTTTTGATAAATGTCTAATAATGTACTTTATTATGCTTGACCAGTAAACACTATAAAACAAACGCCCAAATGAAGCGATAGGAACAAGATTACATGACATATTATGTGGCGGGAAACTGGAGGGATGACCCACAACGAGCCTCCGATGCGGCTCTGTAAAACCGACAACAACTTTCACTTTCCGGCTAACGAAACTTTGCTTGCCACAGGTTCCTCTTGCTCCTTCCTCATTTTCTTCATCCTTCTTGTTCGTGCTCCTCGTGCTGCAGCAGCACTTAATGGGCACATTTGCATTGCATCTGTGCGTCTAATGAAATTCTGTTCCCAGCGGTCAGTGCTGAAGTTGCCGCAATCTGTGGCGACCTTCAGCTCAACTTGCTGCACTTTTTGGTCAAAATAAAACGCCCAAAAAACGAAGCCCATTCATGGCCACAGAGACCAGTTGATGCCACAGTCCGTCTGTCTGTCTGTCTGGCTGGCTGGATGGTTGCCTCTTCGTGTGGCTGCCACACAGTGTGGCGGTTGTTATTTTTGGCATCGCAGCAACGGAACGTGCCCAGGCCTGAATCGCGGCTGTGTATCTATGGCATTGGGACGACATGCAGAAAAAGAAGGAGAGAAAGATAGAGATGGGGGGAGAGAGAGAGAGGGAGAGATATGTAGTTGTGGAATTGCATCCACCGCGTTGTGGCATTGGCATTGGAAAAAACTGTGGCACCAGGCAGCCAGTCTGCCAGCCTACTATTGTTGCTGTTGTATTTTTGGCATGCCGTCTGCCAATTGCTGCCACATTGCGTATACGTAATGTGTGCGCGTCCAGCATCTATTTGTGTTCGTACTATTTGGTGATTCATGCTGGCATCGTTAATGCGCTTATGGGATTGCATCGAATCACCGCGCTGTAATCACTTCTAGGAAATATTGAGTCAGTTAGCATAGCAGTAGAATTATCACAGTTTTAGTTTTAGTTGCACTTATTAGGTTATGTTAGACATGAACTCTGTAAACAACAACAAAACTGTCCAGACTATGATTAAAGATTATGCTAACTGGAGGTAATGAATTTGATTTCTGATATCGAGCATAACTGCGTTACTTATTGTTTTATCACAAATAGTCATAATAGTCACTGTTTAACTCTTCCTTATCACTACGGAGAATCCGAATGAATAAAAGAGCAAAGGCTTCAGATAACATGCATTAAAATAAGTTTTAAATTATTCTTATATATATATACGAGGTACAGTGAAAACTCCCTTAGCGGACACCTCTAATAGGTGAACACGCCTCTTGGGCGGACACTTTTTCCATGACGTTTGTTTTGGTAGAGTTTCCAGAGCTTTATTTTATGTTTTGCATAATCAAGCAACTATTCCGATTGCCTGTTGCAGTCATATTCTTAAGTCTTTTCGACTGTCTGTTAAAGGAGCACCTATGAATCAGTTGCAGCTCTATTTGAAATATTTCGATTAGTTTAAAATAAATGTAGTATTTTTTGTAAATTCTACATAAAGATATCATGTTTTATTTTAATAGTACCAAAGTCCAGAGTTCGCAACAACTCAATTGGTTTCGACTTGAGCAGCTTTCAGCTCAGCTCAGAATACTTCTCAGAAAAACTTATCAAAGTTTTTTTTTTCGTTTTTTTTATTGTACGGTAAGTGCGGCTGTATATGTATATGTATATGATTATACATATAACCAGTTATAATGCATGTACGGACTTTAATATCTATTTACTTTTATACATTTTTTTCTGATACGTCTACCCAAAAAATTCGTTGAAGCTCATTGCCTGTGTGCCTTTCTATCTCATCGTCTGTCCAAGGGTCTGGCTGTCCGTCTGTCCGTCTGTCTGTCTATTCGATTGGCCGTAATGTAATATGCGTTTATGGCAAGCTACTACTAGGAGTAAGTTTACTTCCCATGGTTAAGTCCAAATGCCAGCACATTCGATTTATGCTTCGATACTTTTTGGATTCCCTTTCCCATCTCACTCACTCTCTCACTCTGTGTCTTTTCGCCCTGTATCTGCATCTCTGTCTCTCTCGTGTTGTGTACGTTTTATTATTTTCTTCATCTGCTCTTCGCTCGTTTGCATATTAAAATTTCATATGAATTTTTTGCTTTATTAATATCTAGCTGTTATTTTTTGTTGTCTGCCTTGGATCGGTTCGATTTGCTGGTTGCTTTGCGTTGCGTTGCTTTGCATTACGTTACGTTGCAGCTTCGTTTCTGCCCCATCAAGCTGCACGTCGAAATTAAATTTTATTTTTTGTCTGTATCTGTGTCTGAGTCTCAGTTTGAGTCTGTGTGTGTTGATATGCCAAATGAAACTGAGCTTGGCAGTCTCTGAGCGGGAACTGGCAACATGCAACGTGGAAGTTGGGGCAACTGTGGCAAGTGCCAAGTGGTAACTGGCATCCCGGTATCTGGCATTTGGCATTTTTTTTCTAATTTTTTTCTGTTGGTTTGGGACTGAGTTTTGGGTTCCTAGCTAAGCGCGATTTATTGAATTATTTAGCGAGCAGCTGCTTAACTCAATTTACTTGACGTCAGAGCACATACGAGTATCTGAAAGTGTTTGCCAATTTCACTACTCCCCTTGTTTTTCGCCACTTCTTCGTCTTCTTTCTTCTCATAACTATTCCTCTTTCCCTTTCCACTTCATAAATTTGTTGTCATCTCTTGACTAATTTGTTTTTGCCTCAGTGCGTTGACGACGTCAGTGAAAATTAGACAAATTGAAAGAGTCAAAATGGCAAAAAAATAAATAAGAAGTATTGTCTATTTGGACAGCGTAAAAGAAAAAGTGTAGAATCGCAATACAGTTTCGCTATCAATTTGCAAACAGCACACAGACACACTAATATATAGGGTGCTTGTCTAAGATTGTCTTATATAAGAATATATATTCAAAAATAATATTTACTGTACGTGAATATGGACTTATTTTTCTTATTTGTTTATTTCTGTTTTTATCAAAACAGAAATTAAAATTGACAATTTATCAGATTATTTTATACCCTTAGCATGTACATATATTTGTAACGATATGTGTACCGTACTAAAAGCTGTCTGGCTGTTTCTACACATACAAACTAGTCTGGATATCTCATACAAAACGTATATATTGTGCATTTGTTATTGATCGGCATATCCTGAACTAATTCGGTTCTGATCGGACTGATATATCATATAGATGTCATAGGAATGACCAATGAAGAGTCAACCTTTAGTATGAAAAACAAATTTTTTACTTGACATATACACAGGTTGCAAGTTTGGTATTGATTGACTTTGGATAAAATCGGACTAGTATATTTTACAGGTGTCATTTGTAAAATTGTTATGTTTAGGAATTGTATGGTATTTTTTGGACGTTTGTTATTTGCAATTAAACTTTGGGCGCTCTTAAAAATACACCCTTTAAATACACGAAAGCATGTCATTTAAGTAGCCCCCACAACACACAAATGTACACATTCACACCCATGACACACTCATACACTAAGAGACATTCTACGCTCTTTTCGATTTTCTGCCTCTGCAGTTGCTTCTTCTTTTTATGCGCTGCGACGCATTGTGTGTGTGTGTGTGTGTGTGTGTGAAGTTTATTCAACTAAACGAGCGGTTCAATGAACTTGGCCGAATGGCGAATATTCGGTTGTCGTAGGTTAGGGTTTCTATTGTGCATTCACAAAATGAAGTTATGGCGAGTTAAGCACACACACACACACACACACGCACACACACACACATTTTGAAAAATGACTGACAGTCTGCCGGACTTGATGACTGACTTGTAAAATGATTGACGAAAAGTGCAGTGGCAAATGCATTCACACAGATACACTCTCATTTACACACACACTTTTCCCACACACTCCCACTCACACACACTTGTATAACAAAAGTGCATAAAAAGCAATAAATGAACATTTTATGACACTGAGGCATGCAGCAAATGCAGCGTCATTTGGGCAACCTTAAATGTGTACCCCCATGTTGGGTAGGGTGACCAAAGGAGAATTGCGTAAAGCGTGAGGTACATTTAATAATCTTATTGATAAGAGTGTAAAAGCAATGGACAAATTAAATTTGCAGTTATTACTATGGTTTAAGATACATTCATATGTCCACTTACTTTATATACACGAAAAAAGAAATATATTCACATAAAGATGTACATATATGTATGTACATACATTTATTTATATACTAGTGATTGTAGTTATGGCAATAATTGGCAGGGAGATGAGAATTGCTCGACAGGGGCATTTATTAAAAGCATTTCATATGCTGTGAGACTGCGTTAGGTCGCTTTTTATATAAAAGAACTCGTTCTGTAAAAAAGTAATAAAAAGTGACTTACAAGCTGGTTAATCTAGATTAGCTAAAATGCTTAGCGCTTACATAACAGCGGGTGAAATCAGCAGGGAAGTTGTAATAATTTAATATGTTTGCTTCAAATTAATTATTGAAATTCAAATAATAATAACGTATTTAATATTGAACAAAAGATTTCGAATAATTTATAGTATTTTTCTTATTGCATCAAATTGTGAGAAGAAGATTTTGGTTACACTTGGAATGAATTCCAATTTGATTGGATGTACATATCGTCGTGCTAATAAAAAAATGCAGCAAGCTACAGTAGAGCATGCTCGACAGTAGGAGACCCAGTACTTTTTGAGTGCAAAGCGTTCACTATAGATTGTTCTTCAATGTTGCGTACCATTCAATAGATGGCGCCACTACGAAGATAAGTTAAAAGTTAATAAACACAGAGGTCGCTAGCGTCTCTTCTTCTTCTTTTGCCTGTAACATTGTTAGTTGAATAACTTACGTGTTTATCATCCGATTGGAATGAAATTTTCTGGACAGGTTCGGACTATAGTGTATATTATATGTACCAATAATCAAGGCGCTAGTCTTAAAGGGGCTCTTGTAATTCAACTTTGAAATTTTGTTTTGCAATTTCCGGGGGCGGAGGGGGCGTGGCAAAACTCCAAAACAAACTTGATCAATGGGAGATGTAGGTGAACCTACATGCCAAATTTGGTGTCTCTAGCTCTTATGGTCTCTGAGATCTAGGTGTTCATATTTTCGAAATTTTGAACAGCCGTATACTATCCGTTTATTATCCGATCCGGATAAAACTTTCAGGACAGGATTGGACTATAGAGTTTTTCATGTATGCCAAAAATCATATCGCTAGCATTAAAGGAGCTTTCGTTATTCGACTTTGAAATTTTGTTTCAAATTTACGTGGGCGGAGGGGCGTGCAAAAATCTAAAACAAACTCGTTTAATGCAAGATGCAGATGAACGTACATGCCAAATTTGGTAGCTCTAGCTCTTATAGTCTCTGAGATATAGGTGTTCAAAAAAGGGACAGACGGACAGACGGACAGACAGACGGACATGGCTAGATGACTCGGTTGGATGCTGATCAAGAATATATATACTTTATGGGGTCTGCCACGCCTCCTTCTGCCTGTTACGCACATTTTTTTTGCACAAACGTAATAGATCCTTTTGTACTTTTTTAAAGTACTGGGTCTAAAAAGTGAATTACAAGTGAATTCACAAATCAAATCAAAGTCTTTTATTGAACTCTACTTTATGATGTACATAGTAGTATCATTATCCATTTCCAGATATAACAGGTTCGCGCGTATGCAATTTTGCAAATTATCTGATTAAATATGTAAGAATGCTTTTAATTACCTTTAGATAATTAATAATTTATTCATTATTATACCCTTGCAGAGGGTATTATAATTTTGTCACGAAATGTGTAACGCATTGAAGGAAGCCTCACAGACCCCATAAAGTATATATATTCTTGATCAGGGCGACGAGCTGAGTCGATATAGCCATGTCCGTCTGTCTGTCCGTCTGTCCGTCTGTCCGTCTGTCTGTCTGTCCGTCTGTTTCTATGCAAACTAGTCTCTCAGTTTTGAAGCTATCTTGATGAAACTTGGTACAGGTCCGTCTTTTTGCTGCACGCAGTACATATGTCGAAACCGGCCGGATCGGATAACTATATCATATAGCTGCCATAGGAACGATCGGTTGGAAATAAACATTTAGTATGAAAAACTTTTTTGTTTCTCAAGATATTTCAACCAAATATACACATTGTGCGTTTGATTAAGTTTTAAACAGGCTGACCAAATTTGGTGTAAATCGGACCACTATATCATATAGCTGCCATAGGAAGGATCGGTTCGAAAACAACATTTAGTATGAAAAACTTTTTTGTTTCTCAAAATATCTAAACCAAACATACACATTGTATGTTTGATTAAGTTTTAAATAGGCTGACCAAATTTGGTGTAAATCGGACCACTATATCATATAGCTGCCATAGGAAGGATCGGTTCGAAAACAACATTTAGTATGAAAAACTTTTTTGTTTCTCAAAATATCTCAACCAAATAATCACATTGTGTGTTTGATTAATTTTTAAACAGGCTGACCAAATTTGGTGTAAATCGGACTACTATATCATATAGCTGCCATAGGAACGATTGGTTCAAAATCAACATTTATCAAATTTTGTAAAAAATCTGACCGCTTACACAGGGCACTGCAAGGGTATCCAAACTTTGGCGCGCCAAAGTTAGCTTGCGCTATATTTTTTAGTTTTAAGCGATACGGCCTGTATAATTATATGCACGTGTATGAGGCACTTGACAAACAAGTAAAAAAGGACACGACCTCGAGATACCCTGCTTCTGTAATACCACAACACCGTTGGAGTTTCCTTAATTTTCCATTGGGTTATAACAAGTAAATAGAATATAAAATGAAAACGGAAATATCCATTCTACATGTACATCATACATATATATATACATATGTTGTCGACTGTTTGTTGTCGTATACATACATTATATACAGTAGTTTACTTTTGCGTTCGTCTTTCGTGACTCGATTCGGCATATAAAAACTCGATGCAAGCACTTAGTTGAAATTATTTTTTTGACGAGATCTCAACGTTCGGAAGAGTGTCCCTTGTCAGATATTTAAATCTTTTCGAAGGCATCTAATCAAAAATGTTGACGTGGCAATTGTGGTGTACCTTGTTGTGCGTTTTGTTGTTCTTTTACCTGTGGAGTCGTCGCAGATTCTATCTGTTAGCGTTGACGTTACCTGGCCCATGGGGTTATCCCATAATTGGCGTGGCTCACAAAGTAATTAGTATGGAAAGTATGTATTGGCAGATTAAATTAAACTGTGATTCCTATCAAATGCAAATTTTTGATTTATTCTAAATGAATTAGATTTACTGCCGAATTTGGGTTACTATTTGGATAAATATGGCCATGTTATGTTTTCCTGCTTGGGTCCCTTACCAGGTTTAATTTTGAGCGATCCACAATTGATACAAGATATTCTTAATTCGCCCCATTGCGTTAACAAGAGCATCGTATACAAAGCTATTGTTGATTGTATTGGCGAAGGATTATTAAGCTCAAATGGTATTCTAAATTGGTTAAATGCATTCAAATGTGATCCTAGTAATATTTTGTCTCTTGCTCAGAACCTCGTTGGAGCGAGCATCGAAAATTTCTGAATCCAGCCTTTGGGCATAAGATGATTCTTAGTTATGTTCCGATATTCAACACTGAGACGGCATCCCTTTTAAAAGTACTGGACACATTGGTAGATGATGGTGAAAAGGAATTAAAACACTTGCTACAAGGACTCACGCTTAACATTGCAACTCGTTAGTGCCATAAACTGAATCCTTAATTTCCTTCTTTAAATTTATATTTTGTAATAGAAACTACTATGGGCATTAACGTAAAGTCTACTGAGAATATAAAGAACAACAAACTACTCCAATATTACAATTGGTAGGTACTAATGGGCTTGGTATAACTGAATGCATTTTCTATGCTTTAATAGCCTTCTTGAATTACTTCCAGAAATGGTCTATGTACCCTGGTTGAAAAGCAAAATAGTTCGCCAAATTTTGGGCAAAGAGAAAGTCTACTCGAGGGCAAAATCGGAGATTCGGTATTTCATCAGAAAGGTAATAATTCTAATAAAAGTAAATAACAAAAAATACAAATTTATTAAATTGTAAAGCTAATTGATGAGAAACTAGCAAAGGATTCTCAAGCTCATCATTTGCCGCAGGATAAAAACATATATATAAATCTAGAGATAGATCTGTTGAAAAGAGGCCTATTTAGTCGAAAGGATGTGGAAGATGAATCAAATATCATTGTTTTTGGTGCTTTTGAAACAACTGCTACTTCGCTGTACTCCATTTTGATGATTCTCTCCATGTTTCCCATTTACCAAGAGAAGGCTTTTGAAGAGATTTTATCTTTGTTTCCTGAAACTGGAGACTTTGAAGTTACGTACGAAGACACACAAAAAATGGTGTATCTGGATCTTATTATTAATGAAGCAATGCGACTTATCCCTCCTGCTCCAGTTACCGGTCGACAAACGTCCCAGGATGTAATGCTTTCAAATGGAGTTCTTATTCCAAAGGGTGCTGAAATTTTAATAAGTATCTTTCACTTGCATCGAAGTAAAAAAATTTGGGGAAACGATGCAGAAACATTCAATCCGGATCACTTCCTATCCCATAACATTAAGGATAAACATCCATACGCCTATATACCCTTTTTAAAAGGCAAACGCATGTGCATAGGTAGAGTTTCATTGCAATGTAAAGAAATACTTTATTTAATTTCCGTCATTTTCAGGTTGGAGATATGCATTAATATCACTTAAAGTTACTTTGGCAAAATTGCTAAGGAATTACAAATTTTCGACCAGCTTTAAATATGAAGATCTTGTCTTTCTTGCTGGCGTAACCACTACATTAAAGACATTGCCATTACTGGAACTTCAGAGGAGAAATTGATAGCAAATGTCGTTGCCAGGATATGAATTAAGAAAGGGGACAAATAAATAATTTTGTCAAATTTTTTGTTAAAATGGTAAAAGTGATTCTTAAATTAAAATAAATTAATATTATGTCACAAGTGATAAAAATATAATTTTTCATGGCGTTTTAACGCTGAGAAAAGAAGACCCATCTTAAGTCAAGACTCAATTACTAAAACTATGCACATTTATTTTGAAAATTGAAAAATCCAAATAAAAAAAATTATACATCCTTAAGGATTATTTGTTTAATTTTACAAAATGGAATAATTATTGTAAAGGTGTTAAGAAGTTTACAAAACTTAGTACTAACTATTTATAGATATAAACTACTACGCTACTACGTTTCCTCTCAAGTTTGTGAAAAATCAATGGTGGCATTCAGCAGGTAATTCTGATCACCAATCATGATGGCTGATTTTAACATTTTACATTCAGCAGAAAATGTTTGACAATCAGAAACGTCAAATTTTGGTTTCGTTAGGATTTGGCAAAATTGATAAGGAATTACAAATTAAAATTGAAGATCTTGTCTTTGTTGCTGGTTTAAATAATAAATTTAAGACAGTGCCCTTATTGGAACTTCAGAGGAGAAATTGATAGCATATGTCGTTGCCAGGATATAAAATAAGTGAGCGTAGAAATTAATCATATCCTTAAATTTTATTAAATTTTAATTCGAATTATTAAATAATACAAACAAATCACTATTATACAGCAAAAAATCATTTCTTGTTCCTCCAATACGTTACAAATCTCGTGACAAGATTATAATACCATTTGCAAGAGTATAAATACAATTAAAATTAAAGTGCCTACTAAGTTTCATATCAAGGTTGTTAAAATCTTATTTACTATCAGAGGTGTTCCACAAAGCTTTAGAGTTGTTGACGATAATTGCTTTTTATGACAACTGTTTCTACAAAACTTTTCATTATTGCTGCATTTTATAATATTCATAAATTCAATAAAAATTTGTTTCATGCCTTTTTTAAATTTAAAGATTAATTTGTTTAATTAATAAACTTTTTTTTATTTAAACATTTGAAAGCACTGGCGTTGCTCTTGGGTTGCTAGAGTTTGGTATAACATGCCTGTATATGTTTGTGTGTGGAAAACAGCCAGAATCGGATGTCATACTATTTACATGATGCAAGTTGATACTATGTCTTACGCCGTTATAAGCCAATATTCCACAGTTCAAAATTAAATTTATCACACTCTTGTCATTAATTTGAGCTTAACAGCTTAACTACTCTCTCTTCTGGTGTTATTTCTCAGTTCATTATCTTACCACGACGCTACATTGAAATTATGCATCAGAAATTGCTTGAAGTGAATGGTGCTATTGAGATCGGGGCTATGCTAAATAATTAAGGGGCAGTTACAATGTTTTTATTTTTCGTTGTGTTAGTATTGTCAATTATATTTCAGTAGAAACTATAAATATTTATACACGTACGCTATACACATATATGTATGTTATGTTTAGTGTATATATGTATGCTCATACATATATTTTCAATACAGGGTAGTATACTGTCGAGTGAGGTCAGCTGAAACTTGTTTTTTTCTTGTGATTTTTGCCGACCGACTGGGATATAAAAACTCAGTGTAATCATATTGTAGAAATTATTTCGTTGAAGAGATTATAACCGTTCGAAAGAGTGTCAAAACGTTGTCGGATATCTTAAACTGTTTTGAGGACTCGGATCAAAAATGTTAATGTGGCAATTGTGGTGTGCTCTATTGTGCGTTTTATGGTTTTATTACATGTGGAGTCGACGCAGATTCTATCAGTTGGCGTTAAAGTTACCTGGCCCATGGGGTTATCCCATAATTGGCATGGCTCACAAATTAATTAGTATGGAAAGTATGTGATTGGCAGCTCTAATGAAACTAAGTATGACTCCTACCAAATGCAATTTTTCAATTTATTCTAAATGGAATAGATGTATTGCCATTATTTGGTAACTATTTGGAAAAATATGGCCCTGTACAACTTTCTTGGCTCGGTCCCATACCAGCTTTAATTTTGAGCGATCCACAATTGATACAGGATATTTTGACTTCGCCCCATTGCGTTAACAAGAGCATCGTATACAAAGCTATGAATGATGGCATTGGCGAAGGATTATTCAGCTCCAGCGGTACGCCAAATTGGCAAAACTACTTTAAATGTGATACTAGTAATATTTTGCCTCTTGCTCAGAGCCCCGTTGGAGCAAACATCGAAAATTGCTGAATCCAGCCTTTGGGCATAAGATGATTCTTAGTTTTCTTCCGATTTTCAACACTGAGACAGCATCTCTTTTAAAGACACTGGACACATTTGTGGATACTGGAGAAAAGGACTTGAAACCCTTGCTACAAGGATTGACGCTCAGCATTGCAACTCGTTAGTTCCTTAAACTGATTTTCTCAGAAAGCTTCGATTAATTTCATTCCTTAACTTACATATAATTATAGAAACTTCAATGATCTTTAAAGTAAAGGATACTGAGAATGTTAAGAACACAGAAATTCTGCAGCAGTACAATAAGTAAGTACTAATCGACTTGGAACAATTCAATGGATATTTTATGCGCTAATAGCATTCTAGAGTTCGGGGTTGAAGTGTTGCTTTCGCCCTGGCTGAAGAGCAAAATAGTGCGCCATGTTTTAGGCAAGGAGAAAGACTACTCGAGGGCAAAATCGGAGATTCGCGGTTTCATCAGAAAGGTAATAATTCTAATAATAATGTATCAAAGGCTAACATTTTTTTAAATCTTATAGATAATTGATAAGAAACTAGCAAAGTATTCTCAAGCTCATCATTTGCCGCAGGATAAAAACATATATATAAATCTAGAGATAGATCTGTTGAAAAGAGGCATATTTAGTCGAAAGGATGTGGAAGATGAATCAAATACAATTGTTTTTGGAGCTTTTGAAACAACTGCTACTGCGCTGTACTCCATTTTGATGATTCTCTCTATGTTTCCCATTTACCAAGAGAAGGCTTTTGAAGAGATTTTATCTTTGTTTCCTGAAACTGGAGATTTTGAAGTCACCTACGAAGACACACAAAAAATGGTTTATCTGGATCTAATCTTTAATGAAGCGATGCGATTAATCCCGACGGTTCCATTTGTCGGCCGACAAACGTCCCAGGATATAATCCTTTCAAATGGAATTCTTATTCCAAAGGGTATTGAGATTTTAATAGATATTTTTCACTTGCATCGAAGTAAACAAATTTGGGGAAACGATGCAGAAACATTCAATCCGGATCACTTCCTGTCCCATAACATTAAGGATAAGCATCCATATGCCTATATTCCCTTTACAAAAGGCAAACGCATATGCATAGGTAGAGTTTCATTGCAATCAATATTAAATAGTATTTTATTTAATTTCTGTCATTTTCAGGCTGGAGATATGCATTATTATCGGTAAAAGTGATATTGGCCAAATTACTAAGGAATTACAAATTTTCGACCAGCTTTAAGATTGAAGATCTTGTCTTTGTTCATGGCATAACGATTAAATTTAAGACATTGCCATTCCTGGAACTGCAAAGGAGAAATTGATAGGATGGTGCCAAATATAAGTAAAGCTAGATATTGGTTATAATTTTTATAAAGTGCCTATGGGAATGTTAAAACAAAATAAATCACAGCTAGTTATTTTGTAAAATATTTGTATTTTGATTTAAAAAATTACAAATAGTTAACTGACTGTGTTATTTCATACAGTAATCTACCTTTTACGTTCAGCAGAAAACGTTCAACAATCAAAAATTCAAAATATTGGTACCGATACACAACCGATCTAATAAAAAAAAGTTGTCGTAGGAGCGATTCTGATTGTATCTAGTAAAACCAGTATCTATACTTAGTACCAGGTATCAAATTGTTTGACACTGTTGAGTTTCCGCATATGCAAAATAGATTATCTGCTTAAATATGTATGAATGCTTTTAATTACCTTTAGATATGCAAGTACAGATTTATTAATTATTTTTAGTTTTAAGCGATACGGCTTATAATTATTATAATTATATGCACGTGTATGAGGCACTTGACCAACAAGTAAAAAAGGACACGACCTCGAGATACCCTGCTTCTGTAATACCACAACACCGTTGGAGTTTCCTTTATTTTCCATTGGGTTATAACAAGTAAATAGAATATAAAATGAAAACGGAAATATCCATTCTACATGTACATCATACATATATATATATACATATGTTGTCGACTGTTTGTTGTCGTATACATACATTATATATAGGGTATTTTAATTTTGCGTTCGTCTTTCGTGACTCGATCGCGTATGGCATATAAAAACTCGATGCAAGCACTTAGTTGAAATTATTTTTTTTTACGCGATCTAAAACGTTCGGAAGAGTGTCCCTTGTCAGATATTTAAATCTTTTCGAAGGCATCTAATGCAATGTAAAGAAATACTTTATTTAATTTCCGTCATTTTCAGGTTGGAGATATGCATTAATATCACTTAAAGTTACTTTGGCAAAATTGCTAAGGAATTACAAATTTTCGACCAGCTTTAAATATGAAGATCTTGTCTTTCTTGCTGGCGTAACCACTACATTAAAGACATTGCCATTACTGGAACTTCAGAGGAGAAATTGATAGCAAATGTCGTTGCCAGGATATGAATTAAGAAAGGGGACAAATTAATAATTTTTGTCAAATTTTTTGTTAAAATGGTAAAAGGATTCTTAAATTAAAATAAATTAATATTATGTCACAAGTGATAAAAATATAATTTTTCATGGCGTTTTAACGCTGAGAAAAGAAGACCCATCTTAAGTCAAGACTCAATTACTAAAACTATGCACATTTATTTTGAAAATTGAAAAATCCAAATAAAAAAAATTATACATCCTTAAGGATTATTTGTTTTATTTTACAAAATGGAATAATTATTGTAAAGGTGTTAAGAAGTTTACAAAACTTAGTAGTAACTATTTATAGATATAAACTATATAATAAGTATGTAGTTGATCTAATCTCTTACTCTAAGTAATAATCTGATTCTTAGTGAACATACGCATTTTTGAAATCAAATTTTGTATAAATGCTCCTCTTAACTGCAGCCAAGGCGTTTCTACTTGTCTATCAAAAGACCACATTGTTATCTTCTATAAGAGGCCTCGCAAGCTTTCATTCTAGACTATTGGCCAAAATAGTCAAAAAAAAGTCAAAGCCTAGCTAAATCTGTTTGTTATCTTACGCTCTGTTGCAATGCCTTATGTGATAGAGCTCGCAGTTGTTGCCCTTCAATTGCCACATGTATTGTTTGTGTATGAAATGTGGCAAGCAAAGTCAACTTACCACAAAATCTACAAGTCGTCTGACTGACTTGGTGGCATCTTGAGTCGGAGGCCGCTGTTGGCTTTCGTAGACGAAATATGAGGAGCAACCGAAATGCAGCAACGTTAGACACGCTTCCCTCTCTATCTCTCTGCTCACCTTTTTCTGTCTCTCTTTCTTCCACACTATCTATCTCTGTCTCGCTCTCACTGTCTTTTCTTTGCATTTTGCATATGGGTAATTTGAGAACATTTGCGCTTTAACTGCAGGCAAAAATGCGAAAATAAAAGAAAATGTCAAAACGAAAAAAGAAATATGTTCGTATGTGTGTCTGTATGAGCAGATGTGTCGCCTGGTCTGCTATCTATGCACATACATATTCACATGCTCACACAAACACTTACTCACATATATGTATACATATGTACATTTGTTAGTAGGTGTATTCCGTATGGATTTTCAAAGGCCTAAACCGATGCGCCGCTGTTGCAGCTAGTTTTGTTATTGTACCCTTTTTTTGTTGCTGCTTCTCTGTTGTTGTTGGTCTTGTTGTTGTTGTTGCTGACTTTGAGGGCTTCATCATCTGCTTTTGGCCAGTCGCTTGCTTTGGCCTGGCTTGGCTGCCTCGACGACGAAAACTGACAGCGACGAGCTATTGGAGAGGCTTAGGTTTTGGAGTAGGCTCTGGGCCAGCAACTAGACAAAAGTGCCTGCCTCCAAGGGTAGGGACAACAACAACAGCAACAGCAACAGCAACAACAACAACTGGCGGCATATTTCAAGTTGACTTTATTTTCAACAGCGTCGACTTCGCCTCGAACCGAAACTTGATGAATTGGGAATTAATGCCTTCGACAAGCTTTGCTATTAACTATTTGCCCAGTTGTTTCTTTGTGGAAGTCAAAAACATGACGTGTCATAAAGATTAATGTACGGCAAAGATAAATAACTTGCATGCCAATAAATGAGGGCAATTTTAGTGGCTTTAACACCCTGTAGAAATATATGTGTTTCATATATAATAAAAAATTAAATTGAAACATAAAAGTAAATTTAATAGCTATAGGAAATTCAATTTATACATAAAGCAGAATAATTCAAGTTTTAATTAAAACAAGTTTGAATTAAAAAAATTGAGATGGATAAATAAAAATAATTATACAAAATATAATTTAATACAATATAATAGATAAGACTCGTAAAGATTTATTTTTAAATATTATTCAAGCTACCGTTTTGTACATACATTTAGTCTACTTTTACAAGTAATTAAAAGTTTAAAATGTAAATTATTCATTCGAAGTGATTAGGACCTTCATTTATTAGCTTTATCTTGTAGTGACAGGAATCAAATCATAATTAAAGAAATTAGAATTTCTGATTAATAACAATAACAAAATAACAGTTATTCATATACAAATTTATACTTCCGCTTGTACATATTCAGAGCATACTTTAAGGCGTGTTTATTTATTTTCCAAAGTCATTACTATATGTAAATTTTTTTATTTATTTTCTACAGGGTATTTGGCTGTCTCGCATTCATATTTGAAGCGTGCTTTGGGCACTGTTTGCTGGCATTTTGGGCATTTGATATCTTTTGTGACTCTTTTATCACACAGCAATGGTTTTGCAGTAGCATTCTCACACTACACACACACTCGTTTTCAAAGTGAGTGTGTGTGTGTGTGTGTGTGTGAGTGTTGTGGCCTCCTGCTCCTGCTGCTTTGCTCCCTTGAGCGTTGCAAAGGGTTCATTGCACTTTTTGCGCAGAATTTGTTGCCTAACCAGCCGAAGAACAAACGCAACGGACGCATAGGCGGACAATGTATATTGTTGTTACTGTTGTTGTTGTTGCTGCTGTTGTTATTGTTATTGTTGTTGTTGTTGTTGCTGCTGCTGTTACTCTCCTACTCTTTGGTTTTTTGCTTCGTTGCTGTGCGCCTTTTTTCGTGTTTGGCGTCAACATTGGCAGCAGGTGTTTGACATTGCGTCAAAGCTGTTGTTGCCGCTCTTGCTGTCTTTGTTGTTGTTGTTGTTGTTGTTGTTGATGGGACTGGTTGCCTGGCTGACAGCCTGCCACAGGAAGCCATAGAGCATTTGCCAAGTTGTTTTCATTGTTAACAAGCTTTCTGTTGTTGTAGGTCGCAAAATGTGAGCATGAGTCTCCGAATAAGTATAAAAATGAATCCCGCAAACGAATACAAATACAAATACAAATACAAATACAAAAACGAATACAAATACGAGTACAACTACGAATACTAAAAACTAACATTCATACGCAGATGCATCATCCAATTAGGAGTTGGAACTCGAATTGCTGTGCTAATTAGACAGTTAAATTCATGGCAGAAACGAGTTGGTAATGTGATCTGACTAATAGTGAGATGTATTACCAACTCAAGACTGAGCTATTTATTAGCCAAGTCGAAGAATGAATGTCAACGCATTTGATGTTTATAGCATACAAAATGTGAAGATAATTTGTTCAAATTTGATGATAAATTATTATTTGTTTTGATAATAGTATTTTCACTATACTATATATTTATATTCTTATTTATTTAGTTGTTTAAAATTATTTGGTATTTTTGTTTACTATTTAGTTTACTATTGATAATAATTTTTAATGTTCATTATTTCATTTTATTCATTTCATTTAAGCAGCTCCTACTTCTTTTTTACATATTTATTTTTTTATAACTTTATCTTTTTTTTTAATTTTTGTTTGTTTTATTTAATTATCAAACTATTACCTATGACCAGTTAGTGGCATATCTAACCCAACTCATTAGCATCCCATCAGGAGCACTTCAAAGGCTTAATCATAAATTTACGCTCAAATAAATGCAGAACTGACCAATGAAGCCAAACAAAGCAAACCAGCAACTAAATCAAATAAAACTTCAGTTAAAACTGAAGCGTAAAGTGCTTGAAATTGCATTGCGAAACGATGCGTTCTCGATGGATATTTACTAAAATAAATATCTCTTTTGCTTGGCAATTGAAGTGCATATCCATTTTGTTACTAATTTCCAGCCTATTTTCCTCAGCCTTCTATTTGCTGCCATTTTGCCATTGCCATTTGCCCAACAGCTGCAATTGATGGCAAATATTGCGTATACGCACCCCACTCCCCATCTCATTTGTCCCTTCCTTCATTCAAACTGCACTTATTCGTATGTCAGAGTTTAGCTTGGTTTTACTGTTTGGCCTTTTTTTATACTCACACTCACACTCACCACTATCCATCTCCTCCTCCCTCTCTCTTTGTGCAATTTTTCTAAACAACGTCTGCAGGCTGAATGTGCATACGCATAAAAGGATATTGATCTGCCCCTTACCAGAAAAACCGACCACTACGCATCAGCCGAAGGGCCAATGCCTGCCGCAAAACTTTTTTTTTTTTTTTGTTGCCTCTGTTTTTGCCATGAAAAGGCGGCGACTTTTTGAGGGGTGCTGCAAGACAGGAAGACAGCCCCATAGAGGGTCTCAAAATTGGCGTTCTCTCTTTGCTGTATAATTTACCCTCATACATACCTATGCATCTATATACATATATAAAGATATATGTATGCATTTATATAAGTAGTTCTTTTTCTAGGCATGAGTATGTAATTCTTGGCACAACTTACGCACTTTTTGTTAGGCTTTTTGTTTTTATGCCCGCATGCGTGTAGCAAGTTTTCACTGCCTTAAAAAAGTTTAATTTTGTAATAACAATTCTATTTGAGATTCATTACGTGACTTTAGATTTTAAATTGAATCTAAAAAGTTAGATTTTCTTTTTTTAAACTATTCTTTTAGTTGCTGCTCTTTGGTTTGCTTTAGGCCATTTCCTGTCGCCCAAAAACGTTGAGTGGAAATTCATTTCCCATGCGCACGACAAAGCCATGTCTGGGCCTCTTTGCATTTTCATTTTGTGCCAAACAAATACTAAAAAAAAAAAATTAAAAAAAAGAATATACGAAAAAACGAAGGCCTTGCATTGATAATTAAGCAGAGCTGACAAGGACAGAAGCAAAGGTGAATTGTCGCTTTCAAAAAGCGGCTAGGCAAGTGCTCTATGGGACCAAGTATAGTTATTTTTATAGCTAAAGCTTGACTTTTTTCTATTGCCGAAGTTAACTAAAGACTTTATCAAAAAGTCAGTTGACGTTTCAGTGGGGAATTCAAAGAGAAAGGTATATTTTTGTTTTAGGAAAACGTTGATAAGTTTATCAACATGTTGACCAGATATGACTTTAGCTAAAAAGCAGGTAAAGAAGAACTCATAGGAGATGTGTCATTCTTCTAATAAATGAGCGATATGTCTTGAGGATTAAAAGTTCATTCAATCTTGGAGTGCATAATATAAATTTATTTATGGTTTCATTGCTATTCCTAACGTGTGTCCAGTGTGTTTAAATTTCGGTGTTGTATGCTTTAAATATTTCCATGAGCCATTTAACTTGTGGCGTGTGACGAAATTTCAAATTATTTGTTTTGGTCGCTGGCTATAAATTTGAGCTGTTTTCGTGTTGGCCATTTTAGTAGTCGTGTTTCAGCTTTTGCATATTTGACAAATGCAAAACAAACAAAAAAAAAACAAAAAAAAAACTGAAAAAACTATTAAAAAAAGAAAGGATAAGTTAAAACTGGCCTGTTGGTCGCTCACCATCAACATCTAAACGGAGCAACGACAAATTTATGATAATTTACAATGAAAAAATTTAACAAAAAAAAAAAAAAAAACAGAGAGTAGAAAATGTCTCGTACTCGTCGTCTATTCCCTGGGACCATAGAATGACATTTTAGTACATCGTCTATTATTGCCACGAAACATGCTCTTTTGTTGTTTGTCGAAACATTCTCATGGCCCCCGCAGGCGGCACGCCTCTTTTCCGCCCCTTCCCATTGGCATAGCCACCATCGTCTGGCTGTTTGTTGGAAAATTATGACCGCCAGCATATTGCAAATTATATTTAATTAACGTTGCATTTCGAGTACAAGTTCCCAACTTCTTTTGTTGCTCTCTGTTATTTTTGCTTTTTTTTGTTTATTTGCTTTTGCTTTTGTTGTTGTTGTTTTTTCTTCAAACAAATTTCAATTGCATTTTTAATTAGATGGCCATAGGTTTTTGTGGCCCTCTTTGCTTCGACTAGATATCATTTAGCCAATTCAGAATATTCATAGGGAACTTCTACCAATTTTTTTTACCATGCAAATTGAACCATTTTGCATGCAAAGTGATTTTCATGCGGAAAAGCAAATAAATCTATCAACTCGACTTTAGTAAACGCTTAAAATACAGGATATTTTGGTGTATACCATTAAGAATTCTAATGTAGAAGCGCTCAGATTTTTGGTAGATTTCACTGTTAGAAATGACGTAAGAAATGACAAATAAATGTAATTAATTATTAAGCAGAAGAATTAACTCTACAGAGTCAACACTGATCTTTCAAATACACCATTTGAATTGCAAATTCTGTATAATTTAAAGTACTTTTCTGTTTGAGTCTTGGACTCTTTAAGCTGAGAGAGATTCTAATTTTAAGCTACTTAATATCCTAACTTATACACTCGATCATTTACATTTTTTTCTCCTCATCGCAGAACAGTTTTAAGTCATCATTAGGCAAAGTGCTAGACTAGTTTGTCTCGAGACTTCAAACTTCTTTAACTTGGTTTTACATCTTTGGGCCAAATATGGCATTCGCTTGACTTCCATAAATTTTGGCTGCCTTTTAAACCATTCAAAGAACAAAATAAAAAAGATTTGAACAAAAAAAAAGATGGTAAAGGAAGAAGCTTGCCGCACATATTTTAGCCAACTTTTAAAATATGTTGCCATTTGCCAATGGACCAAGCCGCATGCAACAGGCATCAGGCAACTGGCGGCAGCTGCCGCTTAGACATTGATGGCCATGCCAGTCGTAGTCTCAGTGGCAGGGGCAGTGGCAGAGGCAAGCAGAGACTGAAGTTGCACAAACGTAACGAAACGAAATGGAAAAAAAAGTGGTTTTCTATATATTTTTCTAAAATCAAAATGTCCAGTTTTTTGTTCATCAACGCCGGGCCAACGCTGGCTTGCTTTGGCCAAAGTTGTCGCCGGCTTTTTTGCTACTGCCAGCCAAGTCAGCCAGCCAATGTCATTAACTTGGCCAACAACCGCCGCCTGCTACAGCTTACAGCTGCAAACAGCAAACTGCAAACTGCAAACTGCAACTCTAGCTCTAACTATAGCTTCAGCTCCAGCTCCAGCTCCATGTGCGCTGACATGGCAACATGAAGCGATTTGAGCATTAATGTTCAGGCCAGTTGCCACTTTTTCTGGCTAAGACCAGCAGCTACTTGGGGGCTACTGTTTGTGCTTCTAATTTTGTCAAAGTGCAAAAAAAGTGCGTGTGCAATTATAAAATGCATTTCATTGCTTGCCCAGAGAGATGCGATGACTTTGATTTTGTGTCGCCAAATTGCCAAGTGCCTCTGACCAAAAGGAAGAGGTTCATTAAAAGAGTATTTCAGCGCTGATTTTGCCACACATTTTTTGATTGCCCCCTGGCAGCAGCAGCAGCAGCAACTTCTTGACTTCTTCAGGCTTGCCTCAATCGATCGCAACATGTTGTTGCTCTTGTAATGCGAAAACTGCAGCACAAAAAGAAGAAGCAACTTGCGATCTTCATCATCATCATCATTATGATCGTTATGACCATTACCCCTACAGGTACTACAGCTGGGCTTGATCTTCTCTCTCTTTCTTCTTCTTTGATTGCTGTCAGATTTGTGGTTGGACTTGCAACTTGGCCAAGACATTGAACTTCTCTCATGCCTTGTGAGTGCTTCCAAATATTTTTTCGCAATAACTTGACTGATTGACACTCAGGAAATGTCCAGCAATTTGATTGGCTTTTATGCGTATGCCTTTTTGCCGCCATTTGAGTGTTAGACAAAATGAAATTTACATATTTGTCCATTGCACAATTAGAATTCATAGACATGTGCCAACTTTAAAAAAAAAAAAAAAAAAAAAAAAATAGCCACAACTTTATCGTCATTGCAGGTTGTCGCTTTGCTATTTACCTATGACGAGGTTCATTGACGCGTCCCACAGAACAGGAATCAAAACGAAATAAGCCAAAAATAGCTAAATACATAATAAAAACCAGTTAAGAAAAATGCACGAAACCCAACAGTCTGATAGGAAGAGCGAGCGAGAGAAAGAGATGTCGAGTGAGAGAGACAGGGAAAGAGAAGAACAACGCACACAAGAAATTTTCATAATTTTTGCATTTTATAGAACATTCGAAAATAACGAAAAAAAAAATAACAGGCAAGCAATTGCTGCATATTATTGCTAGATAAATACCCTGTAAGTTTGTTGTGTTTAATGAGACTCTTAAATCTTGCAGAGTCTTTCATCATGATTAAGCCAAGTTGTGTTTACTTAAAAGCTTATGTAATCTGTAGATAAAAAGCACTGAATGCAACAGATAATATTTGTTTTTTTTAGTACAGAATATTCTTATCTTTTCCTTAAAATATGTTGCTGGTTTTTGGCATTTAAATTCGTAAGTAATTTTAAGGCAGATACCAATGTATTTATTCCTGGTCAACCGTCCATACCCTGTAATTAAACCTAGAGCATCTTCCTCATCCTCAAGATCGAACTGCCTTTTATGTCTATTCAATTATCTGATCTTTTGATAGTTAGGCAACTTATTTAATAACCAGTTATCACTAGAAGAGTACCCTGTAAACACAGCTTGTACTCTTGTTTTCTTCCTTACAATAATTACCCTATAAATGCTGCCTTTATGTTTGATTCTACCCATTAGTCTAGTTCTATAATTGGCTGTCTATTTGTCTCTTTAGTTTTCTGACCTGTTAATATTACATAAATACTCTGTGAATGCGACTATAACCTTGTGCTGCTCTCACCTTTGCTAATATACCCTTTAGTTGAATTTTAAAGAGCATTAATCGTCGCTAGGTGCATTGGCTGCTTTCAAGGCTATCACAATGCATTGGATTTTTGTTGCTCTTGTCTTCATCATGTTACAAGTTTTAGCCAAGGGCCGAAATCTGTACACCAAATAAGTGTGTGTCTGAATGTGTGTGTGTCTAGTTGTGTGTGTGTCTGTTTATGTATGTGTGGTTGTGTGTGTGGTCTAGGCTAATTAGCCGCTGGTCTGGTCCATTGAAAGCGCATTTGATGATGGCACACATTCCATTCAATTTCATTGATGTAATCATTGCTGCAGTTGCAAGCATGGTTCATTCATGCCCAGAGACGTATTTCCACCTCCTTCTCTCGTCTGTGCCTCATCCTTGTTGCCCCATTGTGTGCTCGGTAGCTGCTCGCGCATTTGGCTACTTCAGTTGCCAAGTTGCCAGTTTGGGACACACCTTCTGCAACGCCACGCTAATCACAAGAGGTAGAAGAAGATGAAGGAGAAGGCAGCGCCGGCAGCGCGTGGATAAATCAAAATGCTAGCTGGCGAGACGTGAGGCACAGTTACCCTGCCCCTCCACGCCCCCATTGCCTACTTGCCATAGAACAGATACAGCATAATCCGCGGCACAAAGCCAAAGCCAAAGCTAAAGAAAGTGCCGCACATGAGTCTCGAGACTTGGCTGGTTGCCTCTTTGGCTGCCACTTGCAGCCTGCCTGGCTGACTCTGCCTCTTTGCCTCTTTGCCTCTTCCCCCTTCCTCCACTTGCCACACTTTGGCTGATCCTCGTGCCTAAGACAAACGCAAACGTTGGCTCTTTAGTCGTATCTTTCACTTTGATTGTGGGTCTCCTCTGACGGTGGCTCGTGTGGCTCGTGTTATGTTGTTAGTGTTTAGCCTTAGTCGTTTACCTTGTGGCAACAACGTGCTGCAGTTGTTTTGTAATCTTTTTTTTTCTTTATTTTTATTTTTTTGTGTTTAGATGCAGTTGTTTCCACTTGGCTACTGTTTGTTTACACATGTATCTATAACTCAATCAGCTTCTGCTTAAGACGCTTAACATCATTTGGGCCACTTGACCCATACAACAAATTTGCCAATGCCACGTCAATGTTGTGCCACAACGTCAACCATGAACTTGCCCCACAACTATGCAAGGAATGTGCTAACAAAAAAAAAAAAGAAGAAACCAGAAGAAGATGCAATGTCCATAGTTGTGCGTAAGTTCTAATGAAAACCTAATTACAAAATCAGCCAATACTCTCAAGACTCGCACATAATTAAGGCGCACACTTGGCGTCTTATGTCCCCAGATTCAGCCTCCAACTCCAACTCCAACTACAACAACAAACACAACTACAACTACAGCTTCAGCATCTGCGTCTCTCCATGAAAAACGCATTTAAAAGCCACATTAATGACGAAGACGACGGTTGCAACCACTTTGGTAAAATAGGAAATTGCTTTGCTGCTTTCGTTTGAGCATTTGGCTGACTCTTCTTATTTCTTATATTTCTTTTTTTTTTTCGTCCATCAGCAGACGAGATCAACGCCAATCGTTGTTTGCCAGTTGTCTCTTTTGTTGTTGTTGGTATTATTGTTGTTGTTGTTGTTGTTCTCGTTGTTGTCCACATTCACAATCACAATTCACATTCACATTGAGAACCACACAAAAACAGCGTTGGCTGCTTCAACTGCGAAGCGTTTTCAGCATTTTTAGTTAATTTACCAGGAAAAACATTTGAAATTCTTAAAAAAGTAACATCAACTAACTGCTGGCGGGGTCTAGAAAAAAACTAGCATTGCATTAAGGGGCTGTAGCACGCCCACTTATACTCTATTATAAGCCAAGTTCAGCTGATAAATGCTATGAAAAGTATTTGTTGAATTCCCATTAAATATGTTGCAATTGAATTGATTGTTGAATGAACTCTATGTGCAGAAGAAACATTATTTAACGAATAAAACTTTAGTTTAACGTAGAATAAAAAATTATAAAATTAATCTCAATGTCAGTTTTATAACAAATTTTAACAAATATGCCAAAAAGATCATACATCACATCATATTAGTCAGTCAACAAAAGTGTTGACAACTTTAAATCAAACAAAAATATTCTCTAGGCAACAAATTCTTCAAATTTAGGCAATATAATTTTAATATTAAATTTTTATACCAAGTAAACACGATTATTTTTTTTCAATAAATCCAAAACATTTAACTTTTAATTTTTATTTAAATTTTAATATTTAACTTGAATGTTAATTCCTATGACAAGAATATTATATATTATTTAAACAACATTCAATTGAACTTTTATTGTAAATATAAAAATTGAATTGATTAATTAATTTGCTTAATTGTTATCCTTAAAGAGCATACAATTTTCATTATACTCATCTTGGTTTTTCTTTGTTTTCCACTTTAGTTTATGTAGCCGCCACCGTCGCGACTCGCTGTCGCTGTCGCTGTCGCTGTCTCAGTCGCTGCCTCTGCTTCTGCTTCTGCTTGCTGCGGCTGCTGCATAGACTAAAAATCGCATTCGATCATTTATGGGATTTTATTTGGCGCGTCAGCAAATGTTGCTAAGCAATTTATTTATGACATTTTTTGCTAGCATCGGTCGGCCGTTGGCCAACGCTGGCAGCAGCCGCTGTGGCAAGATTCGTGCAGCAATTTCTGTGTTGCACGCAAGCAGCAGCAACAGCAGCAGCAGCAGCAGAAGAAGGGGGAGGTTGCGGAGGAGACAGACGAAAGACGACAGACGACAGACGCATTGAAATAGTTACAAAGTCAAAGCCAAGTTCCATATTCATCAGCTGCAACACTCTTCATTCTTGGTGTTGCTTGTTCGTTTGGCTTGTCTTGTAATTTTTCGTTGTTGTTTGTTGTGTTTGTTGTTGGTTGTTGTTGGTTGTTTGTCCTCTTGTTGTTTTTCTATCGAAACCCAAACTGGATTTTAGTCTTAAATGATTCGCTGGATCTCAGCGGACAACGCGACGCGACACAACATTGTGGCAGTTGCAGTTGCAATTGCAATTGCTGTTGATTTTACCATTGCATTTTAATTAAGTGCATTTTAATGAGGCATCATTGCCTGTACTTGCAACAGTTGCAACAGTTGTTGTCTCCTAATATTGTGAGTGCATTTTTAACTAGACTCTGTAGCTCTCTGGGCTGGGAACTCACAGTGATAATGCCACGTCCTGTTTTTTTCAGTCCTTTCCTATCCTTTTCTCCTGTCTCTAATTAATCAAAACATTACCTAATGTTTAAGCTTATTTAAATTAGACTCCACGTTTGTGGTCTTTACGTAAATTGCGGTTATTCACACAACAACAACAACAACAACAAACCAACAACAAATACAAATAATATAAAAAAACTGTGTGCAAGTAAAATGCGAGTAAAATTGTCAGTCTAATTTGATTTGACTGCCCGTTTTTACATATTTGCGACCCTCTCAATACAAGGTACGAAAGAGGAAAGGATAATGGCTGCAAGAGAGTGCTGGTTGAGTTTACACTATCGCCCAAGGCTGAAATGTATTTAAGAGGCTATATTAGTTTTCATATGCCACTTGTTGCGTTTTGCTAGGGAATTTAATAATTTGTAACGTCATAAAAGTCATCGGTCTAAATTAATGATACTGCAAATTATGGCGACTGCTTATGCGAATTCTAATACCAACACGAATCATCACATAATGCTTAAGCTAATTAAGTAATATATTCATTAATGAGTAAAATTAATGCTATTTCTAATAATAATGCTAAGGCTAATGCTATGGCTGATGCAAATGCAGGTGAGTATGCAATGCTAATGGCAATGCCAACGCTAGTGCTTATACTCTTGCTAATGTAATGAAATTGTTAATGCATTGCTTGGCAAATGCTTATGCTAGTATTAATATATGTATTATTACTTATTTTAATGCTTTTACTCTTAGTTATATATTCTTGTTATTGATATGCCAATGCTATTACTGATGATAAACTTAATTCTATAGTTAATACTAATGCTAATAATAAAATGAAAAAATTAAATAATAAATATGTTAAATAATACATTACAGCACGTTCACAGAGTCCATCAGGCCTGTCCTTTTACCTTTCTCTACAGTTGCAAAAACATTTTCCTACGTTCAATTTTTTCATTTTTCAAATTACGGAATTTTCATTAGTTTGTTGCATTTGCTGGCAGAAAATTAAGAGTTTCTCTGCCTCGTCCATTTCATGCTCCCCTTGCCCTACCCCCCAAATGTCCAGTTAGCAAATGCATTGCAAAGTGCGTATCTGCAGGATACGCGTATGAGTGAGTAGCAGGACGACCCTTGCAGGCTGTTGTTGTAGTAAATGTATTTGTGTGGTTTGCAATCTTTTTTCCCCATTTTTTTCTGCCTATATCTACACACATAAGTGTAGATGTGTGCATGTTTTTTTATATTTTATGCGCAAATAATTGTGAATCTGTTTTTTTATATTCACATTTTTCGCTTTCTGTGGCAGGTTATTGTTTGGTTTGGTTTGGTTTTTTATTTTTTATTTTTAATTAAAAGCGGAAGTAAATGCAGGGGATGCCTGACTGGTTGGTTGACTTGTCAAGTGCATGCGTGAGCCTGTCATTTGAGTGTGTGCGTGTGTGGGAGTGTGTGTGTGTGTGTACACACTTTGGCCATATTGTAGTGTTTTGCTAACAATGCAATTTTCAGCGCATTGTTGCCGGTACTGCCGGCTGCTGCTTTCAGAAACTCCCTTTTGACGGACGCACATCAAATCAAATCCTCAGTTTGCAGCAATTTCAGAGACAATCCCTCCCGCCTGATGATGAAATGTCAAATGCGTTCCCATTCCCGAACCATGTAAACAGTGTAAAGCACAACGGATACGGATACGGATATGGCTGATGATACAACTGACTCTCTGCTTAGAGATGCGTCCCCGCCACGCACAAACTAAACCAAACTCAACAACAATAAAAACATGGCAACAATTCAAAACTGAAGAGTTTTTCAAATAACGAAAAAAAAGAGTACGAAACGCAACGTAACGAAACGGGCGGAAAACGAGGAAAAAGGGGAAGCAAAATAAAAAAAAAAAATCGAGAAAATTAAAACAAAACAAACACAACACAAACGTAAACGTAAACGTAAAACGCAAGGCAATGGCAACGCATCATCCTCGGCAACAGTGGCATCATCATCCTCATCAGCCTTTGGCTTTGCCTCTCAATGCCTCTATGTACCACGCATGAAGAGATTTTGGTTTGGCTTTTGATTGACGAACTTGGGCTTGGATGATTGTTGTTGTTGTTGTTGTTACTGTCCTGACTGACTGACTAACTGACTACTCGACGATCCGCTTTTCACTCAAACTCATCAACGTCAACGACGCATTCAAATCGTTTTGATGGACTGCCGCAGCTCTCACTCTCCTCAACCCTTTAGCCTTATCCGGCCAACCCCTCAGCACTCAACCCCTCAGCTCCTGTTTCCGCACGCAGTGCATCCTGACACAAAAAAAAAAATAAAAAAAATTGCACAAGAATATTTGTATTTTACGCAATTTTTACTGGTTCTGAGTGTACCATGTTGTCGACTGGTTTGCCAGTTGGCCCGTTTGCTGTTAGCTGTTGGCTGTTGGCTGATTTGCAAACCGATTTGTTACATTGTTCATGTCAGTCAGCGCATTGTTTATTATCATCATACATGAGAGTGGAAAGGGGAATGATAAGGACTTGGGCACATGTTTGCCCTGTCATTGTCTTTGCCATCTGATTTGCAAGCTAGTGCGACAATTATTGTGGCATTAAAATATGTTTGCAAAAAAAAGAAACAAACCCATTGCACTAATGAAACAAATGAAAACAATGAAAATGCTTTTAGATTAGGCAGCAATTTTAAGTGCTTAATCACTTTGCACATTCAACCAATTGTGAATTGTGAAAGTCAAATCAGCTATTTATTACGTATACGCAACGTTGGCCATTTTTGTTTTTATTCACTTCTAACTTGAGCGTCCAACAAGCCGCATAAATCGCTCAACAATTTCCACTGCAACGCCTTTTCACAGTTAATTTGCCATAAAATATGCCAGCAACAAAAGCAACAACAACAACACGCTGTGAGGGGAACAACAACAACAGCCTGCAGCTGATGCTGAAATGAAACCTCGTCTCGTTGTCGCAATTAAATTAGCAGGCATCAACTTGGTTGCTGGCTGCCAAGAGAAAGGGCCCAAGTGTGTGCAGCCGTCCTGGCCATAAACTGTTGCCAAAAAGTTTTAAGCTGCAGTTGAGTTCGCACCCTTCCCTTCCCTTGTCTCTACTTCCCCCCTTACTAAACTTGCCTCTTAAGCGAGAACACAGAACGAGAATCTGTTTTCACACCGCAAAGTTTTTGCCAACTTTTTGAGCAGCTTGTCGTGTTTGCTTTTTTGGCAGATTTCCTCACATAATCTGGCATGTAAATGATATAGCCGCAAAGTTGAGCATACTTTGTGAATTTTAAGCCTGCCTTTTCACTCTTGCCACAACACTTGTTGCAACTGACAACTTGTTGGATTTTCCAAAATGATGACTAGATGCTGGAACAGAACTTTATTTTTGAGTGTTGACTTGATCGTATTGTGGTTTTAGCACAAAAGGTTAATTAAATGACAGCAACTTCTGGAACAAATTCTTCAGTTTTCTACAAATAGACAACAATTGAAAGGTTTCCATTGGGAATGTGGTAAATGTGAAGCCAAATGAGTTCACTTGATCAGAACGTCGAGATGAATCTTCAACAATCTGGCTTCGCAGCTTTCAGCAACTTGTGCTGAAAAATATTTATTGTAATAGAAAGTATCTTAAAATTATAGTAGCTCATCCCAAATTTAAGTTTTTCTTTGAGAAGAAAGAAGAAACAGATGCTGAAAAATAAGTATGTTAAGTAGGAAAGTATCTTAATCTTATAGTGGTTAAAAAGAAACCGGATTTATTTTGAAAATCTTTCCTATTTCAGCTTTGATTGTAATAGTCACAAAGATTTCATTGTTTACAAATCCGAGAAAAAAACCGCAGCCACTTTTTATTTCCCTCTCTTATTCTCTATTCTCTTTTATCATATATTCTTTGTGCATAATAGAACTAACGCATATATGAAATCATATCAATGATATCTTATTATTCACCGAATACAATAATGATTAAATGATAAATGCACTTCAATAAGCCCGACCAAAAGCATCAGCGTTTGCTTTTGTATGCCTCTTATATTCTTTTCCGTCTCTTCTTTCTTTCTCTTCTTCTCCTTTCGTCACTATGCACTATGCATAATAAAAAAAGGCAAAACGTGCGCTTTAATAACTGAAGCACCTTGGAGGCACTCATCAGTTGTTGTTAAAAACTAAAGCGACGAGCATCATATGGGAAGGAGGATGATACGCTCATTTAAGTTGCTCGTTTTGGCCTTGTTAATGGCAGTCTATGTGGCGGATGCTGTGATTGAGCCCAGTTTGTACAGACCAGAGGATAATGTCAAAATATTGAACAACGATACACTGGAAATGGAGCTCTACAACTCAAGTAATTGTAATTTTGTGCAGTTCATCAACTATTTCTGTGGCGACTGTCGACGCTATGCATCCACTTTTAAAAGGGTTTCCTGGAAACTCTACGACTGGCGACGTGTTCTCTCTGTTTACGTGGTTGATTGTGCCCAGGAGAGAAATGTACAGATCTGTCGTGATTATAATATTCGACAAACTCCAACATTGCGTGTCTTTCCTCCACATTTTCAACGCAACGAAAAAGAAATCGGTTTTGATCTCGACACACTTAATCCCAACGGAATTTACTCAAAACTTGCCGAATATATATCGAAAATTAAGTATACGCAGCGAGAACATCCAAATTTTGAGCCTATTAAGGCGACAGATAATATATTTACTGCCGATAAAGATCTCATACGTGATTGTAGTCTTATAGCGTATATAGTGATGGTATATCAACCGGAGAATTCGACAATTGGTCGAGATGTGTTATTAGAACTGTTAACTTGGCCCATAGTTGCAGTGCGTATACTCGACAACCGGCAACTGTTTAGCAACTATGGTCTCAGCTCAGTTAGTGATAAATTGTCCCTAATGGACTGTGTTGGAAATGTGAAAGCCTTGCAGCCGTCAGATGATACCACAGAAGCATATGTTGCAACCATCACAATGTTTCTACAGTCTTCGGGCTTCAATGCTGAGGCGCCACGTGCAACAACTCCAGAGCCAAGTGTAACCAAATATTATATAGATGAGGAGCAGGAGGCAATTATATCGACAGTTCTTCAAGGACAACCCAAAGTTTATCGTGCGGATTTAGAACAGGCAATTGACAAATTGTTGCACATTGAGTTGCCAAAGGTGCGTCTATTTAAAGGTGAGAACATGTTGGCCCTGCAACAATTGATCAATGTGTTGCGCCTCTTTAATCCCTTGAATGTCAGTGGTAAATTGTTGATAGATCGGATTTATAACTTTGTTAAATCAATTGATTCCAATGGGGAACTGAGCGGAGTTGCTTTCCAGTTGCAAGTACAAAATCAAGAGGGAAAGTTGCCCAAAGTATTCAAGTCGAAGCGATATGTTGGTTGCATCGCTTCGGGTCCCTTTCTTCGGGGATTCACCTGCTCCCTATGGACATTGTTTCATTATCTAACTGTGGAATCAGCCAAGTCAACTGTTCTACCACCTGGTGCTGTTTTGGGTGCTATTCATGGCTTTGTCAAGCATTTCTTTGGCTGCAAGGATTGTGTGGAACATTTTCTAGGCATGTCAGAGCGTCGTAAGATCTTCTCTCTTCAGAGTCGCGACGAGGAAATACTCTGGCTTTGGGAGGCACACAACGAGGTGAATCAACGCATAGCTGGTGACTCTACGGAAGATCCCAAATTTCCCAAAGTGCAATATCCAAGTGCGAATATTTGTGGCAAGTGCCAGAACACAACGTGGAACCGCTCCGAAGTCTTGTCATTTCTAAAAGATATTTACGATAGTAGAAACTTGAGCAGCTATGGACTGCCTACGCCCATTGGCTATGATTGAATAGAAAACTTAAAATTGTTAGAAATATATATAAACCAGGGATCGCAAATAAGAATTATAAGTTTATTAAAATATGTCTAGTGGCTGAGAAATTATAAATACTCGTATACTTTTTTTATGGGGTATATTGGGAAAAAATAAACTATTCATTATATGTAACTTATTATTTAACATAATTTTTATTTGTACAAATAAGATATGCTAATAAAGCTTCAATTTTAATGAAAAAATCATAACTCTTACTTTTATCCTCTTTTGGATGGGCTTATGGGAAAAGTATAGATTATGTATCATAGCAAAATTTTAGCATAATTCTTTTTTTAAATGTACAATTAATTATACAAAGTAGAAATAATAGTAATCGATCAATTTTGATTTAAAGCTATAAAGTTTCTCTTTATTTTGATGCTTAAACTATAAGCTATACTCTGTTATATGATTATAAAATATTTATTGTACTAATGTTTGTCAACTGTCAAATGCTAATTGTGTGAAATTGCTAAATTAAACGTTCAATTCAAATTAAGTGGAGCTGAAAGCAACGCAATGTGTGCAGCAGTTATGTAAGTGCATATATGTGCACTTTGCAACTTGAAGGGGCGGAGTTGATTGCGTACCACTCACTCACACACACACACACATACACACCTTGAAATATGAACGCAAATACACGCACACGTTTAATGGTACATCAATTATTAATAGAACATTTTTGCAAAATATCTACGCACTAATTTGTGTAAAGTAATCGATGTGGTGGAAAAATTTTCACGCATGCACACATGGGGTGACTTGAACGTTAAATTGCAACGCCTTGTGGCAGGTATAGGAGCTGGCCTGTTTTGGGGCATGGCACGGGTGTACTAAGTGGCCTTTTACGGTAGCTAAAAATTATCAGCGGGGTCAACTTTGTGGGGTTACCTGAGTAGTAGTATATAATAATAAGGCTTATGTAAAATTTATAATATGTAATAAGCATGTACATACATATAAATAAAAGAAGCAAGTGCTCTTGTTGCGGTCGCTTTCAGTGTTTATTGATATTTTTCAAACACATACCAAACTCACACCTGACACAAACTCACAATTCACACTCACACTCACACCCACACTCACACCTGGATACTCATATTGACTTTGGAGGTGTAGAAGCGAAAAGTGTTGCATAAGCTTGAGGGCAAAAATGTTTGCCACATGCGTTATTTGTACGCAACTGTACGCAGTTTTTGTGCCTCGTTTAAATTGAAGGTTCCGTTTTTGTTGTTTAGCTAAGGCCGTAAATTTGAAGCCACCATACGCATAGTTATCTGTACAGGAAACCGGAAACCAGCGCCCATTTGTTGCAGTGCGGTTTTATCTACCGAAAATCTGTGCGTTGCGTAAAATGCGTAAAATTTATCTAGACGAAAACTTGGCAGACCTTTCGCGTTTCTAATAGCAAACGGATATTGTGGCTTTTGCTATATGAATTTATAGATTTATAGGGTAGAGTTTAAATGCAGTTTTATGCTATCCAGGAAGTGTTCTAATTGGGCGCCCCCCCCATTTCGGTTTTCGTATTGCAATTGGGAATTTGCATAAAGTTAGTAAACTCGTATACTTAAATAATTGCCTGCGGTAGACTGGCCAAGAGTTTTACGTACGCCACTTGAGTTGATTTTTCACATATTCTATTTCCATTTTTCCTATGCCATGGCATGCATTAACCAAAAACAATAACCCCGCAGAATAATGTACAAATTATTGTTTAGGCATTTAAATTAAAAATGAATATAAGAAATTATTGCAACTGCAACAACAACGAGTGCACTGTTATAATTATGTAAAAACAGTCTAAAGATTGACTTGACTTCTATGCACAATTTACACACACACACACACACATACACATTGCCAGAAGCGCATGCGAAGCAAACATAAATTTGCAAAACAGAACGGTGGGAGATTGCAAGGGCGGAGCATAAAGAGGGATCAAGTGGGGTATGGGGAATGGTTACGGGGGTTAGCCAGCGAAAGAGAGTGCAAAATAACAACCTGGTAATTATCAATAGCTGACTTGGTAACATTGTCTGTCTTGACTGCGTCGACGGGCGCTTTTAGCCACTCTGTCCCGCCGCCCACTTCCCACTTCCCACCTCCTACCCTCTGCAGCCTGCAGCCTCCACTTGCCCTTAGCCCATCATCCGAAACGAGAACACACGCAAAAAATGTAAAGTGGAGAAAAATTTCGTGGCACTTGCTGATGAAATGCTTGAGAGCAGCTTCGTCTCCCCATTGTTTCCCCTTATCCCTAAAGTGAAACCAAACTTTAGCATTTTTCTATACAGCTACAATTAAAAGCAAGGCAAGAAATCTGGCTGAGAGTACATCACTATGATATACCCTGTAATAGGCCATTGTTAAATTCAATCTTGAACTTCTCGACATGTTTATCGCGCTTTTCTTGAGATAATATTATATAATCTCTTAGTTGTCTTTTTAATAATCTGAATGTTTTTTTGAAGGTAATTATTACTATAATATATTTATCACTACTTTTAACCGAATCACATGATATTAAAATTTATTATATTAGGCCAGAAATATGAAATATATGATATTAACATTTATTTTCCTGACGACTTAAAGACAGTCTCATTTTCTATGCCTATATAACCCTTTTTAGACATTTTATGTACGCAGGTTATAAATATATGAGTAATGTTGCCGGATGCGCTTTTAAACCAGGGTTGCAGAAACATTCACTTCTAAAGTACTAAAGATTTAAAAAACACATTAAAAATATAATCTGTATTAATATAACATAATTATAAATTCAAATAAAGGAGTGTTGTTTTTTGTTAACTTAAAATATTCTTTAATTTTTGATTAAAAGTAAACAATGCTTATTTTGTTATCCATCTTTCAGTTATCAATACAAAAGATGTTTGCGGTACTTAAAATAAATATTAAAAGTAATTCATAATTATGACAGAGGTAATCGTTTTTTTTGTAAAAATAAGCATGCATTTAATTTAATAGATGCTTATTGTATTTATTAATATATGTTGTTAATTTACCGTATAGTAATTATTTAAATTATACAAATCTATGATTAGGATAAATTAATTACTGTTTTGTTAATCTTGGAGATAAGCATAATTAATTTGAATCGCTTTTATTTCTTTTCAGCCCTATTAAGTCTATTTCATGTTTTAGCTAATGTAGGCAAAAGGCAAAACTAACGCAATTTGGCAACAATTTTTCCCAACAACAATAACAACAGCAATAATAAACTGTGCAACCGCTTTTGTGCCACACTCCCCACACCCCGTGAAGAGGCAACATCCAACACAATCCCACAATTTGCGGCAGCGCGTAATTAAAACAATTTAATTTTTGTACAAGTGCACTGGCAACACACACACACACACACACACACACACACACACACACACACCCATACACTTACTACCAAACTGAGGCCCAAAGTCAAAGCCAGAACCAACCCTGGGATGTGTGCCTTCAAATAATAATTTGCTTAGTTTATGAAGTTGATGTATGTATAATTGTTTGGGTGTATGTGTGTGTGTGTTGTAGTATCTTTATGTGTATGTGTGTGTGCTACATAAACAGAACATTCAGTTGTTATTTTTAGTATTTTTTTTTAATTTTTTTTTTTTAGAGTTGTTGCGCACAATTTACTCACTTGGTTGCATTTTAACATATTTTGTTACGTTTTCTACTCGAAGGCGGCTTCTTCGATTGTTGTTGTTATTTTTTCAGTTGGCTGCCGTGTTGTTCTTCTTCTGGCCTGGCTAAAACTCTAGCTCCAGTTTCTGGCCTTACCTCAAGTTTAATTTGTTTGAGTTTGCTTCATGCAGCAGCAGCAGCAGCAGCAGCAGCTTCTGTTGTGAATTTCATGTGCATCTGCCGCTGTTGCTACTTGCCACTCTTGCCTCTTACCACTTGACTCTTCTCTTTTCTTTTTCTCTGCCTTGCTCAAGTCGAAAAATATTTGTGCACGCAAAAAATGTTAATTACCCCGAGCAGCAGTTGCAAGTCGGGGAGGCACAAAAAAGCAAACCATCAATGCGGCTGAGGCATTAAAATATTTAGGTTGCCACTTGACTGCTAACTTCCCAGGCCCAGTCCCAGGCCATGGCCCAGACTTGGAGGCTCACACCCAGGCTCTCTTTCTCTCTCTCTGTGTGTGTGTGTGTTGCACGTTAATGCAACTGCAACTGTAACAAATTGCAATGTCGCACATCTGTCTTGGATGGCGTTTGGTTTTCGCCTAAAAAAACACTAAAAAAAAACTCACTTTGGCCCAGGCCCTTGATGTTTCTGAGCTCATATTTATTTTTACAGTCGTTTTTGTGGAGCTTAAAAAAATTGTCGTTGTTGTTGCTGTGGTTGTTGTTGTTGCTGTTGCTGTTGCTGTTGTTGTTGCTGCCGCATTGCCAATTACCGGCGGACGGGAACCCTAGCAATTTGGTCATATCCGGCCCCCTGGCTGCTGTTTGGCCAAGCTACAAAATCTGGTTTTTCCTTTTCGCTTGTTAACAATTCTTGTGGCACCGTTGATATTTCGTTGACTTTAGGATTTTTCCTGTTTTTGGCCTTGCTATCAATTTTCCACAGTTCTCTGCCTCTCTTTCACTCTCTTAATTGGTATTCAAAATGGTCAGGTTTTAGTTTAATTTTAGCCACAAATTGTTCAATTTAGCTAAATATTTGTAATGGAAATTGTTATTACTTGCAGTATAATTTTCAGTTAGTTGCCCCTTTTGTGTCCTGTGTGTTGCATTTGGCCAAGACACCTTGCCATTTGGTCATTAACCGACACAAAACCGTCAGCTGCATTTAGACGTTGATCATCTGCAGTTGTTGTATAAGTTGTCTAAGTTCTTCTTGTTGTTGTTGTTGTTGTTTATATTGTAACTAATGAATATGGAACTTGACTTTGACTTGAAGTCTGTTGTTGTTATTGTTGTCCATGTTGTTGTTTGTTAGCTATTACAAGTTGTGTGCCTCATTGCGCTTTTGGACGCGTCATGCGGCCAGTTTTTTTGTGCCACAGATTGCCGCACGATTCCAAGTCAGCAAATGTGTCGCTCAGCATTTAAACAACAGTGGCAAATGCAGCATGCAACAGCATGCAGCAACATCTAAATGGTTGCAAAAAATGTCATAAATAAATTGCTTACAAAACATTTGCTGACGCGCCAAATAAAATGCCATAAATGAACGAATCGAATGCTTGCTTGATTTTTAGCTTGCAACGGAGACTTGCAACAGCTGCAGGCTGCAACATCAACCATCAGGCACCAGGCAGTCAACAGTAGGAATTCCTTCCACCGTCGTGTAAATTAACTAAAAATGCTAAAAATCGTTGGGATGAGTTTGCTTATAGGGTTTTGTTGCATGCAACGCTCCATCATTTCGCACTAATGTTGCCTCTAATGATCTTTATGTACTCCTACTTATGTCCAACTCATTGTGAGTTCCACTGATATACACATATCAGCACAGGCACTTGTGTGCATTCTCAGTGGCATGCCACAACCCAACGCATTTAGGATGCAACAAAGTTTCAGCTGCATCCCGAAATCACAGTTGTCTTGCACCTTTTTGCTAATGCCTTGCATAACAACTTAATGCAGCTTGTGTTGCAGACACTACGGCAACAACTTAACTTGCAACAACCGCAAGCTGCAGCTGAAAACCTGAGCCAAATCCTGAGTTGAGACCTGCCCCAAACCACAACGGATGCAATTTTTTCGGACAAAACCAGCTTTGGCTTCAAATCAATGTGGCATCAAATTTGCAATCCCATTTGTTATGTATCTTATGCCTGCAACGTTGCATGCACCATAAATTTGGCATCTTAATCGAGATGCTTTAGATTTGTATCTTAATTACAAACGGCCTTAAGCTTACAAATTTTATGAGCAAGTGCAGAAACACAACGAAAATCTAAATATAAAAGTGCAATTTGTAAACAAAAAGTGGGAGAAAGGGAGAGAGAGAGAGAGAGAGAGAGAGGCAGAGGGAGAGAGGGAGACTGACTGGCATGAAAAGCGAGATCAAGTTCAACGCACATTTGTCCTTGATAATTGAAATGAAGAGCGAACACAACAACAACGATGAGGTCTCGATTTTGTAAAGAGGGGAGCCCGAAAAAAAATTACAAAAGCAAGAACAGAAATAAACAAAAATTATGGCAGTGGATCGGCAGACGTATTGCAGAGCAGTCTCTCTCTTTCTCTCTCTGGCTGTCTCTCCTCTCCCTCTCTCTGTCTCACTCTAGAGCAAACCGGCTGTAAAAGTATTCCAGAATAAACACAAACACATGCACTAAATGTGCGTAGCGTATGCCGAAAATACGCTGGCCATTAACTCAGCCCAATACTCATGCCCCAATCCTACATGCAACATGCCCCATGCCCCAATCACACAATCCCTTCATGCCGCAGCCCACGCTGTGGCAAATGCCGACGAAGACGTCGTTCAAGTGCGATCTACAGTCGATTCGTACGTGCCTCTTTGCTTGCCGCTCTCTGTCTCTCCCTCTCTCTCTCTCTCACTTGATGGAATACAAAAAAAAAAGAATTTCCGAAAATTTGCAATTGAGTGGCTGCAACAACAACTGTGTGGAACAAGGGACTCTCGCATCGAGCGAGCACAAAAATGTTTATGCATTTTTTCTGGTCACTGACCGTACTCAAGGTTTTTCGTATTCTGTTGCTGCCACTGCTCTTGTTGTTGTTGTTCGCGTTGTTGTTGTTGTTGTTGCAACACAGCGACTCCTTCGACGCTGCGTAAATTGCATGCGCACAAAAATTGACGAATATGCCAGGCGACGTAAGGCAAAGAGCTGTGCCAATGGCTTGCTGCACATTCTGGTGGCTCAGAGGGGCATGCAGCACTGTGGCAGCATCAAAATGTGTGCGCCCCGAAAACAGAAATACAAAAAACAAAACAACAACAACAACAATAAAAAGGCTGAGAGCCTGTGGCTAAACTTGTTGCACTCGAACTGGCTCCCCTATGTAAGCATATCGGATGCATGCTACATTCTCTCTGCCTCGGCAATTTGGAGACGAGGATGATATAATTTAGCACGAAAGTGAAGACTGCTATTTCTTTTTTTTTATTTTTTTTTGCAGCCGGCTTCTGCTTGCGACCCGAATTCACCAAACGAAACCGAAATGTGTGCGTTGCGGGGCAAGATCTTGTTCTGACTTGTGGCAAGAGTGATAAATTATGTTATGCCTGGCAATTGCTTTTTATATTATTTTTCGGCTCAACAGTGCTTTGATTGTGGTAGGTTCTTTAGCAGAGAGACAGAAAGAGACTGTACTTTAGTTTTATTCACGCTTCTCGCTTACTCTTCCGTTCCCTTCCCTTCCCTTCCCTTTCCTCTCTGACCTGACCACCCGCAACAATTGAAGCGCAAAAAGTTCTCAAATTACGACGACGCCAAATGCCGAGTCAGTGACCGATTATGTTACCCAAAGCGTATAGGCGAAAGACAGGCGTCATCATCACTGTCGGCCTCATAAGCTCTGCCTCTCTCTCTCTATCTCTTTCTGTTTTTCCGTAGCTATCTCTTTCTATGTCTGACACCATCTACGTCTCCATCTGTAATTCTTGAAGGTTTGCCTATGTCTTACAGCTGCTCCTTTGGGTTACTTCTATTTGCTTTTGTTATGCCACATTAGTTGTTGCTGCCACAATTGTTGTTGTTGTTTCGGTTGTTGTTGTTGGTGTTGTTGTTGTGGCTGTGCGTTGCTTTGATGACTCTCTTTCTCCTAGACTGACCGCAAAAAATAAAACAGCGCTGCATCAAAGGCCTTGCAATGACTGCGTAGATTTCTGCACTTTGAATATAGAAAGAAATGTATGTGTGTGTGTATGTGTGTGTGTGTGTGTATGTGTGTGTGTGTGTGTGTTTGTTGTAGCATGATGAGGGGGCACGTTGTAATTAATATTTATTATTTAGCAAGCACTTTGGTTTTATTGGGACAGCCCTATAATCTGCGTACTTAGAGGCATTAGACACATTGCGCATACGTCACGTTGTACGAACTTTCTAAATACATAGCTCCAAATTGATTCATTGCTACAACTAAATTAAGGTGAAATCTTGAACATACGTTAGCCAAATCCTTAACTCAGTGAAGCCGCACAATTTCAGCAGACAAAAAAAAAAGAAGTTGAACGATTTACAACAAAAAATAAGTGAGAATTACATTCGTTAGGATATATGGCATAAGCCCTGTTGATGCTCTACCCAACGTCAACGTAAGCGGCTTTGGTCTAGGTCAAGTTGCAAAAAACAAATGTACAAATGGACAAAACCTGGCCAGAAAACTCAGAACTCATGCTACCTTCAATTACTGGCTTTTTGCTACCAAACCAATTACAATACGTCATTTTGATTGAAATGGTTTGGAAAATTGTTTAATTGCTTTCAGTTTTTCGATGCGAAACAGCTCTAATTGAGCATAAGACCCATATGGCTGACCAGAAAGGGGAATACGCCCTCCCAATGGGGCAAAGTGCGTGCAACAAAAGTAAAAAAAAAACAAAAAAAAAGTGCAATGAAAAAATAAAAGTTATTTGGCACAGACCGAATGGGAAAAATTGAATCAAAAATGCAGCTACAATTTGTATAGAATAAACAATTTGATTGGCAGGCGCAGTCAATAAACGAACGGCCAGCCTTCGGGAGGGGCGTGGCAACAGGGGCGGGGGTTGGGCAAAGTCTGAAGTGCTTTTGGGTAGGCCTTAATTACGTAATGTGTGCGCCCAGTTATGACCAAAGTACTCCACGTGTGTGTGTGTGTGTGTGTAAGTGTGTGTGTGGGCAACAAATGCGTAAAATTTTAATTTCGTTTTGAAAATTTCACTTGAAACAAAAAAAAAGTGAAAAACGAAAGAAGGAAAGAACGAGGCCTGCCACAAAAGTTGTTTGCAGGCGCGACTCGGATGGTTGCATTTATTGAGGCCAATGACCAGACACGCACACACCAGCAACTAAACTACACACACACAGGGTGTGTGTGTGTGTTTGTGTGTGTGAGTGTGTGCTGCTTCTTACGCACTTTTTGCATTTTCTAATTTGAAAGCCACACAGCACTAGAAAGAGACTGAGAGTGAGAGAGTGGGGTATACATTTATTGGCTTGGCATATTGATCTGCCCTAACCCTTTTTTTAGTTCTTATTATTATTATTAAACAACCCCATTAAGTGCCGAGCTTACCGTTACATACACCCTGACCCTATGGCTCTATCTTGAAAAGGGACCCTTTCAAAAGAGTGTGAGAGTGTGAGAGCGAGAGAGTAAAAGAGTCAGCACGATTCCATGCTGGGACCCTTAGTGGGTCGTACTTATAAATCTTCAATTGGTTTGAGTTTTTGGTTTGGTTTTTTGTCCAAGTTTGTTTTTCCCTTAAAAGGGGAAGTTGCAAATTATAACACATATTATGTAAAACTGTTGGAGGGAATTAAAAACTAAAGACACGCATTGCTCACTCTGCAATGTGACTGATAAAAAGGGGCGTGGCTGTTGCTTTTAACTGCATTTTACTAATAAGGTCATTATTGACTGTAAACTCCCTAAACGAATTCAAATTTATTATTAATCCAGCGATGAGCTTATGCTTTTAGCACTCATTTTATGTAATTTTTTTTGGTATTTACCCTAACACATAAGCTAAACAGTGTTAGCTTGTGCCCATTTCAAAGAGTATAGTTGCCTCACAACAATGATTGCTTCTGCGCCACAAAGCATGCAACACAATTGAAAACAGCAAACTGCTGAAATCGCACATTTAGTGTGACTTCTAGAAATTAAAATATGTTTGTTGTCACAGCTTGACTGGCAGATACCTTGTAAACAGATTGAGAATTAAAATATGACAAGCTTGACTAAAAGATACCTTGTATCCAATGCAAGCTCTAAAGTGTTTTAGATATAGCCAGCAATTCGTCAATATTCGTCTGTCAGATACCCTGCAGTCACCTAAAGATAAAAGCTGAAAAGAATTAAACACAAAAGATCCTTTTGTCCGTTGAGAAGATAGCAAAAAAAAGGATATCTAAAATAAAAATTTAAACTAAGTTATAAAATAAATTGTTAAACTAAAAATCTACATATAGTATTATAATATATAATTCTGTTTGAAAAACTATAACTATTACAGTTTTTCAAAAAGTTTCCCATTAAGATGGACGATTATGTAAGTATCATTTTTACATTACTGTTTCATTCCTCTTCACAAATCTGTTATACCTGCCTTAGAAAGTCTTTTGCAAGCAGGGTATAATTATAATATACTCGAACAATTGTAAATGGCGTGGAATAAATCCTAATGCGTTGGCAAATTGTCACAAAATAAAGGAAAAGCGCAAGCAAACTGAAAACAAATTGTAAAAGCCTGAAATGTTTAGCAGAGAATTAAAAAATGTAGCTGAGAGTAAGCTTAATTTAACTGATAGACTAGGAAATACCCTTCATAAGTTTGAAAACTATTTCTGTTTATAATAAATTAAGTTGTGTTCTGCATAGAACTATAGTTATTACTTTTGGATCTGTAAAACGTCAAGATCTCATAGATATTACAAGTTCGGGGCTAAGGAATTTCTATTTACATTAAATTTTGTAAGAAAAACCAAACCAAAAGTTTGATTAAATGTCTGCTAAATAAATGTGCAAGCTAAGGTAACAAAGTAAATAAAGTAACCAAAATACCTAACAATAAGGTTAATTTAAATTAGTAAATTTTCAGGCATTTAAGCTAAAGTCTAAAAACTAAAAAAGGGTATTTCGAAGTTATGTTTAGAATTTTTTATAATCGTACTTATTTGCGGTTTATTTGTTTTGTGTGTGTGTGGGTGATTATTTTTTTTAATACAAAATTTAGCTGCAAGGCATAGGCTACGCACTTTGTTTAACAGCATGACACCGCACACACACACACACACACACACACTCTCTGGGACACTCACACACATACGTAATCATAAAGCATTTGTTGAGCAGCTTTTGTGATTTGTTGACGCGGTTTTTTGTGTTATTTTCTGATGTCGTTGCTGGGGTTAAAATAGGTCTTACAGCTGCCTCAGCTGCCGCGGGGCAAACGCAACGTGCAACACGCAACATCCACTGATATTATAATACAAAAAGTAATTTTGCGCACATTTTTTAAGCTGGTGACAACTGTCTGGGGCATGTGGCATGTGGCATCATCAACTCGCCCATGGATGTTGCGTTTTAATTTGTAAATAATAAATGTAATACTTAATAATGCTAACATTGTCTGGTTGCGTACATCCGTTTGGGCCCAGCTAACTGCTTTAATGAGCCAGATACAATTTAAGAGCTGCTTCCTGTTTTGGTTCCTGTTGCCTGACTGCTTTTCAAATCAGTTTACTTCCTTGGCCAACAGCCAGCAGCCAACAGCCAACAGTCAAGTTGGCAAGCATCGACTGAATTAGACCAAAACCGTAAATTTTGTGGGGCCGTCGCTCTGAGAACGGATGCTGTGACCGCCACAGATCTGGCTCGAAAAACACAACATTTTCCACTAACAAAACAACAAAAATAAAAAAAAGTTATCAACAGGATGTAGTTGCAGTTGTTGTTGTGATGATGCTATTGCTCATGTTGTTGTTATTTTTGCTGTGCATATCAAATATCAGGGCACCAAAAAAGCGCTTATCAAGGCAAGTCCCTGAGACCCCTCTACCCTGACTGTACCCCCTTCCCTGTACCAATCATGTGTGTGTGTGTGTGTGCTTGTGTGTATGTAAATTGCATCTTGAAGATGCAGCCTGCTCAAATTTCGCAATGCATGCGTCCTTTGTTTTTGTATTTACCCTTTGCTTGCATTTCTTTCAATCTTCCGTCGCTTACTGTATTGTTTGTGCTATTTTTTTACATTTCTTATTCTTTTTTTTTTGTGAATTATTTATTATTATTTTTATTTCTTTTTTATTTGAGAGAGGGTAGAATTCGAGTTTGCCTTTTGGCAAAAGAAGAACTCGTTTCCACTGTTAGAATAATGTGGTTAATCTTGTCGCCGTTGCCTTTTTATCTTCCACAAATATGGCAATCAAATGCTTCAAAGACAAAGGTGTCAACTTTTCAACCCGTTATCCCTTTTTGGTTGTCGCTCTTGTTGTTGTGCTGTATTTTTGTGCAGAATTTTATAATATTTGGAAAAATATTAATGTTCCGAAAGTAAAAAAATTATTGAAAAGCAGACAGCTTAAAACACTGCGAGCTGATTTCTATTTATTTAAAATTTAGGAATTTCATAAATATACAATCAGTAAATTTCCTTATATAATTACTATTTAAGTTAAAATTGCACAAGGAATATACAGATTTTTTTTTATTATAAAACATTTTATATTCTCAAACAAGTTCTTAAGAGATTTTTTTAAATTATATATTTGCAATTTAACCTTATATTTATAAACTATTGACTTGAGTTGCATCCCGAAAACTTTCTTACTTATTTTTTAACACTTTTTCAATTAAATGTAAATTTAAAAAATGCCAAATTTCATAAATACATATTAAAAATATTCTGAAAACATTCTTAGGGATTTTGTTGACATTCATACGCAATATTCAAACATATTCGCACATGTATTCAAGTGCTTACATTTATTTAGCATGCATATTAAAGAAATTGCATTGCTTTTGTAGTCTTCGTCTTCGCAGTCGCTGTTGGCGTCGACGTCGACGTCTCGGTCGCTGTCGCTACTGAGAGCTCAAAGAGCGCCGCATTTATTGTTGTTGTTGTACTTTTTGTATATTTTTTATTTACACACATATTACAGGGGCCAGGGGTTAACCTATAGAAGAGCAGAAACTCAACTGCGCCAGCAACTTGCTGCCGTGGTGAGTTTACAACATTAAGAAAAGCTCAACGAGTTGAGTGAGTTGCTCACTGAGTGAGTTATTCACGCAGGGGCAACTGAGTGTGTTGGATGCATGTGTGAGTGTTTCAATGTGTGTGTGTGTGTTTGGCACATTTTTTGTAAGACTCAGCTGAGTGTGTTGGCTTTTTGGGTGGTTGCTGCTGCTGCTGCTGTTGCTGTCATTGAGCTCTTGCCGCAGCCTAATGGCAATTTAATTGTGCTTTTCATATTGTATTAGTTTTCCAATTTGATTTTTCATCTCAATGCAATACTTCATTATCTTTATGCAGATTATGATTATATTGACAGTGGAACTTTAACCTTTGTGGAGATCATGATAATTTGCATGAGCCAAAATCACATTGCTGCCCATCATCATCAACAGCAGCAGCAGCATCAACAACATCATCAGCTGCCGTAGTGGAAGTGGAAGTTGCAGCAGCAGTTAGTCTCACAATCAGTAACCAGTTGCATGCAAAATGCTTGCAACAGGTGTGCAACTTAGAGACCCAGCCCCATTGCCAGAGCCGCGTCCAAGTCGCTTGGGTGCAATCTGCAACACAAATTCCCTGCAGCAATAAGGTTGCTGCCACTGCGAGAGAGTACGAGTACGAGTCAGTGATGGTGCCTCTGCATGGTGCATGCTGCATGGTGCACGGTGCACTGTGCCTGGGTGCCCTGGCATTGCCCTTACCCCGAGCACGTTGTAGTTGGTCTAAAGTTTTCAGCGCTTCCATGCCTCATATCTTTTAGAATGATAATAGTTCGCCTTCCGTTGGCTTGCAGCAGCAGCAGCAGCAACATATAATGTTTTTCCCGTTCACTTGTTGTTGTTGCAACTGCCACAGTCACTGCCACTGCCACTGCTCTAGCTATTATAATATGCCGTCTGCCTCCTCCCTTTTGATTGAAATTGACTTGAGCTCGTTGTGTTTTGGGCTTTCATTTGCCTTTGCCTTCAGCTCAGCTGCTGTTTTAGTTTTTACAATTTTTTTCCTGCTTTGCATACACTCACATACGTATGTGTGTGTGTGTGTGTGTGTGCCACATATAACGTTACCATTGTTAGCACTTTACTCTGTTCTTTAATAGTTTTTTTGCCGTTTTCTTAATGTTTGCACAGATTTTTCAATTAAACATTTATATATCCATCTATCCATTGACTCTCATTTGTTAACAATTTAGTTTTCTATAACGGTTGCCATTTTTCATTTAGATATCCAACAAATTTACAACAGCAACAATATAAATGGTCAACTGGTCAGTCAGTGGCAATTTGTGTCTCTCATTGTTATAGTGTTGGCCCCATGCACAGTTTTGATTGACTTCCAGCTGAACTGTTGACAGATTGCTGCCAACTACCAACTGAGTGTGGGGTGTGTCAGTTTAATAATTAGATCTTTGATTGAATCTGTGATTAAAACTGTTGTCAACCAATATAAAAACTGCAAATTGATTTAGCATTATTGTGGAAATTAGAACTAGTTCAAAATACTCATAAGCTGTGTAGGAAGAACTTACAGTCAGAGCTGCCTAAAGACAGAGGGAGCTCACCTTATAAATAGATCTTATTTTAAAACCAGATTGTAAATTCACTAGCAACGTGTTTTTGTTGGAGTTTCCTATACATTTTTTTGAATAAATAATTAATCATCTCAATTATATGAATAATGGTATTTAAAATTGAATTACTTGAACAATATTCTCAGCAGAAATATGCGATATATTAATCGATTTTCTTTACATTTTAAAACGTGTAACATTCCTTAAACAACTGCGAGATATTTTAATCAAAAGTATCTTAACTACTTATAGTGGTCAGTTCGACCAAGAACTGACTGTATTTAAACCATCCCCAGTGAAAATCATTTGACTATCAAAAATGCACTTTTTTACCTCAGCTGTCAGTCTGTCCATTACAACAGATTTCACATTGCATTGTAATAAAAGTGCACAGAAAAAGAATCTTTTATTCCAATTCGGTAACTATATATAAAAGTCGAATATCTGGCATCAATTGTAAGGATGCTTTCACCCCAATTTTATTGCTTACATCAAATGGTATTGAATCGCATTGCATTATTGACTCGAGTCTCAGAGCTTTAACTTCAGGTCCGTTGAGCATTCGAAGCATTTGAACAGACAACTTCAAAGTGCAACACTCAATGCGCCACTTTGACTCAGAACGATTTAGCCAAAACGTAGCCAATTTTTTTTCGTATTTCAAATTTTTTTTTTTTCGTTGATATTGTTGTTGGTGCTGTTCGTTTTGTTCAAGTACGTCAAGTTCGATTGCGTTCTTTACCTTGAAATCTTGTTTTCTATCCGTTGTTAAGTTTTTGCTGCAGCTTGCCAATGCATTTTGGTTGTTGTCGTTGTTGTTCATTTTTGCTTTTTTATATAAATAAAAATAAATTTGATGTTGTTGTGGTTGCAGCTGCAAAAGATTTAACATGCTGACCGCCCCCAGTTAGCCCCCAAACCCCACACAACCAGCCGCAAACCTCTGCCTAATATTTTATTTATGCATTTTCTTTATTTATTGAGCAACAAAAACAAAGTCATCATTTGTTATTGTAATCGTTGTTGTTGTTGTTGTTTTGTTGCTTTTTTTCTCGCTTTATTCTAAATACTTAATTTGCATTTATTTCTACAACAGTAGTGAAGCCAGCCATTAATTTGTGTGCTTATAAATTCAATTAAATTGTTTTATCTACTTAGTTTTAAGTGTGCTTGTGATTTGTTGTTCTCGTTTATTTTTTGTTGTTATTGGTTTTAAATAAATTACATTTAATGTTTTATTAATTTTTCTCAGTCGATGGCGTTAAGTAAAATGCGGAAATTGTTGATGGTTTACGAAAGTGCCAATCGCACACACATTAATAAATTATAAATTAGCAATCATTAAAATTGACTCGTGAGTTTTGCACACTTTATTTGAATACATACTAGCTGAGTGTATGGGTGTGTGTGTGTGTTAGTGTGTTTGTCCTCTTTGCATATGGGTCTTATGTGCAGTTGTTTGTTTGCTTTGCATAAACCTTGACATCAAAACATTCGACACACACAAATATAACGTATACGCCGCTTTATACACTGCAACGCGATGGTCTGGCAACGCCATAGCCTAAAATGCAACGCTTCGCTGCATACGAATAAACGCAAAAAACGAATAGCCAAAACCAAATTCAAAAACACACTGCTAAAAACTGTCAGTTTTTCTATTGCTAGTTAGTTTTGGCTGAGCTTGGCCTCCATTTTGGCTGCATTCATAACGCAAGTCGAGGTTTTCATTGGTTTCCAATTTTCGCTGTTTGCCGTTTGTTTTGCTGCTATTTGAGCTGTTGATGCCGCCTGCCTCTTCTCATCTCCCTTTCAAGTATGTGCCTAAAATTTATCGTTTGCTGCTCTTTGTTTTTTTTGCGTGCTTGTGTATTTTTGCCATTCGTCGCATCAACCTCGAACTTTAGATTTGTTTGCAGTGTGTTTATGAGAGCATAACATTCTGTTTATTGTATTCTACAGATAGTAGCTACGTGTCTTTTTCTCTCTAAATACAGTATACTATATGTATGTTATTAATATATAGTTTTCAGGCCTTTTTGCTAAAGAGATAGTCATATCAGGTTTATGAGGGTGTGTCATACCCCATAAAGTTAATTATAAATGCATATAATATGTTCAGACTATTGATATATATATTCAGACTTACTCAAAATGATTAATACTATTTACTTGCAGACTTTTAAATCCTTTGATAAACGTAAAGAATAATGCAATAATTGAAAACCTACTTATTAAATTTTATTGAAATGTATTTATTCTTATATTTTATCAACAACTTATATATTAATCATAAAGATTATTACGATTTACCTGGATATATGGCTTTAGTAAATTGATAACTTTTTAAATATATACTGTAAGTGAATCTAAAGAAGATTATGGTCTTTTAGCGATTATTTGAATAGAAGCTCGATTAAATGTTTATTGCTGTTAACAATTTGCGGAACACAACCAGCTTTAAAAGACCAGTTGGATGGTTGGCTGTTTGGCTGTTTGGCTGTTTGGGCCATTTAAAGCTGGCTGTGAGTGAGTGGTAACAGGAAGTGCTGCGTCGCAGTTACAGTAACACACATTTCCCATTGCGGGCTGCCGGCCATCATTTCCATTTAACAAAACGGGCGATGAGGTCGCGCAGCCAGAGGTAGTTCAAGTTGTCGGAGTCGGAGTCAGGGTCCAAGACAAGTTTTCAGTGACGTTGACGCTGGCGCTGACGTTGGCGCCGACGCTGACGTTGACGCTGACGTGGATGCCGACGCTGGCGTTAACTGTGAAGGCGGTGTTGGTCATAGAACAAGGTGCTGCACTTTATTGGCTGGTTATTGCATTTCTACCATTGCACTTGCCCCTGGCTTTGAGTTGTTTACCTGACTAGTTAGCCAGCTTTTGGGCTTGATTAATAGCTGTTATTCACTTAAAGTGTGTGTTATTGCACTTGACCCTAATGACAAAGCATTGATATTGATTTGTCAGCTGGCAAGGAACACAACATTTGGCAGCTTATCAGATGATGTGTAGTTTAAGTACCGCTTTATGGCCACACAAACTGGCCAGCGCAAACCGGAAATAACGCGCCCACTTCCACTTCCGCTAAGTTTCACACCCACACAAACACAGAGCTCATGTTGCTGCTGGTGCTGCTGCTGCTGCTGCTGGTGTGGCTGTGGCATGAAAATGGTGCAGGAAACGGGAATTTATCGTGGCAAAAGTTAACTGCCCAGCGGGATACAACAGGAGCAAGTGCTGCCTGCCACCGCAACAAGGGAAATTCATTTCTAGATTTTTTTGTGGTCCACTTGTTGCACGTTCCAACTATAAACTTCATCCAATATATCGCTGAAGCAACTTTGGCGAGTATTCACTTCACAATTGATACCCAACTAATATCCCAGTTTAATTGAATCGAGCAAAGTGCACATGAAATATACTCGATATAATAAATGGCTAACAGCGTACTATAAACTGGAAGTTGTCCGAATATAAATAATCAAATGACTGCACAAAATGCCAGCAAAATAATGCAGTTACTCGAACAATAACTGGTTCTATTATTATTTAGAATTTCCCCTCTCTCTCTCTCTCTCCCTTTTTTTTCGTTTTTTCACTGATGCCTCTTTTGTGCAATTACCTTGAATAAATTGTTATTTATTTACATTTTAATTGCAAAATATTTTGTTAAAAACAATCTGTACGACGTTGATCTGAATGAACAGTTTATATAAGTATTTAAATTATAGTTTTATTACTTGTTATGCTAACTTTAGATTCTAAAGTTTAGAATCTATAAATTTTCGATTTCTAAGCGATTATTTTAAGTGTCAAAAGGTATTTCGAAAGTTACAGCAAATGCTAAATATGTTGTAATGTATAATAGCTGGAATTTCCTGACATTGCCTGTGAATAATTTTTTCCCACCTGGGGATTTGCCAAAATCAGTTAAAGTTGGAAAGATAAAAGCGTTATTATCAGTTATCTTAGGGCTTTTAACAGTAAGTCATAGACCGATTAAACTATAATACATACGTACATAAAATACTATACTATTTTATATAAGCATTTCTCATACAACTCAAAAGGCATGAAGTTTGCCATTTCCCAAAATATATATAATAAATGGAACTGTAAATGCCTGTATGTAAATGAAACTGTCAGTCATAATCAAAGATACGGTCAACAGTTTGATATTAAGTTCTCATAAATTAATTAATACTATCATAAAATTGTTTGCATTTTATAAACGCTCAATTTGATTTCACATGTTTTTCAAATACAATTTTAATTGCAACATTAAGTTTCATAATCATATAAAAATCTGAATGTTGGGCTTGGCTTGGCGTTTAATGAGTGGCTGGCATTGGACATCATCAAATTTAGTCAATCTATGTGGATATTTAATATTTTATTTTTATTGTATGATGTTTAAATGTTGCTTAAAAGTTATGAGGCACTCAAAACATGCACAAAGGCAGTAAAAAGTGGCCTTTAAATAAACCCTGAGTCATTGAACGATCCTAAATAATTCAGAAATGTTTCTACTTATTAGTTGACCTTTGTTTGCCGTCATCAGCAACATTATCATCATCATCATCATCATGTATCCCTCAGCCAGTGATCGGTCTAACTATGCACTTCTCAATTATATTTGACTCGTTGTTGTTGTTGCTGTTGCTGGTGCTGCGTGCAACTTGAGCTGCATTAGGAAAGGTCAGTGCCATCGCCACCAGTGTCGCTGCCACAAATGCATCAAAACGCGCTTTTTGTCGGTCTCTGCGTCAACTGCGTCGTCGTCGTCGTCGTCATCATCATTGAGGCTGCTGCAGTTGCTGCTGTCGGGACAAGGGACAGGAATTGAAATTGGGACAAGGGACGTTGACGGGGCTTCGTTTCGCGCTTACTTGCTTTTAATTCTTACATTGCGTTTCAAGTTGCAAGGCACTCAAACAACACACACACACACTCATACACAGACTTTCAGAAAGCGGCTGTCAAGCAGTTGTATATAGTTTAATGCAGCTGCAGCTGCGGCATGCAACTGCTACTGCAACTGCAGCAGTGGCAGAGGCGGCTGTGGCAGTCGCAGTTGCAGTTGCAGGCACAAAAAAAACGCGCAACTCATTTAAAAATGCCAACGTCCATCAACGAGGATCGCCGAAGATGGCAGAATTTGTTGTCGTTTCGCTTTTTTGTCAAATTGTTTTGCTGAATTTTCTTGAGAACTTTTGCATTGTATTGCATTATATAGCCCCCTTTTTGCTATTATTGTTGTTGTTGTTGTTGTTGTTGTTGTTGTTGTTCTCCTTATTCTTCTTCTACTTCATTTTCTACGTTTTTTTGTTGTTGTTGTTATTGTTGATGCTAGAACGAGATGTCCGAGGAAGTGGTCGACATAAAGACGACAATGAACTGTTTTGTTTTGTTTGGTTTGGTTTGGTTTGGCTCGCTTTGGTTTTGGTTCAGTTTGTTGCCTGCCCCCTTTTGTTGCATGGCTCCAAATTGCAGCAGCAAACTGCAGCAGCAGCGAATCAAATTTAAATTTCAACATTATGTAATCGACAGTTAAACTGTTGAAATAACCAGCAAAAATTGCTTAAGAATTTGCTACAATATTTTTTGCAATCATTAAACTTTGAACCCGGACAGCAACATCTTTGCTGCAGCATAAAAAAAAAATATAATAAAAAAAACCCTTAAGATATATAAAAAAGCAGCTATAGATGAAGTGCTTAATGCACTATTTAAAATAATTACTCTGAACTTAAAAGCCCCATTATTTATAACAAATAATATGCCATTTTAAAGAGATATTTTGTTGTCGCTCTGCAATCTATAAGAATCAATTTTTATCTAGTTAATTAATATCATAATTTATACTTGAATAAAACTCTAGTAATCTTTAAAATGCTTCTCGTGTTTATTAGAGTATGCAAATAGTCATTCTTTGACCGTTGCTTGACATTTGCAGTAACAGAATTTTTTAACATAATTTGCTCTAATTGAAATGAGAAATGCAAAAAATGGCAAAAGTATGAAAAAAGAAATTCATTTTCATATTTCGTTTTAGCTGGCAGCAAATGAAGATTAATCCAATTTGTCGCAATCAAATCAAAAGCTCAACGGTTCTCAGTTTTTAATTAATGCCTTCAGATATATATATGTAGCAATGTCAACTTGAAAAACATTCAACTGAAATTGTCTGCTAGTTTTAATTAAAGTATAGTACACTACTTGTGTGCGATTTTTGTTTGGGCCAAGTCAAGCCTGTTGATAGCATTAAAATTTAAGCTCATCAATGAACAAAGCACACAAATTGCCGAAAGTGCTTTTATCCTTTAACCCAAAATGCTCAACAGTTTTGTGGTTGCACTTTCAGGCCAAGGATGTGTGTGAAGTGTGTGTGTGTGTTTGTGTTTGTCTGTGTCTGAGCTCACTTCCTGCCTGCATGATTGCCAGTTTTTGGCAACACTTTGTGCTCCTCTGTTGATTACACTTCGCACACAAACCACAAATACACACACTCCTGAACACACATATAGAGTCACTCATATGACTGAGCTTAGGCACCACAATAGCCTTTGAGACACCTGTTGGCCTGGCCTAAACCATCTGCCTTGCTAATTTCATTATGTGACATCGCTTGTCGACTAACCACAGGCAACAACAACAACAACAGTAGTCAAAGTGATAACAACAACTAAATCGAAAATTGCATAGCACTTTCGTTTTCAGCAAAAACACACACACCAAACACACACGCACACACGACACTCATCTACATAAATATAAGTATATATGTGGAGAGATGCATTTACCGGCTAACTAAACTGTTGCCTATGCTCAATGTAGCTCAGCCAGCAATTGTATGTTCAACAACAGGCAACACACACTCACTGACAGACTGCATATTGCATCACTAGGTTGCAACGTTTGTGGCTGCCACCCACCTGTTGTTAGTTGCAACCAACTGGATACTGGATTAGAGGCAGCCACAGTTTCGTGTGCTGTCGTGTGCAGTTTGCATTTGAAATTGTAACAGCATCAACAACAACAACAACACCAACCAAGCCAAATAGGCCTTCACACACACACACACACATACATACTCGCAATTTAATTGAGTGTTTTTACAAATTTAGTTCAGGGTCAGTTATGTGGCTCGTTTTTGGCCCGTATGTGTTTAGACGGGCCAATTTGGGTTTGTGTTTTTTGGGTGCACTTGTGGAATGTGCACTTGTTGTTGTTCTTGTTGTTGTTGCAACAAAACGTATGGAATTTCGCTTATGATTTATGCATAGCGCATACGCCATGTGGTACGCATTATTAGCAACCGATAATTGTGGCTACTTAATATTATTATTGGGTTGCGTATATTTATGTGAACGCTTGTAAGTGTAGACAATAATAAATGATAGAGATCTTTATTAAAATATAAAAATAGTTGTGTGATATTTCGTAACATTAAATTAGATGTAGTAGTTGTGGTACATAGTAAAAAGAGTAGTAGGCTTATCAGCTAAGTAGAGTTTGAGATATAGTAGTATGTGTAGTAAAAGATATATGAATCATGTAGATTAAGAAGTAGTCTGCTGTATAAAGTAGTAGTAGTAGTAGTAGTAGTGGTAGTAGAAAGAATAAGTGTAGTACTTAGTAGCATAATAGTAGTAAAAGTATAACCAAAAACATAAAATAACTATATCATTTATCAAGTTAGTCATAAGAGTAAAAGTATTTATAGCAGTAAAAGTATTAGCGGTATAAGTTGTAGTAGTTTGATAGCAAATAGTTTAAGTAGTGGTATTTTAAGTATAACTTGTATATACAACAAGCTTTTTCTCTTATATAAAACTAAATTTTATTCACTTCAATTTTGCTTAAAAAATACTTGCTAGTACTGACTTTAGTAGTAAAAACAGCAGCAATAGCAGTAATAATAGTAGTAAATCAACATTTAATTTCAACTTCAACATTATTTTATGTACTTTGATCAGAGTCTCATTATTATGCTAAACATTCTTAAGAACATTTTTGCCATGTATGTTGTTCCATTTCCCATTAAAAAGATGAGCAGCTGGTGATGCACCCCATACCCTATACCCCATTCACTATCCTATTACTATATGTAGTATACCCCACCCATAACCGATTCAGGTGCTCGTTTAATTGCATGGGCATAGCATTCCCTGTCGTGGCTACCATCTTTTATTCCGTTCACTGCCAAAACAAATTGTGAGAAAAAGCTCAACACAACACAACACAAAATGTGCGTGCTACATAAATTAAAACCTATGCTTCACTTGCTCACAGAAACACAGAGAGAGGGAGAGCGAGAGAAAGAGAGAGAGAGACCGAGAGAGATGGCAATTACAACAGTTGACTTCACTATACATTCTCAGCTCTCTGATCTGCACTCATTCTATCCCAGTCGATGCCATATCTTATGTCAAGTCTACGCTTTTTTGCGTTCTCCATCTCCATCGTCTCGACATGTTTTGCATTGAATTCGGGTTTAAAATTCTGTTTATTGCCGTTGTCGTTGAGGCTGCAGTTGTTGTTGCTGTTGTTGTTGATGTGGTTGTTGCTGTTGCATCGCATATTCGTCAATTTTTTGTTGCAAGTTGCTGCAAGTGGCTGCCATCTTGATTATGTTGCAGCTCCCGTTGTTGTTGCTGTTCTTATTATTATTACTGCTCCCTAGCTGCAGCAGCAACAGCAACAGCAACACTGTGTCTCCGACAACGGCAACAATAATGCTGTTACTGATGATGACGATGACGATGATGATGACGATAGTAATGGTGATGATGATGGCGTGTTTGCTGTAATTTGCGCTACGTAAAACGTTCAAAAATGCAACAACGAACTGCAGCAGCAACAACAGTAACAACAACAGAAACAACAACAATAACTACAAAAGTAGCAGCAACAAAAAACGCTCTAAATGAAGGGAATTGAGTTCTGCGATCGTTGACGCTGCCAGCGTCTCAGTTGCTCTTCGTTTTTACCACTGCCGCTGCTTCAGTTGACGTCAACGTCAACGTCGCTGCCTCTGCAAAAAGGGCAAAATACGAAAAACCTTGAGGACGGTCAGTAACCGACAACCGCCAGCCCAGAAAAATTTGTATGAGCAGCAAACGAAAATTTTTACTAAAATATACACTGCAACGAGTATGTTAGCTAAGAAGAGGTGCAGGTAACAAATTGTAATTGGGAAAGGCTGTTGCATTACAACTTTTAATAAATTAAATCCAATTTTTAAAAAACAAAATACTGAAAGATAATTATTATAATTACAATGTATTAATATTTAGTTAGCTTACAAATTTGGTATTAATTGAAGCTCTTGATTTACTTCCTTGTAACAAATACAATTATGAATTTTTCTTTTTAAATAAAATTTAATAATAAAATAAAATAATTAAATTACAATATTGTTATGGTAAAAAAGTATAAATTTAATATTAATATAACATAATATTTTTAAAATAATAAAATAATATTATTACAATACAATATCAATTAAAATTTTGTTTTATTTATTTGTTGTCAATTAAAGTAATTGTTTGCATTTTTTTACTAAATTAAATTATATTATATTACTAAATACAATTCATTGATGATCATGTTTAATAAATATCAATACTAACACTAAAATATCAAGTTTTTCACACTTTATATTTGCTTGGTAGGAATTTAAATTGATTTACTTATTAAATAAATACGTTTATACAAAATATATTTGGTATCACTTACTTTTACAGCTTCTTAAAGTTATATAGTGTGTGTAAGGGTATGCAGACGTCGACGTGTCAATGTTAATTTTGTGGTTTTTTGTACATTTATTTTGGTTGCTCTTTCTGTTGCGTTTTTATTCGCTTTTTCGTTTACTTTTTTCGTACAGTCAAATTGCGCATTTTTGGCTTTGGGGTGGAGCCTCTGAATGCGTTGCCGCTTTTGCTGCTGCTGCTGCCGGATCTTCTGCCTTTTGTTGTTGTTGCTGCTGGTGCTGCTGGTGCTGCCCGGTTTTGGGTGAGGTCGTGGTCGTTGCCGGTTTTACTTTTTTTTTTTTTGCGTCATCAGCAGCGGCAGCAAAGAGAACTGCACTTGAAAACTCAACTGGCGTGGTTGGCTGGCCGACGACGTTGGGACCGACATCAACGTCATCATTGTGGACTTTAAGTGGTTTTGGGTGTGCTTGTCTTGCATGCGTGTATCTGTCTCTCTACCTCTGTGTGTGTGTGTGTGTGTTTGTATTTGTGTGCGAATGTATCTGGACCCCATGCGGTTAATTTATGCCCGCTTGCAATTTTGGCAGACAGTGAAAAAATATTTTTGGTCTTGTTGCTGGTTGTTTTTTTTTGTTTTTTTGTTGCAGCCAGTTTCATTTTTAGAACTTTGGCGAACCGGTTTTTTGGATGCGGCTTTCGATTTTATTTGTTGTCGGCGCATTAACTGGTTATTTTTATTTGTTGTTGCTGTTAGTGCTGGCAGTTTGTTGCAGTTGATAAATCTCGGCGCGCCGTTGTCATAAATTTGCATTGGGCCATGCCATTGGCCCTGACATTTCTAAGGCTTCCTTGCCAGCCAGCTTGTTGTTGCTGTTGCTGTTGTTGTTGTTGTTGTTGCCAAGCTGAAGTTACCAGCGGCAGCCAATGCAATTAATCACAGCCAAATGCACAGAACGAGCATGTGAAATGACAAACAGACAGACTGACAGATGGACAGACTGACAGAAAGACAGTCAGACAGACAGTTGCTGAAGTTGTAGTAATTCATTTACATACTTTTTTTTTTAAGCCAACTAATCCACAATTCGACAGACGACATTGGCGACGATTCGATTCGATTCGATTCAATTCAATTCAATTCGATTCGATTCCATTACAATCATTTTCGCCACACACACACACACACACACACACACACACACACACACGAGGTGTGGGGGACATAGATCTGTGGTAACAATTTGGTTGACTATCTGCCAGGGCATATCATATTTAGTCAAGTCAAGTTAAACCAAACTCAACCCAAGTCAACCGAAGCAACCAACCTAGACTCAAACTCAGTCTCCCAGTCACAGCCTCCTTACCTATCATAAACTGATTATTTTTAACAGAATCATTATCGTCAATGGCAACCCAAGAGCATCCCAGACAGACAAGCAAGCTACGCTAACAAGCGGGTACATTAGTTACTAAATGTATCTTACAATTAATTTTCGATTCCTATTTTATTTGCCAATAATTAAATTGTATCAATATATCAAAAATAGTTCGACATAAAATCTCTAAAATAATTTTGAGATTCAAAAAAATTACTAATTGGTATATGTATTTTATTCACTAAATAAGTTCATGCTACATAAATGTTATGTTTTTTATTCAACTGAAAAAATAATTAAATTTAACTCAATAAATAATATATTTTTTACATAATTAAATTCATGTTTTTAATTAATTTAAAAAGTACCTAATATAATTCAATAAATTCTAAATTAATTTTCATAAAATCTCTCAACAATTGTTTGTTTTAATAACTTGACGCCGACAATTGTTTTTGGGTTGTTAGATATTTGTGAAACTTATCTGTATAAACATGTTTATTAAATATTAAAAGTTAACCCTACATATTATATAATAATATTGCAAATAGTTTAAATCAATGCTGTTTAGGGTATCTTAGTTTTCGCTTTGATTTTGCTTTTTTAAGTAATATATATATTTTTTCGCTTCTGCTCTTCTCCTTACGCCATGTAATTTGATTTTCTAAAAAGTTTCCGATTTCTAGTGAATTTTTTGCACTGAGAATCTACAGCTTGGGTTATTGTGGTTAATTTCTTTTAAATTATTTTTGCAGTTGCGTTTATAGGAACGAAACTTATCAAAAGCCAGTGACAGCTGCTGACTGTCTATATGCATACATACAAAACATACATGATATATGCATATGTGTATGTATGTATGTATGTATGTGTTTTTGTAGATATGAATGCGAGTGCGAGTTTAAGTACTCGTTGTCGTATCTTGCACTTTATGCATGACTCAAAATTGAAATTCAAAACGAACTTGACAAAATTAAAAGAAAGAAGCTTCATTCATGCACGCATACACAGACACTGAGTAAACAGCAACAGCAACAACAGCAGCAACAACACACGCATAGCTAGTCAGTTGGTCTGACCGACAGACTGTCAGCCAGCCAGCGCCCTCAATGCACGCTTTATGCAACGACAACGACGGCGATGACAACAACGTCAAAAGCAACAGCAACAGCAACAGCAGCAGCAGCAGCGACGGCGGCAACAGCGACGTCAGCGGCAGCAAACGCAGCCAAAAAGTTCATTGAACCTGGCCCAGTGCGAATTCGGTTGTCGTAGGTTAGGGACGACCGACAGACCAAACGACCAGGCGACCAACCGACCGACTGCTCAAAAGGGGCCTGGACAAGGGGGCATGACGTCGACAGCGACGTCGACGTTGTCGTTGACGTTGACGTCGACGCTGACTCTGTGCAAATACAAATACAAATATACGCTGACTCTGTTGCTGTCGCTGCTTCTGTTGCTGTCGCTGCTGCTGTCGTCGTCGCTGCTGCCAAGTGTGACGAAAAATATACAAAACAAAATACACAAAAAAAAAAAAACAGAACTGCAACAACAATAAGTGTAATAACAGCAACAAGAAGCGTATTCAAAATAATAATAATAAAAATCGGTTGTTGGTTCAGTTCATGGCATAGCATATGGAGCAGTAGGAGTTGCTGAAGGAAAACAGGGCTAAAGAGGGGAAAAGAAGGGGCTGTTGTTGTTGTCGTTGTTGTCTCTTTGGTCTTTGGTCTCTGTGTTGTCTGTTGTTGTGTTGGTCATGGACGCCATTTCACAATTTGCTTTTTTGTGAATCATGTGTGTGGCGATAAAGAAATACTTATATACTCATTCGATTCATAATGCTAGCTCTGAATATGGAAGTGAGTGTGAGTGTGAGTGTGTGTTTTGATGGGTTTCGACTGCGTGGACATCAAATCAAAACCACAAAATATTCTCATCTTAAAATATCAGCTTTTAGTGAGTAATGAGTTCTTTGAACTTGGCATTCCTCGTCCCTCGTCGAAACCAAAATGGCATTTATGAGTACAAGTGAATAGAGTGAATACTTTGTTGTCATTATATTGGCATCAGTCAAACCCTCTGTCAACTTTTTGCTAAATTATTGTTATTATTTGCTCATATGCGTGGATATTTCGACCATGTTCGAATTGGGGTAGAAAATACCTGACAAAGTCATGGTCTGTGATCAGCAGGGAGTACTTTTACATTATGTTGAAGGTTTTATGCTCATATTGACAGCAGGAGTCGATTAAAAGTGCATAAAGAAACCCAAAAGTTAATTGAAATTACGGGAAATGAGGCGCTGTATAGTTTTCTTTTTGTTAAAATTGAATAAATTAGGTAATTTTTACAAAGAAAAAATATAAATAGGTTTAGTTTTGAGAAATTTCTGATAGCTACGTAGAGTATGAAATAATTTAGGAGAAATGTTTGTATTTAGTTTACTTAAGCAATCAAAAGATTCAGAGGAGCCATGAAATTTTGAAGTGCAGAAAATCTAGCAGACTATCTATAAAAAACGTAAACTAACCGGAAATTAAAGAAAAGTAGCAATATTTCAGAAAGATTCGTGGAATGCTAATCTGATGCAGATGACGATGAGTCATTGCATATCTATAAATTACTTTCTGTATCGAATCTTTCAGTACGTGAAGTAATGGCTCACTATCAGATGATGCGACTGATTTTTGACCAAATAAATTAAGCATGATTATGAAAAGTGTCAATATTTTAGTTCGTTGTAACATTATCATTTACTGTCTTGACCATCATCTTATCTTTGGAATTTTTTAACAAATAAGTTAAGCTTGAATAAGTTATTAAATTAAGTCAGCTTTAATTTTATCAATTATAATAATATCTTAAATATTTCGTTTCCTGACTTGTTAAATTGCTAAACGATTTTCAATATAATGAAATGCAATTGCTTTAAATCGTTTGGCAAATCACTTGAATGCCAATTTAAAACACATTTAACTAAAAATACAAAACTGCCACAAGCTCACCGACCACACAGACACACTCACACACACACACACACACACACGCACACAGGCAGGCAAATGTAACGTATACGTAATGTTAATTGAAACGTAAATGCTGTGAAAACACTTTCGCTCTCGACTTCATTGATATCTAAAACTAAACATCTAAAACTGGCAGCCCCCAAAAACGGCCCCGACTGCCCCAACAGCAACAGCAACAGCAGCAGCAGCAGCAGCAACAACAACAGCAATGCGTGAATTTGCAACACAAATTCTATATGTGTAAACACGTGTCGGGTGTGTATTTGTTTGTGTGGCTGTGTCTGCCAGAGTGTGTGTTCTCGTGCATGCCGCAGGCGCTTTGGCGTTGCATTCATCTGTTTTGTATTTGGCAGGCAGCCAAATAAAATTTCGAGATATGACCTTACACACACACACACACAGACATACAATGTGTTGCCGGCATGCAGCAACAGCAATAGCTACAACAACAGCAACACGGCCTAAACATGGCAACGGTTTCCGCGTGGATGCTGTGTCCATTAGAAATGCATTTGTTGTTGTTGCTGCAGATGTTGCATGTTGACATTGACATTGGTTAAACGGCAATTTGTGCGTGTATATTTGGAATTGTTGCTGTCGATGCAACTGCGTGTGTGTGTGTGTGAGTGTGAGTGTGTGTAGTATGCTTATGCAAGTGTATTTTTAACATATGCTGAAATCTGTTTCATTGGGCTAAGCTTGCAATATGACATCATTAGCATGCCCCTTGCATCGGCATTTACTGACCTACAATGCAACGTCCAGCATTAAAACCTTTGACTGGCTTTGGCTTATCAGGCAAACAGTTAGCTGGATGTTTGCTATTTATTGCTCTTTTCGTTGTTATGACTGTTGCTGTTGCTGCGTATCTTATCAATGCCTGTGTTAATCTACTGTGTGATTCTTGCACTTCACTTTCTTGTCAACTTTTTCGCAACGAAAATTAAAACGTAATAACACAACAAAGCAACGCACAATTTAATGCAAAAAAAAAAACAAAATAAAAACAGAAGCAAAAACATTTAAAAATATTTATATGTACACATATACATACATACATGTATGTACATTACTTATACACATACAATGTGCCTGACCAAGGCCAAGCAATTTTGTATTGCTGTCGAGTTCCTTGGCCTCAGCAATCTGTGTTGTTGCTGCCGTTGCCGTTGCTGTTGCTGCTGTTGATTCTTGGTCATTGGCTTGGACTTGGGCTGTTGCTGCTGCCGCTGTCGCTGCTGCTGCTGCTGCTGCTGTTCCTCCATCGGGACTGCTTATTTCGTTTATTTGTTTTTGCTTGTTTTCGTTTACTTTTACTTGAAACTGAAAATCACATTTAGCTCGCAAGAGTTGAAATCACGAGGCTGCAATCACAATTAATGTGGGCGGAAACAAATTTATTTGCTAGCTGAAATTGTCTACTTCAGAGAGTGAATAAGAGAGAGTTTATAAATGAACTAAGAACTAATTGAGTTTTATAGGATTACAAGTTAAATAAAAATTGATTAATAGGTAGTAATTTGCATACAAATATTAGCAACTGGACCTTTGACTCTACTTTAATAAAGTTATGTCAATTAAATTTCTACCAAGATGTAAATAATTAAGATCTATATAATTTTAAGAAAATATTAGTTTTTGCGCCATTCAATCTTCAAGATCCTCTCATATTATAATTATTAGACATTTTTAAAACATTTTTTCCTGAGTTTCTGATTTGAATCTATTTTCTGGTGATCAAGAATATAAGAACAAAACAGAACAAAAAAGAACTTCGATTCTGAGAAGTTTTTTATTTTTGTTGTAAAAAATCATGCTAAAAGTGAAAAAAAATTTGACTTGTAAAGTTGACAGATTAGTTAGATTAAAGATAGCAGACATCAAACATGAATAACTTTGTCAAAAGAAAATCGACTTTTGTCACTTTGATCCTTGCTTGATTCATTCTGTGAATATATATATAAGCTTAAAAAAATAGTATTTAATTCGAAATTGTTCATAAATAATTCTGAATTACTGAAAATAAGGATTTGGTATTTGTAATCTAGAGTCCCTGATAGCTTGTATCCCATTACACGTCGTATAGGTGCCAGTAAAGAGGGCCAAACATTAAACACTCCGGTTTTCATAAGTTAAAAGTTTTGTGCCTTTTTTTCTGCAGATTTTTCCACTATTATTAAAAGTACATTTATTTATAGTAAAATTTCTAACATTTGTACATTCACATTTAAAAAGCAATATTAACACAAACGTGGAAAGAGCCTATTAAATTAATTGAAAAACAGAATTGCATATAAAAAGCACGCCTAATGAAAATACATGTTGGTCACACTAATTCTGCTTAATTATGTTCTTATTTAATTAATTTGAAGCATTTGCTGTTGCTGCAAATTGCAGAATAATTATTTGCAAATTATGTACACAAACATTTATTCTAAAATGTCGCTTAAGCAGCATCAATTATTACGGGCTTTAGTTTGATTTTTATCTAATTGCGCGTTTAATTTGGCTTCTCTCATTATTTATGGTTCTTTCAGAGCTAATGTCCAGCAGTTTCCGTGTGTCCAGCTTCACTTTGAGTTGGCCACTTCCGCTTGGAGCGGAGTTAGTTCCGTTTGCCCAACGCTTGATGGCTTCAAACGGATGCAATTCACTTCCTGCCTGGGCGCGCACTCATTTGGGGCCAATCAAGCTTGTGTTTAGCTGCGCTTGGATCCCAGTTGGCATTATTTAGGTGTCCGCCCTGGGAAATGCGTAATTTCGAAAAGAAAAAAGTACTTTCTGCATTATGCATTTGAAATTGTTAAAGACGCCAGACGTGCACAAAACTCACCCCATTAGCCCTTCGCTGTGCGTGTGTGTGTGTGTGTGTCTGAGTATCTGTGTATATGTATCTGCAAGATGCACAAAAATGCATTTCTTGCCTGTGCTTTTGTATATGCGAAATGCAGTGGCGTGTTTTAATTGCACATGTGTGTGTGTGTGTGTGAGTGTGTGAGTGTGTGTTTGTTGTGCGCACCCCTTTGACTGTTTACATTTCGACAGGCAGTCGCATTTTAATTTTAGAATATATTTTTGGGTCTGGATTTCACAGCTCAGCTTTCAATGTGCATGCATGCAATGCGTTTCATTATTTCTCGCTCTCACTGTACGTGTATTTGTGTGTGTTTGTTTGCCTGCTGCATTTTTCATTATGCAAAAAATTGCATACCACTTTTATTTTTTTTTTTGTTTTTTTTTTTTTTGCTGCTTTTTTGCTCATTCGCTTCGATTTTTTTTCGGTACTTTTTTCGAAATGCATTCAACAAAATTGCACGTTTTGCTTCGTGCATCTTTTGTGTGCATTGAAAAAAAAAAATGAAAAACAGAAAAATATATAAAGGAGCGAAAAAATGCATTTGCAATAGGGTGGATTTGTATGAGTTTTGGGTTCTGTTTTTAACGCTTCTTTTTTTTTCGGGGGCCTTTCGTATTTGCTTACGTGGTTTTAATTTTAATTGCTTCTCATTGGATTTTTATGTATTTTTCTCTGCATATATATTTTTTTTTGTCTGCTTCTGTTTCGTTGCTTGCGGGTTGTCGTTTGCATGTTGTCGCCGATTTTATCTTTTGTAAATACTGCAATTATGTGTGTTCCTCTTTTGGCGACATTACTCGTACTCGTATGTTTTGAAGTTTACTTCTTTTTTTGTTTTTTTCATTATCCGACACGGAAATGAAGTGGTCAAAAAGGGTGAGAGCTCACAACGAACGCATTTAAAGTGAGTTACCTTTTGCATTTTCATTTCGTCGTTTTACAATTTTAATGTCTCTGATATAAATCAAACATTTCGTTTATTTTCTTTTACAGCATTTGCATTTTGTCAGAGTTTTTGTAAATGAATTGGAATTAAACTGCAGTTTTGATAGGACAAATGATGCCGGTTTTTATAAAAATATAGACTGACTCAAGATGTTATAGATGGTGATAGGCTAAGCAGGTGTCATGAATCCAAAGGGGATTCTAGGCTGGTGATTGATTGGTAATGATTCTTCTAGCTTATGGCATAAATGCGGACTTTACTAGAGCAATGCTTACGAATATTGACAGATGGATTTTTTAATGGACAATGGTGATCAATTAGTGATTGATTAGTCAACAAATGGGCCAATAACAAACTAAAGTATATAGGCTAGGCTTAGCTTAAAAGATGTATCACTGAACCCAAAAATCACTATGGTAGTGCCTTTTGAACTATCTTCTGGGGGTAATGTTAACTAGGTTTAATGTTTGATTGGTGATTGATCTGCAAGCAAATGGGTCTTACCAAATATAAATTAGATATTAAAGTAGATTTCATTGGCACCCCTGTATTAAAGATCGCTTCTATAGCATCAGGTTTTGATGGAGTTGATAAGAAAACTTTTAGCTGAATAATACAGTTAAAAGAACTTTTTGTCTCATAAGACCTCTTTTAAGCTATTAAGACTGAAATAAAGTTTTTGTATTTCCCTTCAAGAAGTTTGTCCTTAAAAAATCTAAACAGTTACTTCAAGGTCAGCTTACATTTAAATTCTCTATGCAGCTTTTGTGTTCGTATCAAGTTCCATTCATATTAACAAAATGGTCACCTTCAGCAATTCAAATGCCACCGATTCTTGACTAATTCTACTCAACTGAAGGTCAGTGAGTCGCCTGTGACTGCAATTAAAATCAACAAAAATATATTTGCTTATTAGAAAAGCATTAAAAGCAATTCAACACAAAAAAATAGCAGAAACAATAACAAAACAATACGAAAAAAAATGGTTAAACAATTACTATATTTATTATACACGAATTTTGTTACAAGCATGCAAAAAAAAAGAAACAAAAAAACCAAAAAAAAACTACAACAAAACAAAAATGCACAACGAAATTTTCGCATTAATTGAGAGACCTTGAAACCAGTCACGACTAAATTCAGGCAGAGAAACAAACCCAACCCCAGCTAAAGCCCAAGCCCCCATAGCCACAGCCCCGACCACAGTAACGGGCATAGTTTTCAGCCCCAGTCTCTGGGTCTCTCGAGTCTCCGAGTCTCTCAAGTCTCAAGTCTCTCGAGTCCATAACTTGTGCTATGCCGAAAAAATTGTCAAAAAAAAAAAAACACTAAACAAAATACATTTTTCGTCAACAATGAAATGCAATTGAGTCCGGCTGCATGTCGGCTGAGTCAAATTTTCGTGTCCGAGTTGCGAATTATAATAACTTTTTGTTTTTGTAGTTTTGCTCTCGCGCTCGACATTCGCACAAAGTCAGACGCAGATCGAAAGCACCGAAACTGCAGCACACACTCAAAAAAAACGAAAAACAAAAACAAAATACAGTAACAACAACAAATAATAAAAAATTGCATGTGCAACGGGCGCGTGTTGCCAGAGTCGCTGCCAGTTGCATTTCGAGCGGTGAGTGAGCGTCTCCGTCTTCGTCTCCAGCGCTAAAAACAAAGCGTTGTCCGTGTCTCGCTGTTTGTTGTTGTTGTAGTTGGTTCTTGTCGGTTGTTGTCGTTATTTTGACTCGTTTAGTTTATAGAAAAACCAAAGAAAGAATTGTTCAAAAAAGTTAACAAAATGGAGAACAAAATGCACAAAATGTATTGAAAAGAAAAAAAAACCATACAGAAACAAAATGGAAAAAAAAACAAATAAATAAATAAAAAACTGAGAGCGAGTGCAGCAACAGCAGCAGTTGCTGTTGCTGTTGTTGTCGTTGTCGTTGCAGTTGCTGAGAGCGAAACAAAATGAGCGCATTTAACTGAGCGCTGAGACAGCTGTGCCTGTGTGTGTGTGTGTGTGTGTCGGCACTAATACTATTGCATACAAAGTGCAATTAAAAATGCACTGACGTTAACATTCCCCCTCTGCCGCAGCCGCTGCTGTTCCCGCTCCTGCTGCACTCACTCAGAAGTTACTCGTTCGCTCTGGAGGAGATGAGACACATTTTGCCACAACGGCGACACATTTTGCACTCCGAGTATTGCTGCTTGCCACCATTTTCTTTTTTTGTTTTCGTATTTTTCCCCTCATTTTTTGCTCTCTTTTTTTGTGTTAACCAATTTCGCTTTTAACGTTTTTTTGCCGGCTGCCATGAATGAAGCGCACAAATACATAGAGATATTGCTAGCCGGCTACCTCCCACTTGGCCAAAGGTTCTCTTCTCATCTAGTGTCTCTCGCTCGCATTGCAATTTTTTCTACACACACACAGATACACACGCATACAACTGCAAGTTTGTGTTCTCAGTGTGTTCTCAGTCAAGGCAACTGCATGCAAAAAAAAAAAAAACAACAACAGCGAAACTTTTCTTAGACCTCTTTACATTGTGGCTGACTCTTTGTCCTATATGCAAAGGTATAAGTGTGTATCTGTGTATGTGTGTAAATGTATCTGTATCTGTAACTGTATGTGTGTGTGTGTGTGGGAGAGCAATCGCCGCTGCACTCATTCTGCCCGCCGCTCAGTTTTGGCTCCGGCTTCATAGTCATAGTGCCGGGCAGCTCAGCTGGATGGCAGCTTTATTGTCGGTCGTTTCGAACGGTTCGGTACGCTTTTCGCCTTAGCTTCGGATTCGCGTTGTCGTTGTCGTTGTAAGCAAGCAACAACGCAACAACGCAGCAGGCAGCGCAGTTGGTAGTATTAGCAGCACTAAAAGCAGCGACGCTAGCAGCGACTGCGACGTCGTCGTTGTTGGCAAGTTAGTCGATTTTGTTGTTTACGTATTAGTAAAGTTGTCTGCGCTTGTTGTTAGTGTCGGTGTTTGTTTGTTGTTGACGTTGGTCGCGGTGCGAAATTTTTATTTATTTTCTGCTGCAGCTACCAATACACTCACATCACACACTCACCCACACGCACACGCATGTGTTTGTATGTGTAGGTGTTTTACATGTGCTTCCTCTTCCAACAGCCCAAAGGCCAAATAAAAAACAGTTGACGTGCGTTTCTCAAGTGATAACAGAACTTTTTTATTTATACCCCAAAACGCATTTTGCCAACAGATTTATGACAATTCTTCAAGTGCTGTGACAATAAATATACATAAAATACAATATATTATCCAAAAAAAAATCATCTATTTATATCTATAGAAATGTAAACAAAACTGCGTGCAACAAACTTTAAGTAAGTTTATGTTTTCTTCTTTTTGGTATTTATAATCATATGAAACTTGACATTTTTATTGCCTGCGTGCTTTGCGTGCAATTTGCATGTGTGTGTGTGTGACTGAGTGAAGGTGTGTGTGTGTCTCTCTGCTTGTTCTCCAAATGCACTGCTAAACAACTACAACTCTCACACACGCAATGAACTAAAAGGTCAAGAAATTCCCATGAAACACACAAGTGAAAATAATATTTTGAACAATTTTAATTTGTTTTAAAATAAACTTTAATATTTTCTTTTTTTTTTTGGATTTTTTTATTGATTTTTCTGTCAAATGAAACGCATTTTGTGCGCTCTCTCACTCTCTCTCTCTCTCTATCTCTCTCCTGTTTCGTTTATTTTTTTCTCTCCACACCGCCAATTACTTTGCCCTCCTTTCCCTTTGCCATTTGCACTCAAAATGCAAAGAGTTTTGTTTTTATCTGCATTTTCCCCCTATTTTTTATACTTCTGCTCTGTGTGTGTGTGTGTTTTTTTTTTTTAATATCTTCCTCTGGCACGTTGAGAAATTAGCTGGGAGTGTATTTTGTTGGCCCCTATGCAAAAAAAAGGGGGTAGCAGGAGGGGGACTTTGGCAATAATCTCAACAGTGCCTTAAGATGTATTTTCTGTTGTATGCCTGTTCTTTTATACTATAAGTACAAAAGATTAGAACTAGTTTATAATCGTAATCATTATTTTAGTTGTTTTTTGGATTTTCCATAAGCATTATATTTAAAAACTTAATCTTACAAGATCAGCAAACATTCCTGAACTCAACTCTTATATTCTTTCTATTCTATTTTGTGATTCCCAATTAGTTTACATTTAGAATCTCTGTATTACCTACTAATGCTATTTCTGATCTCACATATCTTATATTTTATTCATAATATTATACTTTATTTAAATGGAAATTATAAAAATCTCTATTACCGATTTGGTGACTAAACTTTTCAATTTTCTTCAGAATGTCTTGTTAATTATTAAAATTCTTAAAAAGTTTCGTCTTTCTTCTTTTATTAGTAAAAAAAACGATCATTACTTTTGTTTTACTAAAGAAATTTAACTGAATTTATTATAATTTTGAAAATTGTAAACCAACCCAAATCAACAGAAATATTCCATAAGAGCGAGGAAAATAAATAAATTTTGAAGCCTGACAAGTGTTCTTCCCCCTAGACACATACACAAAAAAGAAAAAGAGAGAGAGAGAGAGAGAATAAATGAGTTGGATAGAAAGAGACAGAGAAATAAACACACATATACTTTCATGTAAAGACAACAATGGGCATCAAATGTACAATTGCCAATATGGGCAGCTCTATTGATAAATATAGAAAAACAATATTAATATTGTTATTTTTATTGTTGTTGTTATTATTTGAAATGCGTTTGTCTCTTTGTATGCGTGTCTAAAGAAAATACACAAAAAATTCGCGGAAATCTTTATTTGTAATTTATGCACAAATGTCGCTTCAAATTTATTGTCGTATGTTGCGAATAGAAAATGAAACGCGCAAAAAATAACGTAAAGATAGGGAGAAAAAAAATGGAAATGTTAATGGTAATTAGAATAATAAAGATTTTTAATTAATGCGATTCTAATTTCATACCGTCGCTGACAGACGGAAGCATTTGCTTGAAGTGATTTCTCTTTGTCCGAATGCAATTTTGATTTCGATTCGTATAATTAATTTTGTGCAATTTATGACACTGAGCAAAACAAAACAATGAATCAGCCAGGTGGATGGACAGTCAGACAGAGAGACAGACGGACGGACGGACGGATGACGCCCACGCAACACGCTTTTCCTTTTTGCCATTGAATTATAATTATTTTTTATTTTCCATATACTTAAACGATTCTCTCTGTATCTCTTTCTCGTTTAAGATATATGTATATGTAAGTTTATTTTTTTTTGTAATATGTCGCCAATTGTTGGCGCGTGTCCTTGTTGTAAGATTGTTGTTGGTTTAAGTGTTGGGTTGTATTCTTGGGTGGCCATTTCCTGTCTTGTTTTGAAACTAGTTTGCTACTTTAATTGCTTGATGGCATCAACAAAATTGAAATTTAATTTCATGTAACATTTATGCAATGGCAAATTGATTTGTGCAGCCGCTTCGAGTACAACTACTTGCAACATTAGAGCCATTAGTCATGGCATGCGGCAAGAGCCATTGCCGTTGGCATGCTTTCAAATCTGTAAGGATTAGCATTAGAGCAGAAGTTGCACCAGCAGCAGCAGCAGCAGCAACAGTTGCCAACATGCAACATACAATCATCTGGCTGGCTGGCACTCATCGTCTGTCTCTCCATCTGTCTGTCTGTCTGTTGGTCTCTGTGTCTGGCTGTGCACGCGGCACGTAAGAAAACTAGTTATTGGAACAGGTTCATGACCTTGACCATCAACACTGCAACTCAAGGCAAGGCGAGGCAAGGCAACAGTTTTATAATGCCTTGGCAATTGTAACGTCTGCGTTGCATATGGCAGACAAAAGGAAGTTGCAGCCGCTGTTGTTGCCACTGTTGTAGTTGTTGTTGCTATTGCTGTTGCTGTTGCTGTGGTTGCATTTGCATTGCCATTGTTCGTGTGATTGGATTAGAAACACTCAACGACAGCAATGGCAATGCCAACGGCAACGGCAACAAGTCGCCCGAGCTGCAAACTGCAACTGCATTGCCATTGTTGCTTCTTATGCAACAACTTGCCGCACGACCAACATACAACTCAGCACTCACTCAGTGACTCATTCAGTGACAAAGTTTAACCCAATGTTTTGGCCAGACTTAACATATTTATATGCGTTCTTTTTTTTTGTACTTGCTATTCATTCATGACTCATTCACAGTTGGATGCTTCATTTAGTTCATCGAATTAAGCAAACTTCTATTTAGTTACTCAAATACTTTTTACTTAAAAAACAAAATTGCATTTCAAATCAATTGCCTCATTCAAATTGCCTGACTCAAATCCTTGCCTCACTCTAAACAGAGAAAAAACTTCTCTTTTAGCTTTTCTCGCTTCTCGCCTTTCTCCACAAAATGGCTAAATACAAAAGCAAAGCGCATAAAATAAACTGTTGCTGCAGTTGGAGCTGTTTTGGGGTGGTGGCCATTGGGTGGGTTTGGGTTATATCCTATATATAAATACATTTTTTTCTTCTTTCTATTTTTCGTATTTTGCTTTTATTTTATTTCTTAAATTTTTTCTTCTTCCTTATGTGTATGGGGATGCTGGAAGGCACGAAAGCAAAAACTGGAAGCGTTCCAGGTATATAGGAAAATGCAACAGGCAGTTGTTGTTATAGTTGTCCTCCTTTTAGTGGGTTGCAATGTTGGGTGGCAAACTTTTCGCTGATATTTTTCTTTTCAGAGTATTTTCACATAGAATGCGGCCCGTCCAGGTGGCACATTGAAAAGAAAAAATGGGTTTAATTTAACTTTGACTATGTCGCAGCCCTTTTTAGAAAAAAATAAGAAAATACACCTCCAGAATATTTGTCGTTAGCATAAGAAAGACAATGAATTCCTATTTTGCAACAGGTACAACGGGTGGTCAGACACTGTCAATTTGTTATCTTTTCTCCTCAGCAGAAAACTGCAAAAATTAAAATGAATTTAATTTGCATTGTAGTTGCGACAACGTGGCGTATGAGCAACCATTTGAAAAATACATACTTAAGTATTTATACTGAGTATTGGCATAGCTGGCTTGCAGTTATTGTTGCCGAAAAGTAAACTCGATATTTGCCATGTGCACAAACACAATTGTGTAAATAGCAGCTGCAACAATTGCAACAATTGCAACAACAATAGCAACGCAATGCCAAACTTCCACATTGTCCTTGAGCTTATCAACTTTTGCACAGCAACGAAAAATTCCAAAACAACACGTCGCATTCCCCTCCTCGCCAATGAGCGAAAAACTAGTCAACGTCAATAACAATTCACCTGCTGACCAAAACAAATACAACAAATACTCTTACACACATTCAATATCAACTGTGAACAGAAATTATAATTGAAACAAATTTAAACTATTGCAAAAAAATTGCCAACATACAAAATATTAATTATTTAAATATTTTCACAATAATAAAGACTTTTAATAAAGTGTGAAAATATTTTTACAATAGATATGCTGTTCATTTATTTATTTATTTATGATTTCAATTCGCTGCTTTTGTTATGTGTGTTTAATTGTTGAGTTCGACACTTTTTCGGGCAAGCTTTTTACAATATTTATACCCAATAATTATTGAGAATGGAAATGCAAGTATTTGCTTATAAATGTTAAATTATTTTAAAGCTGGTTACGGGGTGACTTCTGGTCGATCAGGCAAGCTCTTGTAATAATTGAGAGTAGATTTAAAAGTATTTGTTTACAAATATTCAATTATTTAAGAGCTGGTTACGAGGCATCTTCTGGCCAATCAGTTCAACACTATCTATATTTTATGTACACGTTTTCATTTAAAACTTGAATGAAAAGCAGGCCATCTCCTTTTTTAAGTTTTAAGGTAACAAAAAGATAGTTAATCTGTATTTTATTGTCAGTCACTTCTGGTGACATTTACATTAACATTATGAGTATTATTAATTCATACCCTTTAAACACATTCTGATTCAAGAACAAACCTAGACACATCAATAGGTTTAGGTATTTTCTTTAGTTACCTTCAAAATTAAAAGAACTTTCGCTTACATTCACAGAGTCTGAAGAATATTTGAGTTACAAGTAGGCATTAAATAGTGATTAATAGTGATATTTAATTAACGCTAATATCTTTAGGTTCATATATATTAATTTTAATGTTCATTTAGTACATTTTTAAACATTTCAAACCGAAAAGTTTTTGTCAATGCGAAATTTGTGCACGGCCACCGCAGCAATTAAATGCATGGCAGTCGCTCTGAACCTTCCTCCCTTGCCTCCTCCGTCTTTCCCTTTTGCCTACTTCTCACAAATAGTTCCAATTGCGACTGAATATTTTTGTTTTTTGACGATACACAGTCAAAACGCACACATACACATACACACACACGCACACCATTCACACAATTGCACTTGGACACTTGTATTGACGTTTGGTTGGCGACAATTGATTTTTGTTACGTTTTCGTTTATTTTCATTAGTTGTTGTTGTTGTTGTATTTTTATTTAGTTTTGTTGTTGCTGCTGTTTTTTGTGGACATTTTTTGTTTTTTAGCAATTTAGTTCGTTTGCTTTCGTTGTCGCTGTCGTTGTTATTTAGACAACTGCTGAAAAATATTTTCATGCCCCTTTTGCCATTGTCCCCGTCCTCACCATCGCACTCGTTCTTCTCTCTGTCTCTGTCTCTCTCTCCAGCTCTTCTTCCATTGCGATTCTATTGCGATCGAGCCAAACACGCGCTGCACTTAGTTGCTGTGTTTGTTGTTGCTTTTCATAATTTGCTCTTCTTCTTGTTGTTGTTGTTGTTGCCTTCAAACTGCATGCGAAGTTTTTCTGGCTACTTTGTCGGTTTTTCTAAATAGCTTGACTTGACTCAATTTCGTCTTATCTAATTTTTGTCGCTATTCTTTTTTCTCCTCAACATTCGAGAAACGTTTCTGTTTCCTTTTTTTGCAGTTTCTAGTTTTGTATCTCTGTGCTTTTTATTTTTTATTTTTCTTCGCATTCTGCCTTTTTGCGTTTATTTTTTGTTTTGTTTATTTTTGTGTCGAAATCAGGGCAAATTCATCATCATCAACAACATCGTCGTGCCCGTTGCGTTTTTTGTGTAACAAAGATAAGGTTTTGCCAGCGAATGAGTGGGTTCTCTTCTTCTTGTTGTTGTTGTTGTTGTTACTAATTGTTGTAGTTGTTGTCGTTGTAACGCTCGCTTTTATTCTTTATATAATTTTAAGAGCAGAGGGCAAGAGGGGAGCGCTCACAATTTTTTATTTCAATTTTTTTTGTGTTTGCCGAGTTAATCATTTCGGGCGAAATTTGATAATTTGAAGGTGACCCCGATTTGTAAAGGCGTTGCATGCTTTAAAATACAAAATCGCCTGTACATTTGGTCTTTTGATAAGCAGCAGCAACAACTGATGCCACACGTCGTATGCGCAATGTGTCAGCACTTAAGCGATAATGCTTATGCATATTGCCTGCTTACGTATTTATTAAAAGCAAAAAAAAGCTAAAGAAACTACAACAACAACAAAAACAGAAGAAGAAGAAGAAATAAACTGAATATAAAAATAATAAAAAATATGTGCATTACATTTACGAAATTGCATGGCGCCGCCAGGATGGGAGGTGCACTCATATCTCAAGGCAGTTTTAATAAAACCCAAAACTGACATCATAAAACATAGCACATATGACAGCAGCCGGCATACTACAGGTCGTATACGTAACATGCGCCATGTGCCAGAGTCAAGCTGCCACACCCAGCAGAGTCCGCACACACAGACAAAGCAACAAGTCGTTGTACCCAAATATATAGCTAAAAAAAAAAGAAAAGAAAAAGAAAAACGAAAAAAAAATGCGAAAAGAAAAACTAAATAAATGAAAACGAAGCAAAAATACGAAGCAATACCCTCTTTCTTCCTGCACCTCTCCCTCTCACTCGCCCGCTCCCTCTTGCTGCTGCACCACCCCCTCAACTTTCAATCGGCAAATGCAACACCCAAAATAAAAAGAATAAAAATATAAAACCAAAAGCAAAGCCAAAGCCAAAAGCAAAGGCAATGCTGCTGCTGCTGCTGCTGTTCCTTTTTTTTGGGGGTTGCTGGTGTGGTGTTGCTGTTGCTGCTGCAGCGCTGCCACTGCTCTAGTATTGGTGCTGTGGCCAGGTCCTAGCTGCCTCCTGTTGCGCATACAGAGTGAGAGAGAGAGTGAGCAAGTGTAAGGGAGAGGGAGCGAGTGCAAAGTAAAAGTTTCGTAACGTTGTTTTCACATTTCCTGCAACGCGTGACGGGCTGGGCTGCCAGTCAGCAGCCACTGCCTGCTTTAGATATATAGAATAGGTCTTTGTTGTTCTTGTTGCTATCGTGGTTGTAGTTGTTGTAGTCGTTGTTCTTGTTGTTTTTGTTGTTGTTGTTGCCAAAATGCGAACAAAACACGTCGAAAATGTGCCACATGCCAGCAGCAAATGGAATCGTTGTCTACAAACTGCTGTTGTTGTTGCTGCTGTTGCTCTGGCTCCTGTTGCATGCAACAGTTTAGTGGCATGCACACACACACACACACAGAGAGACACAGATAGACAGTCAGACAGTCACAAATGTAGATAGACAATGCCGTTAGCTCAATAGCGCCCCATACAAAATACAGACAACACATTTCGACATGGCACATTTAGCATCCTTGAGCGGCATTTAACTTCGTTTTGTGTGCAACACCCGCAGACATAATACGACCCTGCCAGCAACCTACAGCATCACCACCTGCAACATCACCACCCACACCACAGCAACAAAAAACGTTCAGCATCCTTGTTGTCATTTCATTTGATTTAAATTCGTGTTGGCTTCGTTTATGCAATCAACATTTTGTGTTCCTGATCAAGTTTTGGGTGCAGGAAATCGAATTTTTGGCCTGTTAGTTGTGGCCCTAAGTTAGTTAGTTAGTTAAGCTCAACTTCTGTTTAAGCGTTGGTCAGTTAGTCAGCTTGATTGTGGCACATGCATTAGGGTCAAGAGCAATGGCCGGTGCATAAAAAAAGACAAATATACATATACTTGCATGCAAAGTACTACGTATGTACATTGTACAATAAATCAGCCAATAGCCTAACAACCAATAAAACTCAAAGCCAAGAGCAAGTCCAATGGCAAAAACAAATGGCAATAGCAATAGCAACCACAGCAACAGCAACAGAGCTAAACTTGTCTTTTTGGTTGTTGTCGGTTTGTAGGTGAGCTGGGCCATGAACGAGCCGCGATCGACCGCCACGGCAAATGGCGACCTTACAGTCACAGTCAGAGCCAAGTCAACTTGGCCAACAACAGTCAGCCAACAGGCAACAACTAGTCAACCAGTCGCCCCATTCAGTTAGCCAGTCAGCCAGTTGGCCGACACCAATACAAGTACCAACAGCAACACCAACTCTCTGTTGCTGTTGTGGTTGTGTTTTTGTCGTGGCTGTTGCAGATCGCAGATCAACGTTAGAAATGGAAATGCGCTTCGTTGCATACAATGGCAAGGCAGCAACACAACAACAACAACAACAGCAGCAACAACTGCGAGCCAAATGTGTGTTACTGTAACTGAGCCAAGCAGCCAAGTTGGCTGGCCAGTTAGTTAGCCAACAGCGACTTTGGTTTCGTTTTCGATCTTCCTGTCATTGTGTTGGTGTTGCTGCTGTCGCTGTTGTTGTTTTTGTTGTTGTATTTGTTGTCCCTGTTGTTGCTGTTGTTATTGCTGTTGCCTGTTGGCGCGTGCTCATGGTGCCACAGTTGTTGCATGTTGCTGCTGGTGCACTTGTTGCATGCGCCCGCAGCAACAGGTGAGAGTTGTCATTGTTGTTGCCCAGAGTCGTGCGCAATAAACGACGACAACAACAGCCGCAGCCGCAGCAGCAGCAGCAACAGCGAAAAGAAGAAGATGAACAACTACAACAACAGTAAACACTAATGGGCAATGATCTTTTATCGAAGTTCCACATAGTTCTACTTATTGTTGTTGCAACGGAAGAGTTCATCAAGTGGAGGTTGTTGCTGTTGCAACGGAAGTGCTGAAAGTGTCAGATCTGACGTTGAGGCATTTACAAATTTATTTAAATGATAATCAAACATTTTGAATACTCAATTAAATGAGTATGAGTGTACTTGTAATTTGAAAAGTATTCAAAATTAATGTAGTAACGAAACTTTTAAAAAGTTAAAGTTGAATTTTGCTATATTAAATCGTGAGTCATGTGATGATGATGATGATCATGTTGATTATGACGATGATGATGATAATAATTCTAGAGAACTAAAATTATAAGCATATAGTATATTCAGATCAATTGATCATGTCTACCTACACGGCGTATGAGTAATGAAATTTGATCAAATTGCCATCAACTCTTGCTTACATGTTAACTTTTTTACCCTATTTAAAGAGACTTGGAAATGCTGCTGCATAAAGTAATATAGCTACTTACAGGGTATTAAGAAGTCAACGACAACTGTTGCATATTCACTTTGTTACTAGTGCGTCACATTACATTATCGTTACAATTAATTTCCAATGCAAAATGCGGTTGAAAGCTTTATAAAGTATACGTTAAGTTTGTGGGAAATGTAAGAATTTAAAAATAAAGACTCATTTCTGAATGATGAATAAGTTTAAGTATAAATTTAAGATTTCAAGAAATATGCAAACTGCTTAATTACTATTCATCCTTGATCTTCAATGCCCTGTTAGCATATTTAGCTAATTGCCATGTTCGAAATGATTTCATTTATTAGTTTAATTAACTAACCGAAACACATTTGAACGCAATTAACATGTTTAACTTAATGTGAAACAGAATGTAATTGGCAATATGGTTAATATATGTGCGAAAAACTGAAGACAACTGAAGGTCGTCTTGGGGAAATATGCTACTAAAATGCAATTTATAAACAAATTTCTAGAAAGTAAGCAAATGCAACATTTGAAACTATTATAAAGTGAGCGAACATAATTAAATCAAATGATGGGAAAAGTGTAATAATAATAAAAATACATGTAATCGATCATTTCCGCCTTTTGCCAACGAAAACATATAAAAGTAAATTGATGAATTCATCCCATTCAATATATGATAAATAGTTGAATGGCTGAAAAGTAACAATAGCAACAAAAACGCCTACATATAAATTAAATGCAAATTGTCTATTTAGAATAACAAAAAAACTTAATTCGCACTCGTATTGAAATCGCCAATTGGAACAATGGAAAATTGCTGCAATTGCTGCGAATAAACAATTTCAAGGTTTAACATTGGCCACGACTTCAACGATGTATAATTAACAAAAATTTGGCTCAGACCTTGAACAAAATACAAAATGCAACAAACAAAAAAAAAAGCAAAATAATTGAGTATTGAAAATTGAGAATTGCAAATTATAATTTGAAACTGGTTGAGCCGAAATTGCACTTTGTGCCCAGAACAACTCTAGTATATGGCATCAAAAGCAATATTAACTGATATTAAATGTGCACACCAACTCGTTTTTCTATGGCAGACACTTGATTCTGTTCTATCTCGTACCTTTGAAGCCAATAAATTGCGTCGTCGTCGTTGCCATTTTGTTTTGTATACCCCGTAATTATCAATATAAAGTGTGTTATGAATTTGGAGTAAAATATCTGTTCTATATCATCTTTAATCCTTATTAATTCACAAATCTAATTCGATAAGTTTTTTTTTCGAAGATTTCAGAGATTCCTTTTTAGCTCTACAAGCAGTATTTGATTAATTAGTTTGCATTTTAAACTAACGCAACTAAATTAATAACTTAACGATGATCCAACATAAGTATGTTGGATTGAGGAAAGTCCAAAAACGCAATTAGAGAAAAAATATTTAAAATTAAAATCAGAGTAAATTTCTAATCCGTTGAGGAAAGATAAAATCGTAAAGTTTGGGATACATTATTAAATAATTACTTTAAATACTTTGTAAACTTAATAAGAATTGCATAAGAAGCTTTAAAATTGTAAAGAACTATTTCTTACAGAAGAGGCTTAAGAGATAAGTCAGCATGATCTTCTATTTAATTGTAGAGGATCTCTTAGTTGAGCACACTCTGTTGCTTGCATTTTCACTTGATTTTTGTGATATTTTTTTTGTGCGGCGGCACATGTTTCTCTACATATGTATGTATTTGTAGTGTATATATGTACTCGATGTATATTATATGGCTACAAGTTTCAAGCTGCAATCCGGCCTTGATATTTTGCAAAAATTTATTTATGAAATCAAATGCATGCGAGCGAGAAATAGAGAAACAGAGACACCGGGACAGCGGGACAGTGAGACAGGGAGACAGAGACTTCGACAACGACACATAGCGACAGCTACAGATACTTGTTGCATTTATTATAGAACGAACGTTCGATTGAATGACTTCTCTTAGGTTTTTTTTTTTTCTGTATCTGTAACACGTAGACTGATTACTATGCTTCACACATTTATATCTGTATCTGTATCAGTATCTGTATCTTTCGGGCTTGGCTTGGTCTCTGCGCCTTGTTCCCTGCTCTCTCTCTCTATTTTGTCTATTTGCTGCTGAAAATGCAGGAAGCAACACTTTGAAAATACAAAATACGTTGAGGTTGCATTTTTGATCGTCATTTGGGGCTGGGCAGCTGAAAAAGCTGCAAATACATATACATAATTGCAAATTGTATTTTCTATGTAAATATGGCGAAATTAAAAAAAATAAAGGAAGAGGAGTGAAGAATATTTAAAATAATACCAAAAAGGCGTTGGGCTGGCGCTGCGAATCGCTCAATCTATGGCCCAAAGGAAGCAACAAATTGCTGCCTGTTGCTGCTGCTGTTGCTGTTGCTGTTGTTGTTGTTGTTGTTGGTGTTGCTCACTCTCGTTGCTGCCAGAGGAACGTCCATCATAATCAACGTCCATCATCAGCTGCTGTGGTTGCTGCCGCGTGCTCAGTTGACACACCCACCAAGTGGCTACTGCATGCACCAAAAGCTGCACGCCAACTGCCAATTCCAATTCCTCTTTTTCTTATCCTCCTCCTCCTTCTTCTCCTCATTCTCCTTGTTGTTGTTGATGTTTTTGTTGTTATCCCTAGTCGGCTACTTTTGGCATTGCCCGCCTCCAGCGATGGCAGCAAGTAATTTTTCATCACCAGCAAAAGTCTAAGCCATCCCCAATACCCATCTTCAAAACTAAAACTCTCTTGGCTACCAGTTTTTCCAAGGGACCCACAACGTCAGTTGCCAGTTGCCAGTTGCCAGTTTTTCAGTTGCCTTTTGTATAGGCGCCCCATGTACATTCGCATATCTGATATTAGAATCTCAATTAGTTTTCCTATGCACTGTCTTTATGCGTATGCTCTGAGCATGTTGGAGGTATTGTAATTTACTTTTGGAGGCAGGTTTTAATGGCCAACAAGTGCTTCAAAATGTCCAAGTTAATAAGCAGGCAGGCAACAGACCTACAAGCAGCACTGTAACTAAAACCCAAATCACATTGTCTACACAGAAAAAAAAAATCATTCTAAAATTCAAGTTTTAAATTCTTGATTCAAACTGGAATTTATTAAGCACATATTAAAGATATAATTGTTAAATGTAGACTATATACGAATCAAATCTCAATGACTCAGCTCCAAAATATGCAGATAGAGCTGAATAATTCATTTTCAAATATTTAAATTCATTTTTAAATATTCTTAAGTCTGCAGCTAAACTGCAACAACTAGTTATTTGGAAAAACCCTTTGTATGTGTTCAAAAATAACTCAAAATATTTGATAGCATTTTCAATATTATTAAGTCAACAGTGAAGCTGTTACAACTATTTGGGAAAACCCTTTGTTTGTGTTCAAAAATAACCCAAAGTATTTCCTTGTATTAAAAATTGTTGGACATAACAGCTCCTCTCTGCTCCTCACTGCTCCTCTCTGCTGTTATGTTAATGGCAAAAGCTAACATTACAGAATCCCTAAATTGAAATATAAGGTCACACCTTTCGTGTCTCTTCCTCCTTTGATCGAACCGTGTAAATGGCTGGTTGTAAGGCAAACTAAAGAAAATAAAATCTAAATAAATAAAAGGAATCATTAACAATAAAATAAAAACAAACTTATAATTTATTCCCGGACAACATTTGATTGACTTAATTACAATAATTTTAAATTTTCTTAAGTCTGCAGCTAAACTGCAACAATCTAGTTATTTGGAAAAACCCTTTGTATGTGTTCAAAAATAACTCAAAATATTTGATAGCATTTTCAATATTATTAAGTCAACAGTAAAGCTGTTACAACTATTTGGGAAAACCCTTTGTTTGTGTTCAAAAATAACCCAAAGTATTTCCTTGTATTAAAAATTGTATTAAATCAGCAGTTAAACAATTACAGTCAGTACAAAAAACTCAATACATTTAACTGTTTACGGCATTAATATATTTAAAAATAAAAAAAGCTAAAATTAATGCAAACGCCAACAACGACAACGGCATTTGAATAAATTAGTGTAATAGTCAGATTAAATGGCAACGACAACAACAACAACAACAAATAGTTGTTGCCTCGTTGTTTGTGTGTAACTAGGAAATATCAAAAACTGGTAGCTGCCCGAATAGTAAAAGCCCCACAATTACAATTATAGCAACAAAAATATATATTACGACAACAACAACAGACAAAACCACAACAACACACGACTGGCGACTCGGCAAGAATGCAACAAAAACAAAAACAAAATTGAAAAAAAAAACTTAAATATTTTTCAGCATATGAAATAATAATAAGAATAATAAAAAAAAAGTGCAACAGGTTTTGTGTGTGTTTTCGCGCTAACCTTGAAATAAAACTCGTTTAATCATTTCTCAAGCGACTCGAAAATGCAATGAAAACAACAACAACAACCACAACAACAACAACTACCACAACAACAAAAACCACAGTTGTTATATGTGTATGAAACGTTAAATGGCGCATTATAAATTAAACAATTTGAACAGAGACTTTGTATTGGAAAATTTCGTATTAATCGCACATTAATTTTGTTTTTATTTTTGTCTCTCACTCACAGGTACAGTTGCAACAAAAACTCATTTCCGCATACACAATATAAAAATATAGATATAGAGATACCATATAATGGCGGACTGTTCATTTGTCAGATGCCAGCAGGAGCGTCGTCTCATCAAAAGGGAGCTAATGAAATGGTCCAAGGATATGCTGCACATTGTGGGTAAGTGGCCAAAAACGATTTACTCTTTACCACTTGGACACAAAATCCAATTAAAAATAAAAATCTCCCGCTATGTCTGTATATAGCCAATAAGCCCAATAATTTCTTGTGTCTGTCCTGTCGGGGGAAAAGTCCTTTCCCTTTTTTTGTATGTGCTTTGAACCATGTTCGTAATACCTGTATTGGGGGATTTGCTGTTAAACGTTAAATGAAGTGTGTTGGCTAAAAAGTTCGACATGGAAATTGACTTTAGTCCGGTCCTAATCAACATAAGTTGAATTCTGCCCAGAGCTTACCATATGTTTCGCTCGACAGTATATAAGAGATGAAAATTGAGAAGGAAGAATATACATATAAAAAAAAAGATAAACAACAACAAAGCGCAAAGCCTCGGCCCACCATCAACAGCTACAGATACATTTATATTTACATTTACATTTACATTTACAGACTTATAGCTATAGATACTAACGCCAGCGTCGCAGTCGCAGTCGCAGTTAGCGTGAGCGTTAGAGCTAAAGCAAACACCAAGAAAAATTAACATAAATTGCAATTTTTTTTTCTTTCTCCTTGCTTATTGCATTTCTTTTGCTGGGCAACACAGCCTTATCCTTCGTCCTGTGTGGCAACACACTCATTTCGGTTTTTGAGCACGTTTAGCACGTTGCCGGCAAAGTCGCCAACGTCGCCTCCTCCCACCAATCCACCACTCCACCACCCAACCACCTGCATTAAAATGTTAAATGCCTTTTGTGGCTGTTGTTGTTGCTGTATTTTTTTCTATATACACTTTGGTGATGTTGTTGTTGTTCTGGCAACCACCACGACGACGAGCAGCTTTGGTCCTTGCTCTCGTCCTTGTACCCGCCATCCGTGTCTCCGTGCACTCAATTACTTCCTCAATGCGCTCCATAATGCTTATCGTCCTTGTTTCTAGTTGACATTCCCGCACTGCCAGCCAACGCTTCCAATGCCATCCACTAACCCACCATTTCCCCTCCCATTTTCCACCTACTTCTTTGCCATTTTCCTCCCGCTCATCCTCCTCTTAAACAAAACCCCAAACCCTTGGCACATTTTTCCAGCGACAATTTTTGTTGCCACTCAACGGGTGGCTGACTGAGTGGGTGGGTGGCTGGGTGGTTGGGTGGGTCTGAGTCAGTGGTTGGGTGTTGTTGTTTCGGCATCGTTGTCGTACGAAGCTGCAAAAAATCGTTGTCTGGCTTTCAGCTGGTGCAGCTTTAGGGTTGGATTTGGGTTTGGGTAAGTTTTTAGCTGCACTATTCTCTCTGTATGAGTGTGAATAGATTTGTGTGTGTGTGTGTGTGTGCCCAAAACGAAGTGCTATACGAGATAACGAAGCACACTTAAGCACACGCACACACAGCCAACAGGACGAACAGGACGACGACGTGTCCCTACGAAATATATTGCACAATATAAAAATGCAGACGACGACTGCCGAATGCGATGGGGTTCCCCTTTTCCCTCTCTCTCTTTATTGCTATCCACGCCGTGGCACCTCCACTGCCATAAGCCGAAAAGGCACCTACACCCGAATGCTAGTGCCGAAAGACGAGCCAACGAGCAGCTAGCAATGCCATCACCATCATTCTCAACAGCATACTCTTCCTCGTCCTCATCGTCAGCGCTGTCGTCGTTGTCGTTGTTGCAGTTGTTGTTGTTGTTGTTGTTGTTGTTGTAGTTGGCGACGTAGCTGTTTTTGTGGCCGATTTTCGACGCTGTCGCCGTCCCCACCACCACCACCATTAGCAATGCCACCTCCATCGCCAAAATGGGAGTCAAGTTTCCAACGAGCAACGATTTCGTCGTTTTTATATTTTCCAGCTTTTTTCTTTTTTTCGCCCACCCAACGACACTCTCGTGTTTTTGGTAGATCGAAGAAGATGCTATACACCAGGCTGGTGGTTGGGGTATATATATAAATGTCTGCGTGTGTGTAGTAGTAGAAGTAGGGGTGTGTGTGTGTGTGTGTGCTTCTCGCCTGTTGCATCAGTGGGTTCAACCGGCTGACTGTGTGTTGTTGTTCAGTTCCTCGGATGGCAATGGCTCAATCAGTGGTGGCGTTCCATTTGATTGTAATGGGATCTACCACTTGTAGCTTCAACAAGGCTAAATTCACTACAGCTAACAATTTGTGTGTGTTGTCTTGAGGCAACTCGAACATAATTGGGAACTAAGAAGATGACGCATAAGAATGTCAAAAATATATGGGATTAAGAGTTAGGAATATGAACTATTACTGATATATTTATTGGTTGATTAGATTGAATATTATTATTAATTTTAATTGACGTAACTAAGAACTGAGAAGATGACGCATAAGAATGTTAAAAATATATGGGATTAAGAGTTAGGAATATGTAATATTACTTATACATATATTTATTGGTTGATTAGATTGAATATTATTATTATAAAGGCTATAATCTATTCTTGGCTGGAAAATAGGTTTTTAGAGAAAATGTAACAGAATATTATAATAATATAATTAGTAAGCTAAACTTTAGTTATTGAAATTCATTATTTATCACAGAATTTTTGAATTCTTTATTTAAAATCCTAGTTTTTGGGTTTGCTTTAATTTTTTTCGACTTTAATTAACAACTTAAATACATATTTAAAATGTCATGTCAATTAGCAAGACAGTTTTCAAGCTAAAACATAATTTTAAAATAATTAATACAAATTTTTGTAAATATTATAAAAAGAAATTTTATTCTAATTTCAAAAAACACATTCAAATATTATCCATTATTTTTATGGGTAGAGTTGTTAATTACAAAAACAATTATATTAAATATATATATTATACTATATCTATTAATGCTCTCGCTGATATGCATATTAAATTTTTATTCAACAATTAATACAGAAACAGACTTAATATGGTAATATTTTAATTTTACTTCATGACTTAAACTATAAATATCTTTCCACAAATTCAGTTTATAATTTTATTAACTTTAAATTCCGAGTTAAATTCCGTCAATTAAAATTGATACTCATTAAAAAGACTGTCCCATTTCCGAAATCAAAATCGTAAATAATATATTAATTGTTTTTTTCTTAATACAAAACAACTTTAAGACAAAGGAATAAATTTTAAAAAAAAGTCGAGCATTTAAGAGACGTAGAAATAGAAAGAAAAAGGATGTAAAGAGTAGAGCGAAAGTGTCAGAGTATTGTTGTGTATAAAGGAAAAGCGAATCAGCAGGTGCTGGGTAAAATTGTGGGCTGCAGTTTTTCCACACCATTTGGGTTCACTTTATATATGTACGTATATAAAAATATATATATATACGTGTACTTGTAGTTAGTGCGGCGTCTCTAGTATTCGTATATTGGGCGAACGCATCTTTCGATTACAGCAATAACAATCACAACAACAACAACAACAACAGCTTAGAGAGGAGTAGAATAAGGACTTCCTTGTTCTCATTCTCGTTTCACATTCTTTTTGTCGTTGTAAGAAGGCATTTTTATACGCTGCGCCTGCAAAATGGTGAAGGGAAGAAGGGGAAGCTTCGATGTGGATGCAACAAGCGTTGAGGCAGCTCGTCGCCTCAGCCAACAGCTGTGTGCGTGGGCATGGGCGGGTAATTCAAACCACAGTACCACCCTACCAAAACCCTCTTCCTACCCTCCCCCAACCAAGCAGTTTGCACCAAATCCTACACAGGATTTTATGGACTACGCAATGGGTACTCCTCCCAACTTTCCAGCCAGTCGCAGTGTTCTTTTCATTTTTCTTTTATTTTCGTTTTGCAGTTTTCTTGCTGCAGCAACAGCGTGTTGTTCTTGTTGTTGCTGTTGTTGCGTAGCATTTTTTTCTGGCGGTTTTTAGGTTACATTTTTACGAGTTCTACGCTTCCACTCTGCGAGTATTTCGCGCCGCCTTTGCTGTTATTGTTGTTGTTGTTGTTGTTGTTGCTTGTGGCCACGACGACGACGACGATGACGCTGAGAGACGACGAAGGAAACGTAGACGTTGCCACTGCCACTGCCACTGCCGTTGCTGCCACAAATGTTCTTCGTGTGTGAGTCGACGGCGCGGCGCTGCAACATCAGCAAGGACGCAACCAAATTCATGCGCTCCTTAGTTAAAGTGTATCTGTGTATTGGTTTGTATATATGTGAGTGTGTGTGTGTCTGTGAGTGTGGAAGCGCCACAAGTGGGTGAGTGGTTGAGTGGGTGTGTGGATGAGGATAAGGCCAGGCTAGCTTGCTGGCCAGGCTGCCTTTGCTGCCGGGTTAGTTTCGTGCACAGAAATTGGAAAATAGATTTTTTGGTTGGCTGCCTTTGGCCTTTTTTTTTTTGTTGTTGCTTTCTTCTTTCTTTTTCCACCTCGTTCTTTCTTTTCTATATATCGTTTGGCATTTTTTTGTAGGTCCTTTTTATATTTGAGGAGTGAGCAGGATGCAGTGACCGGCCGGCCAGAGGACCAAGACCAAGTCCAGTCTAGGCTTGGTCAGGAAGTCAACTTGGGCATTGGGTGGTTTAGCTGTGGTTTACTTGGTTTGGGCCCTGGCCCAAGGTAAGAGCCAGAACAATGTGCGCCGCAGGAAGCCAGCAAACGAGGCTGGGATACAAGACGCTGCTCCTGCCCCATTTGTTGCATTCCCTCCGTCGGTTTTTTTTTTTCTATCGTGCATAGGAAAAAATGAAGCGGAAGCACGAAAAAGCACAAAGTTAACGCGGTGGCTGTGGATGGACGGGGTTAGTGGGTGGCTTGGGTAGCTTAGGTGGTTTGGGTGTCCTTTTTGGGTGGTTTCGACGACAAGGATCGAGCAATATGGCGCTAAGAACATTGGGCAAAATGCAGTGCGAAAAAAAAAGAAATTTATCTGTATGTATTAAAAAAAATTGCACATTATGTGCGTGTGCATAGGGAGAGGGCGTGTGTGTGTGTGTGTGTGTGTGTGTGTGTAGGTGGGTGGTGGGTATAAGCAAACAGCAAAACACACAAAAACAAAATGGAGCAAAAAAAAATGGAAAATGGAAAAAGAAGAACACTAAAAAAATGCAGCACGTTGTACGTTGGGTGGTTTTTTGGGGTTTGGGGTTTGGGTTTTGACTTCGTCGTCGTTAACGTCGCAGTCACCGTCGCCGTCGGCGTCGCTGCCAGCGTTGACTACTGCATTTTATTTTGTGCTGAAAAAGTTTCGTGTGCTCGAAAAAAGTTTCGTCGCTTCGTTGACGTCGTTGTTGGCGTCGTGCGCTTTTGGTAGTTTTTGCTGCAAGGGAAAACGAATAGACGACGATCGGAGAAGGGTGAGCGGAAGTAGAGGGAAGGCGAAACTAACCTCACTCTTCACTCTTCCATGAGTGTGTGAGTGTGGGTGTATAGCTTTGTCTGTATGTGTGTAAGCAAGGCATTTGACTGGGTTTGAGTTTTGCAGCTACATTTGGCTGCACTCGGTTGGTTGGCTGTGCTCTGGCATGAACGGGGGCATGGGGCATGAGGCAGGTTGCGCCTTGTAGTTTGGTGGGTGTCTCCTGACATTTTTGTCGAATTTGCAGTAGTTCGTTTGGTAGTAGTTGTAGTTGGGCAGCGATGCTGACGCCGACGGCAACAGCGACTGCACAACTATTTTTCGTGCTACGGCGTTTGGTGCGCATTGTGCAACAAGTGAGTTTGGCAGCAGCCACCAACAGGACGACAACTAGTTTTCGGCACCAGCAACAGCAGCAAAGCGACAACCCAAAAAAGAATATACCACCAACAGACTCTGACAGAATCGTCCTTTTGCCCCAATCTGTTGCCAAGTTTGCCAGTTTGCCAGTTAATTGTGTAAATTTTCAATGGGCAACCAAAGTGGCAGCAATTGTGGCATCAACTGAATCAAATCATTCAGCATTTTGTGGCCAAAGTAACTGAGTTGGAGGCTGCCAGTTGTGGCATCCATTGTGGCATTCTCTGATTCAAGTGTGTGTTGATTGAAGCAACAATTGGCGCCAACTGTTGCACACTCAAAAGCGTTTTTGACGTTGCACGTTGCACGTTTCACGTCTGACGTTACCAGTTTGACGTTTGACTTTCGCCGTGTCGCGTTCCGTATCAAGTGCCACACGCTTCACAAAAGTGTTGTGCGCTTTTCAGAGCAACACTTCCGGTCGCAGATTCGTCATTGCATTGTGTATTACAATGTGTGAGTGTATATATGTGTGTGTTCAAATTTAATTAAAGACCTTGTCACAGCTGCTCTCTGATAATTTATGTGTATGCATTAATTAAAGCGATCACACACGGCCATTTACATAATTATAAACAAACTAAGATACGAGTAGAGACTTCAAGATAATTTACTTTTGTCTGGCATATGTTGAACTTGACTCTTTCTTTACGAGTGTTGTCAACGCCTAATTGAATTGATTCCATGACATACCAAATTTCGAATGCAATTCAATTAAATAAACATACGTTTTCAAGAGGTGGCCGAGATGGTGAGTGATTATTCATCGAAAATTATGTGTTGAAAATTTGTTTAGTTTCAAAATTTATATATATTTATTAATATAAATAGAACGCATTATATTAACCCGTTTTTAAAACGAAGTGAAATTAAAATATTTTTTAGTTATAAATAAATTATTGCAATCATTTGTTTATTGAGTAATACCATTTAGCTACGCAGTTTATTCTACTGATTTTTATCAACCATCACTAAAGAATTTAAAACATGCAGATATTTGAATTCTTTCAAAAGTAGTTTAAGTGCTTACAAATGTATTAAGTTACAACTTGCCAATAATCTCAAATATATGTTTCAAAAGTGAGAGATCCAAATAAAATATGGTATAGTTAACTGTGTTTTAAATAAATTTGATCTGTACATAACATTTTTAATGGCATTTTCAATTAAATTTAATTTAACATTAAAATAAAAATTTAGCTTATGCGGTATTGTGTTTGGAAAAAAAATTAGAAACGTTTAAAGTCAATACAATTTAAAATTCATTTATTCTGCGATTTGTGTACAAATTGTAATCATCCATTGAAAGCCCTTAATATTTATACATGTTTTAAATTAAAACTTTCAATTGACTCAATTAACAAATGTTAACAAATAAAATAAAAAAGCTTTCAACATAATTAATATTATGATATTAATAAGTTCTTCAAATGAAATAACCACAAATGCGTAATATTGAAAATCAAAATTTTATATATTTCTGCTTATCAACCAATTTTTTTAAGTCTAAATTGGGGGTTTTTCTGGCCTTTGATTATTTTGTTTTAAACACAAATTGTTATTTCATACAAAAAAGTGTCTTCGAAGCATTCTTGTCTTTTTTACAATGACAACTAATAAATTCTAGCTTATAATCAAATAAATGTCAACAATTATAAAAATATGAACAAAATCGTTAGCCCCAAAAATGTTGGTAAGCGTTAAGCACTTTATTATGTTTTAGGGGTTAAGTTGAAAAGCTCTTAGAAGTTTGTTTTGACTTACAAAATTTCGTGAATGTAAAGTGGAGAAACTGTGCAAAGCGAGAATAAACAAAATGTACACAACAATTACCTGTTATAGACGAAAGCCAAACAAAAATGCAACACTTTGCAAACTATTAAAGCCAAAAAGTCGAACAGCTCTGTTGACAGATTCCAAAACACTTGCACAAACTGCACGTTTACACTCATAAAATTTATACTTTATACTTGTATGTACATATTGTGTATAAGGGCCCGAAACTCGACAAACAACATGATACGTCCTCCCTTCAAGCTGGCCTTTTTCCCAGCTGTGAAAGCTGAAAGGCAAACGTGTAACAAGAATTTTATGCTTATATGAAAATTCTTTGAAGAAAACTTTAGCAAATAGACAACAGAGCGAACTACACATGTACAACACAACACAACACAACACAACACAACATACAAGTTGGGGGCAACAATCGGCAACAGGAGGCAACAGGCAGGAGCACGATGCAAACAACAAAAGCCAACAATGTGCCAAAGGAGCAGCCACATCAGATACCTCCCCCCTTATACCTCTCTGTGTTCCACAGAGACGTCCCCCCTTAGAGTTCACAACGTTGGCGATGACGATGGCGACGACGTTGCAGACGTTTGTATTTGACTTTGTAACATCGTTATACAACAACAATAACAACAACAAACTAGCGCACTTGTTGCATAAGTCACCCACACACACGCACACACACACACACAGCTTGGCCCACACCAACAAGTGGCAATGGCGACGCACAAAAGTATGCAAAGACTTGTGAATTCACACATTTCTAACAACACGACAGCAACTGCGACGTCGACGTTGACGTCGCTGCGGATGCTGCTGTTGTTGCAGCTGCTGCTGCGTCGCGACACTTTCGGCGATTTTCGACGAACACGATGTGGCAACATCCATGTGTGTGTGTGTGTGTGTGACTGTAAACTTGCCCCCTTCTCCCAGTTTGGCCAGCAACAGTTGTCAACAGTCGACAACATGTTGTTGTTTGCGGCAAACGAAGACATTGTGCCCCGAAATGTAGAAAGTTGAGAAAGAAATCGAAAGAAACAACAACTCTATTAGCACAACGATGCTGGCATCAAAATCATTTCCAGTTTATATTGCTTTTGGACATTCATTTTTAGCCTAACTACCAAAAAAAAAGTGGGAATATCGAATATTTCCTATAGTTTTTTTCTACTCCATTTTTTTGCTCCATTTGCTTTGGCAAACAATGGAAGGATGTGAAGGAAGTGTCTGCTGGATATTGCCTTTGTGTGGACACTACAGACTGTACTTTCATTTTATCAGCCACAAGGCAGCATCTTGGCCAAAAGCAAAAAAGGAGCTTCGAGACGATGACAAGCACAATGTGAACAATGTAATCGATAAATATGCAACACAGCACAGTTTGTAAAAATACATTGAAAATGCATTAGACGTTGCACTATGACATGAATTTCAATCGCTGGGGGTCTCGCATTTCGTTTGGGCTTTTGTTTCTCTATTCTCTATGTTTCTTTTATTTTTTTCCCCATTTATTGTATATCTCTATTTTTAATTAGAAGCGTGAAAAGTAGCTAATGCATTAATCGTGTGCTATAAATTTCAAAATGCAAGCAACTCTCCTGACAGGCAATCAAAGTGCACACAGTTTCCATGTGCTTTCAAGGTTGACAATGCGAAAAATACAATAATAATAATAAAATCCAGTTACCTGCTAACAACGCAATCAAAACGCAATCTAAACTCAGTTCAGCTTAGCTCGACTCAACTCAACTTGACTCTGTCTCCAGTCAATTGCCATTTGCTGGCCACTAATCAAACGTAACGAAATTACTTACAAGCATAAACATGCTTCAAATCAGACAGGTTCGCCTTGAGATTTGACCAAAATGGCGTTGCAACGGTAAAGCCGGCGGCTAACTATCGTCTAACTTTGCCACTAACTTGTTGCGCGACATTTACACGGAAGCAAAAAGTCAAAACAGCTCTTAACTCTGTATCTGTATTTGTATTCGTATTTATAACTGAATTTGTATCTGTGTGTGTGTCAGAGAACGAATAAATTGTGCTATGCGGCGTATACGTGATATGCCAAATGCTACGCACGCTGATTATCGATATGATCAGTTTTAGATGGCATAGAATTAAATGAAAGTAAGCTTTCTATAAAGCTTAAAAGGAGGCTTGTCAATTGGAATAATCTGTATAATCTTAAGTCAATATTTTCACATGAAATAAATATTAAAATGCTCAAAGGATAACTATCAAAAATTATAAGTATATAATAAGTATGTAAATGTGTATAGTAGATAGTTTAATTAAATGTCTTCTAAGTTTTTTAAGGTCCGATTACTCTGTCAAAAGATTTCATGTTTAGTGCGTTCTGTTTCTTCTGATAAATTCAAATGATCGTTAAATATTCAATTGGAAACAGTTAAATAAATAAATATATTTTGTAATTAAAAAAAAAAAACCAATCGGGTCTTATGGGAATTACATAATTGAAAGTGATATCATACTATATTTGCAGTAGACAAATTACTAATAAGATGTATTGTACTAAGGTTTAAGCTATCCTAAACTGTGAGCTTACATATTTGCATTGTAAATATTATGATAGTGTGGTATCTAGAACTCTTGGCTAACATTTGCCAACACACTAGTTAATTTCTCATTTCTGTACTTTAATCGCAGTTGCATACAACTTTTCTTACACGCAAAAACACAAATACTTATAAATATGACTTGCAACACAGCCTAAAATGTGATTCATAATAAATTGCATTAGTTTAGCTTGCGACTAAAAAGACGATAAAAAGTAATCCACAAAGTGCAATATTGAAATCGAACACAGTGCAATGTATATAAATATATGTGTATATGATACATACATTTTCATACACATGTAATAATGCCATTCCATAAATAAGAACGTAATAAGAAATCAAGCAAAATTGATTAAAAGCTTATCAGTCCGAAGAAGAAGAAGCAGCTGAAACAGAAGCAGCAGAAGCGAAAAAGGGAAGCAAAAATTTGATTTCGAAAATCGATTCAATAAAAAGATGTTGTGCAAATCAAAAGTGTCTCAATAACTTTTTTGTGTGGCAATATTCAATGCGTTGTCACCTATGTATGTTATTGTTGTTGTTGCTATTGTTGTTGTATAAACAAATGAAAGCAAAGATAAGAGAACCGATGAGTTGACTACGTGTCTGCTTCTTTGTTAATTAATACTTGTACTTCAAAGTGTGTGGATGGATTTAAATTTGTGCAACATCAAGTTGTAATCATTTACGCAGTTTTATATTTAAATTCAATACTCTCGATTACACATAAGCACAAATAATTTCTTATACCTTATACCCTGTAAGCATAATATGTTCAAGAGGGGTGTTCTTTTAAGTAATGCATTGTAGATAATCCAATGCAGTTTGAATGCATATTATCAACATCAACAGTCATGTCGTAGTAAACTTGCATGTAGACTTTACGGTTCTACTTATCTGCACATCTAGAGTTATTTTTAATACCCTGTAACCATACCATAGGCCAAGGGGATTAAATATTGCTACAAATTGGGATTAAATATATTACAAATCGAAAAACCTTTATTTTTTGTATGTGTTAATGTCCGAAACTTCCCAAAGCTCAGACAGATGTTTATACTCGATTGAGTTCTATAATTTCACTTAACTTTCCTAGCCTACTGTAAAAAAGCTTTCTCTCCCAGGGACAAATTTTGACAAAAACGGCTATAAATATATTTATTTTTTATTAAACATCAACATATAATCGGACAAACTCCGATTTAAAATTATGTTTGGCATATATTGTAGAGTATCTGTTAGTCTGAAACACTCTGAAATAAACTCTTTCTATTTGTTATGATTACACATATGCACAATAACTATAAATCAATGAACGAGAAGTCGCAAATCTGAATCTGAGCTTTGCTGCCTCGAAGGGTAACGGCAACTGTCTTCTCTCTCGCTGCCTTCTCTCCTCAAACGCAACTGTTGCGCTCTCGTTCACAGTTGTTGTTGTTGTTGTTGTTATTATTGTTGTTTTTATAGCGGCAAGCAAGGGCTCTTCATATGAGCATGTATGTACGTATGTATGTATGTGAGTATGTGCATTTATGAGATAATACCTTGAACGTGCGTCAGTTCAGGTCGTTGTCGTTTAACTGCCGCCAACGCCGCACATAACACATGACTGCCACTGTTGTTTCTGTTATTGTTGTGGTTGTTATTGTTGTTGTTGTTGTTGTTGTAGTTATAATTGTTGTTGTAACTTTTACTGCTATTATAGTTAATAGTTATTGTTGTCTGGTCATCACATGCACAAGTGAAATGAAAAGTGTGCAATGATTTGGCAACAAGCGTATACTATTTTTATCAATTTAACATTAGTCAGTACACTGATAAATAAAAACGATATAACGAATCGGGAAGATTTCAATAACAAACAAAATTTAATGAAAGATTTAGTTAACCAACAATATAAGCAAATTTTAAATTTCAAATTTTAAAAATCAGTAGTTGGGTAAGATGTAAAACTTTTATTCACACATAACACACTAACTAATTCAATTAAATTAATAAAACTAATGCACTTATTTAAAAGTTTATTGTACTTGCTGTATTATGAATATTTGAATTAAACAAATAAATATATAATAACTATGTTAAGAGAAACTTTACAATAAAGATATGCTCTACAATTTTAAGAATGTAGCTTTTCGACGCTTCCTACAGCCTCCAAAATATTAGAGATCGTTCCGTTCACTGGTTGAAACCGTACAGAAAGATTTTGGTTCATGTCGCGTACCAGTTTCAAGAAACTCTGTTCCCAAGATTTTGGTTCGAGCCTTGGTTCAGTTTAATAACACTAAACAGTTATATATTTTCAAATGATTTGCATTTATCTTGACTTTTTATGCTTATGAAACTTGTAATTTTAAAATTCTTAATTCTTCTTTTAATAATCTCACTTAAAATTAAAATTTTATAGAATTATTTTCTTTACATTAAAAAATCAACTTCAACTGTTGTTTAAAATATGCGTCAAGAACTAAATTTTGTACCAGTGTAGATACGCGAGTGCATTAGTGGCACATTTCTTCTACTTTTTTGACAAAGTCAACTGCGCATTTAGGCACTCATCCACAATTAGCAGCTGCAGTTTTCGATATTTTTCCATTTACTATAATAGTTAGCACTTGCCAAGCTTCAAGGAGAACCCAAAGTTCAGAACAACAAAAAACCAAGCGACCCACAACAGACAAGCCAAAATATTATGAAGAAAAAAAAAGCTAAAGCTACACTTAAACTCATTTACATGTTGCATTTGTGGCCGACTGAGTGTGAGAGTCAACGGGTAACTTGAGTTTGAGTCAAGTTCTGAGTGCTTGAGGCGAGTTGAGTGAGCTGAGGAAAAAGGGGCAACTCACCACGCGGCGACGCGTCATTAATGAGCAGGAAATGCAATTCTTGTGAGAGGAGAGGTGAATTCTCAGCTAGTGCTTATTAATGTATGAGTGAGTGGTTAATTTTTGAGCGTCATTTATGTGAGTAGCAGATAAATGTATGTATGTTTATGTGCATAGGTTTTAAATGTATCTTGTACGACACTTGTTAAGGGCTGATAAAGTACTCAAAAGTATGTGTAAAGACAGGGTATTCCCCTGTATTAAATGTAGGATAAATTATACTTACATTTAACTGCATTTAAATTAAAATTTACATGCACTATAAAATACCCGCATGGCCTGCACCCCCCCTCTGCAAATTCCCACTCTTACATACTCCCAAAAAACAAAGTCCAGCTAATTGCCTTGACAGCGACGCCGCAGCGCAGCAGCTGCAATTCATTTTTTACAACTTTGCATATGTATGCGTGCATATTAAGCAGATGTGTGCGTGTGCAAAATAAAAAAGCGACAAAAAAATGTGGTGAATAGTAAATTTGAGATGTTGTGTGTTGCTGTTTCTCTCTATCTCTGATATCTGTGTGCATTGTTCTAGCCTCAGCTTACAACTGTATGTGTTTGTATGTGTGTGTGAGCGTAAGGTTGAGTGACTTTTGTTGTTGTGTTAATTGTAAGCTACATTTCTTATAGTCAATTGTCAACAATGTCAAGCCAGCTGAGACAGAAGAGACAGCAGCTGAGCATGGAGTCGAGTGAACTCGACTTGAAACTTGGGTTAACTTCATACATATATAACTAAGTACTCAACTGACTCCGACACCGGCTATTTAGCTATTTTGGCAGCGCTGCGCGCAGTCGGCTGGCTTTTTTATCAACGCGCGCTGGCGTCGCAGTCGCCACAACGCGTTGCAGTTAGAGTTTCATGCAGTTGTTGTTGGTGAGAATTGCATTACATTGCACTTGGTTTTGCGCTCTCTTACGAGCGCTCTCTCTCTGTTCTTGCACTCTCTCGCTCAGTCGGCTTGATGGTCCCTGTGGCTGTCTGTGTGTGTGTGTGTGTGGCTTTACCCCGTTATTGTTACTCCTAAAGTTCTCGCGTTTGCGCGCCTTTGTCACTCAATGACTCAACAAGCTCCTCTCTCACACACACATGCATACACTTGGACTCACTCTCGCTCTCTCAGGCGCGCTCTCTCTCTCTTGTTGCTCTCTCAGCATTCTAGTTGTGGGTTTTTTTTTGTTTTTTTTGCAAGCATGAATGCGCTTGTATGCAATTTTGACGTCGCTGTCGTCGTCGTCAGCGCTGTCTTCGTGTTGTTGTGATATAATTTTTGCAGTCGGCTTCGGCAGTCGCATAAACACAACGCATCCGATATGCAACGGAACGCATTTTCGGACGCGGCCCGAACCGTTCCGAGGTGTAGCGTCCGACGATCGCGTATATCAATCGTAAAGCATTAAGCGCATTCTTCATTTTCATTCTAATCAGTCGCAATCCAAACCGAAATTCCAAAACAAGTGTCCAAAAATTAAGAAAAATTAAAAAAAAATATATGTATAAAATATATTACAAATTAAGGCGACTTAATTAAAACTAAAACTTACAAATTGGAGTCTAGTATGTGATATGAAAGTGTGTGTGTGCAGTTCTGTGTTAGTTACAAATGTGAAAATGTCTCAACAAATGACAGCAGCTGCAGCTGTGACACATTGCGTATACGCAACGTTTGCCCTTTGGTGCAATGCACGCACTTGGCTTTTCATTGATATTTTCGGTTGTTCTTGACTGACAACTGACAACAGCAACAACAACAACAACAAACGACAGCGACAATAATAACAATAATAGCAACAATAACGAAGCTGCAGTCGCTGCTCGTACTTTTGTGTGTGTGTGCGTGTGTGTCTTTGTGTGTGGTGTGTTTGTGTGTGTGCACTGCGGTCGCTGGCTGCTGCAGTCGCCGTCGCAGTCACCGTCGCAGTCGCTGTCGCCGTTGTCGCTGGCATGCAAAACGCGGAAAAGTTTTTTTCGCGCACTCGCAAAATTTTTATAGAATGCATTTTTATTTCGGTCTTTTGGTTGAATAGTTGCACTGCCCCGCGTGTGTGCGTGTGTGCCGCTGTGTGTGAGTGTGTGTGCGTGTGCATGTGCCTTCAATTTATTGTTAATAATATTGTATAATTAATATCAATTTCAATTAAAACAAATGTGACAAATATGCAACACATGCCATACAAAAGAATTGTGAATTCAAATAAATGGAAATATTTCCAAAGAAATTGTGCAAATTAAATGAATAACTCAAAAACATTGTTCACAAATTAAATACATATGTGCATATATTTAATATATACTGTTAATAGTTTCATTGCCAATCGAATGCATCACGCATCACATCTCATATTCGATATTTCATTTCATTGCACTTTTGTTACGTTCCAAAGAAACGCAAAGCGCAAAAAATTCATTTGTCGTGCCAAATTTACTTAAAAAAACAGTTGCAAAAAGAAGAAAATAGAAAATATTAAAGAAAGATGAGAAAAAAGTGTACTTTAGCATACAAATGAACTGTAGCAAACTTCAGCAGCAGCAGTAAAACAAAACAAACAAAAGCAGCCAAAAAAAAAAGAGAGGAGCTGAAAAAAAAGGAAACTAAATAGAAGTAGAAGTGGAAGTGGAAGTACTGTAATAAACTATGGTTGGGGTTTGAGAGGAGGAGAGCGAACTTTATGTGCAGGCAAAATGTAACAAATTTTTGTCAGTTTCAATTTTCGTCAGACAGACTAGGAACTTAACCAGGAGCTTTCCCCCAAAAAAAGAACCAAACCCATTGCCAACTGGCTGCTCCAGCATGACAATAGCCAGGTCTCTCAGGGTGCTCAGGCATTTACTTTGCCGTCGGGGCTTGCAGCACAGCATAATGAACGAGAACCCAAAAAAATAATAAAAAACTCTCAGATATATGCTAGAAAAAATGGCAAATTAAATAGCCAAAAAAAAAAAAAAGAAAATGAAAAAAAAGAAAAGAAAAGAATACGAAACGAAAATTGTTGGCTATGCTATGCTTGTCCGGCTAACAGCGAATTGGCCATGCGCTGCAGCAGCTGCGCAGCAATTGGAAAATGGCTAGGAAAATGCTTAACCCATGCGCTGCCTGCTCCAAATTGATGCTGTAGCTGAGCAAACTGACGTTGAAAAACTGAATTGCAGCGCAGCATTTGATTTTCGCATTTCCTTGGCTTACCTTCCGTTCGTTAGCATTTTCTCCCTCGTTCTCTCCTTCCGTTCTATTATTTTTTTGGCACATCCTTTTTACCCAAAACTTAAATTACTATTTACAATGGCTTTCAGTTGTTTTTGTTGCATTTGCCAGCTGCAACTTAACTGGCGAATATTTTTCTACAATTTTTCGCTGCCCTCAACTTTTATTTGAACCCCACTTCCCCTCAGATTCCCACTTGTTCCCTTAGTTTACAGCTTGCTAATTTCATTTGGTATTTTAGTTCAGTTTTCTGCTTTATTTCCACATTTTTTTTAACGTTAAGTAAATTTGATAAAAAGCTGCAACAAAAAAAAAAGAAAACAAAAAGAAATAAAAGAAAGAAAGAAAAAAGTGTTAAGCGGCGTCCAATCTTATCAACGGTCCATTGAAAAAAATCTGCTTTGCTGCGGAACGTGAGCGAAGAGTCAAATTATGCAACTGAGTGTAGAATATAGATTAAAAATTAAAGAAAATGAGAAATGAAAAAAAAACAACGTAAATTTACTGGCATTTTTCGAATAGTTAAAAAATTGATTAAATGTATCTTAAAGATACAAATTGTGCAATCATTGCGATCGCGAAGTTCAATACGCGCTTTTCACACGTTTTCCAACGTGGCAAAGTTGCTCATCGCTTTTATTTACCATTTTAGATAATAAACAACAACAACAACAACTGCAACAACAAACACAACAGCAGCAACAACAACAATATTTTTGTTATTAAATTTATGTTGATTTAAAAACAAAAACAAAACAAATACAAGTGCAATCCATTAAAAAATAAACGTTCAACTAACAACAAATAAATAACAAACAAACAAACAAACAACAACAAAAAGAAAACTAGCGAAAATAATTAAAAAAGTAGCAGTTACTTTTGAATTATTTTTAATGCTGCATTCAAAGTAAAATGTTATAATAAAACATATCACCAAATACAACAACAGCAACAACATATAATTATAATAATTAATACACACACAACAAACAATAACAACGGGCAACTGTCAAAATATACAACAAAAACAACAGCAACAAATCACACAATTGCCGCCTGTCTGTAAATTGAACATAAGAGATATAAACGCAAAATTAACAACAACAACAACAACGCAACAACAAAACGCGCTGAAAAAAAAAGGAAAAGCTGAAAACCGTTTCATTTTCACGTTGCATATTATTTACTTTGTGCGCCACATAAAAAATCAAAAAATAAAAAAAAGAAGGAAAATATCAACCAGCCAGCAGCCCAAAAAAATACATAGCATCAACAACAACAAACATCTGCAGCAGCAACAACAACAGCAACAACATCAGCAACAACAACCATAATTGCCTGCATTTTGCCTTTTGTGCGCGCACCGAAAAAAAGAGAAGAATTTTTATTGTATATGGGCACAACATATAAAAAAAATTATATATAAATATACATTTATATATATTTTTTTGCGCTGTATGCGCTGCACAGCCACAACAACAACGCAGCAGCATCAGCAGCAACAGCAACAACAACAACAACAACAACCGAGACACAATTACTGCAGAACGCCCCAAACAACTCCAACAACTCTGAGTTGAGTTCCGTGCCACGTCCAGTGCGACTGTAAATTGTTGTTGTTGCTTTTTTTACGCTGCTTCACTTATTACATTGTTGTTGTTGCTTACATCGACTGCGCAGTCAACGCGAGCAGCAGCTTCAGCAGCAGTAGCAGCCTCAACGCAGCAGCAACATCGACGCAGCAGCAACATCGGCAGCATCACCACATCAATTTGGCTTTTGGGCAAAAATAATTTAAGCGAAATATATGTGATGCTATGCACATCAGCAGCTATGAATTATGTACGTATCTGTCGGCTATAAGATAAGATAATATTATATATAGTATACAGATAAATCATTCACTAATTAATTAAGCAATCAGCTTGAAGCATTGCTGACAAATCGACCATTTCCAAAGACTTTTTACAACTCAGTTGAGTGTCAGGTTGCAATTTCAATTCAACTTGTCTGAAATTCAGGAAATCACCTTTAAAAAATATCTATCATAATAATATGTATATACAAATTTTAAAAGAAAATTTATCTCTCAATTTATTTATTTCGGATTTGTCAACTTTAATTCAAAGTTCTGACAAACCCAGATCGAAATATTCAAATATCTACGCTTTTGGGGCTTGTTGGGCATAAATAGGTATTTAAAAAGCTTCGAAATATGATTATATATATTGAGTAAAATTGCTTATTAATAAATTGATCCCTCAATGTATTCCTGAATTAACAGAAAACCCATTCAGTATCTTAATCTTTGTTTTGAAGTTGGGACAAAACTAGACAAAAATCAAGAGGTTTGAGATATTAGGGCTATTTTCAGACTTCTCTCGACAAATTTTCTTTCCAATACACATAGAAATCAAACAATCCATTATTTGTAAGCCTCTATATAATCTTCTTAATCAGTTCACTCATTGATAGCTCATTTTAGTTTCCGCATTTGGCAATTATAAATACCTGTAGTATCAATAACCTTGTGCAACTCCTTTCATTTCACTTTCTGGCCAAGTTCTACGAACGCTTATCAATAATATTAAACAAAAAAAATACGAATTTCAGCAATGCCTCATTGACATTGTCCTTCAATGGCAACAACAAAAGCGAAATATGCAAACAAAGACAAACAATGCAACAACCTATCAGATATACACACTCACAGATACACACAACGATCACGGTGAACTGCACATAAAGAAAAAAGATACACAAGCTTAAGGACACAAGTTTAAGCAAGTGCAAAGTACGTTGACACATAGCTACAGATACAGATACAGATACAGCCATGTATAGAGATACTAATTGACAACTATGAGTAACTATACACTGAGATTACACAATTCATTCAACACCTTTTCGCTATCAATCGCTATCAGTTATCACAACGGAAGTTGGCGTTGTCAAAAGCGCAACTCGATATAAATGAACTTATCTTAAAGTGATCAGCACTGAATGGCAGCACATTAGCAAAAGATAGTTATAGTTTTTAATTCACAATAATTCGCAATCTGTTTGCACTTATTACACGTACAATATTCTATATGTATCTGTATGTGGCGATGTGTAAGTTCCTTATCAGGTGGCTTGACGCAGCCAATTCTGACCCAAATTGCGAAAAAAAATATGTATAAAAAATAAAATATACAACAGAGGAGGCCACTCTCTGGCTTTGCCTCGCTGATATGGCGGCTACTTGTGAAATCTCAACAACAACAACAAAATTAAGCAACGAATTATTGAACAACAAAAAATGCATTAAGTACATATATACATTCATCATGTACATTTCTTATATACTTTGCGATTGAGAAAAATGAAATCAGAAAACGCCCAAAGCGGAAATAATTTTTGCGCGTTCTTATCAGGCGCAAAAAATTGATTTTATTTTTGTTGCTCAAATTTTCACAGACGAACTTGTACTGAACTCTATATATTTTAGTTAGTAGTAGTTGTATATATATAAATACATATATATTTTATATGAAAAATCTATGCAGCTGCAGCGATCGCTGGCAATTCGCACTATCGTTCGACTCTTTGACGCGTACAGTTCAAATTATCGCAATTTAATTTTTATTATAATTATATATACTTTTATTTATATATACTAGCCACAAATACATACTATACATATATATATATATATATATTTATTATATTTCCACAAAAGTTGCGCTGATAAGAGCGTGCACACAAAAAGCTCAATCATTACATTCGTATATTTACAATATGTCGTAAATATAATGATTTCTCTATAGGTTTTTTATTGCTACCCACAGGCATAATATTTTGAATTAGAAGCGTACAAATTGAAGTTATAACTAAAAATTAGGTAGGCGCTTTATTTTCGACTAAAAGATACTCTGTTTTTTTATATACTTTTATGCTGAGGTGGACTTAACTTTGTTCGTAGATAAACCGTTTCTTGACTTCTAACTTAATTTAAATATATAGATAATTTTGAAGGAAGAAGCTTTTGCAAATTTCTTAAATATTTTAAATAGTATTATTTCTTCAACATAGTCAACCCCTGATCCAAATTGTTGTAATATTACCCAGGAGACTTTAAACATACTTTTTCAGTACTTTTAAAAGAAACTCCCCTTAATTTATTAATATCCAAATTTGTCGATTCATTTTTTGTTTATTTGTTAAATTCCCAAATCGCAGTTGAGCCAAAATTTAAATAACAACACAGCAAAACCACATGCAACCATTAAAAATGACTCAAAGCGAATGTTATTAATAATTTTGCCATGTAATTTGTTGATACAGTTCAAGTAGTTATATATAAATATATATTAATGCTTCTTTGTTCATAAATTTCGGTGTTTAATTATCAAAATAAAACAAATTCAAAGTCATTTCATTTGGGAGTGTATAACGCATAAAAAGTGTTCAAAGTTTTACTTCAAATTATAGAAAAATTATATATATTTATGTAAGTAGAAACAAATTGTGTAAATAGAATTCTCTGATCGAGTTTCATTTTGTCAAATGCTCGGCAGCTGTTTTTCGCCAGTCAAAATAGATAATGGCAACTCAAACTTTCAATAAAACTGTTTACCAATTGGGCAAAGATAACAAAGAGAGAGAGAGAGAGCGAGAGAGGGAGATAGAGAAAGAAAGGGAGAGTGAGAGGGAAACAACAAAATGTGCAATGCATCATAAACAAGCTAAAACAACAACGTGACAAATGTGTGAACATTAAATACATTTAATAAATGAAATGAAAATGCAAAACCTGACTTGCTGACTTGGCTAAAACAACGCGTGTGGTAAGTTAAGTAAATGCCATATAATTAGCTACTAGCCACAATTGCACAGACATTTAATGCCAGCAAATGAACGAGTCTGAACATCAATGTCTTGGCCATGTTGGCAATCGCTTGCCAATCATTGGGACTACCAAACATTTTACAAACGGAAACAGCTGTCTCTGAGGTCTCTTTCCTTGGCATGCAGATCTATCCTGCTCTATGTAGATGTGCAGAGGATAAGGGTAAAGTTAGCTAGTAGGGGCTAGCTAGCTAGAAGAAGAAGAAGAAGTGGCAGAAGCAGGCAACTTAAGACAACGTCAAACAACTGCCAAAGGAAGCTGCTACCAAACACTCGGAGCTCTCAACTCGAACTTAACTTGGCTCAAAATGCAGCCGGCTGGCTTTTTCACAATCGTTGTGTTTGGTTTGGTTTGGTCAATGTTGCAGCCAGCTTGAGTTGCCACAGCTTGCAACTACTGCTGCTGCTGCCACTGCTACAGTTCTAGCCATAAACGCAACAACAACAACGGCAAAATAGTTACAACTGACTGGGCTATGCAGAAAACTTGGCTAACGACTTTTTTCCGTTGGCGCTCTTGACTTTTGCATTGAAAATCGTGCAATTCACCTGCTGCCTGGCAGTAACTACAACAGCAACAACAACAATAGTTGCAACAGCAACAACAACAACAATGATGTTAAATGCATCTGCATCTCAGTTGTTGTTGTTGTTGTTGGTTGCATGTTAATGTTACAGCTGCACTTGCACTTGCAGCAAATGCCGCGTCGTCGTCATGAATGACGCGACTTAGACCCATTCCCTCTTAGCCATAGCCCTTCTCCCTTCCTTCCTCCCTCCCTCCCTTCCTGGTCACCCTACCCAACCCCTGGCTTCCACATGCAATTATTTTTCTAGGCTGCGACTGCAAATTGCACGCCTGCATCTCAGTCTGCCTCATTTTCTGTGTATATGTATGTATATGTATGTGCCTCTTTCTGTGCCTCTTTCTGTATATTTGTGCATCTCTTTGCTTCTTGGCTGCCTTTTTGTTGATTTTACAAGGTGTGGAATGACTTTGGTAGCGCCTGCCACTGCCACTGCCACAGCAGCAGCTGATGCTGATGCTGCCTCATCGTCAAACTTTATTTCATTTTGGCTAAGCCAAGTCCAACTTCAAGCCAATGCTCTTGTTGTTGTTGTGGTTGTTGTTGTTGGCTGCACGTTTATGGTCGCGTTTTAACGTAATTGTTGTTGTATTACAGCAAATTTGTACGCTTTGATAGTTGTTGTTGTTGTTGTAGTTGTAGTTGTTATTGCTGTTGTTCGTGTTGTAGTTGCTGGTGTTTGGCTGTTTGCTACTTAACTGTTTGTAATTTGCCATTCATGTTGTCGGCCTAAAGTGGCGATTTGCTGTTTGTTGTTAGAAATCTGAGCCGTTGACGCTGATCAATTTGTTAGGTGTTTGTCGTGTGCCAGTCAACACTGTGGCTGCACTTCCTCAACTTGAATTGATAAAGCAGTAAATAAAGTGTAGACTTGTCCAAAAAATAAAGCGAAAACAGGTAGCCAAGTGGCAATTTGAGATGATAAAATAAAACGGTCAGCCTTTGGGGCACTTTTAACTTAACTATAATCTAACATTTATGAACCCAACAATTTTTGAGGTGGCACAGTTGCAATTGTAACTAATTAACGGTATTGTTGGCATTAAGTGCCATAAAGCCGACGGCATCAACACAACAGGTTAACACCCACAAATGCAAAATTTATTATGACTTTGATGGAAAGCAAGGATGTGGCAAGTTACAAGGTGGAAGGCGTAAGGTGCGCGCGCGCTCTTGCAACTCAAATGAAATGAATGACTCGAGTGACTTAATAAACGACTAAACTGACTACTGAATGAGTGAATAACGGACTGACTGACTGCCTGACTGCCTAACTGACTGACTGACAGAGTGAATGAATGACTGAATGCCTGAGTGATTGACTGATGGCTGGCGAGTGCAAACTACAGTCGTGGCCAAAGTCGTAGCCCCTGTTATTAGTTAAATGGCGTATAATGGATGAATAACTCGAAAAATGCAGTAGTTGCTAACAAAATAGTACACAAAAAACAAAGTATTAACAATAACAACAAAAACAATGGGCAAAAGCGTATAGCTTTTGTGTTTGGTAAACTGTTAAACTGACTGTTTGACTGACTGACTGACTGACGTCGAAGACGAACAAGACTGCAACGCGAAACGAACCGGACCACACCTTAATAATTACTTAAAAGGAAAATAATTTACGAAATTGCATTCATAGTTCAGCTCGCTGGTGCAACAAAAGCCAGCCATAACAAACAACAATGCCAACAAAAAATAAAACAAACGATGAAGGCAACAAAAAACTACATAAAAAAAATATATAAAAATGAAAAAATTTGTGCGAAAAATTGAAACGCAGCGCGTGGCCATTTTGTGTGGCAGGTACACAAGACCATATTGAGTTTCCTGTGGCGCACATTGGTAAACATTTGCCCAACACCAGAAGATACACTCTCTCTCTCTCTGTCTCTTTGTCTCTGTTGGTCTGTTGTTTGTAGCGTGGCTTCACTGTGTACCCGCGGTCAGACCGCTGTTATCGTCCCTTAGCGCTTTATTGTCATATTTTCGCTAAGCTGACTTCCAGAGATAAAGTGAGCGACGTTTGGGTGTCTCAATAACTCTAATTGCTGGCTCTTATCAAATGCTTCACATAGTTTAATTACACGAATTGCCAACCCCATTTTAAGTATAAAAATTCCGTTGCTAACGACAACAGGACGTATGAGTAATGTCTCTGCAACTGCTTATAAGCGATTGCACTTGTAATGAAATTTGTCACGGTTGCGGCAAACTTAAAAAAATAAACCTAACAGATGAACAAACAAAACGAACGTCGCGACGGCAAAAAACAATTTTGACACATTTACATGGTCAGTCCATAGAGGGAGATAGAGATAGAGACAAATCCCATTGATATAATCCATTCCATTCCAAGTCAAGCTTTGAAATCCATTCGCCTAGAAAATGTGCTAAATAAACGCAAATGAATTTGCACATTCAGATTCAAACACGAAGCGACAACAATAATCGAACTATGCAAACAACAAAAGCTAATAGCAAATACCAAAAAAACAGATATGATGGAAATATAAGTATTTTAATTTGTAAGGACAATTTTTAAAATTGTTCGCAATTATTTATATTTTTTGTAAACATTTTACATGAAAATCGGTTTAGTTTTGACAAAGTTATGCAAGTTTGAAGTCTGATAACTCTCTGAACTGACCAGAATTAAATTTCTAATAAATTTAAAGTGTTTTTAAAAGAATTTTTCTTGATTTTAACAATAAGAATAATGTATATGTAGACTTTAGCTGCTCTTCATTGTTTCTTAAATCATAAGCTTCCACTTCACTGTATCTTAAATCTGCAGTTATCATAAATAGTTATGTTTTTCTACTTTTGTAAGTACAGCATACACATCTGTTGCTAGCTAATGGAAATCTTGCCTTTGCAATCGAAAAGTTTTCATATTCAAAGTTTCTATAAGCCTGAGATACCATTTTTGTCTAGCACTTATAAAGCGCATTATATACAAATAACAACAGTTTAACTAGGTTTATATCGGTGTGGGGTGTAGGTATAGATATAATGGTATGGGTCTACAATAAGAACAGTTTGAATAGCTGGCAGACATTTATTTACACGCTCCTTACTTGAAATATCCTGTCTCAGTCTGTTTCATCTTTGCGCAATATTTATTTTCAATGGCATTTTACTAATGGTGAGGAAAATTCCAGTCAGCCATGGCAATCTATAAGTTTATGCCCACTTTCGAGACAGAGACATGACGTGCCAATATGCACAGATACAAATACACAGATACAAGTACACAGATACAGATACATAGATACCGAAGATAGCCTGGTCAGACAAACAGTTTAGACGTGGTGTAACCTTCGGCTGCTTGGCAACAGGATAGCCAAAGCATAACTGATAACTGGAATAATAAAAGTAAATAAAAGAAATTGCATCCATTTTATTTGCGATTTCGATTGTCTGGCAAAGAAAGCCGCCATCTTCAAACAGACAAGGGAAGTGAAATAAAAAGGGGGTTGAAATCTTGGCCAATATACAAAACTAAAAATAAAAGCAATTTTTTGATGAAAATCTGCAAATAATATTCAATTGTCAGCTGCAACTACGTTTTTATTGTTGTACAAGGTTACATTTCACTAACAGTTCCTTGTTGGGGGGCGAGAAAATCAGCAACAAAATTTTAAATAAAATTCACGTATTTCAATACAACGAAAAGTATTTGCATAATTTAGTTGCAAATTTCGTAAAGAATACAAATAAAAAATTGGAAAGACTGAAAAAATGCATGGCAAATAAATTAAAATATTTTAAACAAAACAAAAAATAGAAACAGTGAGAAATACATACGAGACTATGCGGGAGCGCCCAGTCGCAACAACAACAACAACAAGATAACCACAATAGCAGCAACAACATTGACGACGACAGCAACAACAATAACTCACGTGTGTCTAAGCGCCTATGACAAGAGCGACGTCGACAGCGACGCCAGCAGAGATCAGCTACGATTCATTGTTGTTGTTGCTGTGGAACGCGACCGTCGCCTTGCCACACACACCCAAACCCACACACACACACACATACACACACACATTGAGATACACTAAAAACCATGAACTGGAAAACCTTGAAAACTCAACTGCAATTTATACTCGCTGCGATTTGATTTTACGTCGCCGTTTTTCTTGTTCTTGCCAACGTATCTTAGAGCTACTTTTCGTATCTTACAGATACTTTTTTGTCGCTAACAAAATATTTGTACTTTTCTATATATTTGGTTGAAGAAAAAGTAACTAAACTACTCTTTGTATCTTTGAGATACTTTTTTGTTTGTTTGCCATTTGCAGTGACAAAATGTTGGCAATTATCTTAAGATTTTGAATTGGACTTGCTGCCTTAGAGCTGTAAATGAGATACTTTACTTAGCAGCGATTTTTGTAGTTGACAAAATGTTGGCAATTCTCTTAAGACTTCACATTAGAATTGCACATTAGGGAATACATTAGTTGAATGCCTGACTCTGCCCTGTTCTTTGTGCTAATGCATTGTAAATTAATTGCATTTAAAAACGCGTCGACATACGCCAATTTGCACAAAACATGGTAACTCTGGCCAGGTATATACTAGAAATAATTGCAGTGCATAATGGACTAGTGAATTTCATTATGTTTCCCCTTCTCTCTCTCTCGGTCGATCTCTCTCTCTCTCTCTCTATCTATTTATCTGTCCAACTGTTCGCTTCGTCTTCTTTTAGCTGTTTATGCTTTGCGCTTCTTTAATAATTCTTCTTTTTCTGTTGTTTTTTTCTTCTGTTCTGCACACTCGCATGTAATTATATTACAGAGGCCTATTTAGAGACCCATGTACATATAGTAGCTAGTCTATCTACCCCATCAAGCCACGCATGTCCCAACCGCATTATTACAATTTTTCTTTCATTTTCCATCTTTTTTCTCTGCCTTTGGGTCGCTGAAAGCCAGCCTATAGGTTAGTTAGTTAGTTCTCTAGTTGGTTAGGGGTTAGGCAGGTTGCAATTCTTTAATAGGGAATTCGATTTGGTTAAGTGCGTTGCTTTCAGGTTGTTGTTGTGTCTATGCCTATGTCATTACCTACCTTATATATATGTATACCATATAAACTGAATTATTAGTTCCTAAGTGGTTCTGTGTTTATGTGCTTGTGAGTTTGTCGATTTTTCATTTTATTTCTTTTATTGTTTTTAATTCGAGCTTTTTATTAATTAGGCAGTAATGATTTTTCTGCGCTTTGACAGCACAAGCGTAATGTGGTTTAAGCCAACTGACTAATTGATTAGAGCACTCCAAAATGCATTTAACCTGGCCTAGCCTGTTGATATGTAAGTGTGTATGTGAAAAAGTTGCATTCAACTTTGACAAGGCCTTCTCCCCACAACAAATGGCAAACTGTCAAAATATGTATGTGAGACATACGTGGGCGATATTCTGTGCGGCGCCAAATTTGGTATAACTAAATTTACAACAAATTGCAATAATCTTTAAAGTCGTAAATAAAATGAAATACAATGCACGCCTTAGTTTAAACTGCATACAACAACTGCTACAAAATCAGCAGCAACAACTTCGACAACTTTGGTTGAGACTTTGGCAAAGTGCAACACAATTAACACCCCGAAATGCATACAAGCTGTATCTGTTAACAGTAAAATTTGTTTGTTTAGCGATTTTTGCCATAGACATTAGACATAGATACACACGCACACAAACACACACACACACACAGAGATACACTCGACTAATACATAGAGAGTTACTGTTGTACAAATTTTCATGTGCACATAGAGGCTTGTTAATGAAAATAAGCAACAAAGCCAATCGGTCACAGACTGAAAGACAGACTGACAGACCGACAGTCAAGCTAACTGCATGCAAAATGCAGCTCAAAAATGGCAAGAGAGAGAGCGAGAGAGAGAGAGAGAGAGATAGAGACAGAGGGAAAAACAAGTTTGCAAAAAAGAATTAGAGAATTTTCAGCATATACGAAAATGCGCAAAATACACTAAATAAGTAGAAACGTCAATAAGCAACGAAAATACAAAAAGAAGAAAAAATAAATATAAAAATGGGCGCACTAAACGAACAAACAAACATAGCAAAGAGTAGATAAGGAAAAGGGGAAATAGAAGAGACTGAGACTGAAACTGCAACGGCGGCTTAGTGAAAAGCTGTCAAAAGAGGCGCATGTGTAATCAAATATGCGAAAATGCATAGAAAATCATGTAGATGCAAATGATACACATAGACTGAGATGAAATCGGAGACTGCGACGGAGACGGAGACGGAGACGGAGACGGAGACGTAGTCGCAGACTGAGCCTTAGATAGGGGCTTAGAATGTGGTAGAGGCAGCGGCTGGCCCTGGAGCTGGGGTTGCCCCTTCTTCGTCTACCTTTCCCCCTCTTGCAGTTGCTGCTGGGCTTTAATGGAAAAATATCTGAAAGTCGTGCATGGAAAATGAGCAAAAATTAATTTTGTAAAACATCAAATGGTAGTTTAATTATTTTTAATTGATGAAACAAGATAGAATAAAATGTACTCGGATTACAGTTGCATTCTGATTGAAAATAAAGAAAGATAAACAGCTGTAAAATTGTGAATTTAGAAGTTTTTTATTTCAATTTTCTTTTCAGCCAAGTTTTAGTTAACAAAAAATAACTAAAGACTATGTAAATGTTTATTTCGCGGGTATTCCCGCTTTACATAATTTATGTAAAAAGCTAAATTAATACACCCGCTGATAGGTTATAAGAAAGTACTATAATATTTTTAATATGAAAAAAATGCTTGTTACAATAGATTAACTGGCAGCTCACACACCCAATTGACTTTCATGCATGCCTTAGCTCACACATGACACTCACACAGATAAACACTCAAATACATACACACATTGCAAACTGTAATAGTGTATTACACACACTATGCTTTGCATTGTATTCGTTAATTTTGTGCTCATTGATATGGCTGATGTTTTTTTTTTTACATTCGATTTAGATTTCCATAGCAAGCATAGCGATAAGTTCAAGATCAATAAAAGTCGGACTACGATGCATGAAATATGCCAAACAAATTGCAAAATGTATCTAGATATGCGTTTGAGGAAGCTACTTTATGAGACTTGTCATGAAATACTCTTAAATTTGATCTATACTATTAACTATTGGTTATACATTTTATTGTTTGTTATTAATCTACTGACAAATGGAAAATAATTGCTAGTAAATCGATATTTGTAATTACAATAATTGCTGGTAGATAATTTGATTTGTTAGAAAACAACACACAAAGTATCTCAGTAGGTAAATAAATTATTTAAATATGGACGGACAGCTGCGAATTTAAATGCGTACATTTTCTTAAATCAAAGAAATCCAAATTCTACAAAGTTTGCACATTACAGGCTCATAAATATTTGAATCAAGCATATAAAAGGTCACTTAAATGTATTCTGAATATATTTCTACTTGATCCAGTCGAGTATGAACGACTTGGGGTTATCCTGTAAGCAGTTAAGAATAGAATATCCACTTTACATCTAAAAATAACAAAAATGAACCGCTGAGAACTTTTACACACGACAATTAGACATAAATTAATCGGTTTCAATTAATAAGCAATAACAAAACCCAGCTCAATCGGCTGCAATTTGAATAAATGTAAACGTATTCATATTCATATTCACATTCATATTCATCTTTGTAGTTGCTGTTGTATTCGTAATTATTATTTGTGCATTGCTCAAAAGTAAATAAATGAAATACTTAGCTAGAAATTTATAAGTCGAATGCGACACGTTGCCAAGCCTAGCCCCGCACCCTGGCTCGTGCCCCAAAGACACACACCCATATGCCACGCCTGCACGGCCCTCCTCCCTCTTGCCTCCTCCCCCTCCCCCCGTCGCATCGCTTGACGTTTGCGGAATTAAGCGCTGAAATTGTAACCAAATATGGCACAACAAGTTCAATTCTAATTCTAATTTACTGAGGCGCTTTTGTGGAACTGTCCGGTTTTTTTTTCTCTCATTTCTTGTTAGAATTTTTTACATTTCGTATCAATTGATTCAAGGTTTTGTGTAGCAGCTTTTGATTTTTTTTTATTCATTTCTTTTTATTTTTGTATTTGGTGGGCTGTTTATACAATATGCTTCGGCAAAATGTATATATATACAAAATTCACGTATACAAATCGTGCGCTTTCGTTAGAAGTGCCACGAAACGCATTCTTAAGTAATTGAAAATTAACGCGACAAATAAAAATACAATATTTAAATGAATGTCGACAATACAACAATGTTTTCGTTGCATGATTGACAACTACATATAAAGATAATCGAATTATACGTTAACGTATCTATAAGTATATTATAATAATAAATTTATAGCTGCAATATTTTCTATGATTAAGTCTAAGCAATATACAAATATGGGTTTTTTATTTGTTTATAAAATAAGTAAGGAAGGATGAAATTCCGATTTTACTTTTTGGTCTAGTCTCGTTTCTTTAAATCTGTTGAATAAAATACACTAATTGATTAAGTTTAACCTATGTATATAGGAACAAATGGGTATATCCCATCAACAGTTCAATCAGTAGTTCAATGCTATCAATAGTTCAGTGACATATTTGATTGCATTTGATTAGATGAAGTGATTACATTTTCTTACCAGATTAGCTGCTATAAATTTCAAGCTAGATTAAAGCAGTTTATTTCAAACAAAAGAGATTTAAAAATCTTTAATTTAATAACATGTAACAATTAAGCAGTGAATAAATGAAAGCAGTTTAATTTAAACAGAAAAAACCTAAATATTAAATTGTAAGCAAACTTGGTAATTCTGAAAAGAAATTTTCAAAAAAAATACAGTGACAATTCATTTCAGTAATCAATGTGTCCCTATTAAGACAGTTTTCAATTGCAGCATGCAATTTTTATTTGATGGAATGGAATGGAAATATTTGACAGTTGATGTCAATTGCGAATCCCTCTTTCTCACTCTCTTTCTCTATTTCTCCCTACGAGCCTGTATCGCGTTTTCACAAATCACAGACAATCAGAGCTCAAAACAAAACGAGAAGAGGCGCAAAAAAAATCTTCAAAACGGACGGACACAAAAAATTCGACTGATGTGCCAGTTGCCTGCCGCGTCAGGATAACACACAACATACACACACACCACACCGCACAAACACACACAAAGTCGAGGTGTTGCTCTGTATTGTGGCAGTTTTGTATGCAAACAGCAGCCGCGGAAAAAAAATTGACTGCTGCCCATGCAGGAAGAGGTCGAGTTGTATTTCTCTTTTCTCTTTTTTTTTTGGGCTCCCTGCAATGCAATCAAGTGGACGATGCATTAAGCGAGATAAAAAAACGCAGTAGAGTCTTGTTGTTGCTGGTGTTTGCGAGTGGTGCCTGGAGAACTGCAACAGCAGTGTCAGTGTGGACCATGACGAGCCTGGCCTAAAAGGATTAAGGCGATCTGTGCGCAATCCGCGCAATTATCCTTTCATTGGATTGAGGCTGCTCCTGTTGCTGTCGCCGCGGGTGGAGATGGTTGAAAAGAGTGGAAGGAGAGAGGGTGGAGAATGGGCTGCCTGAAGCAATTAGTTGCATCACTCAACACTCTTTTTTGTTGCTGCTTTTTGGCCAGTTGACTTTTGGTTATATGTGGTATCTCTGCCTTTTGCCTTTTTTTCTCCCCTTGTCTGGTTCAGCACTTGGCTTTTATTGTGCACATTGTTAACGCTGCGTATACGTAACGTAACGTCGCTTGGCTTTTGCACTCGGTATTCGGTACTCGGTACTCGGTACTCATATGGCAATCATTTTTATGAAGTTTCTCTCGTTTATGTTGTAACTTGTTTTCGGTGGCAGTTAGACGGGAATACAGGGAAAAGTATTGAGAGGGAGGAGCAACCACTACGTGTCCATTTGAAGTGGACACTTAAGTGGCCCTAATTGGTTTCACACTTGCCCATCATCAAGTGGAGCCTGTTGCCGGTTTTGGGTAACTCGAATGTTCTGTTTAGGTTGCTGTCAAAAACAAGACTCCTGCTAAATGCCAGTCAACTAACCAAACTGTCTATGTATGTGCGTCTGTCTATCTGTCTGTCTGTCTTGTTGTGGCTGCAGCTTCATTCATTCACTGACGACGGCCCCCATTTATGTCCGTGTCGAGTGTACCAGACGAGGACAACAACAGCAACAACAACAACAACAAGAACGAGAGCAGTTTCTGGACTAGCAAGCAATTGGAGCTGGAGGGAGTGTGCGGCATATTTAAATGTGCTCTCATGAAAAATAGTTTACTGCCACTTGTTGGCTGTGCTGCCAGCATTTAAATTGAAATACCAGCTGTTGCTGTTATTGCTGTTGTTACTACTGCTGTTGTTGTTGTTGCTGTTGTTGTAGATATGTCATCATTTGCTCGTTTTTCGTACCATTTGCCGTTTAGTGGCATTGCCTGCCTCACTCTGTTGCATGCCGCATGCTGCAGACTAAGCCAAAAACCCATTCATTGTAAATTCAACTAAATCCATGAATAAAATTTTGATGCCAGCATCGTCAGTCTGTCTGTCTGTCTGTCTGTCTGTCTGTTTGTTTGCTTGTTAAACCGTCGGTCTGGCTGCTCATCTGTTGCCACGCTTCGTTTTATTGCGCATCGTTTGTGCAGTTAACAATCGTCAACTTCCCTCTCCCTCACACACTTTAACTGCCTCTCTCTCTCTCACACACACTCTGGCTGTTGTCGACTAAATTGAATTTGCGAATTCAATGAATGAATGAATAAGCGCATGAATTGGTTTAGCTTTTGTTTAGTTATTTAGTCCTCGGCTCGGCTTGTTTTGTTTTGTGTTTTGTGTTTTATGTTTTGCAGTGTTGCATACTTTCGGGCCGCCTGTTGCATGCAGCTTCACTTTTTAGAAAATAAAGCGTACACACACATACACATCTACTATGTCGTTCTCGATAAATTTATTTAAGCTTTAACCTGTTGCAAATGTTATTTAAATATCCTGCCGAGTCGTTGCTTTTGCTCCTGCTTCACCAGCTGTTGCTCCTGCTGCTTTTACATCTTTTATTTTGGGTTTTTACTCTTGGCAATTGTCTAGTTGCTGTTGTTATTCGTATTCATTTTATTGCTCCAGCTTTTCTGCAGTTTTCTGTTTGTGCGGAAATTGCATTTCTCTGCATTTTACATTTCAATAAATTTTGCAAGCTGCTCCTGCCTTTTTATGTTGCTATTTTGGTCTGACTTTATTTATTTATATTAAAATTTTTTTACTGTCGCAGTTTTTTGCGAGTCTAAATGATATTTATTTGGCTGACTTTTATGGTGCCGTTAAATTGGGCGACCCTAAAAAGAGAGACAGGAAATGCAATGATGATATTAGATACGCTCGGAGATAAAGTAAAAGTATTACAGAGCTGAGGTGTAAATAAATTAAATGTCCGGTGACAAATTTTTTTATTTCAATCAACTAGACTTACCGAAGAAGAAACAGAAAATCATAATAAAACAGGTCGGATGATTTACTCAGACATTTGTAACTATAGCATTAATTTGCTGGGGAAATAATTAAAATAGTTTCTGAATAACAAACTAAAAATTAAGAATGTGGTTGAAAATTATTAGAATGTAGCGCTTCTAATAATAATTTAAATAGTGAATCAATTACGATAAATATACACTCTTATTCGACTTTACAAAAATTTACTATAGAAAAACTAGTCAGATTATAAAATGGGGTTTTTGCAGAACAATGTGCATTAATAATTTATATTTAGTATATCTTAAACAGTTTATGAATCATCAACTACAAGTAATCTTTCAGAGTTATTTTAGAACTAAATATAATAACAGGAATAAAATATACCCACTTAATACAATTTTAATTGGTTACTTATATCCCAAACGATTACTAAAATTATATCATCTTTTTTAATATGAAACGTTGGAACATAACTGATTACACAAATTAATGTTTGACCTAGGACAATGTCTAAACTGACAGTAATGGAAAATATATCTATATCAACCTATTACAGATATTTCACTCAGAAATGCACCTCTCAATGTATAGATAATAATAGAGTAAAGGTTTTCGAGTCAAGTACATACTAATTTATCGTCCAATATGCCAAAGTATGACATTTTTAACGTTTGACGTTGATGGGATAACTGCTACTGGTTCAACAGAAGTTTGTAGAACTTTTTTTTTTACAGGGTAATTACCCATCAATCAACAATCTCACACTTGTAATTAGTGCAACAGTGAGACCCTTAACTAACAATTTCGAATTAGTTAGGTGAGTGCTCACATCAATTACTTGAAGTCAGAGCTTTAGGGCAATTTCGGGCAATTTCCTTTTTATGTTTTTGTTTTTGTAAAAGAGTCGGAAAATTGTGAAGCCCACCAATTGCAGCACAGACACTTTGAAGTGCTGAGCAAACATGCAATCAAATGCAATCGAACAGCAACAACAACAACAAAGGTATTGCTCAAAATTTTTGGCCGAAAAACGGCTGGCCAACCAATCAAATTGCAAGCAGGCCCAAAAGTGCATGGCAAAGCGCATTAGAGCGAGACAACGATAACACACCCGAAACACACATTTCGAAAAAGCCGAGCGGGGGACTCCCACACCAAAAATTAACAGCAACAACAACAACAACAACAACGATAGTTACTGTTATATGAGCCGAGTCGATGCAAGACGAAGTTAAGGCGAGACGAAACGAGACGAGACGAGACGAGGCCAAATGCCGAGCAGGGCAATCGAATTTATTTGCTGCTTCTAATTTTCCATATGCTTTGCCCCCTTTCCTTTTTTCATACCCCTATCCCAGTCACTCATTTTGACTCTTTTCCCCTCACGCTCACACAAGCGTCAAGCGATGACGATGACGACAATTTCTATGCCAAAGTGACACACAAAAAGCTCTAAGCACAACTGCAACTATGTGTGTGTGTGTGTGTTTGTGTGTGTGTGCGTGTGTATTGATGTTGTCAGTATGTAAATTGCCAAGTTTGCTTCTATATTTTTTTTTTGGGGTAGGTTGCATTTTAGTTTTACAGTCTAAAAAGGGGTTGCTTATGAACACAGCAAGGACTGTGGAGGGGAGAAGGACAAGGGGTATACCCATTAAGTGACAGCATTGGATGCATCCCAGTGTTGCTTAGGGTGTGCGTGTGTAGCTGTGTGTGTGGTTGTGTGTGTGTGCTGCGTATGTCCTTGCATTTTGTGCAATTCATTTACATTTCAACGCTGCCGCTTTGCATTGCTATGCAAAAGGTGGACAATTTGGCCGAAAGCGTTTTAACTTCACACACACACACACACGCACATACAAACATTCAGACATAGGCTTGTCACACATACAAGTCGCATGTCCTTTTCATTGCACACACCAACATTTAACAAGCCCCTAAAAACGCACAGGCGGCCAAAGTACAACGCACAGTAGCTCACATTACAAAAACTCAAATAAAAATAAATTAAAGGAATTAAAATGTAAAAATTTTAATGCTGTTTGGTAGGAAATCATTTGAATCTTATTATAAAAAAATTTGCTTCTTCGTTCAATCTGGGTAAATCGCTTCGGAGATAGAGCTCTTAAAACATAAACAATTTTTGAATTCTAAAATTTTTTAATTTATTTACCTTTTCTTTAATTGCTTATGCTTGCTTTGAAATTAAATTGATATACATATTATAATTCCAATGAATTTCGACCCTGTAAATTCCTATAAAACAAAATTCAATTTTGACCACTTGCTGACAACAATTTAGGTCAGATTTATTAGATCTTGCATTTACATATATTGATATATCAAATATTGGCGATATTTCTTGAAGATCAGAAATTTCAAAACGTGCCACTGTGCGACACGTCTCGTCTCCCAGTTTACAGTTTTCAGTTTCGAGTTTTCAGTTCAGCCTTTCATTGCATTCTGCTTCCTTCAACCACTGTTGTTGTTTTAAACGAAACTCATTTCTTTGCTTCACTTTTGGCTTTTGAAACTTGGCTTTCACGTGCTTTGCTTTTTTCTTCTTTTTTTTTGCTGCTTTTGCCGCTGTTGCACATATTCTAACCAATTTGTTGTTGTGGCAGCAGGATATGTGACGCCAACTACAACAAGGTTTACTAAAAGCTACAACGTTGTCCTTTAACTAACTAACTGCCACCTGCCACTGCCTCTGCCACTCCCACCGCCATTACCCCGTTACCACCTCAATCCACCCACTAAAGCACGTTGCAAGTACGTTGACATTCGACATAACTCAAAATGCTATGCAAAACGCAATGGCGTGTGTTGCTCAAACAACAACAACAAACACAACAACAATAACTGTTTTTACTTTAGACTTTTAGTTTATTTTTAGCATAATTTTTGGCGCTGTTCTACTTAACTAATATTCTTTACTGTAGCTATATTTGATTAAAGCTGAGAATAGTACGACTGTTAAATACTCTGAACTTAAATTTTAATATTTACAATCATTTTTCTTTAGACTCTAAAATATTTAAATAAAATATTTCTTGACTCTGAACTGAACAAAACTTAGGTTATCCAAGTATAGACTATAGATATTCAGCGATCTTTCTCTGTTTCTTGCAAATCATATCCATACATTATTAAATCTGTCAATAGTTGACCTCTTTTGTTTAAAACTAGGACAGTTTAATGTAAATCATTCTTGGAACTGATTTATTAGTATACCCATATATTATTTAAATATGCTTTCCACAATGATAGCTATAACACACTCTTAGGCTCATTAAAAAGCCACCCTAAAAATTATGGAAGTATTAGATATTAATGGGAAAATGAGGCTAATGTGTAAATGAGAATAGCCTAGTACTGAGTTGTCTTGAGCCACTTGCACGTGCCTGGCATTCCACACATCTATACGTAGATATTGGTATATTAAAATTATTACTCATACGAATGCGTTGTTTTTCCAGTCACCTTTTGACATTTCATTATGGCACGCATTGCTCATACGCCGTGTGTTACCAAACCAAACCAAAACTAAACTGGCACAAAAATAATGTATAATGTGGGAATGAAAAGGAAATCAACGAAAAGCCAAAACTAAAAGGAAAACACAATGTTAAAGGCCGTAAAAAATGTCAAGTTGTCGTTGTCGACATGTCAGCATGGCTAAAAAGTTGACGTCGCCCTCATCCTCACTCTTCTTTGCCTTCACCTTCTCTAGGGGCAGGGGAGGGGCTGGCACGTTGCATGCCACAAGAATAATGCAAATGGCAGCAACAAGAGCCATTTTGTATTGATAGCAATACATTATGTATATCATTACTGAAATTTGCTTATGTAACGCGCTTAAATGACATGCACCATCCCCCTCCCCAAGCCCGTTAAGGAAATTAAAGGATGAGAATTAAAAATTGCAACAAAAAACCGAGAGAGAAAAAAAAGAACGAAAATTGTTGTCTGTGTATGACTTTTATATATACAAGCAAAGGTAGCGCCTATATATATGTATATGTATATAAATATATAAGCACACATATAAATTACCTATACATAAGGGATTATCTGCCAAAGATACACACACACATATGTCGATATGTGTATGAGCCATATATACACTCGTAATGTGTACATTAATCGATAATTGCATTTTTTTCGTGCATTTCTTTTGCCACTTTTCATGGGTTGTTTCAGGTTGTCTCTCATGGCACATGGCACATGGCATTTCCATGTGCGTGTGTGTGAGTGTGTGTGTTCTGTTCTGTTTTTTTTTTTTTTTATTAAATGAGTTTGCGTGTTTAATTGGTTTTTTTTGTATTCGTGTTGTTTTTCATCCCTGTGAGCTTAACAAACTTCATATTAATCATACGCCCGGTTTAAAGGTGCTACATTTAATATGCGCAACTAACTTTGATTAAACGCACTTTCATTTTTGATTTGTTGTTAGTTTTAGGGCAACCATTAAAACCACAAAAACAAACAAACTGACAGGCCTAGAGACAGATAGACTGACAGTTAGACAGATAGACGACTCGAAAGTTGGAGGGGGAAATACTCAGCTGACATGTCGCCTTGAATGCATGTGTGCGTGTTTGTGTTTGTAAGTGTGTGTGTGTGTGTGTGTCTAACTGCATACATATTCATATGCATAGCTGTACATAGACCTCTAGCCCTATCGACAGCTCAACACAGAAATGAGAGAAGAAAAAACCAAGTGAAAATTCTATTTAGCATACATTCAGGCGTTTGCTTGGCATAATGTAAACGCTACTCTGGCAGGCGACGCATTGAAATCCCACCTTGCGGCCATCGTCGTCGTCGTCGTCATCATCATACGCAATGTGTGTCGCCTAACCACACACACACACACACACACACACACACACACATAAACACACACACGCCCCATGGTTGGGGCAGACATTTTGTGCGTGCGTGCGTACGCCGCATTGTATGCAACCGCTGTTGAGTCGAGCAACCCTCGGAATTTCACTTGTATGCGTAACTTTTTTTATTTCAGCCCAAATGCAAGGTGTGCATGTGTGTGTGAGAAAGGTGTGCCTGTGTGTGTGTGTGAGCTGGCTGCACTTTAAAGTTGGAGTTTCGTAAGTCCCGCGCGTGCATTCACCTCGTTTTTTTTTCGCCTTTTTTGGTGCGTGCGACGTCAACGGCAACAGCAACAGCAACGGCAGCAACCCCTGAGGCAACAACAAGAACAACAACAACGATAGCGACGACCCTGTTTATTTGAGCGCCTCAAAAAACGCAATATGCAACAGCAACAACAACAACAATGAATGCAAGGCAACCGACAGCGACTGCAGTTGCAATGCAATTTTAACGCTAAAAAAGTTTGAACATGCCGCTCTACTTATGCGCCGGAATGAGCAGCAGTTGCCGTTGCCGTTGCCGTTGTCGTTGCAGCAGCAGCAATTGCAGGTGCAGTTGCAGTTGCAGGAGCAGCAGCTGCTGCTGCTGCTGTTGCTGTGTGGCGCCTATGCCCCACTTGAGGTTGCAGCTAGCCAAGGCACGCACTGCACGCACTTTTGCGTAATCAGGACGCGGCAGGGGCAACAACAAGCCTTGGAAGAAAGAAGAATTAAGGGGGACATCACAAATTTTGCACAACTTCCGATGAAAACAAAAAACAACAACAAGCACAACAATAACAGCAAATAAATTACATATTTTGTAAATTGAAATGCGTACAAAGTGCTACAAAATGCGGCCAAAATTGCAGTTAGGTGTGTTTTCACTCTCTCTCCCTCCCTCTGTTTCAAACTCTTAAGTTGCCCTCTCGCTCACTCTCACTCTTTCTTTTGGTCTCAGCCCCAATATTTAATTCGCATTTCGTGTGAGTTGACGCGTAACCTTTTACCGTATACTCGTAAGCACAAAAGTTTTCTGCTTTTAAGGCACGCATGCCCGACAACTGGAGTGGCCTCCGTTTGCGGCATGTGGCATGCGGCATACGGCATACGGCATACGGCATACGGCATGTGGCATATGGGCCTATACATTTTGCATTAAATTGCATAACTTTTGTGGCAATTAGACGGCATACGCAAGGATATGCAAGGAAATGCAGTTCTCATATGCAAACAACGAATGCAAATCTATCAATTTTGTACCGCCCGCTTGGCTGCCAAGTCGTATACGTAATAATACGCATACGAACGGTGTACGCTGCCCACCAGACTGTAATTTCGAAATGTACATACACCATTATAAATATGGGCAAAACAACTGCTGGTCTTTCTTTATTTCATTCCTACTTTTAAGCCGCTTCGCTTTTTTTTGCATTTCAATTAAGTAATTTATGTCTGTAGAAATTCCCAAGGTAAGGTGGCAACAAAAAAAGAGAGAGAATAGTATAAATGCTGGTATTGGCAAATTATATATCCATTAGCTAAAGCTAATAGCCTATAAGACTTATGCATATTTCATGGCTCAACTGCTGCCATACGTAAAACAAACTTCAAATTAGCAATACTAACTTTTCTTGAACTTATTGTCATTTGTTTTTCTTATTGTAGGCTTAGAACGTGTCGCTGAGGAATTCATGGGTCGCAGGAAATGGAAACATTATCAAGATCAACTGACGCGCAACCAATTGAATATTGCAGAGCAACAGCCCATATCAATAATAACAACAGAAACAGAAACAGAAACAAAAGTCGAAGACAACAGCAAGAACTGCAAATTACTGAACCACCGTTTCGAGCAGCCCAACGGCCAACATTTCAACAGCAAGAACACCAGCAACACCAACGGCGCACTGCAATTTGAAAGAGATTTTGGTAAATACGATAGAACTTTTGTTTTAAATTGAATTAAGCTAAGAAATGAACCAATATTGCAGACGACAACAACGTTACATCACACAACGACAACGACTCAAGTGCAACATCACGTAGCTCAGGCTCACCGTCACCGTCACCACCGCCAGAACCCAACGATTGGACACCGTCTGATAAGTGCAATTTCTGTGTTAACGGTCGCTTGCTAACGGTGAACACCAAAGGCGAATTGGTGGCCGAAACAACGGCAAACGCGTCCAGCAACAACATCAGCAACAGTCACATTTACAACGGCACAGCTGTGCACCAGGTAAACTCGACCACTCTCTCTCTCTCTCTTTACCTGTCTCTTTTTCTGTTTCACTCCCTCATGCTTTCTTTTAAATTTAATATGACATTAAATTAACGTATACTTAACGCAACTTTTCCATGCAGCACGACAGCGACAGCAACTCGAGCGCATCGCTGCACAACAACAGCAGCAACAAAAACAACAACAGCAACAATATTAAAAATAGCAACAACAAAAGCAGACATAGAGCACACACCTCTACAACAACAACAACAACAACTGGCACAGAGCCTTACATAGAAATTTATAAGAAATTAGCCGAAATGACATCGATGGAATCAATGGCCGCCAAATTGGCACAGTTCACAATGATGGCCAATGATTTCAATTTGATGAGTACGCTGGCCAATCAACAACAACAACAACAGCAACAGCAGCAACAGCTTGCTAATTCGGTAACAACAACTACCTCAGATGCATCGGCAACAGCCGCAAGTCCCACACTCAAAGATACACCGAGTCCCAGTGCAGATGCCCCATTGGATCTAAGCAGCAAACCATCGCCAAATTCATCCATTAGCGGTGACATAAAGACAGTGAGGTAAGTTGTACTATATAATTAATGCTGTATATATATACTTTATATATACCTTACCTTATATACAAACTGGCATTGCGCAAACGTAGCATCAACAAAAAGTTCATATCAATGCAATACATAAATAAGAATACATAATCAAAAGTGTGTTGATAGAAAGTAACGCACTTTTAATGCACTATAAATTAAAGGTATTAATTATATTAAGTAGTTAAAATCCCCTTTTTAAAATAAGATAATGTGAAAGATATTTATTTGTTACTCCTTTTTAAAATGTTTTACGTTATTATAAATTTTAGCTTTCCTAAAATTCAATTTAGTACTTAGTATATAAATAGGATTCTACAATTTAGTTAGTGTTTAGGTGCACTTTTTTCACTTAAGTCAAGCACTTTTACTTTCACTTTTTAATTAAACACAGTATTAAAAGGCAGTTGATAAGCTTAGAAATCAATTAAAGATTTATATATTTCATGTCTACGTAAGATAAGATATTATTAAAAAGTAAATTCTAAAGTAGGTATGGTATCTATGACCTATGATATCCCAAGTAATTTGCATTACAAAATTGGCTAAATAGATTATTTCATCAGCTAGCATATGCTCAATTACTTTAAATGATCAATAATTGTATTATAACTTTAGTAATAATTCAAATCATACCTTTATACTGTGTTTACACTGGGCCGCATCATTGGATTTTTCGGTTAAACGGAACATGCGGCAATGATGCCCATAAGAACCCTGTGGATAGAAGAAGACAATGATGCGGCCGCATCTTAAATCATGCATCATTGGCAAGTGTTGCCGTATTCTGTTAGTATTTTTTTTAATACTGCAATTTTTCGGGGTATCGATGGGGTATCGTTTGTTAACCTTAGTAGGCCGGCATCATTTTTCAACTATTCGGCCTACTAAGGTAAACAAACGTGGTAAGTAATACTGTTTTTACATTGTCAAAAAAGATGCGGCGTCCAGTGTAAACGACGCGCATAATTTTTCCGCACCTTCGACAATGATGCGGCAGTGTAAAAACAGTATTAAGTAGCTCAAATTACACTAGTTTACAGCCAAAATGCAAAGTGAACTTTGTTAACTTGCTAACTAATTTTTAAAATACTTTCAAGATCACTAAAACTAAATGACAGTTCATTTATTAGAGCGTGCCGTATTATAAAAATCGTTAACAAATCAAAACTGTACACGTGGCAACAAGAGAATGTGCTATGCAAATAAGTTAAATAATCGTTAACCTGAGCCAGAGTTTAAGGCATATTTATTGCAAAAATGCAAAATCAGGCCAAACTGTATGACTTATTTGCAATGCCCAAAAAAAAACTACAAAAAATATACAAAAAAGAAGGGACGAAATAAAAAATGATGTTGTGTGAGCAGACAATACATGAGATAATTGCACTTTGGGCAGTGGCCCGCCTCTGACACTGCATTTATTGTAGCATACTTAACAGGGACATGAGAGGGACTGACATAGGGAATGAGAATGGGACACAGACTGGGACTGAGACTGAGACTGAGATTGGGTGGCACTCGGGAAGCTTTATTGTTGTGAGCCTATGTAAAAATCGTGCAATTACACATACCTATGCATGTGTGTGTGTGTTTGCTTGTGTGTGTGTGTGTGTACATAGCTGTGTAAGTATGTGTGAAACGCCTGCTCAGTGCAAGTGCCTTTGTGTCTCGCCACTGTGTGTGGTTTGAGTGCGGTTTATGAAACGATGCCGAAAATTACACATACGCCCCATAGCACGCAGTCAGCGCGCTGCGTTGGCCACGCTTAATTACTGGCAAACGGGGCGGGGACAGGGGCGTTGGCATTGCAACAACCGCATAAATTTGCATCAAATTTGAGCAGCCCAAAAAAAAAAGATGGAAACGAAAAAGAATAAGCATAGAGAAAAAAGAGAATACTAAATTTATGTTTTTTTTTCATGCAGTGTGTGCTCTGCATCTTAACTCCAATTTTTTTTTTGTATACTCCTTTATTTTTTGCCAGCTATTTTTTTAATTACTCTAAAATGTTCAGCCGCACCTAGCCTATTATTTATGTTATTTTCCTTTTTTTCCCTGTGTGCACTTCAGACGACACATAGAAAGAGAAAGAGAGAGAGAGAGACAAGCGTTGACAACGTGTGCATAATTTTCCAGCACTTCCACAATTTTCGTCATTACTTTTTTTTCGGTTGTTTCTTTTTTTGCTCTCTTACTTTTTTTTTGCGGCAACTGTGGCTGCCACTTGAGCCGCAAACACAAGTCCTTGTCTATTGTCTAAAGCATGGCCAAGTGTTTGTTAGCAGCCTGACGGGGATCTGACTGACGTCAACGTGCACCTATTTTAATTGTTGTGAAAAATAGAAAAATTGTGTGACAGGACAATGTCAGACACAGGATACAGGAACTGCAGCAAAAGCCAAAAGATCGACAAGTGTTCAATGTCCAGTTGCAATATATGTACGATGTAGTTCAGCGTGCAACAAATAAAGTGTCTGTGAGGAAAGAGGAAGGAATCCCGATCCCTATCCTATTCCCTACTCAGGACTCAACCAAACACTTGAAATACAAAAGCTACTGACGCTGCAATTTTTGGCTTTTTTCGAGCGTTTATTATTACGGATTCTTTTTTATACACTTTTTCTGCTGCCCCCGCTGCTGCCCCGCTGCTGCTACTGCTGCTGCTGCTGCTGTTGATGATGAGGCGGCGACGTTGCCACTCCAAGTCAAGCGTCGAGATGTTGTCGCTGCTGCAGCGACGTCGTCGTTGTCGTCAGCGCAGCAGACAGAAAATGAGTGCATCATATCGATCGCTTTTTTTCCCCCGTTGCGTTTTACATTTTTTTCATTTTTTTTTTCATTTTTACTTTTTTTGGTCTTTCTTCTTGCTACTTTTTTCTATGCAATGTGCCGAAAGGGGTGAGCGGTGGGAGGGAGGTAGGTGCAGCGGGGGTGTTGTCGCTGTGTATATATGTATTCATTATTTTTCGTTTACGAAAAATTCTCTGTGCACACACACACAAACCTACACCTACACACAGACACACCGAAAAAAAGATTGTGAACGTAATAACTGGCATAGACTGATGGCGTTAACGTCAACTGCGACGCCGACAGCGACTGCGACTGCGACGTCGCTTTTCCCCCATTTGGCCCCAAAATAAAAAATAAAATGCTGAAAAAAGAGCGAAATAAAAAACCTTAATGCGTGTACTTGCTATTGTTATTGTAACTGTTGTTTTTGCTGTTGTTGCTGTAGTTGTTGTTGTAGTTGTTGTTGTTGTTGTTGTTGCTGTAGTTGTTGCTGTTGCTGCAGGCCAACAATTTTTTAACTGCTTTTTCGTCGCACGCTCTGCTTTCGTTTTATTTTTGCCATATTTTTGTCATTTCAATGACCGTTGGGTTGGCAACATTTTGGGGTCGACCTGGTTGCCTGACTGCCTCTTCTCATTCTCCTTCTCCTTCCCTACTCCCCCGCCCAGGCCTTCAGCTCCTGCCACTTCCGCCCGCCTGTCAGCCTGATTGCCGTTATATGCGTGCGTGAATGAAATGTCGTTTAAATGAGCGAGATAGAAAAATGAAGAAAAAAACGGCAACAGCAGCAGGAAACATACACAAAAAAAGCAGCAGCTGCGACGTCGACAGAGACGCTGACAGCGCTGGCCGTAAAAAATGAGTGCATATCTTCCGAAAAAATGCAACTGCATATATGCAAGTGCATGTGCATGTGTGTGAGTGTGTGTGTGTGAGTGTGTGTATGGGTGGTTGGTTGTTCACTGCGCACGCATCAAGTGTAGGTGGACAGGGAGAAGAGGGGCAGGCAATGTGGCTAGGGGCGCCTGCATTGGCAACAAAAACAAACATGCAATTGCATTCATACAAAAATATAAAAAAAAACATACTTACACACATGCACTTAATGCATTTTTTAACAAAATTGCATTCGACGTCGTCACAAACACACACACACACACAAATTGAAACATGGAACGGGACTTTGTATACTTGCCACAACCCTGCCACGCCTCCGCACGCCCCCTCTGATGGAGTTGGGCGTCCGGTAAAGTTGCCGCATCCAGACAGCTGACAAATTTAGCGGCCACGTTGCACGCAATTTAAAGAAAAGGCTACCGAATATCCAAAGAATCACATTAAATGTAAAGTATGAAAGAAGGAGAGAGAGAGAGAAAAGTAAGAGAAAGAGAGAGGGGGATGATGAAATATGAAAGTGAGATCAAAAGGAGATTCATATTCATTTAACTCATTATAGTCAGCAACGATCAGTCGACAACAACAAATATAATAAAAAATGTAAATAACAATACAAATAAAAGAATTTAAACTAATAAAAAATAAAATAATTTTCAAAAATAATTATTTAAAACATAAGATTTTAATAATTCAAATGTAGACTTAAATGTAAGGTGTACTCCATAGTAGGTAATCTAAAAATTTATAAAATATTCAAGATGATCAAACATTCTTTGCCTTTTATATATTTTCTATCAGTATGATTGCGATTTTCACATTCGGAAAGATTTTTCGAAAATGAAATAAATTTAATTCAAATTTCAAATTGTTAAAGCTACCGAAATTAATTCACATTGACGAATTTAGATACGATAAACTGAAAAATGGCATCTTAGTATTAATGAAATGAATATAACATATTTAAATCTTTCTGAAACTTTTCTTTGATTATCAATAGACTATGCTTCAAGTAGGATAGCATAGATCTAGGTTAATAAATATTAAATTTGATCAGTAGAATATTGTATACGGAATAACGTTTTATAAGGCCAGCAACCCAAAAAGCAACAATATTCCATATTTTACTTTACTTTTACAACTGCATATTATTCCAAAAGTTCAGCAATGTTTTTCACTGATCACTTCTTTGAACTATGCACCCTTCACCTAGTGACAGAGTACCTACAAGTCGAATACTCTCGATCGGCCGCAGATTAAAGAATATTTTACTATTTTATCGTTCATTTCAATAAGGCAGACACACAAATGTAATTATATGTGTGCTTAACTGCAACCCTCTGCCCACGGTAAACCCAAAAATTATTGCCGATGCATTTGGTTGCATGTGGCAAAGTGTGTGTGTCAGAGGAAGGTGCACTCGAGTGTGTGTGTGTGCGTGTGTGTGTGTGTGTTAAAGGCAAACAAAAGGTGTGGGATGAACCGACAAAAATGCGATATGCACATAAAAATGTCAGCAGCAACAACAGCAACAACAAACTGCAACAGCAGTTGCCGTTGCAATTGCAACAAGCGTCAAAATTACAAGAGCAACAACAAAAATGCAACACAAATAAAAAAATCAACCCTTTTTTTGCTGCTGCTGTTGCCGCGTTTCTGCCACAAATTAAAACAAAATGTCAGAAAAACGAAAAAGGCAAAAAAAACCAGAAAACGCCATTAACAAAAAAGGAAAAAATATCAAAAAAGAAAAAAAAACGAATTGCAACGCAAATGAATCCTCGGCAACATGCGTGCAACAAAACCAACAACAACAACAACAACAACAACAACAGCGGAGTGCAGCGCTGTCGACGTCAACGTCGACGTCGGCAGCGACTGTTGCAGCCACGTCAAATTGCAATTGAAGTGCAGCCAAAAGGTAAACGGCACCAACAAAAAATCAAAACGACATTGAAATGACATTTTTCATTTATTTTTTCGAACCTCCTGCCACACATACTATAATGAATGTTGCAGCAACTGAGAGAATGAGGCTGGCCATTGGCTCAGGTGGCGCAATTATGAAAATTTTTCAGCCAAAAACTGTCGCTGTTAATGATAGTGCTCAGTTCAGTTCACTTTTGGCCAACAGTTGTTGCAGCCAGTCATTGCCACTTGCCACCTGCTGTTGCAGCGACCGCTCAGCTCTTTTTTTTGTGTCTTGTCTGCACAATTTTCAGACATTTTCCAGACGCGCGCGAGCCCTAAAATGTAAAAAAAAAAAAAGAAAAAAGTTAAAACAAAAAATAAAAACAACAACAAAAGCGACAACTTTTCAGTCAACTTTTGCCCCACAGCCCACAGCGCAAGGGGGCAAGAAGCTGTGCGTTTCCGTTGCCGTTGCTGTTGTTGCTGTTGTTGTTGTTGCTGCGACAGCCAGTGCAATGTACTGCAGCTTGAGTGCCCACCCACTGTGTTGCCAAAAGGGTCTTGGTCTCAACTCGTCTCGTTTCGCGTCGCGTCGCGTTGCTTCTCGTCTCGTCTCGTCCCTTCTCGTCCTGTCCCGTTCCGTCCCGTCTCGTGGCGTCTCCCTTGCTGGCTGCGCATAAAGAAAAGAAAAATTTCGTATGGCTTTCACTGATGTTGCTGCTACCGTTCTTATCCTTCTTGTTGTTGTTGCTGTTGCTGTTGTTGTTGTTGTTGTTTGCTTTACACAAAAGTTGCCTTTTGAAATGGGCTACCCAAAAGTGCGCTTGCCCCACGCCAAGTGGTGCGGCTTGGCATTAAGTGAAAAAAATGCATTTTTTTTTTATGTGAAATTCGTCTAATGAACTTCAAAAACATGTTTGTCCCTGGCTCTCTGACAGCTTCTTACCCATTTCCTACCCTCTCTCTTCTGCCCTTCTGTCACTCACCCCTGGCTGCATGTCATCTTTTGTCTCTGGCTGCAGCCGAAAAACAACAAGAAGTAGAAGATGAAGCTTAAAAAAAAAGGCACAAATTTCCATGCTACATCCTTGCCACATAGCCTTTGACAAGGACAGCGTCGTTGTTCTGCCTGCTGCAGACATTTAAGAAGCATTCATTGTCAGTACTTTTGAGTGCACCTACGAGTGAGTGTGAGTGTATACGAGTGAGTGTGTGAGTCTCCAAAAAAGAAAAAAAAACGAAGAGTGAAAATAATATTTTGTCAGATCCTTTGTAGCGCTTTGAAGTAAAGTCAGTTCTCACACTCTTACCAAGCACAGAGTTGTGACAAGGAGCAACACAAGGAGTGATGTGCCACCAGATTGACCGGTCAATTGCATCCTTAGAACGTGTAATCCTAGCTGCAACTAGACACAGCCAATTGAATGCACAATCAAGGCGGCAATAAGCTAATATAATTTGAAAATAATATGCAAACATTAACTGTTAAAATGACAGAAAAACAATTTCAACATAAAATTATAAACAATTAGTAAGCGTTAAAATATCACAAATATCGAACTTCTAAATTCTGTAGGAACTATACATTTTCAACTCATCCTGCGTTTCTGTGATAGTTAAATTAAAATAAAACGACCAGAAATGGAAAAAAAAGCTCAAAAATATGTAAAAAGATTTTGAATTACTAATACTAATACTAATATTGGTAATAATTTACACACAAAAATATTTTTTACGCAATATAAATGGCAGCACTGAGTTAAGTAAGAGTCACAGATAAACTTAGAAACGGTTAAAGTTTGTAATTTAATTTTTTTATAGCTTAAAAACTCTAAAATAATATTATATTTTATCTGAAATGGACTTGTAATTAACAATTATAATAAATAATAATATTAATTTAAAGTCTACTAGAATAACACGATAAGTCAACGCCGGAAACATTGTCTTAGCCTGAAAACTGATAAGTTAAATGATTTAAAAATTGTATATACAAATATTTAAAAATGAATAAATAAATACCACAAATTATATAACAATTAATTAGGAATGCCATCATAAATGTATGAAATGCTTAACATTTTCTAAATGCTTTTTAATTGCAGAGGCCTTTCCGAGTGTGCCACACCTGTGCCTGCAGCAGGACGCACCTATGAGGATCTGAATAACGCGTTGCAGGATGTGCTGGCCAATAAGCTGGGCACACGCAAGGCATCCAGTCAATATCACGTGCCGCGCTCCACGTTGCGCAACAAACTGTGCAAAATGTCGCTAGATGCAAAGCAACAGCTGAAACATGAACTGGAACTGGAGGAGCAGGATGAGTCTGGTGAAGAAGGCAATGATGGTGATAGCAATGCGTCAACGCCAGCGTCGGGCTTTCAGGAGTTTGCCCAACGCATTGCGGCCACAGAGCATTTGCGTAAATTGAGCAACATGTCCGAGCACAATGGCAGTGACCTGGGCGATGACTTGGAGCCGGTGATGTCGCCAAAGCTGGCCAGGCCACAAAGTGGTACGCCAACGGGAATTCAAGGGATTCAAGGAGCCGGTGTATTGCCCATGACCATTGATCCCAACGTATTGTTGCATACGTTGGTGTTGGCAGCGGGAATCGGAGTGATGCCCAAATTGGATGAGACGCAAACGCTGGGGGATCTGGTGAAATCATTGGTGATGGCAAACAGCGGAGGGATTATAAATGAAGGTTTGGCCAATGCGATACCTGGCAGTCATGAGAGCAATGGCAGCCTGCTTCAGCAACACCAACACCAACACCACCAGCAACAGCAGCAGCAACATCAACAGCATCACCAGCAGCACCAACAGTTGGGAGCCTTTCGTCGTCATCCACCAAAGTCTGAAACGCCTGAGACCAGCTCCTCATTGGATGCCAATGAGATTTGCGAGGATCCTATATTGAAGATTCCGTCCTTTAAGGTCAGCGGCGCTGGCAACATTTCGCCTACGCTACACTGCAACAGCAGTGGCAGCAGCAGCAACATCAACAACATCAGCCACAACAATAACAACAATTCAATTAACAACAGCAATCGTAATGGCGATCACAGTCCGCACTCTGCCTCTCCAATGCTGGCAGCAGCTGTTGCCGCTGCGGCAGCCAACAACAGTTACAGACAGAGCAACAGCAGCAGTCTGTTGTCGCCGTCACAAACATCAATACAGAAAATGATGGCAACAACAATACAGCGCAAGATCAATGAGCAGAGCAATCAGGACAATCTGTTGTCGAGTCTGGACAAGCGCAACAATGGCAACACCAGTGGCAGCGAGTGTAGCAGCAGCGGAGGAGGAGGTGGAAGCGGTGGTAATGGCAATGTCAGCAGCAGCAGCAACTACAAGAAGCCGAGCATTTCTGTGGCCAAAATCATTGGCGGCACAGATACCTCACGCTTCGGTGCCTCACCCAATCTACTTGCCCAGCAACATCATAGTCATCTGCCCGCTCATCATGTCGCCCATCAGCATCATCAGCAACAACTGAGTGCCCAGGATGCTGCCGCATTGGCTGCGGGCAAAGGGACGCGTCCGAAGCGTGGCAAGTATCGTAATTACGATAGGGATAGTCTTGTGGAGGCGGTCAAGGCGGTGCAACGTGGTGAGATGTCTGTACATCGAGCAGGCAGTTATTATGGTGTGCCACACTCGACACTGGAGTACAAGGTTAAGGAGCGTCATTTGATGCGACCACGAAAGCGTGAGCCGAAACCGCAACCAGATCTCGTGGGATTGACAGGAGCTGCGAATAAGGCTTCCAATTTGGTCGGGCTTAATCAGCTGGACAAACTGAAGGCCAGCAGCACCCACAGCGCCAACATCAACAATAACAACAGTTCCGGCTCAAAGCTGAGCAATGCCTTGAAAAACAACAGCAGTGCATCAGCTGCGGCAGCAACACCCAATGGCATCAAAATGCCCATCTTTGATGGTGCCCCACAATTGTCTTTCCAGGCAAACATGTTCTGGTCGCCGCCAAATGCCGGGGCCCCTTTTGGCCTGGACTTTAATCGCAATCCGGAATTTCTAAAGACCCATTTGGTTGAGGTAATGCGTAGCAGTCCAATTAATCCCAATGCTCATCATGGCCGTCACTCGATTGCTCATGAGTATACGGAGAACATGTACGATGACATCATACGGAAGACTCTCAAGAATGAGGGCGATGTCGGCAACAGCAACAGCAGTGGCAATGCCAATGCCAATGCATTGTTGGACCAACTGTTGGTAAAAAAGACCCCGCTGCCATTTACCAATAATCGTAGCAATGATTATATTGCTGCTGCCGCAGCAGCAGCTGCCTGTTCTAGCTCCGATGGTGTCAAAAGAGCGGGCAGCCCTATGGGAGCCTATGCGGACATCAAGAGGGAGCGTCTCAGTCCTATGCGAAGTGCAGAGAGTACTAGCAGCGATGAGGATCATGAGCATTCCACCACCACCAACAACAACAACAACAACAATAACAACAGTGACCTGGCGCTCAACAAAAACAGCAGCAACAATAACAACAATGGCAACAGCAATGGAAATGGTCGCAGTCGCATGACATCACGCGACTCGGAAACGGATGTCAGCAGTCTGAAAAGCGAGCAATCGCACAGCTCGGCACAACTTGCCACAGCTGCAACAGCAACACCAGCAGGCAAGAACAAAATGATGGATCTCAATGGCAGCAACAGTGTCAAATTCGAGCCGGAAACAACAACAGCAACAACGCCCATCACGTCCAGCAGTTCCATATTACACGAGAAACTGGCACAGATCAAGGCCGAGCAGTCTGAAGAGCAGTTATAGAGCAGGTGGCAATCGCAGCAACATCAGCAGCAGCAGCAACATCAACATCACCACCACCACCAACAGCAACAGGTGGCAGCAACATTTGTTTGGCCACCGCTTGCCACACACTACTACAGTTTCTAGGCTGAATGGGAGAGGTGAGCAACAGTTCATATTGTACAGGCAAAGATTCACAGTGAATATGAATCGTGTGAATCATTATGAATCATCTAAGAAGAAGCGAAAGCAAACCAAATGCAAAACAAAACAAAACAAAACAAAAATTAATAAGAAAACACTTTAAATATACAAATAAAAATAAAACAAAAATACATAGGCAAGGCAAGAGCGTCAGTTCTTATTGTTAGTTAAGATGTATTAAGAAAACACTTACACTACACAACACAACACAACTTACATAGTTAAGTATATAGTACACATATACAAAGCAACAGCAACAAAAACAACAACAACAAGCAAACATGCATAAATACATTTGTATTTATGTATATTTATTGTTTAGTTTTTTGACAATCGACAAATAGGCATTCTCTTGTACAAACTTTCTAAAAACAAACAAAAATCATTAAAATACAAATGCAAAGTAAAATACTAAAACTAAATACTACAACATCAAGAAAATTGCATAATTTTATAAGACCAACCACAAAAAAAAAAACAAAATCTTTTAAAGAAATCAAAGCAAAAAATACAACAAATTTAGTTGCGTTTTCTCTTATGTTCGGTAAAAAAAAAAAAAACAATACAAAAATATATATATTTTTATTAAGTAACAAATCAACAGCAACAACAAACAGCAATAAAGCAGTTACAAGCAAAAGAATAGCCAAAAAAAAAAACTGTGCAGGGCCTGCTAGCGAATTGTACACGAAAAAAATTCATAAAAATTAAAAAGATAGAAAACATTCCAATATTTTGAAAACTTGACTAAGACAACTTGAAATGTGATTCGCAAACGCAATGCAGACGCCAGAGACATAGAAACTTACAAATACCCAACAACAACAACAGCAACAACAGCAATAACTACAGCAAAAGACCATAGCTAGGAACAACAACAATAACAATAACAAACAAACAACAACAACAACATCTACAATATCCGATCAATAATAGCCAACAAAAAATAATAACAATAACAACAAACACCAACTACACAACACTTCAAAAACGGAAATAGCAAAGCAAAATTCTAAAACTACAAATAAAAATTAAAGTAAAAAGAAAAAACAAATTCTTACAATTTATTTCACATTCTTTTAAAAAAACAAAACAAAAACAAAAAACAAATATTATTTTGCATTAATTTGAAAGAAAATCGAAGATGAAGAAACTTACAACCCAGAAACCTTAAAGAAAAACAAGCATACAAAAAACGGAAATCAATAAACAAAGCTGCCTTCACATTTACAAATTAAATAAATGAATAAGAGGAAAAGAGAAACGTTAGGTAAAAAAAGCACACAAAATAATAATAACGAATCAAAGAAAAATACGCAAAACAAAGCTTAAAATTCACAACAAAACTAAAACCACCAAAAAACGAAGAAAACCAAAACTGAACAAAATCCCAGAAATCCCATCAAGCTCCCATTAGATTTGGTTTTTAAAATCAAAACTAAGAAATTAAGTCACTCAACAAAATTACATAAAAAACACACACAAAAACCCAAAAAAAATTAAAATATACATATATAGAGAATATATTAAAAAAAAAAACATAATGCATATATTATTACATAAAAAATTGATGTTTCGGTGTTTGCAATCAAAATAGACGGAAAACTACATGTGTTTAGGCATTAAATGATACTAAAAAGAAATTAAATATTTGGCTATAAAATTAATTATTTATTAAGCGAAAAATAACTAAATCTCTCTCTATATATATATATATATATTCATATATATGTATATTTATGTATGTGTGTGTCTTGATCACTACGCGTATACCTCAAATAAAACACATGATCATTTTGAGCAAACTATATATACTATATATATATTTAAATGTACTTATACACTTATACACTCTTTACTTACACTCTACAACAAGAAAGAAGAAACGTTTAACATATTTACACAGCATTAATGTATTCGTATAACAACAACCTCTCCTAAAAGTACACACATATACACAAGTAACACCTTTTGGCCAATACACACACACACACACACACACATGTCCCCTTTCGGTGTCCCCAATAATTTTGGGAAAGATTTCAAACAAACAAATCAACTTTCGATGGGTAACTAAATGTATGCGTAAATAAACAAAAAGATAAAGAAATATCTATATAAATGTACCTAAAAAAAAAAACAAACATATTTTGTGTGCTAGCTAGTAAGTGTCAAAAAGAAAAAGAAAAAGAAAAATAATAAATTATATATACAATACTACATGTATTTTAAAAGTCGGTAATGTCGGTAATATGCGAATGTCAAAGTGTTTAGTAAATTGTAATTGTAATTGAAAGTATATATAAACAACAATATATATTCAGCCAGACAAAATCATTTAAAAGCATTTACAGCATCCAGAAAATCATATAATTTATAATTTATGCATAACAAATATATGACAAAAAGCATATTTATTGGCTAACCTTTAAAGTAAATTCAATGTGCATAAATGTTGTGGTTTTTGTAAAAAAAAATATATAAAACTCAATCCAAAATTATATTATACTTCAAAATGGACATTTGGTGTATCAAGCAAAACATTTGGTAATAATAAAAGCAAAAAATGTAAAAAAAAATTTCTAAAATTATTTGCATCAAGTCATGCGAAAATTGTATGCGTATCATGAAAACCAACAAAAAAAAATGATTGTTTATTATACGAAATGGAAAAAGAATGAAAGAAAGCAAAAATTAAAGAAAATCAAAAGAAAAAAAAAGTATTTATTGCTAATTAATTTATATTTGAAGTATACATAAATATTTATTATACATACATATATACATACATATATATTAGACACACTATCTGTGATTAATAATCCAAAATTTTGAAGAAACTTTTTCTGACTAATGTTGGTTAGGCATACATTAAAAACAACAACAACAACAAACAACTCAATCTAAATAAAAAGAAACAAATTGATAATGAAAACTTACTATTATAATACAACCAATTATAAACAATGAAGATCGGATACAATTAACAACAAATAACTAAACAGAGCACAAGCAAAACAAAATTTAAGTCTTAACTGTACCCACAAGTTGGTAAAAAGCATATTACAATAATTATGGCTAAAGTACTCTTGTATAAAGAAGCCTAATTAATTTATTCAAATTGTTAAATTATAAACAAGGCATCAACAACTACAGCACATCACTAAAGCAGACAGTTCAGAGTTCAGAGCATACATACTTATATAGTTGTACATATATTTTGGAAAACTTTTTTACTCAAAACATACAGGAAAGCAGCAAAAAACAGTCGAAAAATAGGAAAAAAGATACCAAATTAAAACGTAAATCCGTTTATAAAACTAAATTATACAAAGTAAAGCAAATGAAACATAACAAAATTTTAAGAACAAAAAAAATATATGCAACTGCAGTACATTTATTTTGTTTATAAGCTACATAAGTCATGTGTAAAAAAATAAACTTGAAATCCAACAAAAACAAAAAAAAACGTTAGAAAAAAGATAAAGAAAAAGTAATGAAATAATGACATAAAAATAAAGTGCAATTATACGGTTTATATTAAGAAGCATACGTTAAAAAATATATACGAAATTTAGCAAATATTTCGATGAAAGTTCGGTTAAATTTCTAGGCAACCAAACCAATCATTTCAATTGTTTATAAACATTTAACCAAAACCAGACCAACAGACATGCCATGTTGTTTTGGGCCTTGTGTCTGATTTAAATCAGAAGACAGGCCACAAATACAACAACAACAGGAAATGGCATTCTTAGATACAACAACAACAACAACAACAAAATATATATATATCAAAAACTGAAAGGGCGTGAGATATTGAAAGATCGTCAACCTAATGATAGGTTTTGAAGTCGAGTGTAATGAGTAACAGCTTGAGAATGTTGAATTGTATAGAATTTTTGCACTCTTACCTTGTCACACAGTCCCCAAAAAGCAGGCAACAGAAATTGTTAGCTGCTTGGCTGCGATTCAGGTGAGCGTGCAAAAACGCTCAGGTACGTGTTTTATTTTTCGGAGAGAAAAAAGATTGATTACCCATACATTACTTATTCTTTGTTCACTACAAATTAATAGTTAATAATTGTACAATATACAAATTAAATCGATAAATACTATATATATACACATACTTATATATACTAATGTTTATGTAATTGTTTATGAACGGAAAAATGTAACGTTTCTTTAGCATGCTTAATGAATTGCTCACCTTTGTGTATAAACTATAATTTGTTCAACATGAATCAAAATTTGCTGAATATAAGTGCATATACTTAGAATTTATATTCTCCATATATAATTTATATACTTCTATGAATTAGTGCATATTATTATTACAATATAATTACAATTATAATTCTAATTCTAATTATCTGTATGCGCAGTCTACGCAAAACAGGCAAATCAAAATTTTAATTATTATTATTATTAATTAATTAATTTTAACAATCATTTATATTTAAATTTATATACACTATGAATACATACGGTATGTATATGTATATTAGCCGAGTGTAGCAGACTGGCGTGTTGCCACTGTTGTTAGCCTTGATTTGTGTTTTGTATATATTAGACCACATTGTAAGCTATTTTCTTTAAACAATTTTTTAAAATAATTATTATAAAACGGGCAACACATTTGACTTATAGTGCAATTGTTTCAAACAAACAAACAAACAACAACAAATATTAATAATACACGTATATTAAAATGATAACAACAACAAACTGATATACTACTTTGCAATGCCAAGAAGTATGTATACATATATGCAATACATATATACATATACATATAAATATATACATATACATGTATATATGTATGTGAAAAACAAGCATTATTATTTAACCAAGAGAACTCTTCAATTGAAAATCAAAAATCATTATAAGTGCACATAACTTTTTATAGACATTTAATTAAACAAAAATATGCCTAAAGTCAAACACCAGATCTAATTTTGCAAAATGAACGAATCAAACATGAACCAAACATCACAGAAAAATGTATATTGTTATATTTAAATCAGTTATAGAAACGAGAAACCATTTAAACATTTATTTGTTACCCAAAACAATGTTAAGTTGTGCCAACTAAAAAAAAACCATTCTGATCACAATTTTTTATGTTTCACTTGAGCGATAAATGCAAAGAACACAAGCAAAACAACAACAAGAAACAATAGCCCAACAATGACAACCAACAAACAACATAATCAACAAAATAAAACCAACAATAGCCCAAAATAATTGAACTAAAAATTGATAAACATACATTCAAAAGACAGATTTACAACATATCATAGAGTTGTACATCAAAATGAATAAGACAACATCAACAACAACAACAACAACAAAACACACAAAGCCTGACGTCGATTGTACTTTTCTTTTTTCTACAAGCAATTACAGAAAACAATTTTATTAAACAATAGTACTACTCTTACTACAAACTAAAATAGAATCAGTAATAGAAATAGCAATAGCCACAAAACAATTAACTTAAAAAAAAAAAAAACAAACAAGTAAGCAAACCAACAACAATACACACTCACACCCACAGAAACACACAGAAAAAACAACTAACAGCTGATTTTCAAACAGACTTAAATTCATAGCAATAACCAATACAATAGCCACATATATAATTAACAATTATAGTCAAGCAGTACAATAGACAGCAAAAGCAAAAGCAGAAGAAAAAAGAAGCAGAACAAGATCGAGAAGAGTGCTTTGCATTACGTATACGCATTTCGTATACGCCGCATTGGACAAAGCATTCGTAAGCATTTGACATAAGTTAAAATGAAAACAATTTTTATTTCAATTATCGACTCAACCAACAACAACACTCCACATAATTACAGTTAAAACAAAAACAACAAAAAACAATAGCCCTAGTAACAATATTAATCGTATTAACCAATATAAAAAACAACAATAGTTCTAAGTTATTGGCAATAAAAAATGGCATTAAAAATAACTTATATACAGATTTCATCCAACAAAAAATAAAATAAAAAATAAACCATCAATACTCCAGACTTGGTTAATACACTACAATAAAATACAGTTTCTCGTTTTTAACAAAATACATTTAAATTATTATTACAACAACAAAAACGACGCCCTAGAAGCGTTTTAACTGATGCAAGTACAATATAAACAACAACAACAACAATAAGTACATAGCAACTTGAGCAAAAATTTCATTCATTTTTGCATTTATCAAAGAAAAGCAAAATGATCATATTATTAACCTTTTTTTTGTGTAGAACAAAAAACAAGATGGAAATTGTTTCACAGCCAATAAGCTTAACTAAATATAAACAAAATAAATGAAAACCACATTATGATTAGCAATAGCCCATAAGTACAGATAACAAGATCAACAAAATAGCAAAGATAAAAAACATAAATAAACAACAGACAAGCATGCAAAACAAGTAATAATTTTTTAACAAATTATTTCAACGTGAAATTCCATAGAAATAATAATTGAAAATTATGTTTAGTTATTTACAGCGAAAGTGTAATATGTATCTATGTATATTATTTTTTACAACAAAAGAAAATAACAAATTCTGAAAACAACCACAAAAAAAAACATAATTTTCTTAAGTAATTCATAAATTTATAAAAGAATTTTATTTGGTTAGAAAAGAAAAACATTTAATTTAAGTTCGATGTAAACATTTAAATAAAATTAATAATTTGTTCAGCGTGCATAATTGTTATATATACACTTATAATAATGCTTAAGTTAATGATTTTCGTTATTTTTATTATTTACTTATTATGTTTTAAACGCAAAATGATTTAAATATATACATCTCTATAAATATATTATATATTTACGCTGAAAATGTTTATTAATAAAAACAAATATTTTAGTTCAACAATTGCTTTTTTAATTTTGTTTTTTACCATTACTTTAGTTCATTAAAAACAAAGAGGCTTTTATGTTAAACTCTTTCACATTCACGCAGGCAGAGCAGCAATAATATGATTATAAATGATAACAAATATTTACAATTCACATACTTGTACTTACAATTAAATGCCATAGTAATCTATGACTAGGACAGTTATTATAAACAAATCAATAGCCCAAAGTAAATATTGACTATAAACCTAACATCGTCAATATTTGCTCCATTTTCACATTAAATAAAAGCAATAGATATGCAAATTGGCAAATTGGCGAAGCATTTGAATGATACTCGTAGGGGACATTTTGGTTCATTTCATTTTGGTTTGATTTACTTTAGTTGAACCCACTAAACACTTTGGAAATAAGACACTAATGTACTGGCAATGTTCTAGAACTGGTTAGTAGGAGGGCAAAACCATCACATATGAATAAAGCTATCGTTAATCTAAACTCAACAGCTTCAGGGACCAAACAAGAAAAATTTATTTGAAAACTGATAAAACAACATTTGAGAAAACAAAAAAACAAACTAACTAAAATTGTAACTCGGCTATTATGAAATGAATATGCATAAATGGAAATTTAGAAACTATCAAAAAAAAAACAAAAACAAAACATAAATCTAGGGAACGTCTAGGGAAACATTTTGAATATACCAAAACTTAAAATGAGCATAAACAAAATTTAATGTACTTACATATATATGTACATAACAGATCCTTTGGTAATATTAAAACTTATATTAACTTACTAAAAGAGGCAAACAAAAAAAGTCAGTCGAAACTCCCGGATATTGAAGATTTAACTATGAATAAGAAATTTGTATACGATATGCGGTAAACAAAAATTTAAATCATTCCATTAAGAAAATCAAGGATACTAAGTATTTGGCTGAAATTGTGTAAGCGTCAGAGAAAATAATACAAAGATGAAGAGAAAATAAAAATTTAGTTAAATAGAAAATTACAATTATTATTTGGTGTAATTTTGGTGTAAATAAATAAATTAAATATCAAAATATGAAGGATGGCTGAGTGGGTTTTCTATAACACATTACAAAAAAATTAAAGGAAAAATTAAAAATAAAAGTTTATCAAATTAAATTAGCAAAATTTATGTCAACTTAGTAAATGATAAATTCAAATTTATAGAACTTACTTATGTATTTGTGTATGTATGCTAAAATTATATCATGGATTTCATGGATCATGAACATTGATTTCAAAAACAAAATGAAAAACGAAAGGAAAAACGTTCTTCTGTTTCCACAACAAATTGAATGCCAACAACAACAATAACAACAACTACAACAACAACAACGTGTGCTGATTTCCAATTGAATTGCAATTGTTGGAATAACAAGCGTTTAGGTGACAACAACAACATGAAGAAATGAATATGTCAAAATCATTGTAAAAACAAACAAACAAAAAAACCAGAAGTAAAAGATTAGATTTGTGTATATGTATGTGAACAAATAGAAGATATGTACTTATAATGGCAACAAATCAACTAAAGAACGTACTTACAAAATGACAAAAACAACAACTATTAACTTGTAATGATGTGAACATGGAGCTATCAGTATTTTGATAAATACTGTCAATAAAGATTTAATAAAATATAAAGCCAAATTGTGTATTTTATTTCTTAATAATTTTGATCAGTTCTATATTGTGGTTGCTTTATATATTTCTCTCTCGATAATTTTTGGTTGTAATGATCTAGTAGGCTTTCCGGGACCCCATAACATTCTTTAGCGTCTCAGATAGCAGTCAAATTGTTTGTAAAGTGAAAATTAAAAAAAAAAAAAAAACAAATAAAAATTGTTTGTAAAAGATTTGAAAAATTATGACCATCAAACGATTGAAATGTGATCTAAGTCCGGAGCTAACGACGGGTCTTAAAATGGCCGACAGTGTTCGTCCCGATTGCTGTCCAGTACGTAATCGTATACCCTATGATGCCCAGTGTTTCATCAAGGACATCTCAAAAGAGCTGAGTGAGCTCTACAAGCGACATGAGAAAACCTTTGTGAAGAGCAAACGTCTAATGGAATTGGCAATACCAATTAAACCCAAGTGTCGTTTTGTCCCAAAATGTGCCTGTCCCTTCAAGAAAACCATTGAGATTGTGCCAGCCGACTTGCCCAGCAATACCCGAACCGAACAGTTAGCATTGCCCACTGTTAGACGACTGCTCTTTCGCAGACAACATGCCATTAATATTGGAGATGGGATTGGTGAGAGCATCTTGAATCGCTGGCTGCGCTACAGTTACATGTCACTCTACAGTCGTCTGGGCAACGTACATCCACTGAAGAAGCCGTAAGTTTCTATTGCCAAATAGACCCAATCATTACTAACCATTTCACTTTTAAAAGGGTCAAAAAGAAGCCGCCTTCGGCGAAGGAGAAAAAGATGCAAGCGGCTTACATAGAGAAACTGGCACAGCCTAAAGTTCCACTCAAGCCACCCAAACCTGTAAGTTACCAACTTTTAATAGATATATTTCCTTTTCATAAATCCCTTCTTAATTGCATCCACAGGAGCGAAAGGCTGGGGAGTTCAGTGAGAGGCGTATGAAGAAATTGTCGCGCCCTAAGGTTGTCGAGGAGGTTGTGAAGCCTGATTGGGAATTGACACCCGCCATGAAATCCTACAAGGCAACGGATCGCATCAAAACAATTGCCGAGCCAGTGAGTCGGCCTGATGTCCACACCAATGTGGAGCCAGAGAAGGTATCGCCCACTGCTCTGCGCTACAAACGTAAGTAGTTACAAAGATCTACATTTTTTAAACTATGTAATGATTTTTCACTTTTAATAACAACTTCCCAGCGAGTGAACGTATTAAGGAAATGTCTCAACCGTTGGCTAAGACCGAAGCCACCATGGCTGGCGACGTTAAGGACGATCCATTCTCCATTTCTCCGAATGCGCTTAAATACAAACCATCAAAGCGTATTAAGGAGTTGGCCGAACCAAAGGAGTTCGAGAATACACACATTCGTGAAAATCCTTTCGCCATCTCACCAGCAGCTCTCAAGGCCAAAGCCTCACCGCGGCTTATAGAATTGGCCAAGCCCAAGGGCTCTTCGTAGCTTAGGATACTTCAAATATTGTTAAAATTTTCTGTATTTATCTTTTGGTGTTCAAAAATAAAACGTGGATTGTTTTCTATAAATTTAGTATGTTATTCTTTGATTTCAATTAATAGATTTATTCCTGATCAAATTTGACCAGATTAATTGGTATTTTCATTAAGCCAGTACTTTTGTCATGGCTTATAACATTTAATTTATTTGTAGTCTTTCTCGCCATTATGATTGACATAAATAGTTCTCGATACACGTTGAGTTTAAAATTAATTAATTGATTTTATGATTTTGCCATTTGTTTAGCTTTTGTTTTGCAATAACCGATTGAGTTGACGGCCAAATTCGAATACAATTCGAGGTTTGCAAGAATATTATAATACATATATAATCACAAAATAATAATAAAGGATACGGTCAATTTAATAAACTATTAATAGTTTTTGGGATGGCAGAGGGCGAGGTAATTGGACTAAACTTAAATATTCGCCAGAAATAATACTCAAAGAATTGAATTAAATATGGGAGACAAACATACTGGGTGAGTGAAAGCGAACTAAAAATTTGAAGCGTATTTGACAATCCAATTTTTAGACAACAACTGTAGAAGATTGCGGGATCCTTCAATTTGGTCTGCTATTATTGTGGCAATTACTGCCTTTTGGCCTAGTGCAGATTGGCAATGACAGCGCGTGTAAAGTCCGCCGTAGTGGATTGTCCACCCAAATCCTTGGTGCGCACCTTACCGTCCTTGAGAACCTGGTTAATGGCATTTTGAATGACTTCGCTGTACGTGGGCAAATTGATGTGGCGCAACATCTTTGTGCCGCACAATAACATTGCTGTTGGGTTGGCAAGATTCTTGCCCACAGCCTGGGCGAAGGTGTGACGTGCGCCCTATAAAAGAACAATATAAGAATTAGACTTGGTATTTAGTCAAACATCAACCATTGTTTACCGGCTCGAACACCACAGTCTCCGCTGAGTATGAAGCACCAGCAACGACGCCAGCGCCGCCGACCAAACCAGATGCCAGATTGTCGACAATGGCACCATATAGATTTGGGGTAACCAAGACATCAAATTGATTGGGATTCGACACCATTTGCATTGTTGTGTTGTCCACAATCATTTTATCGAACTCAATGCGAGGATACAATTTCGAGACTTCCTCGCAACACTTCAGGAACAGACCATCGCCCAACTTCATAATGTTGGCCTTGTGCACCGCTGTGACCTTCTTGCGGTTGTTTTTGGTGGCATAATCGAATGCGAATTTGGCAATACGCATCGATTTCTTGGCAGTGACAATTTTCAGGCATTCCACAATGCCGGGCACCGACTCGTGCTCCAAAGCTGAATATTCACCCTCGGTCTGTTCACGAATGATGACCGTATCGATGTTGGAGTGACGGGTCTTGACACCGGGCAAGGAGCGCACATGCACCACGTTGGCATACAAATCCAGATCTGTGCGCAATTTCATGTTGAGCGTTTGCAGCTCACCTTCATTGCTGTAATCGGGTGTAGCCAAGATGCCCTATGATAATAGATAGCTCAATCAATAGAATATATACATAATTATTATGGTTAGATCATCAACAACTTACTTTAATGCAAACTTTGTTCTTTTGGATGGAAGCCACAACATCCTCAAGTTTGGCGCTCAGCACGGGATTGATTTCCGACAGGAAGTATGCTTCAAAATCGACAGGAACACTTGCTGCCTACAAAAAATGGAAATTCTTTAGATTCAATATCCATATGAATTCTTATGCTATGCACTCACCTTGAAGACCTCCTGCAAGGAGTAAACCAGTTCGGGGCCGACACCATCGCCGGGAATTAGAGTGCAGGTGGTTCTATTTCCGCTACGAGAAGCTTCCTGTCAATTAACGCAAAGATTAACTAACGAATTTTCCTTAAGGGATGTTATATACACACCTGAGCTCCGACAGCCGCCGATACATGCACATTGCGCACAGCTGCTGCCTATTGCCAAGAGAGAGAAATCATTTATTAATAATACTTCTTTTCTTGCGAGGATTTTAACCTCAAAAATTTTGCATCTGCGTCAAGAACGACGTCGTCGTCTACAGCAAAGCGGTTGGCAAAGTGTTTATGTAAGCACTGTGCAACCAGACCCAAAATGTGTTACCTGCACTAATGTCCGTCCCAGTTTTCTAGCCAGCATCGACATGTTGATCGTACGTAAGACAATTGTGTTTATTGTCGTAATTTCAATTGACCCTGCAGTCTAATTGTTTAAAAATGTAATTTTGCTGTGCAAAATCCTAACCGAAAACCAACAGTAACAGCTGACTAGGGTTGCTCTTAAGTAATCGCAAATAACAAGATTTCGATAAAAAAGTTTGACAGCTTTTTATTTCACTTACAATTTTCTTTTGTAACACATATAAAAGCAGAAAATATAAGTTTAATAACTCCTGAAAAAACGAATATAAATGCAAATCACTATTATTTATATAGAAGCAAAGTGTCGAGCGTTTAACAATATCGATAATACATTGAAACATACGCTCGAACTATCGATATTAGCCGCTCAATTCAAATATCCATCAATGTATTTGGCGCAACATTTGAAAGCAACTACGTAATCTTTAAGCAGGTAATATGCAAATTTCGTGATTGTGCGTGATTGAAGAGCAGAAGAGAGGCTCTGCATCTGAAAGAGTTTGTGTGTGTGAACAAAAAGTATAAATAGAGGGTGTCCCTTGAGGGACATGAAGGCGACATGATCACACTAAAGTTTCCATTAGTCAAGCTAATTAATCGAAGCTACTCTGGCGTTGTGTGTCACGTTTATATAAACAATGGAAAATATTTACTTTTAACTCAATTTTTACATTTTTAAGACGAAATTTTAGTTACGGAAATAAATTCATTCATTCAAGGAGTTTGTTTTATATTGGCTTAATTAAATTCGAGCAGTATCAAATTGGAGCTTTATTCATAGAACAGAAATTATACATGAATCCCAGCTATGAAAGCTGCAGTATCTTTGCTGCGTAAACACTTTGGATTCGCGAGAATACACGCAAAAGCGGCACCTTTGGATAAGTGTGCAACAAGGGGTAAACCTTTGGAATCAATAATCTCCTCCTGCCACAACGAGTACCATAGACCAAGATGTCGCTTTGTTCAGTATATAAGATCCAAAGATTCCCTTAAGAGGTTGGGAATGGTCTCTGAAAATGGCACCAAAATGATTGAGTTGTCAAACACAACTTGTGCCGCGGCAGACATGGTCCAGTTTATACAGCAAAGATATTGCATGGATAGTCTTCTCGAAAGCTCACAATTTATGGAGGTGAATGATGTGATGGAGGATCTTCAGTTGTTGCCACCAATTGATGCTCCAGGCAAGATCATTGGAGTGGCATGCAACTACTACGACAGCTGCAATGAGCAGAGTCTATCGATTCCAAAATTTCCGGAATTTTTTGTTAAATTCAACAACTCAATTACTGGAGCTCTGGACAATATACGTGCCCATCAAGTAGTCAAGGTTATTAAATTCTCTCTCTTATTATTATTTCCAATATTTTCTGATATATCATTGCTCTAGCGCATTGATTACGGCTGCCAGTTAGCTGTAGTCATTGGCTCGAAGTGCCGTAATGTGCCAAGAGCTTCAGCTATGGGATGTGTTTTTGGCTATATGATTGCTCAGGACATTACAGCACGCGATTGGAATGTATTACTTGGTGGTAAAACATTGTTGGGTAAATCCATGGATTCCTTCTGTCCATTGGGATCAGTTATTGTGCATAAATGTCATGTGCCCGATGTGAACAATTTATGGATAAAGACGATTGTCAATGGTGAAGAACGACAGAGCGGAAATACAAAAAATATGATCTTTAAAATAGACTATATTATACATCGACTATCTCAGTGAGTATATAGAACAATTGATTGATTATATGATTTAATGTATATATATTTGATAGATTTATGACCCTCTGCCCTGGTGACATCATTCTCACTGGAACACCAGCTGGAGCCGGCGCTTACCGCACTCCATCGAGCTTTCTCAAGCCAGGTGATCTTGTTGAGAGTGAAATACAAAAATTAGGGAAAATGCGAAATAAAGTCGTTAATCCATATTCTTAAATTCAATTACTGCTTTTTTTCATTGCCCTTCAGCAGGTGGCTTTACCTATATTTAAAATTTGTATAATTGCATCTAAAACAATCAATGTTTTTTTAAGTAATAATTTTTTTCTTGATAGACTTTTCAATTGAGTGAAATTACAACAAATTATTTGCAAACTAAAAGGATGACGTGTAGGAAAACATAATCTACAAATACAACAAACCGCTTGCCGCGGCATGGGCCATCAGTGTATTGGCCGCCTGTTGGGTTTCCAACATCAGGCGGGTCTCCTTCATCCAATCGCTGGCAACTTCTCGTGACGCGCCCTCCAACAAGTTTAAGTATTTAAGGGCCTGCAAAAAGTCACCACGATCCACGTGATACCTGACAGAAAATCAAAAAATATTTAAGTTATTCAATTTAAATAGACATAATTAACTAATGTTCTTTTACCTAGCCCTATTTAGTATGTCGTAGGTATCCAATTTATTATAGTCAAAGGGCTTGTTGTCTAGCTCATCCCTGGAAATGGGATTATCCGGTCGCATGATAAACAATGACTGCAAAAATGAGAGGAAGTAAATAGGTAGACTGCCTCCATTCTCTGGCACCAGCGCCAAGCGTCGTGCAATGCGCTCCACATTCAGGAAACGTTCACGCAACGCATCCTCTGGGAACACTCCACGCTCCTGTGCCTCTTTGGGCATGTTCTTCAAGACTGCAGTCACCAACTCATCACCCTCTGCAATCAGTTACCAAATATAGGATAGGTTTAATTTTAATTTTGGGTCATTTAACTTACCAGCAACCTTGGCAATTGCATTGATCTCGTTCTTCAATGGGCGCAGCTTCTCCTTGTAGTGGACACCGGGCGTGGCAGTGCGAACTGAAGCCCAAAGAGCTTGACAAGCTGCCCACAAGGCTTGAGCCTGGTTAGCCGAACGTTCCGTTTCAGCACGTTCTATGAAAAGTCAACAGAAATGTGGTTAAGTGAGCCTACGTTAAACAGACTATGAGATATCCGTTACTCAATTTTAATATACATTAATTAATTTCTATACGAGTAATGGGTATATAATGATTATAAGCTTGGGGAATACCTTTAAATTCATCCTCTATTTCTAAAGCAGCAGAAATATAATTATAAATATATAAAAGAGCAAACTTAGCTTATTTTAAACTGTAAAACATTATCTTGTAGATTAGATATGAGGCGACATTCGCTTGTTTTTTTTTCAGCTCATATTACTTTAAAATAAACTGATGATAATGCAATTATATACGTACCAGCCAGAGCTGTATCCATGCCGCGTAACTTGCCCAGCATAGAGGCTAGCTGAAGCTTATAGTTGGCCTTTTCGGCAGCCAACTTATCGTCCAGCTCACGCTTAAAGCTGCGAGTCAGATCCGTTTCACGTTGAGCCACAATATCCTTGATGTGATCCGTGTGCGCTTCAGCCTGTTTCTTAAGCTGCAAGCGAAGTTGCTTGTCCGCATCGGCATGGATTTGGAATATCTTTTTTTGATTCTCAACAGCCAACTTGCGCTTCTCCGCTTCCAAATGATACTCCAACTGAGCGCGTAAAGCGTTGGAGCTATTATCACCCTTAAGAGAGTCAATGGCACGCTTGAGACGCAGTTCACCATCGGTCTGCAAACGTTGCAACTCCTTTTGATAGGCCACCACATGGGAGTAGGCGTGCAGTATGAATAAATCCAAATCCTCCTTGGATATATTCAATTTCTTATCGGAAAGATTGAGGCCAGGAAAGATGGACTCGATTTCATCGATGAAGTAGTTGCGTGCCTGTTCCACACTGCGCCAATATTTATCAGAGACACTGGCCGTATCCTTATGTCTGTAGAGCTCATCCTTAACTTGACTAATGTGGTCGACGAGCTTCTTAATCTTGTTACGCACCTCTTCCACTTTCTCCTGGTTGTCAGATGTGACTGCTTTGCTCAAAGCAAGCTCACAACGCTCTGCAATGACAAAAGAAATTTAGTTTAAGTTCAAATAAAGATCTTCTTGGAAAACTTTACCAATCTTCTCCTGCGCCTCACGAGCTGCACGTTCAGCCGTGGAAACAGCCGAGTCACGTGCACCAGCACGATTTTTCAGTGTACGCCAGAGCGTGTTCTCGCCATGTTCAACCGCCTTGTCCACAACATGTCGCACATCCTCATTGAACCTGTACGGATATTAATTAAAGCAACTAGAGATTATTTATCGAACATCTACGTACTTCTTTAACACCCCGATAGCCGTGTTATATTCCTTGACTGCCAATTGCGCCGACAATTCAATGGCCTTCTCCAGTTCCACGACTTCCTTAGGCAGTGGACTCTCCTTGGGTTTCGGAGCCGCTACCGGAGCAGGCTCCGATTTGGCAGCAACTTTCGGCTCGCTCTTTGCAACAGGGGCAGTTGTTTTTGGCTTGGCCACTGCTGTTTCCGATTCGGAGCGTTGTTTCTTCTGCTCTACGTGTTTGTTGGCAGTGGGTGGCACCTCGGGTGCACTGTTGCCACCAAAGAAGCCAGTGACTTTGTTGGTAACAGAGCTAACCGAGTCGGATACACCATTAAATGTCGATTTCACTTTGTCGTATTGTTCGTTAACACTTTTGGTTAAATCCTGAAACGGAGCCTCCTCCCTGAGGGTAACCTTAATGATAGATTCAGCACCAGGCACATTCTTCTCAACCATTCGCCGGAAATCTTTGTCGTATCTGCAAATAAAGGTGTACAATTAAAAAGTGACTTGGGTAAATAGGAGAAAACTACTCACTTGGCATAGGTAATAACGCCGCCAACTGCAGCCAGTGGTGTCAGGAGGAGCATCACTTTGCCAAAGCCAGCTTCGCGTAGATGAGGTGGAGGGGGCAGGCTACTTCTTTGCCGTTGTTGTTGATGGTGTTGTCCATTGCCGCCGTGACTTCTGTTGTTGCTGTATTGTCTGTTGCCAGTTGGGGGCAGAGTGCGCTACAAAGATACAAAAATTAGATTCCAATTGGACACTGAAACACTTTCTGGCTGTTAGCAAGCAGTACTTTGCTGGAGTTTTGGACATTTTTTGCATATTAACTGCATTTGGTAGATGACATAACAAGTTCGCTTGTATATTTTTTGCAATTGATTTTGTTTGTGGGCGCGTGCGGGGGGAACACCGACGTCACAGCAACACGACTGATATTCACGTTGTTTAACACATTTATTTACCTGCATTGCACACTTGCACTGTTCTATAACTGCTAGTCGATACATTATGTAGCCAAAGAATTTTGATATTTTAACTTGATGGTGTCTGCTGCAGGCCCTGACCGGCGGCGTTAATAATTTTCCTGCCCAATTTCTCTCCAACGACAAATACCGACTAGTCCCCTTTCCGTTGACGATGTGATATGCACGTTTGGATGTGAATGGCAATCGATTACTTCCAGCTTCTTCCATTCGTGCATTTGTGTTTCGGAGATTTCGCCTGTGTGCTATAATAAATACACAGAAATTTGTAAATTTAAAAATAACTCAATTCTATTGCTAGTTATGAGTGTATTCAAAAATACAAAATAAGAAAACTAAATGAAATTTAAAACACTTCTTTTTCAAAATAAATGATACTATCGATACCTCATGAGTGGGGCCACTAGCGATAGTTGTCAGCCTACCCCAAATATTGCACTGTGAATAGCAAACCGAGCATGTGTTAATGTCGCACAGCTGATCCAACTGGATTGTTACGCGACTGTGCAACAAAAAAGTTTGGTCAACACATTGATGAATTAAAAAACAAATTATGCTGCGTTCACTGGTTTCTGGTGGTAAGTAGTGTCTATAATTAAAGGTGTATAGCAACTTTTTCCATATTTACTTGATTGTTTAACAGCACTGCGCAGTGTTTGCCGAGTGCCGCCGACTCTCGTCCTGCAACAAACGCAGAGAGCATGTTTTAGTCAATTGATCAACGCGTCTGCTCCTGCCCAGAATGGGACAAATCTGCTTCCCGCTTGCACCTTGACGCCGTCCCCACTGTTGTTGCAACTGCCGGCAGTAACAGCTTTGCCTGCCCGCAGTGTAACTAAGTTCTCACTAATCAAAGGCAAGCGAAAGACTGTGAAGGCGGTGCTGAAGCGTTTCAAGCGTTTGGATTGGGGAGCCTGGATTAGGACACACTCTGGCCGACATAAGAAACTGTTCAAGAAGTCTCCAGAACTGAAGCGTCGTCTGCGTCAGCATGTGTTAACGAATGCCACACAAAGCTGGCTGCTGGACAAGATGGTCACAAACTATTGGAGGCGACCCAAGCATTATATTGATGATCCCTATGCTCCTTATCACAAGCGTGATGAGTACTTTGCCACCAAATCGAAATCATTTAAAGTGTAAATTAATAATTGATTAAATGCAAAACATTGTTCATTATAATAACAGTATTAACAATTCATTTATTGTGCTTTTGTTTAAGAAGCCACAACATTATTGGTCATTGTGCCCAGACCAACAATTTCCGTCTTGATGACATCTCCTGGTTTAAGGTACTCTGGTGGACTGCGATGCATGCCCACCCCCTTTGGAGTGCCCGTCAAGATAATATCGCCAGGCAGCAAAGTAATCGACCTGGAAGCAAATGAGAATTGAGTTTGGGTTTTAAGGAACTCCAGTTTATAGAGTCTCACTCCGTTAGCCTGCTGATGACATCGTCAATCTTATAGATCATGTTGCCCGTGTTGCCGTTTTGCTTCTCCACGCCATTAATCCATGTTTTCAGCGGCAGATCGTAGACATTCTTGATCAGGCTCTTGTGAACCACGGCGGGACCAAGTGGACAGAAAGTATCCATAGATTTCCCCAACAGAAATTGTCCACCATTGCGCTCCTTTTGCCAATCGCGTGCTGAAATGTCCTGAGCAACGCTATAGCCAAAAACATAGTCGAAAGCCTGCTCCTTGGCCACTTTGCGGGCGACTTTGCCAATAACGACCACGAGTTCTACTTCCCAGTCGATTTTCTGATAAAGAAAAGAATGTAGTGTAAAATTCCACTTATCTCATGCTTTTTTTAAACACTGGCAGAGGGTATTTTAATTTTATCATGAAATGTGTAACAAATTAAAGAAAACAAAATATATACTTGTATAATGAAGTATACGTGTTCTTGATCTTATCTTTTTATGTGTGGCTGTCAGGAACATTCGATCGAAAATCAAACTAAAGTATAAAAAGTTGTTAGTTCATTAACATAATTGATATCTGAATTATCTCATTGCGATCAGTGAAAAATCAACTTGTAGTATAAAAACTTGGTTTTTTCTTAGATATTTGTGTATAGGCTATAGTCCTACATATCCTGCTTAAATATGGTTAAGTATCAGATGACTGTTACTTTAAGAACATTCGGTGCTCAATTATATGTGGTGAAAAGCAAGAGTATTAAAACTTCGGCGTGCCGAAGAATACCATTCTTTTATTGTTTTTACGTACCTCAGAAGATTTGTGAGCAATGACATTATCTGTTGGCCCGACCAAAGTGTTGTTGTATTTGCTGAAAAACATGGGTTCCTTGGGTGCCGGTTTATTTTGTTCATCGCAATGATCCTGATAGTTAAGGCCAATGCAAATGATTTTACCCGGATCCGTGAGTGGTGGCAACAGCGTGACGTCATCGTTTATATCGAGCTTCGGTTGTTTTTGAGCCTTTTGCGCAAGCTCCTCCAGATTAGGACTCTGTGCAATTAAAGTCTTCAAATCACACGGCAAGCCATCGACACCAGCCAACTCAACCAGAGATTTCTGATCTTCAGCGAGTAGGCCAAGACGTTTGGCGAGGTCACCTTTACGCAAATATTGCACGAAACGCATTCTCGCTGCCAACATTTATGACTATTCGCTGGAGCGACTTTGTAGCTCCACCTAAAACAATTTACGATATATAACAACTCACACACTACACAACACTGAACAGTGTTGAAGTCACTGAATGGAATATTTTTCCAGGGGGTATGCTGACGAGAAAGCTTCTGAAGAGCTTTTATGACAAGTAAAGAATCAGATTTTTACTGTTTATTCAAAAAATAAAATTATTTACGTACGCTTTTTTAATAGAATTGTTTTTTGAAGACATAATGGTCAAGTTGCATTTAACTACATATTCCCAAATAAAAACAACTTTAGTTCGTTTTTTTTTAAATACGGCACCAAGTTTTATGTTTTATGTCAAACAGCAGTGCAGCCTAAACGGTATAACGGTCATTTTGCATTCGATTAATTTAGTCCAGTTGTTTACAATATAAGAAGAAAATTACTTATTCGCTACCAGCAGATACTTTGCTGTCTCCGGCGTCTTTGAACGTTCCCACTAGTTCGTATCTCCAGCGCATGTAGGCCACACGCATGCGATCCCAAACGTTGTCAACTGAATCCATGGCTGGACGTACATCTAACAAGGCAAAGCGATAATCTTTGTCGACCAAGCCACCGTCATAGTAATCGATAACATAGCGCACATCCTTCCCACAACGGTCCACGATCCAATCGTGGCGATCAAAAGGCAGCTCATAACTATAAATATGAATTAAATAAAAGTTGATAAAAAACTCGTTGGAAAATTACTGAAAAGTTTAACGTAGTAAAAGTCACCACCTCTACCTTGGCGAAATTACCAACAAGGCAACGTATTCACTATCGGTCATGGTGAAATTACTATAATTTCATATATATTTCGGATTAATCCTTACCCTAGCCAGCTGCGGAAGCGAGCACGCGGACTAAAGTCCTTGGCCTTGCCGCCAAAACTCTTCAATCGTGGATTGCCGCATTCCTTGGCGTGTAGCGCCTCCCATTTAAGTACCTCTTGCCAGGCCTGTTCATTGTTAGCATTGTGAATGCGTATGATATCTCCCATGTCCTTCTGGGACACATCCTCGTTCTTCCAGCGCCAGCCTTTGCGCAACATGGCATTCCAGAACATTTGCTGACTAGGATATTGCCAGAACTGGGCGCTGCCATCTTCGGTCACCTTTGGTATGGTCGATGTCTGACGGTCTGTGGGCAATGGGAAGGGTTGATCTGGAGCCGGTTGTTGATTAGCCGGTGGCATCATATTAAGAGGATTCACATCACTATTGTCGTGCTTAACAGGACACTCAGAGGCGGACTGCATCTTGGGATGTGGAGGAACAGCGGATGCAGATGTGTTTTCGCCGTGTTTCTGATGCATGGGACATTCTGGAGGAGGTGTGGCGCCAGCAGCCATACGTTTGGATGCCTCCATTTGGACTTTGGTTATCGCTGTGTTACCCATTTTTTAAGTTTCAATTCCTAAAAGAAATTTCATCAGTTTAGAATTTTTCAAACTGTGTCACGAGTAAATGCTCAAAGTTGCGTAACTCCTAGTTATATGAATTGCGAGGAATGACAGGAACTTGCCCATGTTGCACTTACTGTTATGTTTATTAAGGATGTTTTTCAAAATGTTGCCTGGATTTATAACAAATTTGCAAACAGTTTTAATTGATGTTTTTACTGTTCATGGTGTTTGCCAGTTGAGAACAAAAGTGACAAGTTGCAGCGAGGTTACGCGCAGGGTTGCCAGGCTAAATTTAAATCGATTACTAAATGTAAACAGTGTAAATGTTTATTTTTGTAAAAATAATATTATTATAATATTGAACGTTGACAATAAACGCAAGGAAAATTTGATTAAACACTCACTAAAATTGTCATAAAACAATAAAAGAGGCAGAGCTGTCAGCTCTGTTATTTAGTGTTGATTGGCGCAACAAAGTTTGTCGTTTATCAACACCGAACACCTGGGCCGAAATTGTTTTTGGATAGATTTGAGATTTTCGCTATAAAAGTGAGTAAATATTATGGATATTGGCAAAAGTAAAAGCATATTGGACTATTGCTTCTGAGGCGTGGCTTTTCTGTGCCAACTGCAACACGGTTAATACAGGAAAGGGCAACTTTAACGGCAAATTGCAGCAAGAGAATAATTTGTTGCTCGTGTGATGTAACAGCAGACACCACAAAATGCCAACAAAAATGTTATTAAAATTGTTTTGAATATAATTATTGACATTTGTACTTTCAGCATGACTGCCGTGTTTCGTGTTGGCCTGGGGCGGCTTGCTAGCCGCAGTGCCACTGCACCTGCCACATTGCTGCAGGCACAGACAAATGTTCTGCCTGCCGTCTTCATGCAAAAGTGCAATATTTCCGGTAAAACGATGCGAGGTGGACCCCGTGTGCCCAAGGTTGCACCCTATCCATACAAGACGAAGAAATACAGCGTGTTCAATTCCCTCTTCGACAAGACCTCCAAGCGTTTCGATGATAACTCCAAAGTCATCTGCGTTGAGGGTCCAATTGCGGCGGGCAAAACGAAATTTGCCCAGGAGCTGGCTGCAGAGCTGGACATGCTTTATTACCCGGCTGTCGATTTGGATCAGATCTATATCAATCCATATGGCTTCGATATGCGTAAATTGGATCCCGAGCTGCCCCCCAGCTGTCGTAGTTTTGATGTTCGTGATTTCTGCAAGAATCCCAAGCATGATCTGGCTGCTTTGTTCCAGATTCGCATGTATATGCTGAAATACTCGCAGTACATTGATGCACTGCAGCACATCCTATCCACGGGCCAGGGCGTCGTCTTGGAGCGTAGTCCCTACTCCGATTTTATCTTCATGGAGGCCATGTTCCGTCACGGCTATGTGTCTTCCGGTGCACGTTCTGTTTATAACGAAATCCGCCAGAACACAATCGGAGAGCTGCTGAAGCCTCATTTGGTCATCTATCTGGATCTGCCAGTGACTGCTGTTCAGCGGCAAATCAAGACACGCAACTTGGAGCATGAGGTGAAATCGAAGGCATTTACCGAAAGTTATTTGCGCGATTTGGATACTCTGTATAAGCAGCAGTATCTGAAGGATATCTCAGTACATGCCGAGCTCCTTATCTACGATTGGTCATCTGGTGGCGAAACTGAAGTTGTTGTTGAAGATATCGAACGTCTTGACTTTGAGCAGCATGAGGAGGATCATCATAACAAGAAAATGCTCGACTGGCGTTTCCATCTCGAAGACGATTGGTGCATGGCACGCATCAAATACTGCCACGAGAAATCCGATCTGATGAGCTACTTCAATGTGCCACGTTTCGACGTCCCCGAGCTGCTGCGCAGCGCTGATGACAGCAAAGTCTGGCGCGATGTCTGGTTCAATGTGAGTCAATTGTCGAGTAATCCCATTTCAAATCGATTCTCAATTCCTTTTCATCTTTTTTTGACAGGCGCCTGGCATGAAATATCGTCCTGGATACAATGCGGATGTTGGAGACAGCGGTCTCTTGACCAAGAATAAAATTGGCATTAACGAGTCTGCTTAAGCAACCATTTGTTTGCCTGCAATTTAACTGGCGAAATGTGTTAATTATGTAATAAACAATCTAGTAAAATAATGGTAATCTTTTCGCTTACAATATCTGTTTTAATTTGTACTACATTTTGAGAAACTAAGTCGAACAACGGGATAGATTCTATTCTACTGCTTGAGTTTAATGACTTTTGAACTCTATTATAAAGGGTTATTGGACAATGCAGTATATTTAATGACTGGAATGCCATTTAAATACACATATTTTTGTTCTCAATTTTACAGAAATATCCTCATATATATATGTGAAATATTTTATGAAGGATGAAAGTGGTGAAATACAAACACCACAGAATCAAATTTAAAGTGTTGATTACAGGAATTCAAAACGTAACCAAAACTGTAACCGTTAACCGGTATTAACCGATTGAAATTTGTAACCGTAACTGAAATTTTAACCAAAACAAAACTTTTTTATTATTCTCAAACCGAAATTCTTCAAACCAAATTAAACTGAATATATGTAAATATTTTCGAATATTGCAAACAAATTTTAGAAACAAATTATTTTTGAATGTAGAATCAATTTATATTGCAAACCATGTTAAATGGCATTCCACATTAAAATCGAGTGAGTTTTGACGAAGTTATACAACTTGAAACCTGGTAACCCTTGAAAATGGAAACTTAAGCAAAAATTTACTTAAAGAAATGGGATGCCTACATTCTGACCTGATTCTGGGCAGTATAGAAAATTATATATGCTCAGTAATTTAAACAACAAAGGATTTACAACAAATAATTAAATTTACTTAATTTTTTGTCAGTTAACGTAATCGAAAACTCTTGGCTGAATGTTTATAATTGTAGAATACATAATTTGTACAAATAATGAAGCGCGCTTTAATTCACGCTCTATGGAACATTAACGTTTAAAATATGATAGGCTTCTCCAATGACTCGATGTTAATCGCTGTCGTAATCATTCTTTCCAGCTCCTCCAACGGAGGTTAGGGGACGGCGTGACTCCTCATCGGAGCCGTAGACAACATCCTCATCGGAATCGTCAATCATGGAAATGGCCGGATTATCTTTGGTTACCGCCAATTCGGCTTGGGCGAAGCGACCATCTGGCGAATACACATACGCCATGGTGTACAGATAGAAATTTAATAGCCCATAAAAGCACATAAATTGAGCCGAACTGCGATACGTGGTGTTCAACGTGGCCACAAAGTTATCCTCCAAAATGCCGAAACCAAATCGACAAGTAGTCACCGTTATGGATATGGACAGCACAAAGAGCATCAGCAGCGTAAGAAACTTTAACCGGATGTCTGGAAACAGAGAGGAGAATGAATGATTTGAATTATAGAAGGGGCTTATCCCGAAAATATATATGTAGCTCTAAATTGAGAAAGCAACCAGAAGCAAGAACTCTTTGCGAACTTGAAAAACTTGGGCCTAGTAGATGTTATTTATAAGAATGTATCTACAAATAAAGCTGACTTACCAAAGTAAGGCATGGAACGCAGTTCCGTGTAGGCCCTTAAGAGTAACAGTCCTAGATAGAGCACATACATGCAGCAGGCAATGTAGAAGAACATCTTGAGGCCCTGCAAATAGAGAAAGAGGATTAACTTCCATTGTATCATAATCGGCAGCACTCACATTATAGTTCTTGGTATCTACAAAATGACTATAAGTAGGATCCCTTAACTCGTTGCATTTTTCCCATGTTGCGAGGACAATAGCACACAGCCAAATGGGCAGCACGACAATAATCTTGACCAGATAGAAGCTAACAAAGCGTCGTTCGTTCTGTCTTAATCCATGATAGATGCACAGCCAGAACATGAGCAGGGCACAGAGAAAAGTCGCCTGGAGTATAGCATCCAACATGCCCGGCAGCCAGGAGTTCATCAAAAATATCAAGGGAAAAAAGGGATCTATAAAAAGAAAGGATTTAAGTTACTTTTCCAGTTGAAAGCCAATTGGTGCTTACTATCGTAGAGGAGCAGCAAAGGCAGGAGCACAGAAATCCATTTCTGCTCAATGGACCAGTCGTAAACGGGATACTTTCTTAGAGTGTGAGCATACCAACACTGTTAATAGATAAAGAAATGTGAATTCGATCTTAACTGCGTCCTAACAGATACTTACAATGACTATAAAAGTGAAGAGCAGAAATATGAATCTAAACCATATCTCAATTTGTGTAAACTCTGGACTGTACGTCTTGAACTAAAAGAAATTGAAACAATAATTTAGGTATAACTTTTAATGAAGATATCCATATGATACTCACATAGAAGGTAATTGATCTTATGTTGTATTTCTGATGAAATGACTCCAGGCCTAGGAAACGCACTGTGATAATATAATGGGCATAATCTAGGAAACCCAAATGCATGACTGTAAACTCCTCACAATCGTTGCGAACGCAGAGCAAGTGCCTTGTGCGATTGTGGGCCATGCTTGCTCCTAGGACACTTAGAGGCTTATGTTGATCGCTGATGCCATCGATGGAGACGCTGATCTGAAAACTCTTGTCATAGCGTTCATCTGGATAAATGAAAAGATTACATAAATGAGCAATATTTTAAAAGTTTGCAGCATTGATTAAAATATATTTAGTAAAATAAATAAAACAAATTTAAGTTTAAATTTGGGTCTTCTTGATGAAAAAACAAACACTATTCCCAGCTCTGAGAAGAATCATCTCTTACCATCATTGTTATCCGTGACTAGCTTCGCAATCAACCAGAGTTGCTGTGAATACGTCGTCATCAATGGAGATTTCATAGCAAATGGTCCGGTGGCCAGCACCGTTTTACTCTGAGCCAACGTTGTATTGGCCAGAATCTGTTGTGCCGTCAAAGCGTCTGTCGTTGTAATAGGCGGACCCGTTAGTCCAATGATAATGCCCAATCCAAAGCAGGTGAAGAAGCCAAGGAATACCATAACAAACTCACGTTTGTGCATCGAATACATGCGCATGTGAACAGATCTCTCACAGCGATCGTGAAAAAAGGCAGGTGAAATATATTTGTTGAACTCGCTGAATAAATCACTGAACTGGGACAAGGAATTCTTCAGGCGAAGCAAAAGTCCGCCGGAGGGCAGGTGATAGGCATAGCCCAGTCCCGAGGTGTCTGTCGGCGGCTTAGCCATGTTGAATTCAATAGCACGTCTTTTATGTGCAGGTTAAAATGTTTATTTCTCTTTAACTTCACAATTTATGCATTATTTCAATGGCACCCAAACTGTAACGGCTTTACAGTTGAGATAGTGCCTTTTAACATCGAATTGCACTAATTATAAGCAATTCTTTTGTTTTTTAAACAATCTCTGCGCTATTTGGTGTGCTTTTGTGAAAAAGTATTGATTTTGGCTGGCAATCGCATATGTTTTGCGCCCTCAGGGTGGACTCTGGTTTTGAGCGCCATATTGTACAGTTTGGCATGCACTGCGCATGCGCTCTCTTATCAGTTGCACTACAAAATGTAAACAAAGAAGACTTTTTGTTGTTGTTTATTCAAGTCGTCTGTTTACTCGAATTCTTTTACAAATTTGAGCTTACAAAAGAGGCTTCAGTAGAGCATGCTCGACTGTGTGGTACCCTATACTCATGGGACAAATTTATGGTTGATTAACTTCCGAGTTTATTGTTTGATCGGAATGATGAAATTTTCAGGACAAATCCGTACTTTAGTATATATTGTATACTATATGCCCAATCATCGTAATTTCGATGATCTTGATCTGAATATGATATATACTTAACAAGTTAATTGTTCACAAGGAAAACCTGTTTGTTTTCTTATCTAGTCAGTTATTTTAAAATATTTCTGTTTAAAATATTAATGATTTAATATTTAATCCAAAGACTGTTTCTATTATCAACTGCATTCACAATGTTTTTGCATTTAGTCAGTTTTTTTTAAACATTTCCTCTGAAGTATTTATGATTAATTAATACCAATATATTTGCCTTTCCCATTCAAATTTTTAGTTGGAACAATTTGCAATCAATGTAAACAAAGAATATCCACGAGGTAAACGTTGTTACGTTCTTATTTAGTCAATTATTTTATACATTTGTGCTTAAAAAGTCAATAATCTATTATCGGAGATTAATCCCAATATTTAATTTGGCCATCCCAGCCGGCTGTAACCAATTTGCTGGCTTCATGTGGATGCCACAATGCGCTGATGCAGACACCCTCGTGCGCTTGCCATTTCTTGTACATTTTCGTTGTTTTCCAATCCCAGATGTAGCACTTTCCATCGCCATCACCCGACACGAGATAACTCATATCAGGAGAGAAATCCAGTTGGCAGGCATAACCAGAAACCATGTGTCCGGTGAACGTCTTCTTGCGATTCATTTTGAAACGATTCAAGGCAGAGAATATCACGATTTTGTTGTCCAACGATTGGCAAGCCATCCATTTGCCATTGGGCGCTAATGTGACTGCAGGCATGGAGTGCATTGTTGGATCTGCAATGTATTTCATGTCCACTGGAATGTCCCACTCCCAAATGCGCATGGACTTATCATCCGATGTGGTCACGAATCTGCGATTATCATCTACAAAGGTAATGGTGCTTACTGAACCCAAATGACGATCGTATTCCTGAACAATATCTCCACTGCGAGTGTCCCACTGTGGAGTATTTAAACAATTAGTAAAGATTAATTTACAAATAATACTAATAACTTACGCAAATAATCTTCTTGTCGGATGTGCCAGCCACAAATAGATGCTGCTTGCTGTTATCCGGATGGAACTTAACGCAGAAGGGCATTTTGCGAGTTGTAAACCGGGAAACAACATCGCCCGTCTCTGCATCCCAGAGTTTTATATATCGATCATAAGAGGCAGACAAAAAGTGGGATCCTTTGTTGTTCCACGCAACATCCTTGATGGCCTGTCGATGACCAGAGAAGGTTCGCACGCAACGTCGATCGCCATAAACCTCCCACAGCTTGACACGACAATCCATGGATCCAGAGAGCAGCAGATGTGCCGTCTTGGGGAACCAACGTATGGAAGAAATGCCCTTGTTGTGACCTGTCCAGGTGTGTATATGTGCCTTGGGAAGAAAACATTTTGGTGGTGGCGCATTCGAGCGCAAATTCACGCCAAGATCGTGTGGAGCATGCAGATACGACCGTCCCTGGTAATCGTAGGCATCCTTGACTGCATTAGAAATGAGAGAATTTTAAAATATTCATTAGTTTATTTAGAAACCAGAGTACTCACTGTGCAGTGTGGACTTCTCCTCGAGGGGCTTGTCCTCTGGTATGCGTCCTCGTTTGTGACGTTTTGAGAGCAGCTCATCCAATTCAGCGCGTTCCTGTTCATTTGGCTTGGCAACGGTTACCTCGTTCTCGAATCTGCCCCATGGTCCCAAGAAACCCTCAACATCCTCTGGATTATCATTCTTTTCTTGCTTTCGCATCTTCTTCGGCTTTGGCGCCTCAAAAACTGTTTTTCCATTGTCATCGTAGGCGGATTGCAGATCTCCTACAAAAGACTTGCCATCGGCTTCCTCATCCACAGTAGGATCCAAGGCATAGCCGTAAGTGTGAAACGTGCGTCGTTGATTCTCGAACTCAAAGGCATTGATGTGCGCCTTTTCCACGTAACCAGCAAGTGTGTTTCGTGGTGCCCTTTGTTGCATGGTCAGATTGGGATGCTCTGGACCCTGTACGGGCGCATACATTTCATCGTATCGTGGATTATATGCGACTTCCTTCAGAGTGGGATCCAGAGTCCGTGAGACAGCTACTGCACCCAGTGGCACTACATCTGGAGCGGCGCAAACAGCTAATGCTGTTGATAACGAATGTGTTTTGTCCACGGGCTGTAAATGCGCGGGCAAAGCCTGCTCAGACTCCTGCTTCTGGTTTTGCTCGTTGTCCGATTCGCCCTCGGAGGAGCTCCCGTAGGATTGCAGTCCCAACATACTCATCTAAAGACTGCGCACGAATTCCGTGTATTTGTTAACAAAATGTTGCAAGTATAAAACCAACAAAGTATACAATATGAAAACAAAAACGTTTATAGAAATTTCCATCAAGTTGGCTTTTTTGGGCCAATCTATACAATATGATATATCGATAGATATTTTTTCGCGATAACATATTTGTGCACGATAATATCGCTATCGATATTTATAATATATTTGCTGCCCAAATATCGATGAAAACATTTGGACATATCGATTTAGGCATGTACAGCTCCCAGCTGACATCTGTGCACAATCGTTTATTATGTGTGAATGGCAAAATCGTGCTCTATAACACGTGCGCGCGGTTGTTTTATTAAGAATTGTTTTAAGTTGAAATAACCCCGTAATTAATAAAAATGTCGATCAGAGAAAAGCTGCTAATGAAGAAAATTGTGAAGCGTGAGAAAATGAAGAAGGAGCTCTCACAAAAAAAGGGTAAAGCTAAACAGGCGGCACCGGAACCAACCACAATAAAACAAAGCAATGGAAAACCGAACAAGAAGCCTCAAAAGAAACGACCTGTGGATGATGATGAAGGTGTTTACACGAAATAAATAATATTTAATCATAAATAATACTATACTTTACATAATATAGACTTGGAAGATGATTTCCGGGAGCAACCACAACCCAAAAAGAAACAGCAGCAAAAGAAGAAGAAACCCCAAATTGAGGTTGCAAATTCGGACTCCGAGTCGGAATCCGATGAGCCAGAGGATGTGGAGAGTGCGAGTGAAGAGGAAGATGATGATGAGGATGACGAAGAGATAGATAGTGACGGTGTGTATAGAATTATAATAGGGAAATATTAGCTTGGTGATGATTTTAAGGCGAATTTGAGCTGCATTGGAACAACGAGTTAATGTTGCCAATTGCAGAAATGAGATAACAATTAAATATTAACTGAAATAGTTTTGAATTTACATTTTGTTATGTACTTAGATATCCTTGTTAATAATGTGCTTTTACTTACAGCTGCTGATTCACCAGACTCCGAAGAGGAAGAACCTGCGCCAGCCAAGAAACCCAAACTAAAGGCAAAAGCTGCAACAAAAACAGCCACAACAAATGGCAAATCTGTGGATCACGATGACGACACGCCCTTCTCGGTGGAGTCTTCATTGGCTGCATTAGATCACCGTGATTCCGATGATCGCAGCTTTGCATCCCTTAAAGGAGCCGTGTCTGAGGCCACATTAAATGCAATTAACGAAATGGGTTTCAGCGAAATGACCGAAATTCAGGCCAAGTCCTTAACGCCGTTGCTCAAGGGCCGGGATCTGGTGGGCGCTGCTCAGACAGGATCGGGAAAAACGCTTGCCTTCTTAATACCCGCTGTGGAGTTGATCAACAAACTGCGTTTTATGCCACGCAATGGCACTGGAGTCATTATCATCTCGCCTACTCGTGAATTGTCCATGCAAACATTTGGTGTACTTAAGGAGCTGATGGCGCATCATCATCACACTTATGGTTTAGTTATGGGCGGCTCCAATCGTCAGGTGGAGAGCGAGAAACTTGGCAAAGGCATCAATATTCTCGTGGCCACACCAGGTCGTCTGTTGGATCATTTACAGAACTCACCCGATTTCTTGTACAAAAACTTGCAATGTTTGATTATTGATGAGGTGGATCGTATATTAGAGATTGGTTTCGAGGAGGAACTCAAGCAAATCATCAATCTGTTGCCCAGTAAGACATTGAATTATCTTTTAATAATTCAGTTTGTTAAATTTGAATCCGTTAACTTTTATAGAACGTCGCCAGACCATGTTATTCTCGGCCACGCAGACGGAACGCATTGATGCACTGTCCAAGCTGGCGTTGAAGTCGGAACCCATCTATGTTGGCGTGCATGATGACCAAGAGACGGCCACCGTTGAAGGTCTGGAGCAGGGCTACATTGTGTGTCCTTCGGAGAAGCGTTTATTAGTGCTCTTCACGTTCCTCAAGAAAAACCGCAAGAAGAAGGTCATGGTCTTCTTCTCATCATGCATGTCGGTCAAGTATCATCATGAGCTCTTCAACTACATTGATCTTCCGGTGACTTCCATACACGGCAAACAGAAGCAAACGAAACGCACAACGACATTCTTCCAGTTCTGTAATGCCGAGTCGGGTATCTTGCTCTGCACGGACGTGGCTGCTCGTGGTCTCGACATACCCCAGGTCGATTGGATTGTGCAATACGATCCGCCAGATGATCCCAAAGAGTACATCCATCGCGTGGGCCGTACAGCACGTGGTTCAGGCACATCTGGACATGCTCTGTTGATGCTTCGACCAGAGGAATTGGGTTTCTTGCGTTATCTTAAGGCAGCTAAGGTGCCACTCAATGAATTTGAGTTCTCTTGGCAAAAGATTGCCGATATACAGCAACAGGTGAGTTTAATACTTTGACTCTGGCAACAATTCTCTTCATCATACTTTCTCTTGCAGTTGGAGAAATTAATTTCAAAGAACTATTTCCTAAATCAGTCGGCAAAGGAGGCGTTCAAGTCATATGTCCGCGCTTATGACTCGCATCAATTGAAACAGATATTCAATGTTAACACACTTGACTTGCAGGCGGTGTCCAGGAGCTTTGGTTTCCTTGTCCCGCCCGTGGTTGACCTCAAAGTGGGCGCGGCCAAGCGAGAGCGTCCCGAAAAGCGAGTGGGCGGCGGTGGTTTTGGTTATTACAAGAACATGAATGACAGCAACTCGAAGCAACGCGTGTTTAAGCAGGTTAATCGAGATCAGGCCAAGAAGTTTATGCGTTAGTTTATTTAGCATTAAATCTATAAACCATATACTTTTATATTATATAACAACTACATGTTTGAATGTAGCCAAAATGTATATAAAGTGTGTCTTCATTTCACCAAAAATAACAAAATTTCGACTCATCGTCTCATGATTGTGGCATAAGGCGTTGCAACGCCCACACGGATGTGGCATTACCTTATTTGTCACTTGTTTGTTGAGCATTTAGCGACTTGTCCCAAATATGGAAAACGTCTTGTGCTTTTTTCTTTTAATTTTGGCAATTTTTTATTAAACTGTTCCAGTTCCAGTTTATTGGCGGTCAGTTTAATTTTACGATTCTCTTGCAGAGGGTATTAAAATTTATTCAAGAAATTTGTAACACAAACTCGATGACTTTATCTTATAGCTGAAATATGAACTAACGTTTAAAATCAATGATTATAAAACGATAAACTCTGTTTTTTCTTAATGGACATATGTATACCAGTGATTTAGCCTATTTGGTACTGTTTTATACATCCCGACATCCAACAAAATAAAAAAAAAATATGATTTTGGAAAATAACCAACTTTAGCTGTAGAATAAATTAAAAGATCAAATCATGGCTTAAGTGATATTCCGCACAAAAATTGGGTAAGATTTGACAAAGTTATGCAAATGCGGCTTCGTCAGATTGAACTTTTAATTTGTATTCATTTTACTATAAAGTTTAAACAACAACTTCGAAAATTACAATACTTTCGAGAATCTATAAAGGTTTGTACTTGAAACATTTTCATTCTTACACCCAAACTGTAACAGTTTTACAAGCACTCGGCACAAGTCGCAATTGAGCAATGTTCAATGAGATTTATTGGGCGCCCACTGGCGCTGCTGTCTGTCAATTGAAATAGCATTGAGGCTGTAAACAATTTTTTAATAAAACTCGTTTAAAAGACACCCACCACATCTACAAACAACCCAATTCACATCCCGCTGCTTGGAGCTGTCCAAAAAAAGCAGCATCAAGAAATTAATGCGCTGCCTAATGAAACCAGCCAGAAAGTCAACCAGGCTTCAATACCAAACAAATTAATAGTTTTTAAGTATAGTTAAGTTGTAGGCGTTTAAAATGCCGAAAACTACGATGGACACGCCTCCCTCTTTATACCTCCTCCATTTGGTTGGTAAAACATGCAACTAAAACTTGCCACAGCAGCGTTTGCTAATCAAGCCAACAAATGCTTATGAATGGATTCAACTTGATGCTGGTACTCAACTTTAGATTCATTCATGCGTCTAAACACTCGTAGTATATTCATGAGTGATTCGCCACGCGTGTGCGAGTGTGTAATAAGGTCGTTCATATATGAGAGTTGAAATTCTATGAATGAAAATCTTATGAATGACAAGGAAAGCTACGAAACTTAAATTTAGAAATGTGGACAAAACTTCTTAAAGCCTTTAAACAATTTAAAATCAAATACATGAGAAATAATCAAAACAATACTTGTTTCCAGTGTTATGTAAAAGCTCATTGAAAAGAATATCTGGGAAAATTATCAACTTGTGTAGTGTAAGCTCCTTAAAGCCTTCAATTGGACAGCTTACTAATTTAAAGGAATTTCATATAACTAGATTCAATAGCTGTCTTAAGAAAGCTATCTACCTTAGGGACATGTAGGCTTGAAGAGTTTAGTTTAAGTAATGAGTTTCTATGAATTTATTTCTTATAACTGCAAGTGCTGGAATTTCCCCCCTCCTACGCCTTACAAATATTACTCTCGGACTTAATCAACAGTTTATAAAAGTTGATAAGCTTTCAGTAAATTAAAATATCGTCTTTTATTTAATAACATCGTAAAATTTATTTTCAAATAATTCCAATAACATCTAACAATAAGCTCTAACTGAAATAAGAGACTTTTTCAGCTGTTGTTCAGTGCGATAAAAACTTAGTTAACCTGTAAGAAAATCAGGCATGTGCAACTGCCACACGTTGACTACCTGAAGCAGCAGTTGGCCAGGTTAGTGTGGGTGTTGAAGCTGGTTTTATTTGGCTCAGAGAGACACACACATGAGTTGAACGGGCGCCTACGCAATTACAGAGGTGTTGCATGCGTAATGGCAACAATAACAACAATAACAACAACAACATCAACAACTGGCAGGCTGTTTAATAGCCAACAAAGTTGGCTTTTAACCAATATGCCGCTACTAATTATACAAAAGTGGAAAACACACGCTGCCCGCTTTCTGTGTCAATTGCAAATTGGCCCAAACGCAAGTGCATAATTTGTCGGCTAACGTCAAAGCAATTGCCAAAATGGCCAACAAATTTGCATTTACCTGGAAGGAGACCAGTCCAAAATTGAGTGTGAAATATTGTTCCCCTAGATGGAAATCTGTCGGCACAGTGTTGCAAGTGTGGCAAGAATTAATCAGAAAATTTAGTTGAACTTTGCAATTGATCAAAATTAGAAATATTTTAAAAGTTGTCAAATAATATTACTGAATCAATTTTAAACTGTGCAAAACACAAATGAATAGTTATTGTTATATCACAAGAATTCTTAATCTTTACTCGGAGTTCCTAACAAGAGGTACAGAAATCTTTTCATGAAATATTGCGTTAAAATATTTAGGAATTATTTAATTAATATGTGACATACAAAAATAAAAATGCAATTTCACCAGAAATATTGTAAGTAAAAATTAATCATAAAAAGCTTTTATCTAAGTATATCTGAAGGTTCCCAAAGCTTATTCAATTTAAGAAACATTTGCCATCTTCTCAAATTGCAGCTCAAATAACAACTAAAAAGGAATTTCATGAAGGAAATTTAAAAATGATTTTATGAAATTATAAAAATTCGTAGCCATCTTTTATCAGTCTTAACTATATCAATTCAGCTAGCTAGTCCAGCTTTAAGTTAATTCTCCATCCACTCAATTTGCCACACTTTTTATGGCACAGAGTCGCAGACTGCCCCTGCGACATTGAGTCTGGGCCGTTTGTCAATCTGTTGCCCAGGCAACTTCCTAATATGTCTTTGAGCCAGCCTCTGGTTTTGGTCGTCGGTTCTCTTTTGCCACGTTGGAACAATTGAAATGCATTTTAAATGCAATTTTAGCCAGAAGAGTCATAACTTACGCCCGAATGGCTGAGTGAAAAGGAAATATGCGAGGGAAATCTGAAAAGTGGGTGGAGGGAGACTTTTCACAGCGTTGTGTGAAAATCAGTCACTGGCATTTGGGCCATTTTCATAAAGCGTTAAAGCCGTTTCTTTTCGTATAGGAAAAAAAATTGAAAGTGCTACCAAATTGTGGCCCACATACAAAAGCCCTTCAGCTTAACGGGCCCACTGATCAAATTATGTGACTCTTTATTCATTTCTATAAGATTTTATGTTAACGTCTCTATGAATGTATTTGTGTGTGTAGGTGTTAACATCAAAATAGGCTCTAGCTGCTTTTGTGAATCGAAAAACAATAATGATACAATGTCTAAATCTTTACGTGACACATATATTTCAATGGCTATAAAATATCTTGACTAGATATACGAAAATAATGCCGGGTCCGGCCCACACACATAGAGACAATGACCATGACGAGGGGATTGGGGAAGGAGAAGAGTACTGATAAAGTTGTTGGCCAGGTCGGTGGGCGCTTGCTTTCCACTTCCATTGATTGAAAACTTTCACGTTTCTTTTTAAGTGCATGCGGGTGCTGGCGTTGACTTTTTGCGGAATACACGGAAGCCCAGGCATAAATCCATACATACCTCTGTACATAAACATACATATACAACATACAACATCTGAAACGCATTTGCAATGGAAAGTAAAAGTTGTAACTGTCCAGGGTCGCTTATATGGTGCGTCGCCATCAACATCAACATCGCCATCCACATCCATACCACATCGCATGCGAATGCCAATTTTCCCACATACATTTCGAGTATTTGAGCATTTTGTTGAGCATTTGGTGGCTCAAAGGCAAGTTTAACACCAACATTTGGCTTTCGGCCCGCCGCACATTTCCATCAAGTCCGTACGGGCATAATTTGCATATGCTTTTGGCCAAATGCCCACATATCTTTACAAACAAAAATACATACATACTTTGTGTTTGGTTCTAATCACATTCGTTTGCCTGTTTACAATTTCCGTACGTAATTAAAGCCTCCGCGCTCAGTGTTCCATAATTCAAATTGACGCCAACGCGCCAAATTTACTTGGCCAAATCAGTGAGTACAAGCGAGATGGCAGCTGTGAGCGGTGCATGTTTGAAAGACTAAGCGCTGCCACCTGGCATAAAATATTATATTAAAGAGTTCATAACCTATTTAAAGCCTACTGAAAAGTCAAATAATCAATAATTTTTATGTTATTGCATTCAATTCTTAATGTCTAGCTGTTTATCGATCGAAATTTAATCATTTAAGTCCAAAATTCTTAATAAAGAAAAACATCTGGGAGTGCGCACAGTGTGGCAACGCTTGTAAGTGATCTTCAGTGCTGTTAGGCCACTGTTAAACTCAAAATGGCATACGGGCTCTCTTATTAACATCTTTTTTTGTCAGTGCGCTTTGCGTTCAGTTTCTTTTTCTCTGTCTTTGCGTGCGGTTCAGTTTGTAGAAAATAGGAAGAATCGTTCAAGTAGAGGCGAGATCCGTGCGTTTTCCTTATACACCCGACTCGAATAAAATTGTAATAAACAAAAAAGGAATTCTCAAATAGTTAAAATACGCAGTGTGCAACAAATGCAAATGTATGCAACTTTATATTAAAACTCTATTAATGTGAAACGAATTGAAGGCAACAACCCCACAATAAAGGGCAACAACAACAAATACACATAATCAGCAGCAACAACAAATGTGCATATTTAATGCGAAATTTTCAACGTTTACGTGAAAATTTCAATGGTTGCTATTCTGTGCGACACTCCACAAGTTAAATTGAAAATTTCTGCAGTTATTTTGTGATTTTCATATGCATTTGATCGCAAATAAGAAATATACATTTGCATATAAAAATTTAATTTCATTTCTGTTGTACTTCTTTGGGGCTGCAGCAGCCAGAGAGTAAGCGATCGAGCGAGTGAGCAGCTATTTTGACATTCTGCTTTCATTCATCTCCGTTTGCTCACGACTACGCTCCCAGCCACATACGCATACCCATACAAATTAACTGTCTCTGTATATGTGTGTATGTGATGGCAAAACGTAGACGGCGACTGCGCCGTCTGTCTCTGTCTCTTCCTCTTACCGACCGATCAGAGGCAGCCGCTGCTGCTCTGAGGAATTTTTTCTGTCTTCATTTTCGATTTGCTCTCTCTCTTGTGCTACTGCTCTTGTTGTTGTTGTTGTGTTTTCGTTCGTTTTTCTCAAACTTTTTGGGTGGAGTTGTTTTCAATCTGTTTCTGTTAGTCGTTCTCTCTCGCCTACGATTTATTGAGAATTCAGCTCACAAAAAAAAAACAACAACAATTCTGTGTCTTTTTTACAGTAACTACAAACAACAAAAAATCGAAACGAGTTAAAGCAAAGTAAAAAAAATAGTCTTTTGTTTAGCAATTGTGCAATACGTATAAAAAATAAAAGAAAACAAAATACAAATATAAAACTGAACAGAGAAAGAGCCGAAAAGTTAAATACGCAATATAAAAGAATTTCGGCAGCGAGAACAACAACAATATTGTGCAACAAAGTAAACAATTGTAAAAGCTTAAACAAACCATACACATACACACACACACATACACACACACACATACACAGAAAACAACAACAAAATGAGTGTCTGTGAGAACAAGACCGTTGTGCAACAGCAATTGCAACAACAAGCTGCCGCTGCCGTTGCGGCTGCTGCAGCCGCTGCTGTTGTTCAACAGCAGCAACAACAACAGCAACCCCCGCAAGTGGTACCACAGCCACAGCACATGACGCCACAACAGCAACAACAGAGCACACAAAGCATTGCCGATTATTTGGCACAATTGTTAAAGGATCGCAAGCAATTGGCCGCATTTCCAAATGTCTTTACGCATGTCGAGCGTCTCCTGGATGAAGGTAAGTCATACATATATACAATATACATATACAGTGGTGTGTGTCAGCTTCAATTATGCTGAGCAGCATTCTCTCTCTCTCTCCCTCTCTCGCCCCAATAAGCGCAACTTTGTTGCTTTCTATATTTAAAGTCGCTTCTCTGCTTGTGATCTTGAGTTCATTCCACCTTGCAGAGAGGAGACCAAAGTCACTTCTGCCGACGCGACGTCGCTGACTGTTGTTTGTTATTTTTAGTTACTTCCTTTTTGTGCGCCACTTCGTTGTGATCTGTCTCGCTCTCACTCTCCCGCTCTTTAAAGAGAGGAGGTCGTTGCATCAACCTCTGTTATTATTCTTCTTCTCTAGTAAATTCTTTAACAGTGTTGCCACAATTTTAAGCTTGAAAATAGCTAATTTGTTCTAAAGAAGTAGCTAGAAATCGCTAAAATGTTATAAAATCGGCTAAATAAACATTGCAATACTTTGAGTTGCAATTTCTTATTTAGAACAATTTATGAAAATTATGTAACTATCCTTCATTAATATAATTTAAAATCGATCTGAAAGCCTTCGCTGATAAGCTACAATAATACAAACATAAAAATGTAAATTATAGAAGAAAATTAGACTTCTGGCTAGTAATTTTTTTAATACAATTTTCTAACTTTTATAAATATAGAATTACTAAATCTAGCCATAAATTACCTAAGTTGGCAACACTGTTCTGTTGTTATTTTACTGCTGGGGGAAATTCTTTGCTCTACAAAACGGGACCCCCACATGGCCAGAGGGGGAGCGCATAGAGAGAGAAAGAGGTATACGTAATGATATGTGAATGGTAATAAGTGTACCGATTTTGAATGAGAGCGCGCCTTGGTTACCGCCACGCCCACACGCCCAAAGCCCACGCATGTGCCTTTGCCAAAAGCAAACACTTTGAAGAAAATCAACAACTACACACAAAACAGAGCCGAAAATCAACACAAAACGGCAGTTAACAGGGCGTGAGGGGTAAGGCAAAGGCGGAGACGAAGACGGAGGCGGAGGCGTGGCACAGGACCATAAATACAGACTACCTGGATGGTCACATCTTGTCGCAGCTCGTTTTCGTTAGTCTTGTTGATATTTGCTAAACATCTGTTGGCCATATGCATATTGTATGAATGTGTGTATGTATGAGTGTGTGTGTGTGTGTCGCTTGGTAATGACAAAATTATGTTGCACAGAGATACAGATACATAGATACAGATACAAGTACGCTGCTGCAAACTAGTTTTTTGTTGCCCACAGATTTTATTTGCCAAAAGCAAAGCGTTGACAATTTGTAAAACTCGTTCGACCAGCTACAAGAAAATGTTTTATTTCGTTGTTGTTGCTGTTGTTTTTTTAATACCTGCTTGCCACCACCACCCACTCTCCACCCTCCACTCGCCCCCCTCTCTCTTATCAGCAGCTGTGGGTGTAAACTACATACTTGCAAAGCTAATGTGATCTGTGAGTCCAAGACCGAGTTTGAAGACCCGGACCAGGCCTCTGGGTCGCTCTGTTAACGGCTTTCGACTTTTCAACTTGCTAGAAGTTATTTTCTTTTTGTTGTCGTCGTTGTTGTTGTTGTTGTTGTTGTTGTTGTTATTGTTGTCGTTTTTGCAACTTTCTCTTTTCAATTGCTGCCATCGTTGGGTTTTGTTTTGGTTGCGGCAACGACTGACTTTGATATGCGGGTTGTTGACCAACTTCCTAAAAAGAACTTCTCGAGAAATTTTTTAATGTTTCACAAGGAGCTTAAACAATAAATAAACAATTTCCTTTGCTTATTTATTTATTAGTTATGACTTCCATTTGATTGCATTCTGAAATTGCGTCCATATGGGCCAAAAATCTAACATAGACGAGGCATGCAACAGATGTAGCACAGTTTCTTTTTTTATGAGAATCACTTTACAAACCGCTAAGATACTTTAACTTTAACAAAAAACTCAAATAGAGCTAGAATGTTTATGTTTATTCAACCATTATCAATATTTCTAGTTAGATAATTAGAGCATGCGGTTATATGTTTACCCAAGATATTATCTTTAAATGGGGATGGATGATATTACAAACATATATCTACAGAACTACGTTGTACCGAAACATAAATTCCAATCTAATTTATTTTTTTAATTATAAACTTTAAATTGTAAATTTTTGTATATTGCCATTTTCTTTAGTCTTTTCTCTCTGTTTCGCATTTAAAGCGTTAAACAAACAACAACTTTAAGGTGTTAAAAATTAATTTCAACGGAATTGAAATATTTTTGCTTGCCACAAAAATAACACGATTTGAGTTCATATTTTTCTGTACGAGAATTTATTTGTAACTCATCTGTGTTGCAACCTGTTGTGTGCGTTGTTTGAAATTGCAGAAATACATACGTGCCCCGCACATATGCACATTCATACGTATTCTTTTTGTTGTTGTTATATTATATGAATAAATGTATGTGGTTTCTGTTATTTTGTGATTTTTTGTTGTTGCCTCTTTCGCATTTAGAATGTCTTATTTATTTATTTGCCGCTTGTTTTTATTGTCTTTGACTCGCTCAACGCTCGACGTTCGTCGCTTTTGGCACTGCTGACATAAATTTCGCTGTTCGTTTTGTTTGGGGGGCTAGTGACTCATGTCTAAAATAAAGAAAGAGATAATAATAAAAAAATAAATTGTAAAGAGAAAAAAGCTGAAGAAGAAGATGATGAGGAAGATTGTCCGCAGCGTTAATTGTATCTGTTAGATACATATGACACATGCGGCGGTAGCACGTTTCTAGCGTTTTGTATCTTGATGCATGCCGAGCAATTTGCACAGTTGAAGTGTGCCTAGACTGTGGAAAGACGACGTCAAAACCTGAGTGTACTCGGATTACGGCGTCGCAGTCGCAGTCCAAGCATAACTGCACGTACTATCTCTGAGATACAAATATACGTATAACTCGAGAGTATCTTCCGCATGACGTCTGACAATGAGCTTCAAGCAGATAACTACACATGTAGATACAGAATACAGATAAATGTAAAGCCTATCTGTATCTTTAGAATTATCAGTTATTTCGATGTGTATCTACATTCGGTATCTGTAACAAATGCTGTCTACATCTTAATAGACATAGCGCGCCTTTAATCAAATTATTATGAGGTGTATTTATTGTTGTTTTTGTTTTTGTTTTTGGTTGTTGTATTGCTTTGCCCACGCATTGGCCGAAATACAACAACGAACATATCAAAATTCGGCTGTTGCTCATTCTTTGTATCTCTGGCACGCAACACAACGCAACGGCCGCGATCTTCTAGATACAGATACAGATACAGAGCTTGTGTGTATCTTGCGTTGTGCATTTAAAAAATCAAATTACGTTCGGACTACACCCGCTGCGATCTACTCGCAAATGTTTATATAGTCACAAAGCTATATATACATATAGATTTAAATATATATATATACATGTATATGTATGTACACATACATAAGCTTATATAGCGTCTTATATGTATATACATATATATATATACGTTGGCATTTCTCTCAGATACATACACGCAGCAAATTTTCAGCGCTCGACATTTTTTTTTTTTGTTGTTTTTCATGAAAAATTTGAAATGTGTTTCATTTTGTCTAAATTTAGATGATTGGAAAATGCTTCATGTTGTTGCTGTTATTTTGTTTTTGGTCTGAGCGGAATTTTAGCTCTCTATTTGACCGTTTTTGGGGCGTTGTTTGCCCACAAGATTAAAAAAAAGAGCATCGTTATTAACTTGGCTTCAATGCAAACAAAGCGAAATGCTAAAATGCATCAACGAATCGAACGCTTCATCGATCGCTTTGCAAACAAATTCAGTTTTAAATTAAAAAAAAAAGAAAAGGAAAGAAAGAGAAAAAATCGAAACCAAATAAATTAAAATAAAACGCGCAATGAGCGCTTTTGAATTTCAATTCGATATTACTCGGTCCCTGGGACTCAGACTCGGAGATAATGTTTATAGCGTAGTAGTTGAGTTGAGTTGAGTTGAGTTTCGAGTTGACGTCGTGCTCATAAATTTGTTGACAATTGTTATGCGGAACGCGTGGGCACAGCTGGCAAACCCTCTAAGGCCCCCTCCGCACCCTATAATACACTACCCTGTAACCCGCAGCACTTGCGGGCATGATGATGATGAGGGAACAGAGGACGGAGACGGGGACAACAACGGGGGTAACTCTCTACACGTTCCATTGCGTTTTTCAAATTCAATTAAAATCTTTTGTCATGACGACCATTGGCTATTTTGATTTGTTGTTGTTTATGTTTATGCTGCTTAAATCGTATTATGGGCGCTACCAAAAAAGAAGTCAACCATGCTGCCGTTGGTCGTTTGGTCACATTGCAGCCCAGCACGGAAGTTGACCATGGCTAGAAGCACTCGAACCTGCATTATTGGCCATTGAATAACTGTGTGCAGCAAATGAAGCAATTGATCACACAATTGCATTGGCAATGTATCAATTTATTATACGATGAAAGGGCATTGATCGACGATCGATTGATCACAGATCGATGGGTGGATAAATGAATACATAAATGGATGGATCACTGATCGTTGACAGGCGAAAGTTGTGGGCTAAACTATGATTGGTTTCGCTTGGTTGACTGCAAAAAGTGGGTGGGCAAATACACTAATCAGATTGAACCTATGCTTTTACTTATCAAATATTGGAGACACCTAAAAGATACATGTTAGAAAATACCAGGATTCGCAAGTAAGAGTTTTCAGCTAAAATAAATTGAGACCGATTAACCATATATATTTGATATATCTTTGAATTAATGTATTTTAGCTTTGTTTAAAAAAAATAGGATTGTCATTGAATAACTCAAAATTTTGATTTACAAAAAAATATAGAATTTAGACTAGAACAAATCAAATCAAATAATTTTTGTTTTGAAAATTATAATACCAAAGTTCCCAGTGAAATACTTAAAGCACTTGAATTTTCTTAAATTGTAAACACATACGTTCTTTTTGCTTTTGTCAACGATTTTGCAGACAGCAATTAGCATCTTTTTTTTGTTGTTGGCTTTTTTGTTTGATTTTTGCTTTTAACTTTGCGACGGAAAGTCATAGAAATGCGCTCATCTCTAGGCGGCAAACATAATATCTTTATTCCCAATAGCAACAACAAATGACTCAGCACAGTAGAGCGTAGAGCACATGGTAATGGCAATCCTAAAGATACAAAATAAGTAAGTATCTACCGACAGAGAGTTCATATGTGTATCTATAGCCTTCAATTAGCATTTTCAAGTGCCTGTTTCTCAGTCCCTCTCTCTCTCTCTCTTTCTCTCTCACTCTTGCCTACCGTTGAACAAATTAGATTGCGTCATTTTCCAGCTTGCATGACATTTGATACACACACAGCTTGCAACAATTTGTTCGAAAAAGCAGCATTTTTTTGACAAACAAAAATAGCGAAAGCAAGCAAAATAAAATGCGCGTAATTAAAATATTTTTCGCATGCTCATATTCCATGTGCCCTCCATAAACACTTTTCAGCGTTCCCCCCTGTCTCCCCCTTTCCCCTATTCCCCTTTGACAGGGCACGCGACTACCAGCAGCAGCAGCAGCAACAACATCACCCATGTGGCATTAGACAATTGCTTTAATATGCCACCAGACAGCCGCCACCAAGCCGCACAAATTGAACAATTTGATAACAAAACGCAATAAGATGCAAAAGGCAATAAATTTACTTTGAAGTTGTGCCATATGGTCGGTGTGCTGGCTTCAACTTCAACTTCAACTCGAACTCGAACTCGTGTTCGTATTTGTATTTGTTGTATTTGTTGCATGCATCTCTTTCAATCGCCGTATATGGGCAGATCGATGGCACTTGAGGCTGTGGCAAGTGAATCACTTTTATTGTGCAATGCAACAATATCGATTTTATTTTATGGATGATCAATTGAATTTTTCAATTGACCAAAAAGTAAACTGCGTTCAAGTGAAAAATGAAAAGCGAAAAGTCGTGTGAAATGCGGGTTAAAGATAGAAAGATAGAAAGATACACACCCCTAAGCAAATGTGAATTGCAATTAAACAGCATAAATTGTTAAATTGTCATTATAACTATAGAAATCTATCACAGTCTGATTCACAGCTACATATATGTACATACATATATGTATCTGAAGCGTAGGCGTTGCCAAAAGATACTTTTGAGTAGATCGAAGCCATTAAGAACAATTAACAACGCTGTATCTTATATATATATATACAAATAAGAGCATAGCAAAAGAGACAGCAGACAGCATTTAAATGTAAAAAGAATAAATAAATAACAAATGAAAAACTCTCAGGAAGGCGCTTGTAAATGTATCTGAAGCTTTAGTTGTGGTTGTATCTGTATCTTTGTATCTTTTGGCTGTCTGCAATTCAGAAATTCAACAACAACGACGCGTATTTACTTGTGCAGTATGAATGAATGTTGTAGTTGTTGGCACGATGTCTTTGGACGGATGTGTGTGTCTGTGTGTGTGTGTGTATCTGTGTGTTTTTGGCTTTTTCGTGTTGGGTTTGGGGACGACGCCAGCCGTTTGAGTTTTGCGCTATTTTCGCATATTTGCGTCAGCCAATTTCACGCACTTTCATGTCGTTCAACTGTTTCGATTGAAAGTCTTTGGTATTTCCTAAAATTTAAGAATTGTCACGCCCCCATGATGCCTTAATTCTTGCATTTCCCATCAGCTGTGCTGCAGACAGTTGTGCGTGTGTTTCTGTCTGTCTGTCTGTGTGTTTGTGTGTGTGTCGTTGCATGTTTGTTTTGTCTTTGCTTTTACCTTCTTGTCGTTGTCTTTGTTTATGTTCATTATGGCACTTTTTGAAACATGACATAAAAACTGAATGTCGTGCCGCCACGTTTTATTCATCTGCGAATTGGGTTAACAGACATTTTATATGGACGCGCGCTCCAAAGTTTCTTATGTCGAAATGTTAAGTGCGTGGGTGGCAGCTTGCCATATGTGGCTCAAACTGATCAAAAAAGAATAACTCACAGGATTTGGCTAACATGGTTTGGGTTAACAGTTTTAGCAAACTGTAAATTAGCAGCTGTTACAAGTAATTTATGTTTATGTTATTCTAAATCTAGATGAATGTTAATAAAGGAACTGTAAAAGTTAATGCTGTTATCTGCATGAAATAACTGTAAAGCATATTGAAAATTTACTTATTTAGATTTTAAAGGTTTCTTAACATTTCCATAAATTGTCCTACCATTGCACAACGTTACTGATACCACAACTAAATGGATTAAACCTTTTATTTCCTTTTACGGAAATACACATCTCAAAACTTACCAAAATCGAAAACCGGGTACGATACTTGATTCAGTTTTAATCTCTGCTCAAAGTGCATCTGCATTTCTTTGTGGTCATCATTTTGAATGCATCTGTGTTTTGCATTCTGTAAAACCAACTACAGTTCCTATTTTTAGATATCCGAAAAGTACACATGTATTGAGTATAGGAACATCATAAAACTGCCCTGCTGCTTGACAATGGCATTCGATTTTCACTTCGCTTCACTTTCAGATACCCAACCAACTACTGCCCACTCAGGCTATAACAAAATCAGCATCTGTATTTCAAGGACATCTTGTGGCTTATCAGCTGGAGAGTGACAGTTTGCGTGAATGTCATTGGCATATGCGTTGATCATACATACAAACGAGTGCACTTGCATTTTCTAAAAAGCAAAGCCAAGTCGGCTTTAGGCCAACACATGTAGGCTTTTCCGGTTTTCCACGCATACAAAGCATACCCACACCAAAAGTTTCTTGTATTTTGTCATACAAAGCGACAGCTAGAAAAAAAAAACCCCTTAACAAAATCATAAAGACAGGGAAAGAGGGATGTGAGGGGAAGGAAACATCGCTGCTAGCTGAGGTTGCCGCTGTCTTTCGACTAAAAATAAACGAAATACGTGGGCGCTCAAAGGTGTTAAGAACAAGTTGCACAACAACAACACGAGAGAGTGAAAAAAACCTGCAATGTAGAAATACCTATAATAAATACTAATAAATAGGTACATGCTATATGGTAAGACAAGTAATCAAACGAGAGACATGTGTAGTCGACAACAAGATACCAATATTAAATTTAATTTAAATGTTTTTATTTAATTATATTTCTTTAAAGTAAACTTTATTAATTAACATTTCATATCTCAATTAAATGTATTAAAAGAAGTTTTCAAATTGATATGCAAATAATAAATAATATTGTATTTTAATAGACAGTCAATGTCGTAATATACCCGACATTATAAATGGTATATAGGATATAACTAGCAAGGTAACAATTGAAAAAGCGGCAAACTCTTTGACTTTTGTTTTAATAACGAATCGCTGGACACTTGAATTTTTGGTCAAGCACATTACGTTATATGTATAATTATGCAGATACATAAGTACATACATATGTAGATACATGGGTACGTGTGTATCTGCGACTTACGCTCGAATCTCAAAAAGACAAAAGATAGCCCAGTGTGACAGTGTTTAGGTAGGTGGACAAGTGGTAGGCAGTTAGGTTGGGGTCTCTGTATGTAATAAATTATAGCAATAGCGAGAGCTCTTCATGTATTGTCTCTGGTTTGGTTTTTGTACTTGTGGCCTGTATCTCTGTGGTTTTGCGTTGTTGTTGTTGTTATTGTTGTTTCTTGTTGCCACATATTCGTGTGGGGGCTCAGTGCCGAGACGTGTGTGTGTCAACGTTGCGTATGTGTGATAAACAACAGCATTAATTATACGCCAAGTAAAAGGCAGCACGATCAAATGACATGTAATGCATGGCCCATTTAAAGCGCTTTAAACGCCCACCGCTTCATACTTACCTTTATATATACTTTATACTTATATATACTTAAATATAATTTGATATATAATTGTAATTAATGATCATCATGAATAATTTGATTGCTTCGGTTTTTTTTTTGGTCTGTTTGCAATTTGTTCGTTATTAAATTGATATACATTTTAACCAAATGTAGACATGTCTTTAGGTGTTTAGCTAATTATGGTAAAAACAATTTATAAAAAAAATAAATTTTTTTTAAAACATTTATGACATAAGCATCAACAGCAGTAACTTGGCCATTTGTGTTACCAAATAGCAATTGCGACTTTCACCAAATGCTATATACGAGCTCCCCAATCTATTTACAAGGCATACACGCTGATAACTGTTTGTTTAGGCATCCCGACCCAAATAAATCTCAAAATACGTATATATAATTTCTTTTTAATTTCCGTCGAAACTCGCGCAGTATTCTCTAAACTAATAACAGCTGGGAGTTTTCAGACAGAAAAAAAAAAGCAAGAAGGAAACGCATAGAAATAATATTTTGCTTAAATGAAAACAACGCAAATGATGGAACGCAGCTTGTTGAATAGAAATGTTTATAACATATCCACGAAATTTTCTTAACAAATTGGGTTTATTTCCAAAAACGAAATTTGTGCAATATTCAACTCAAGAGGTGAAACTAGAAGCAGGTAAAATTTGAAGAGTATTGAAACATTTCACATAGCAAGCAGAAGACGTCCAAGGGTCATGAACCCTTGCGGTTGCTTATGACTCGCACACAGACGATCTTTTGGACTGTGTCTGTATTCAATTCAGTTCATGATTTGTGAGATTCGTTTTCTCTTTGGTTCTGTTGTTGTTGTTGCTGTTGTTGCTGTTGTTGTTCTTGTTGTTATTGTGGTTGTGGCCAGGCAGCGGCTGTTTATGTTCCACACACGTAGCAGGGGCTCCGGAAAAGTCATTCGGTTACTCCAGAAATAAACAACAGAGATGTTGGCAGTACAACGTGCCACTGCCAAGACGCGTCACATACAAAGTGGTGGAGCATGGGGGCATGACAGAAATTGTATCTTTTGAATTTCTTTTAAAAATAGCTTGGCCGGCAAAAAACTAAACGTAACAACAAGAGCAAAGAATACGTCGTATTATTGTATGCCTCAGACTGTTGCATGCCTCACTTTTGAGGCGGGTGTTAACAGTCAAAAATGCAGACGATTCTCCACGTGTTGATTGAGCTACAAATAGGAATCAAAAATCCTCAGTCGTTTCAAGTGAGCCATCGAATGTTTTATGCCCTCTAATTTTAGCATTTATCTAACAATAAAATTGTATTGTTATGGTTATCTTTAAAGTTGTTATCTTCACAAGTTTACTTGTCTTGAGATTAAAGCAAACTGAAATTTTTGGTCCATAATTTACTTGAGGTTTTATAAGAAACCGAAACGAAACAAAACGAACCGAACTATTTATATTTTTATAACTAATCTTATCTTGTTCTACCTGTCTTGCTCGTTTCAGGTGAGTTTATCTTTCCAATCTTATCAGCTGCGATAACACGGTAGCTGCCCATTGGTAATGCCAATAACAACAACAACAACGGAAAACAACGACGGCAACTGTTGTTATTGTTATAGAAAATGCCGTCGGCGCTGGGCTAAAACTTAACCTGATTGGCTGAGTACACAAATTGTCTATTAGCTATACTATAGATTGTTAATTTTTAATTGGTTTAAGCAGCCATTGCTATGAACTGAGAACAGGGAATAGTAAACATTGCAAGCACTGAGAAATCGAGAGAAAGAGACAGACAATAGCGTGTGAGTGAGAAAGAGGGTGCGGGGTAGCTCATCGATATTGTCTGACGTTAAATTTTATGAGCAAGGCTATAAAATAAGCTCGGTTAATTGCTTTATAAAAATGGGCGCGCATGGAACGACTGCCGACGACAACCTACAACCTACAACCGACAACCTACAACCGACTACCGTTTTTCAAATGATTAACTGACTAACTGACTAATTGCCTAACTGAAGAAATGAAAAACAAAAAAAGTGAAGAGGGCCTTAAGCTGACAAATTTATGCACTTTGCTTGTTAAGTTATTTGCTAAAAATACAAAAAAAAAGCTGAGAAATAAAAAGGTTTTTCAATAGAACCCTACGAGACAGCTCTCAGCCATTCCACACCTCCTTCCTGCACACTGATTGCCTTCATTGTATGAATCTTAATTAATTTTTGAAATATGTACAAATTATGTACAATACATAAAAACTGAACACTTTGCCTTGATTCAGTTCAGTATTGATTTTGTTTTGGGGTGTGGCTTCCTGCCTGCAACCATGTTTAGTCTTTTATATCTTTTTTGTTAACCCATTAGAAGCTCTTTTTGTTTTTGGTGCCCTGCATTTTCCAAAATTTCACAAAACTTACGCATTTAATGTACATGCTGCTGTTTGTTGTTGTCTTTGGGTTTTTTTGGGTTCGGGTTTTTCTTGCTTACGTGGCGGCATTTTACTTGAAAATTGCGCACATGGGAACTGTTTGATTTGCGGCCAATTTTGCTTGGCTCAATGCCTTGCGCCACTTTGACCAACAGCGACAACAGCAACAACAAGAGCAACAACAGCTGCTGCAACTACCACAACTGTTTAACTGTATAAATCGACATTTGCAACGTTTTTTGGCAATGACAAGTTGCTTTTTTCTTATTTGATTTGTTTTTGGAAAAATTGGCTTACAATTTACAAACTTGTTTAGCAATTTTCGAACATGTTTCATTTTGCGATGTTTTGCCGTATGTTTTGTTGCAATTATATCTAGTTTTTTGCCTTTTGGCTATAGAAAACATCTCAGCTCGTGTTGAAGGGGAAATCAATCAACGTGTATTTATAAGTCATTTTCGGTTGCTTCTTAAATTGTTTTATTTCTTATATACCTATATATATATATCTTTCATATCGAATACTCAATTAGCCAAATGACAGAATTTCTCGAGCTTTTACGCTATTTTTAGCTTAAAAACCCATATCAAATTTCCATCAAAAAAGGGACAGCAAAATAAAAATACTTGTGCTAACTTTTCAAGGGTAAAGGCATTTCCAAAAAATAGATCTTGTTACATGTTAATTGTTTGCATTGCTGTCGTTTTGACAGTAATTTGTTGTAAAAGTTGTTGTTGTTGTTGTTAAGCCACACAAAATGACACGCCTCCCGCCCATCGAGTTGTGGTTGTTGCTGCTGCTGTTGGCTAATTGTAATCTTCAAGCTTAATGTCAAGTTGCAAGGTTGCCGCGCCGTTGCACACATAGATACACACACGCACAAACGCACACACCCACACAGTCGTGAGATCTACAGTTATTTGTTTTCATTGTGTGCGTGTGAAAACATTGTCGTAATGTTGTTAATACTACAAGTATTAATGCAGTTGTTGTTGTTGGTGTTGCTACCCACACACTGTTTGCGATGTCGCATTAAAACATCATTTGCATTTTCATTTCAATTTTTGTTTTTAGAGTGTGTGTGAATAATGTTATTTTACTTTATAGATGCTCGTATTTGCGTTTGTCTTTTTTTATCTGTTTGTCTCGTTGTGTGCCAGTTGTTGACAACAGCTTTCCATTTTGGCCATTGTTGAAACTGAAAGTTCAACAGATTCACGCCGCGTTGCCTGCCACATTTCACTTCCTTTCCAACGCCCTTTAAGATAGACAGACAACCAGGCAATCAGTTAAGATTCATGACTAGTTGCTTTCTATGGTAGATGTTGTCAAAGGCATTCTGGCGTGTCGACCACCTTCACTTTATTCACTTTATTCACCATGCGAATACTCATCATGTGAATATGTGAAATAGAAATAATAAAACCGCATTACTCTCATTGTCTTGCCCCCCATTGCCATTGACACATTTCTCTTGCCGTATTCTTTGACAGTCTTAACAGTTTTGCTCTTTGGCTTTATGGCATTAGTTTTAATGCCCCTTTGGTCATTTCGCAAAAAATATAATCAAATAATTAAATGGATTTTGTTGCCAAGCAATCCCCCTCATCAAATTATCTCATTAAAATACAAGTATACTTTTTGTTTTTTGCTTTTACCCATACCTTGACGTATTTAAGAATTATTAAATGACACTCGCTACAGAAAAAAAGAAAAAATTTAAAAAAGTATAAAATGTGCTAAGATGCGAAACGAAATTAGTCACGATTTTGGGTGTAGGAGGGTGTTTGAGTGTATAAGTAATCGTATTCGATTTAATCACAACGATTTATGTGCTGTCTTTTTGTTCAAGGCTGTTTTTTTTTTGCCAGTTTCATTTGCACCAATTTCACTTCAACTCCAATAAATTTGTTCAAATGTGTTTAAATTAACGAGAGTGTCGTTCGTTTATTGCGCAATTATTGTTACAATTAAACAATTTTAATTTCAACTGCCTAAATTAATTAGTCAAAGCTTTGCCCTTTATTTTTTTTAAAAGATTGTTCCCTTGAGTGCCTCGTCTGTCAGTCTTCATTAATTTAAAAGCAAGTATTTGATTAAAGCATCATCAAATTGTTGACATTCAATGACTAATAACAATTAACTTGACGAAATAGTCTAAAATTAAAACTTATTACTTCATCAAAAACTTTGATAGCTGTCAAAATAATAATAATAATAATAAAATTACCATAATTCCAATATCAATGTACATTGTATTTACGGCTATTTGCAAGCTCCTTTTAATGGGGAAATTATACAATCTGACCAAATTGCATTGCTATGTCATATATAAAAGGAACGATTTAAATTTATTAAAGTTGCAAATTATTTTCAGTCGTTTATTTGTGTACATATACCCTGTGTTTGTTTAATGAATTAAGCGAGTCTGCTTCAATGAAGAATGCACATATATGTAACTCTAGAATATCATATTATTTCTATGTTTTTCCCAGTTACAATCTATAATTAACAAAGATATATAATTATAACAAATATATATATATTTATATCCAACTTTCTAAAATGTTTACTCTTGCTTGTGTTTCCTGCGGCACAAAAAGTGAAAAATTGGGAAATTGTATTTGTTAAACTATCAATTTATACATTAGTCAGTGTTATTGATAGCACAAAATGCACATACCGAATTTATTCAAGTATTTCTACGTGTGTGAACCAGCATTGGGCTGAGAGAAGCCAGACAGCTGGCCAGGTGTGGGCAATTGAATTTTTGCCCGTGATTTCTAACAAAATTTTGTTATAGTATATTATTTGTTTAGTTTGCTTTTTTGTTTTTTTTTTTTTGGAATCAACATTGATGAAATATTCTTATTTCATATTGCATAAATAAACATGTGTGCTTCATGTTAGATTTCGTTTCGTCAGAGATATAAAGAGAAGACATAGAAATATAGATTCAATACACGCTTCTCGAATGTGATCAACAAAATAACTATTATTTGTTGTTAAGTATTGGTTGTTGTAGTTTTTAATTAAATGGTTTTCTCTGATAATTTGGTTATGTTTTAGACAAATTTCATTTAATTTTCCAATGTCCTTTGTTTGAGTTGGAAATGCTACAGACAACAGTATATTTATTTTAATAGTTGATTTAGTATCATTTTTGATATACTCCTATTTTCAGCTGTTATACTTTGTATTTTAATAGTTTATGGATTATTTGTATTATATAAACAGTTCATTAAATAGACTTTCATACAGAGTATCTTCAATTTGAGCACTGTTAACTAGATCATAATTACTTGTTTCTTTTATTAACATTGATGTAATTTGCTTGCGGCTGCTTTCGTACTCGCATGACCCAATTCCAAGTAATACTCAGTACAAATATTTTGATTATGTATGTATATATATATTTTTTTATAAAGTATCTTTTGGTTTGGGAATTGCACTCGATACGCGGTGTTTGGTTGTTTTAAAGCTGTGTGTTGCTTGTCAACAATATGTTTTACACGTGTCTCAAATTAATAATGGGTTAAATATGTATAAAAGGCGCCTGTGATTGCATATTTATAGTAAATTTAAATAAAGCGCCACAAAAAATACAGTATGATTTTACGCACATTTCAAAACTGTGTTGATTGAAATAACCAAAAATGCATTGGAAATTTGGATTTATTATTGAGTGTATTTGCTGAAGTGTGTGAACCAGTCAGTTGTGACATGATAATTAAACAAATTATATCCAATGTCATTGTTATCAATTTTTAATTAAGTACACAAAAACATAAGGATAGCGACAAATGATTTACATTTTCAGTATTATTATTAGAGTACTTTTTGTTTTTCTTACCACATTTATACTCATCAAAGAAGCTGGTTAACCGCAGGCCCAGAAATATTCATATATTCAAGAAAGCAAACAAATGAAATTACTTGAGTACATACACTCACATGTTCAAATACATGTACAAATGCATAAATATGCGAAATTTTTTTGCAAATTGATTTTGTGCGCATTTTCAAGGCCAACCAAGGCATTTGTTGAGTTCATGCTTGCAGTTGGTTTATGGCCCGGAGGCGAAAACGGCTTAATTGCAATGGCTTTTGGCTGGAACATACATATAACAGTCAAGATTCAAGCTGAGGCTTTTTAAACGTTTTGTGCTGTTGCGCCATTACGAGCGTTTGTCATTGCTGTGACAATTTGTTAAAACTCAACCTAACACCCACACATAGATTTTGTTGTAGTATTTTGGCATTGTTAAGGCTGGCAACACCCACGCTTAGCCACACACACACCAGTGGGAACACACAGCGAGTCATCTAATTCGTGGCATGAATGGTTTTGCATTCATAAATTAGCTGACTGCGAGATACTTAGATACTTATATGTGTCGCAGTTGTAGCCAAGTCGTGAGCCAATGCAAATTGCTCGATTCGACCAAAACAATCAATCAGCTGAGTTTCGAGCCGTCGCTAAATCTGCGAATGAGTTTGATATTAATTTGGTTTAGGTGTCAACTGGCCTACCTGACGAACTGACAAACTGACAAACTGACTGCCTGACTGACTATTAGACTGACTGCCTGCATGGCATATCTTATGAGATTGACGAGTTGGGATTAGATTTTGGCGTGAACAAGGTTGTCTGCGGTTTGTTGTGGAAGTGATGGTTGAGTCTTGTTCACATATTGAAATGCAAATCAATATAAAGTAATCAACAAGCACATACTCCGCAAAAAGCATACAGAAAACAAAGAAAATATCTCTCAATCTAATTTTGGAAAGAAAATAAACTTAAATTGCACCTAACGCTTATGATAAATATAAAGATTCATGAAATGCTGCTGCACATTCTTTTCTGCTCACAAAATTGAACATTATGTTTTTGACATTTTATTTAATTGAACTTAATGTTTGTCTAAACAACAACGCTTGTTGCCAGCAGCACATAAATTAATTATAAACAGTCAGATGATTTTTACTGAGGAAAAAGCTGAGACAAAGAAACACAGTGGAAAATCGTTCTCGATATTGCACATATTTTAATTTGTTTGGATGAAAAACAGCAACACATACATAGCAATTTTTTTGCAGAATGAAAAAAGAATGAGATAAAAAGTAGCAAATTAATAACAAGACATGGCTCGTTGTAGCTGTCCAAGAACATTAAAAGACGGCCAAAGAACTCATTAAGAGACGAGAGCGACAAGTGAAATATTGAATGCAGCATGGAAATTGTCGCAATAAACATGAAAAATATGAGCTTGTCCTATTTGTTGATGTTGCTGTTGATGTTGTTGTTGCTGCTGCTGTATCTATTAATGTTGTTGTTGGCTTTAAGTATGCGTTGATTTTAACTCAAATAGATGCTGAAAAAAAGCAAATTAAGGGCAACTTTGCTGCAACTCGAATCTCGAATGCTGCACGCAACTGAAATTCTTTTGAGCAATAATGAAATCAGCGCTTGAGATCTTTTGTCTAAGCATAAATGCAATCATGACAGCTGTCAATATTAATCGGTCAAATGTCAGGCAGCGAATAAGACAAACTGACAGACGTATAGATAGATGAACATATCGTTTAGATGAATAGACAACGTGACTGAAAATTTGTTGAGTCGGATTTCAAAAATGAATAAGCCGAGCAAAAATTCGTGTAAGTATTGCATTTGCATATAGTATGATGAAGTTGCTTGAGGGGATTTGAATTGAATTAGTCACTGGCAAACTGAATTGATAGCAGCATTTAGATAAATTACAATAATTAAGCCAACCATATGCGCAGGCGGCTTAATTAATAACCTGCCCCGATATCTGTCTCTCTTGATCTTTAACTGTATCTGTATCTACATTTACACATATTTCTAATTCTTTCTATGTATCTGTGCGCTGCGTCAGGCTGAACTATAATTAAATCCTCGTGTCCGTTGCCAACTCTCTGACCATTTAAGGGCATTGCCTGAGTTGGCGAGCAGGTTGCGGCTTCACTGTAAGCTTTTTCTATGTAGGTGTCGATCAGTTTGAGTTTCGCCAATCTTATAATTATCAATGGACGATCTTTTTTTTTTATATTCTGTATTTTGTATTTTTGCTGTATTCATTAACAAGTTCTCGGGGCTGGTTGCTTATAAGGCGAGTCGTTCATTCATTCATTCATTCATTCAAATGCCGCTCTCTTCTTAATGCAAGTCAAGTTTTAGTCATAATTTACATGTGTTTGCTTATGACTCTATCTAAGAAATTCAAATAATCAAACTTCTAAATATGGTACGGACAGTGTTACCAAATTTGGCGCTTGGAAGAACGTTGAATATTCCCCATGTGTGTGGGCAAAAATGTTCAAGTATTTAAGTATCATTATTAGTTTTTTTCTTTCTGTTCTTCTCTTTTTTGCTTTATTTTATTGCCGACCCCGCAAGTTAATTTAAGTGGTTTTTGTATCTATTCGCATTTAAAATATTATCACTTATTGCCATAAATTGGCCAAAAAGTCAACAAATCGTATGTCAGTTTAAAGGATATGACAAATTTTCATTTGAGATGCCTCATAAAGTTTTATTTTGCAAATCTGTTCAGAAATAGATGTGGCCTCCCTTTTGACTGGTTGCCTGTTGCTTGTTGCATGTTGCCTTTTGTCATTGGCCCATTGGCTGTTGGCCATTTACTAACACTTCTGGGTGCATAATTTGACGGCTTTATGACGCCCTTCTGGGATCTTCTGCTCTGTTCACTGTTTGCGTTCGGTTGCCACATTTTGCAACATTTTATATTTTATATTTTTAGCTTTTTGTGTGTATTTTGCTTTAGCATTCTTGCACTTTATGAGCCTCAGCGGAGCGTCAATAAATTGTCAAATTTTATGCATTGCGATTTTACATTTGGCAAAGCATTTTTCGCATTTTGGCAGCCAGAGGGCAGCTATCTATCTGCCTAAACCACAAAATGAGGCCATAATGTTAGGAAAACTGTTAAAAAGTTATTTTAAAATTTTGGGAAATTTAATTAAATTGATGATGATTTCCTTGCAATTATTTGTAATTCAATTTTTGATCTCGAAATGTTCTCAGCTGAATTTTACAGGATGGAAAAACATTAAATATTTCTCAGAATATGCGCGATTATTCCGTCAACACATCGTTTTATATTAGAGGTTTATTAATTACAATCGTAGGAGTGCACTTTACTTAGCTTTCACTGTACAGTCTACACACATTATGTTTATTTTGAGCAATGGCCTAAGGAAAATGTCTGGCAAACAAATTGCTTGTCTCAATTTTCTGGTTCTAAGGAAACTAATAGAAGTCATTGAGTATTGAATTACGATACCTATAACAATACACAATAATTAGGTATTGTATTTGTTTTACATTTGCAATAGAGGCGCCATAAATATTTGCCTTTTGAAATAACAAGAAATGCGATTAATAATTGTACAAGCCAAGTCATGCATCAAATTGATGTCATACTCTCAAAGTATGCACAGTGGCAAATTCTTAAGTCATTTTCTATGACATGTGCCGATGGGGGCACGCCCCCTCCTTACAGAAGTATCTATAGATTTATATGTGTACAGATATGTAGATATGTAGATATAGTATATCACAGCTAGGTCCAAACGCAGTCGGGTGACAAATTGTCAAAGCGGTGGCCATTGTGTGAGGCAGTTAGACAGGCACATGCCAAAAGCAAACAATGCAACTGAGAGCTTATCCAAAACCAAAAACTAAACAACGAAATGTTGATCATATCAATTGTCAACTGGCACAGTTGGGGGGCAATGTAATGTTGTTGTGTGTAATGTTGTTGTCGCGGTAGTCCAAACGCCAAATGTGTGAGTTATGGGACTGGGTGGGGGGTACAATGGGGCGTATGCGCAACTTGGCATTGCATTTGGCATAACTCACTCCGTTTGGCATCTAAGTTTATAGTTGGCGTAATTTTAAAGGCAAATGCATGCCATAATTCGTTTATATATAAACCAAATGATTTCATTAGGTGATAAAATCATTGCCCTACCCCTCACCACCCCGCTATTCCACCCACAAGAGCAACTTGTCCGCGTATTTTGCATCTAATAAATTAGCAAACATTAATGTTAAGTAAACATTCACACGCTATGTATTATTGGCATATGCTGGCATAATTGTTGCTGTTGAGCTGCTTAATAAGTCTAACTAAGAGGCAAATTAAGCGTCATTTAATACGCGCATTTAACTAAGTGACAAATTGTCATTACACAATCGAGGACAATTGAATAAGTTTACATTTGTTGGCTGTCATTAACAATGTGTTTATGTCAAGGATTGTTTATAGAGTATATAGTTGTTTAGTTAATGTCAACTAAAAGCAGTCGGTTGAAGAAAATGGTTTAATATTTGAAATAAAACTATACGGAAAATAAAACAATTAATAATTAGTTTTAACTTGAAAATATTCAGAATTAAAACATTTTAAATAATACTAAAGTATGTTAATAAAAATGTAAACTGAAAATTGAATGTATAGTTAAGGAGTTTGTGGTTATTAAAAAATGGCAATTAATTTTTCTAAATTGTTATATTTTATTTATTCTTTATATTATTAGTATTACGTATTAATTATTATTAATTTATATTATAGTTTGTTAATTATTTATTATAGTTATTATTATGTTATTTATTAATTTGTATTATTATTTTGATTACAGAAATTGCACGCGTGCGCGCCTCCCTGTTCCAGATCAATGGCGTTAAGAAGGAACCTTTGACGCTGCCCGAGCCAGAGGGTGCCATGGTTACATTGAACGAGAAGGTTTATGTGCCAGTGCGTGAGCATCCAGATGTAAGTTGAAATCAACGATGATCTAATTTATGAATCGAAGCACATTTGAAGCGCTTCCGCTAATTAGAATTGACAGCACGATTGCTCAATGAGCCTCAATGAGCAACTGGTACACCGGAAATCGCTTTAAGGTGCGCCCTCTAACAGCCCGCAAAAAAACAAAAAGAATACGATGTTGCTGCTGCAACAAATGGGCGGTTAGGTAACACTAACACACACACACACACTCGAACACACACTCGCACACACAGTGATCAACACACCTTGAGACAGCTGATGGAATCAGTCGGCTGTTAAGTTGTCCAAGACATGGCAAATGCCTCTCAGCTTGGGCTTGCCTCAAGACTTTGCCGCATGCAAAATGCGTAGCAATTGGTGTTGCAGTTCCACAAGAGGCATACATACGTACATATCTACATACATACAGACGTCTGTCTAATTTATATATGGGTTAGACAAAATCAGTGAAGCGTTTTAGGAAGTCGCTTGACGTCGCTTCGTTTCGTTGTAGGCGTTTTTGTTTTGCCGCCCAATAAAACGCCATGGCAAATCTAGAATTTGATTTAATTTTATGCAATTTCAAATGTTGCTTTTCTATTTCTATTTTCCATTTTGTTTTTATTTTATTTTTTTTGGAAATTGTTTGGGCGTAGTTTTGGCTTATTTATGGCTGACAGCATCGTGAACCGAGAACTCAGTAAATTTATTTCATTGCTTGACATAATTAACTTCCATGTCTGTTTTCATTTCCCTCTCTTACTACCGCACTCCTTCTCTGTTCAAAGGGGAGTGCGTGCTCCACATTGTTGCATATAATTTAAATGCATTGGGGCAAAGATGAAAGCCTTTTCCTGAACAGTTGTTTCAATATTTTCGTATAGCAAATGGCGCCAAACATTTGCTGTGGAACGATATAATTTGTTGTACTTAAAGCAAAAGAAAATCAAACAATTAATATTGCCCAAAATAAAATACAACTGTCCACTAGATGACATGTATTATCTCTAAGTTCTGATATAATCTATTTAGTTAGTAATGCTGATCGAGAGAACTGTTTCCTGTTAAGGTATGTCTACAACATTAATATACCCTTCTAAAACAGCTGTTTAATGGGTAAATTGTAAAATATTTAAAGCAACATCTAAACCATTAGCAGGAAAGTTTTATTAAATTTTATCTAGTTCTTGATTTGGTTCAAACTTTGCTATCGTTATGCAAATTTTCGAGTTTGTTAATCTCAGTTTCTAATTAGCAAGGTTTGGAGAACAGTTATAAAAACAAACGATACAACCAAGCAATACCCTGTATAAATATACACACATAAAACTTGGCAATAAATAAAAAGACTTAAAAGAAAAAGTTGAGTAAAGTTTAAAACGTAAGAGATTACAGAGTATGCTAGTTTGAGATTCAAAACTAAAACATTTGTCAACAGTCTTAGCGTTAGTTAATTAATTACTTGTAGATATTGCATAAGACTTAACTTCTGAGTTAGTTGAAGCAGATGAAAAAGCAGTTAAGAGTCGCTCATTAATATAAAGTTTATTTTAATCAAAATGTTTTTTTTCTTTCTTAGTAGCGTCTTCAAAGAGCATGGGGAATTGGAATACGAATTGAATATAAATGAGTGAAGTCATAAATTAAAAATGAACATAATTTGGCATACAAAAAGCAGAGCAAAAACCAAATCAAAGTCGATTTCTGATGATGTTTTCGATGTTCGTTCGTTTGTTGGTTTGTTGATGTTCTCGATGCTTTCCAAATGGAAATTGGCACAGAAACAGTTGAGATTTACGACCAGAGGGCATAGGTTTTATAGATGTATATATCTATGTAGATGTATATAGTATCTTTTTGTGATATTTCAGGTGTGCACTGACTGTTTGGATGAGTGTTTTCGATTTGTCTATTTTTAATCGAAGCAGCTGTAGATTTGATTTGTATCTTTCGTGGTTTTTAGGTGTGCGCGGGCGTTTCAGCATTGCGATAAATCATTTCATTTAATTGCAATATTTCTAGTCTGATAGAAAAACACACAAAACACGAACAAAATTCTGACATTTTCTTCTGACCAAAGCCAAATGGTTATAAAGCAAGACAAATTGCGTCTCGAATCGTACGAATATAACACAAGAAAATGCAACAAGTTTGCACAATGTTTATTGTCAAATAATACAAACAAAGCATACGTAGCATATAGACAATTGTTTATATTATATACATAGCTATGTTTAAATACTTTTGTGCCATAAATTTCCAAGTCGGACGCAGCATCAAATGTTGTTCGAAAAACTAATGGTGGTCTGTATATAATTTATACCATATTCAACAATGTAAATAATGATTTGTCAGCCGGCTGACAACCGGCAACAAACAAACACCATGTAAATAGACAACAATTTGTCAACACCAGCTATGAACAGAGAGACATAGATAGACAGACAGAGAGAGAGAGAGAGAGACACACACAGAGTGAAAGAGAGACAGAGGAGTGCCTATCGCTTTGCAACGATCCAAGACAACAAATGCAACTAAATTGCAGCTGCCTGTTGTTGTGTCCAAAACATAAATACAACTTAATTAAAGTCAAACGTCTGTTGCAGAAACTGACAAATCGGCACAAAAGCATTAAACAGTTGACAATTAATTACTGTGAAACTATTAACGCTCTCGCATAGATGCGTTTTAAGCTGACCACACAGCAGTAGCCCAATTACCCTCCCCTTAACTTTCCTCTCCTTTATACATACATATGTATCTATTTCTTTTATTCTTTATGAGCGTCCATTCGTCTCGGTTGCTTGTCTGTCAACTTGTATTGCTCATACGCCCCGTGGCGTAAGCTGCACATCTGCGACAGTTTGACCCCCACTGGTCGAGCTACTAAATGGTTGCTTTATGGAATTTTTTATATATAATACAAGCGAGATAAAAGCCCAGATAAAAGATGAAAATCTTGACAGCAGATAAACCCGATGAAAGCTGTCATAAATCAATTGTTTATTATATAAGTATTTGGTTGAATGAAATTGTTAGTTAGATTATAGATGACTCAGTTGGCATCGCACTTTCAAATCTTTAATGCTATTTCTTTCCATGTCAATTTAAAAACTTTCAAATTTAGTTATTATAAAAGTTATTTATTGCTGCGATGAAAATTTAACTTTCTGTTAACTTCTTTGGTAGTTTTGTCAAACTGTTAACCTTCTGTTAAGTGACATCCTCGCTATGTTAGGCTGTGAACAATCATTGCAAGCATTTGAAATATTTATGCTAAATTATAAACTTAGTTAGAAAAACAAAAGCGAAAAAACATCTCATTCGTTTAAATTGTTTATTTAATTTTAGCGTATGTGTGTGAGTTTGTTTGAGTCGTAAACAAAGCGGCAATTAATCTGAAAACTGCAGCTGATTGGTCATGAACATAAAATGCTAATTACTTGCAACTAAAATGCTCATTTTCATTTTGAGTTATTTAATAAGTACGGGCCATGCATTAGACAAAAAAAATGTGTGGCAGCAACAGCAACAAGCAAAAAAGTAGCAACAACAACAACAAGTTGGTTGACTGTCTGGCAGTCTGTTTTTTGTGTTACATGTCAAACTTTGATTTATACAGACAAACTTTTTGTATTCAACTGTCGCGTAAGACACACACACACACACACTCTTTTTATATATAGACGGATGTATAGATAAGACTTAGTATATATATTTTATATAGTATGTACATAGTTGTAATCTATTTGATCTGCGCCGACCGTTGCTTAGTTTTGCATTTTTCTAGTTAACTGTCGGCTAATATGAAAAGATGTTTTTGCTCTTTTCAAAAGTATTTGCAATATGTATGTGTTGAGCTCATTGCCAAGCTGGCAAAACTTGGCTTAGATGCTCGTCTAATGATTTACTGCTAAATTTGTCGTTTAATATTTGCGTGTGTGGCACAAACTGCTTGCCGCACATTTTGATAAGCAGCTTTTGGGCCAATTTGACCATTACGAGTCTTTCTTCTTTCCTTTTTTTTTGACTGTCATGGTAACAGAAATTTTCCATTTTTCGTTTTTCCATTTCTTATCATTAATTTATAATTTGGGTGCAACTTTATTTGTATACCTTTTGATGGCTGCCTTTTGTGCCTTATCAATTGCTGCTGTCTCTTTTGTAGTTGTTGTTAAAATATGTACAATTATTCCTCTCATAAATACAAGTACACACATATATATTTATATTTGTATATATTTGTATGTGCTTCTGAGTACCTTCTTATCGGCGGTCATAATCTGTAATATAATGCAGTCCCCGACCCAAGCACACTTGTACAACATTTATTCAAGAGCTTGCAGCTACTGTGTGATCTTACCCCTTACCCCTGGCCCTCCAGCTGTTTCCTCTTTTGTCTGTTAACAGCAAATTTTGCCCAAGTGCCGTATGTAAGCAAACTGTTTACTTTTTATCATTAATGTAGCTCTTGTCTTGCCTTGCCGTGCCTTGCCATATCTGCCTCCTTTTGTGGCACGCTTTCCACTTGATGCGCATAATTGCCGCTGCAGCTTGTGTCATTATTGATTTCCAATAACCCGTCAAATGAAATGTTCATATGGAGCTGAAGTCAAGTCATTTAATTTATTTAACTTTATCAAATATTTGAACATGCAACTGTACGAGTTCAATTTAAATTCCTTCAACATCGTTTGCTGTTTTTAATTAAATAACAACAGATGTGAATGGAAAATATTGTTTTTGGTAGTTGGAAGCTTGGAAAACATTTAAGCTTGTAATAAATTGAATTAAAAGCTCGCCCGCTGTGATGCCACTCGTAACTGCAGCAATTTGCAATTGATACGATCACTTCAATAGATGCTTGCAACAGTTGCAGATTATACTCGGACAACAACAACAACAGCAATAATTGTTGTTGCAGTTGCTCGCATCATCGCAGTATCACATCATCGATTTTGAATAGATTTTTGCTCAACAAAAGACCATGCCACACATTTTGTGGGTGGTCGGTCGTCTATTGCTTGTTGCGACTTGCCTTTGGGCTACCGTTGAACCAGTTTGCCAAGACATTTATGTTTATAACTCGGTGTAAATGATTTGAGATATGACTATGACTGGGCTTTAATAAATCTAAACAATTTAATCGTCTAATTTACGAACAGCGAACAAAAAAGCCTCCGGGGCATAGCCAATGCGCCACCAACTTGTTGACCAACTTGCAACAAAGTGCTATCATTGTGACCTATTGAAATGCTTTGCTCACTCATCCATCTCTACACTATACAGTAAACTCTACACTTTTCACTCTCCACTCTGCACTCTCCACTCTCCATTTCGAAGCGCGGATTGTGTTGCTAAATGCCGCCTTTGTTGTTGTCGTTGTTGTTGTTATTCTTATTGTTATTGGTAATGTGGCAGCTGCTGCAGTTGGCAATCTGTTTGAGTATCTGGCTGATTGGTTTATCGTGCCAAATTCAGGCGTGTCGCCTTAGGTCATATTACGTATACGCCATTGTGCACTCGTCAAGCAATGGAAAAGAGATGAAAGAAGCGGAATGGCGGAATGGCGGGGATGGTGGTTGGAAATATAATAAATTTGACTTTGAAAGAATGTTTGTGTGCAGTGAATGATTTGGTTCATGAGTCAACCTTCTAATTTGCTAATGCGTTTTAAATTTTGATCAAATCAACCTTTATTTTTTTTTTTCTCATTTCTCATTTGGCATTAAGACATGAGCTAATTTGTTTTAATATTATTATTATTATTTAATTGTTGGTCATTTCCTGTGATTTCAGTTCAACTTTGTTGGTCGCATTTTGGGACCACGCGGCATGACAGCCAAACAATTAGAACAAGAGACTGGCTGTAAGATAATGGTACGCGGCAAGGGCTCCATGCGGGACAAGAAGAAGGTAAGCAATAAATACATATTTAATAATATATATTCAATAAAATAAACCATCTATATATTTATTAGCTAAACCCATAAGCTCGTTTAAAGCTGTAAAAATTGTTGAAAACTTTGAAAGATTTACACACATTCCAACGTGCTGCATTCCTTGCATGCCAAGCTAAAAGCCCCAAAAACAATAGTTTTCACATTTTCCCCCCACACACATTACTTATTTATGGTTCTATTGTACCAAAAGCTCATTCTTTTAGTTGAAAATTATTTAGAAATATAAAATATCTGCTCGAAATAGTTGATCTGCTTGACAGTGGTGGTTTGTGGTGCCACAACTAAAAAATTTGTGAATTAAAACTATTAGCTAAATTCCAGTTTAATACGCTTTTGTCAACAGAATTGTTGGCGTAATTGAATGTGTGGGCTTGAAATAATTTTCTCTGACCACACATAATACTCAAAAACTTAGTAAAGCTAATTTATTGTGTTAAGTTTGTATATATAATTTTAAGTAGTTTAAATCTAGTATTTATTTAAGCAAGGTTTGTACAATTATATTAATTGAATATAAGTAGCCTAAATCTCCTATTTTAAGTACATAATTTTCGCATTCCCAATTTATGCAGGGCATTTAATATTTAGCTTGCTCACTGGAAGTACATATATATACAGATACATATACATACATATACAAACACTTAGATCTTGTCACTCCAATGCTTTTGATGATTTAATTTCCTTTTTGCCATTTGGCAAACAAAGAGACAGACCTAAGACTATAAGATACTCGCAAATGTATTTTTGGTTAATTCGAGAACAGAGACAAGGCAGGTTGACGTCGACGGGATACACACATACATATGTATGTACACACACATACATATATGTATAGTATGTTTTATTAGAATGTTCATTTTTATAACGGTGCAATATTTTGATAATTTAGTAGCTATTCAAAGAACTGACACCCACATTGCCTGAGTCATGGCGATGTGCATGAGACCGAAAAATGTGAAAATAGAAGGGGATTACTCAGTGTCCCTCTCTCTAACTATTGCCGTTTAGATGGACTGCCTGCTTGACAGTTCTTAATTTGACAAGCGGTGCGGAATTAGCCAGGCCAAAAAGCAAGTCAGACAGTGAGGCATTCAGCCAGTGAAGCTGTCACTGGACATCCCCCTGACGAGACAACTTCAAAAGCTAAATAAACTGACAGCTTGTTGGCCATTTTGAGCTTAATTGATTAGAAATTTAACGAAATTTAATTTAAACGTGACGGACTTAAATACATCTCTTTATTTATATAAGTGTTCACTTTTGTTTTTGGGTCAAAAGTTAATGCGCAACCCCGACCCGAAACATTCCCGTTCTCGCCCATAGCCTTGGGCTATGGCTGGTTAAATACATATTTTGTACATATTTTGCCACATTTCAAGCGTGTTGGCCAAAAGTGCTTTTGGCTTATGGCATTTGGCATGGCCGCAAAAGTAACAAAAGTAAATCGATTTTCTGAAATGAATAAAATGCATTTTCATTAGCAATGCAACGCCCACACTTAATTACTTAGCAGCCATTAAGAAAACACGCGCGGACAAATGTCGTCTTGGGATTGGAATTTCTAAACATTTTCGAACAATAACAGAATGAAAATTAAGAGAAAAGAGTGAGAAATGGCGTATAAAAGATCAATATACAACGAATTCAACAATTTTCCGCATAAATATAGTTTCATTTCTGAGTCATTTAATCTGTTCACTTGAACAATTTTCTTTAGAAATCACTGCAGAGTTCATAAGTTCAATTGATCTTAATCTGCAAGAAATGACACAATTCTAATTTTAAATTAATCCCCATTTGATTTATACGTCTATGATTCACATGTCTGTGATTCATGTGCACATGTAAAATAATTGCTTAAATTACACAGATAGTTTAAGTCTATAACTTAACTAACTAATGAGCTCATCTTAGGTAATAAATTCATCAGTATTCTTATTAAATGCTTGCTTGCTTTTATTAACAGGAGGATGCCAATCGTGGCAAACCAAATTGGGAGCATTTGTCCGATGATCTGCATGTCCTGATCACCGTCGAGGATACCGAGAATCGTGCCAAAGTCAAGTTGGCTCAGGCTGTCGCTGAAGTTCAAAAATTGCTCGTGCCGGTAAGTCAATCTTTAACTATAAATGCATATAGAAAAAAAATGAGCAATTTGTTAAAGAAAAGTAAAGAACATTTAAACAAATACTTCTAATGCTTTCACGTATAAATGTGCAAGGCATTATTTATAATTAATTAATGCATTAAATGCGTCAGTATATTCCCCCTTTTAATTGAATTAATCCTTCACTATTAAAATTGTGTGCGAATATAATGCATTTGCTGTATCTATCAAACTGTTTAAAATTAAATTCAATAAAAAAAACCAATAAATAAATCTCGTTGCTAAAAATTGTTAACCAACAAAAATATTAATAATGATTTCTTTTATATTATTTTCATTTCTTTTACCAAAAAAAAAAATCTAATCTGCTTTAATGTATTTTGTTTAATACATTGAAAAAACCAATCTACTACTATTACACATACACACACATATACACGCCTACACACATGCGTACACACACACACACGCGTACTTGTACTAACAGCAAGCCGAAGGCGAAGATGAACTTAAGAAACGTCAACTTATGGAATTAGCCATTATTAACGGCACTTATAGGGACACAACAGCAAAATCCGTCGCAGGTACGTCATTCAAGCTCTACTTAGCTTATAAGTCAACTCAAAACAACAACAAAATAACAAAATAATACAGAAAACATAAACAGAGAAAATAGAAAAGAAAGAATGAATGAATGATAGCAAAATAACATTGTCTAAACCAACAGCCTAATCCCAAGTACTATTGACTAAAACAAAAAACAAAGCAAAAAAATCCCTGGCTCAGCGATGCGAATCCGAATCGAGTTCTGTCTAATCCAAAGAATCTAACCAATAATGATATATTGAATTTTGTTTTCCTTAAAAATTTACATGGATTTTCTATACACGGACAGCTTTCTCATGCGTTGGTTCTCCTTCTGCTTCTGTTCTGTATCCCGCAGTTTGCGAAGAGGACTGGCGTCGCCTGGTTGCTGCATCGGACAATCGCCTGCTGACACCAACTTTATCCGGATTGGCAACCCAAATACGTTCACCTGCGAATGCACCACTGGGCGCACCATTGATACTTAATCCACGGATGACAGTGCCCACATCGGCGGCCAGTATATTGTCCGCCCAAGCAGCGCCGACGGGTGCCTTTGATCAGACAACACATGGCATGATCTTTGCCCCCTATGGAGATTATGCGAATTATGCGGCACTCGCTGGCAATCCTCTGCTGACGGAATATGCTGATCATAGCGGTGGGTTGTTTGCTAGATAAACTACATACATACAAACTACATACATACAAACTACATACATAAATTAATACACACTACATACATACATACATATCTCTACATATACAGTCAATCAATCAATCTATATAACTACAACTTATGATATTCAATCAGCTTATCGATTGATTCTATCGATATATACTACATACATATACATATTTATATATCTTAACTATATGCGCCATAACTGTTTACACACACATACACACCCACGCCGCACACACATACACACATTTAAATCAAACTTAGTCAGTTAAATGTGACTCGTGTCATTTGTCAGTTAAGTTTAGAGTTAGCCAACGGACTCGTAATTCTGTAATTGTGCCAAACTGCGAGCAGTAATAACTACACATACTTACCAGACTTACAAACAAGCAGTTAGAGTATCTACAGTCGGTCAGTTAACGAGAGAATTGAAGAATTTAAAGTTAACAAAGAAAATGGTAAAAGTCTAAATTTAATTTAAATTCTATGTAAGGCTTAATCGTTAACGAGATCAATTGTAATTACTCTAAATACTTGAACAGAAACACATCACTTATACGCCCAGTTGTATTTGAAATTTATTAGGCAGCATTTTTTATTAAACGTTTTGACCAAAGTGCAATGTTAAAAAAATATACAATAATAGCTCTAGTAATATTTCAAATATTTATTATTTATGTTTATATTTTTATTTGTTATTTTTTGTTTATTCCATGCTTGTTACCGAAGCGCATTTACATATGTTTTTAGAAGCTCTTGTGTCCGTCTGACAGATCGTTTCTGAGAGTTGTAGAAACGTGTTCTGCCAGGATATTCCAGCTTCGGTCTTTCGAAGATAGCGCAGTCTTGTTTTAATTTTGATTTTGATTAAGTTTAGTTTTGCAGTGCCATACAGTATGCTATATACATATATATTTTTATTTCGATTATGAATTATTAAGTGCACGCTTTTAACACCCATTTTGGTACCGCTTGCTTTATAACAGCTTGCATGCCACTCTCTCACAGCTAACAATGTTTCATATACTTACGATCTAACTGATTTAATTTACCTTTATTTCTTGAAATTTTTGTCCTTTTTTGATCTGAACATGTTCCATATATAAATATTTACAGTTGGTCGATATATGCATGCCGGCTCCGTCTTTTGAACTTTTTTTAATTTGAGTGTGCACCAAGAATTTATTGGAGTCCATAAATTGTTAGTTCTTAGTTCCAGTTAAATTACATTCTGTTGCAGTTGACAGTGCACACATCACAGAAAAAAACCTTAATTAAACATAATTAGTTATAGATACAAAAAAAGAAACAAATCAACAAAATATACATACACACATGCATCTATGTATATTTATTTAGCAACAAACAAATGCAAAATGGCACAACAACAAACAAGAACAACTACAACTACTACAAAAACCAATACTCAAAAGAGAAAGATAAACAAAGAAAATGCATAAAAATACTTAAGCATAAATTAATGATTATTGCTCGTCAAAGTTTTTGTTAGTTCATAGGTCGCAAAACATTTCTACAAAACACTGGCCCAAACTGACGACTGGTTAATAAGTGATTTTTAGGCGCTTCGCATGAAGAATTTATCTTTTCTTTTTTATTTTATTTGATTTGATTTGATTTTAATTTGTTTCTTACGTTTTGCAAAAACATGAGTATATTCTAGTTGACAACAACAGCATCAACAGCAAAATGGTTGTTGGTTGTTGTTTGGGAACACTGAAGTATTCTACTTACATAAATACATACTTATTACTTTAAGCCTTCAACTAAGTTGCTGACTTAACTAGCTTTTAGTTTTCCCCCCCTTATATTTTTTTTTGGTCGAAACAATCTCTGTTCCGTCTGAATTTATAAATAAATATAGCATACTTATTAGGTCAGGTTGAAGTTTTCAATCTGTTTTTTCTTTATAGAATGCCTTATTTATGTGGGTTTAAAATTGATGCGAACCTGAAAATCGGAATAGGGGCTATATGTTTTCAAGCTTTCTTAGGTTTCGACTTCTCTTATTTATAGCATAGTTTTTATAATTTTTTGTTTGTTTATTGCGGTGTGGGTTGATTGTTTATTTTCGTTACTCTATTTTCAATACTCTTTAAGTGCAATATTTAGCTGATAGCTAATTAGTTTTGTGTAGCAATTAAGCGCAGTATTTATGCACAAATGTACCTTACGACAAGTTCAAGTTTTACATTTGATTTCCGTACCGTTTGATTTTTTCCAGCCAGTGCCATTTTTTTTGTTTTTTGAACAATTAGCAGCAGCCTTACAATTTTGTAGCATTTTAATGGGAAACTATACAAACAAACAAACAAACAAACAAACAAACATAAATATTATTATCATTATTATTAGACTATGAATATTTATTCATATTATTATTGTAGCTTAAACGGAGCCTAGAATCGAGTTGGTGCTTAAAACATTTGTAGACATAAGTTAGTTGAGGTTCAGGCAGCCGTCCAACAATATTTTGCACAACTAGTCAAAAGTCAGCAAAAGCGAGCATCAAATGTTTGATAGACAGTTTGAAGACAAACAGACAGACGGACGGACATACCAACAATCTGACAGACAGCTGGAAGAATGCTAAAGAACAAACTATACTAAAGTTATGACAAAACCATAAAATTATGTACAGTCGAGCTTCAACAGAAATAAATCACAACAGAATCACACAGAGGAGGTCTCTTTTTAAGTTTTGCTTTCGAAATTTGTAAGAAAGTGAAGTTCGGCAGACATCTGATTAAATAGCTTGCAGAGACGTTCATTGAATAGAAGTATGACTGTTCTTATTTATACATTAATTATTTAAAAACTAGTTTTACAATTTGCTTAGGCTTAATTATTAAGCTGCTTAAAAATCACTTATTCCAGCGACACCGAACCAGAAACAAAACCAGAAACCGAATCAAGTGTTTTTTTCTTACATGCATAAACCATAAACATAGAAAGAAAAACATAAACAATTAAACATATATACGACTCATTCCAAAGAAACAGAATTTAAATGTAAATCAAAATGCAAATGCAAATACAGTTATTTATAAACAATTTTTTATAATTTTAAATAACTAACTATGAAATTGGTAATTAGCACAAAAAAAGAAGAAACGAAGAAAACAGAGTGTGTCCAGAGAAAATGTTGAAAATTGTTTTAAACAAATAAGAGAAACAATAGCGAAAGCAAAGAGCAAGCATAAATATATGTTTTTTCTTATAGCAATTAAGTTTTGTAGGCAATACACATATATATATATACAGTATATATATATATATATATTTATTGCCTTGATTATCTATATAATCTATATACCAATACCAATACCAATATCAATACCAATATTATATGATAAACCTATATATGCAATATATCTACATGTATCGTATCGTATATTTTAGTAGGCGCCCTTAAGCAGCAACGTCGATTGGCGGCTAACAGAGAACACCCCTATCAGCGTGCAACGGTCGGAGTGCCAGCCAAGCCGGCGGGTTTCATTGAGATTCAGTAGAGACTCAGCAGCAGCAAACACATTGCAACAGACACACTTTTGTTGCGAACAACAAACACCTTTTTGTATTTATACCTAAAGTAAAATTCTTTCAATTTTTTTTTCGAGATCAATGTAAAAAGCTTCAAGAAATGCTATCAAATATTATGTGGATTATCAACTCCGCCCGCCATTACGTTCAAAAAAAAATGGGCATTATACAATTTAGTTCAATTACAATTTTCGAAATATATATGAAATATATATATTTGCATTACAACTACTTCAAATTTATATCATAATTTTTAATATAAATTTTTTGTTTTTTGAAAACTGTTTTAAATCAAAGTCATGCATCTGCTGCTCTGCTGTGTGTGTGTGTGTGAGTGTGTGTCCAATGAAACCCAGCCAGTCCAAGTTGGTCAGGCCGGTCTGTGCAGCTCCGTAACTCAGTTAACTCAGTCCAATAAATATATCAAGCGCCTCACAGGTTAGTTGTGTTTCTACTCATCTATAAATTTGTTTTTATTACATTATTTTTTTTTATTAAATTTGTTTCCCATTGAGCTGCGGTTGCTAAACTAAAATTGAAGGATAGCAACGGCAACTCATTTGTAACTTTTGATTATTTTTCAATTTTCAAAAAAAAGAAAATAAAAAATCAATTAAAAATATGAAAATCAAAATAGGTAAAATACAGACAGACACATGCTGAATGTTAGTGGAATAGTTGCTAAATATATTTAAATTGAAAGAAGAACACAAACAGTTGTTTCTTAAATATTTTTGTTAGTTTATTTTATTTCTTTGTTGACGACGTTGACTTGTGCCTTTGATGTTTTACAAAAACAATATGAAAAACAAAAACGAAAACAAAAACAAACAAAATCAAATATAAAAGCGATAAGAAATGGGTAAGAACATCTTTTATCGATTTCTACAAATAAACAAAAAGCAAACGCAATTTAGTACATTTTGTATTACTTTTTCTTAAGCCATATAATTAATATTATTATGATCTATATCTACATCTACATCTTTATATATATACTTATATGAATTATAAATTTTATATGTGTATTTAGTATTAAGGACCTGTTAGTCTGTAATGTTTACCTTGTATATCTTTTAAATGTATGTTGCAATTGAACCGAAAGTGTACCAGAATAAAGATCAATGACTTTTGTTGAAGTGCAACCCAAAACACAGAAAACAAAAACCAAGAAACAACAACAACAAAAAAACCAGTCTATAAAGTTTTATGATATGAAAATCCGAATGCTTCGGGCATTCTCATTAATTATTTTCAAATCGTTTGAATCTAACGCTTTCCGAAATCTAACAAAAAAATAAATAAAAATAAAATAAAACTCCCTCTACTTGTCGTCTTTGTCACACATAACTCATTGATCACCCTTATAGATCTTTTAGATGATGATAATGATAAACACACTTAACTTTTGTTTGCAACTTTTTAGTTTAATAAGAACTTAACTTTAGTAGTAAGTCCTGTGCATCGCACACACAAAACTCGTAGCCAGCGGTGGGGCCTACTGATGTACTACTACTACCACAAACACCACCACCACAACCACAATTAAAACCACCACAACCACAACCACTACTACATACTACTTGGGGGCCGTAACTCTATGCTTAACGTCTGTCTCACCTTCCACACCTATAAAATCGTACATAATACATAAATATAAATAAAATCGAATTAATTGATTAATAAAGAAGACAACAAACAGCAACCAAAACATAGCAAGTCCAACTACTACCACATACATTAATATATGATATTTAGATATATACATTAACGTGTATTTAACAGACTTACTCTATAAGCTTACTTATCTGGTTCTGGTATCAGTAATACTCTCTCTATCTCTCTATAGAATCGTAAGATATATAATTGTATAACGTTTGATAAAATTGCATATGCATTTGCTTATAAAACTCCTCAAGTACTTACACACATAAACACACAGATACACGCACACATACACATACACACATACGCGTCTACATATATGAGACCAATTACTAAATCGATTCTAATGCCATGCCAAAAGAATGTCTGATAATGATAAATACATATTTAATTATGCACAATGAAATTCCTTTTTGGGTAATGCTAAACACCGTTAAAAAAACAATACAATACATAATGTTTATGTGCAAAATTTAATTTAATTAAAATTAAAAAAGAAATACATGTAAATAACGCTTAACCTTGGCATTTTCGATCGAAAACAAATTATTATAATTATTATTACTATTATGATTTAAATAATTGACAGCCAATGCACCTGCAATTTTATGATTTTTTTTTCTAATCTTTAAATTTGATACTCTATAGCATTTACATATGTATAAAAACCATATAAATATCAAATGATATGTGATGTAATATTATTGCTAATTTTAACTAACCAAAGGCCAAGTTAACTAAACAAAGAAAATAAAAGTAAAAAACAAAACTAGTAAATAAAATGAATTAAAACAACAACAAAAACCAATATATAAAAAACAAACCAAACCAATAAAATCTGCAACTTTCTTTACGTTGTTTTGTAAAATACTCGATAATCAAAAATCCCGAAACGATTCGAATAACCAATAAATGTTTCATTAATAACGTATTAAATCAAATTATCAAAAGTTAATATCTATTTGCACTATCTACGAACTTAATTATTACGTATGTGTTTGTCCATTTCAACTCAAACAAACTCAAAACAATTTGGAATAGTTTTGAATAGTCTTTTTCCGTTAATATTCGAGACAAGTTACTAAACGTTTGTGAGCTATGAATCTTGTATCTTGGCCTGCATGTCCTGTGTGCCCTGCTCTTAATTATTAATTCTTTAAACATTTATTGTGTTCACATTGTCATACTATATATAAACATATATATATATTGTATATATGTACACATCTGATATGCCCGCTTTCATTTAGTAACTTTTGCGCTCATTTTACTCGCATATTAAAACTACTTCAATGTTTCTAGTTTAGGCATATTTAACGAAAGAAATCAAAGGAAACAAAAATAAATAACTAACTGCTAACCATTTATTAAAACTCAATTTCCATTTCTATTACTCTTTTTTATTTACATGCTAACCAAAACAATATATATAAAAATCTAAACAAAATCTACCAACAACATATCTCAAATACACAAAAATATCCACACAAAAAAAAAAAAACAAAAAATCAACCAAAATCCACCAAAATCCTTTCATCAACCGACAACCACCAACATCTGTCTGCCTGTCTGCCGTTTGGTCAGATGAGCTCCTCATATTGAAACAGATAGGATTCAGCAGCAAACAATTTGCATTAGAATGCATCAGCAGCAACATCTATAACAACGGAAGCAACAACAATTGCATCAGTGGGGCATCAACGGTGTGGCAGCAACAGCAACAGCAGCAGCAGCAGCAACAGCAGTGGCTGTAGTCAAGCATTGTGTGCCATGCCAAATGGAATGTACAATTTAACAGCAACAACAACACTTGTGACTGACAACTAATGAAGCACACGCACACACACTCACACACCCTCACATCAAATCTGTGGACTGTTGCCTGCTCCTGCAAATGCATCAAACAATTAATGAAAAAATAATAATAATGTATTGAATTTTGTGGCCATTTCTGTTGTGTTTTGCCCGACAGCAAACAAAACAAAACAAAGTTAAACAAATCAAACGATAGTGTCTAGTTTAAATTAAAGCACATAATTATGATAATTATAATTATTATTATTATTTTTACGCACTCATAAGTAGCACATAATTAAGAGTTCAGCGAACAAAAATTACTTAAACTGCAGAAAAACGCATATATATATTTATTTGTGTATATGCCCTTAGAGCCATTATTATTAATACACATAAAAACATATTTTATTTAAAAAATCAAAAAAGAAAAAGAAAAAACACAAAAAAAAAGAATATCATGTTTACGGAATCTCATCCAGAAATCTGCAAATCGTTTTTATTACAATTTTATAATCCTCCAAAATGGGAAGAAGAATCTTTTTTGTAGTTTGTAAGACGAAACAGTTGTTTTATCTGTGTAATTATGAAAACACACAAACACACATCCATTCGTTATGCAGCATTTTATTGTATTACGATGCTGTGCTAATGTCTAGATTATTGCGAAAATATTCATTATTAAATTTTGTTAAATTGAGGCAAACTCTTGTTAATGAAGTATTTCGAAAATCATTATGTTAAAAACTATATACACCCACACTTACTGAAACGCATCAGTCTTAAGATCTATAAACATTTTTATGATAATAAAACAAAAAGCATAAGAATAAATACGCAACAGCCATATTTAGTTAATGAAATGTAACGAATATCATGCATTAATAATGTACAAGTTAAACATAAATAATTTAATTCTAATAATTAATGTTAATGTTGAGCTCAAGCACAATGTATTATACACAAATAATAAAACATTACAAAAAACAAAAACAAAAATAAAAACAATTAAATAAGAGAAAATAATTTTGATAATTGCCACAATTAATTATGTCGAAAATCATAAATTCAAACAATTATATTTCAAAATTCTTTAATTTAAAATGAATACTAGAAGTTAGACAGCGCGCATAATTTCGTAAAATTTTTATACATAAATATAGATATTAAATTAAAGAAAACAAGCAAAATATGCGAAAGGATACAAAAACAAATGTTAATTGCATTTAAATTATGGTACAAAGGAAAAGCGGATAGATTATTGTTTTAAGTTAAAGAATTTTGAACGGAGCTTAAAACTGAAAACAACAAATATCATGTAATTACGTGTGCCTTTGAAAGCATTGCAACTAAGCTAGATGTTAAATTCTAATTATTTTTTATTAACGGCACCAATCAAAAGCAAAGAATTGGCAACAAAAGATAACTAATCTAATTAAATCTTTCGCTCGGCAGCAGCGAGTACATAATGAAATTATAATACTACAATATAATGTGAATCCCGACATACTCATACTTGCGAGTAAACACAATTAAATAATAATAATTTAATAATATATTTTTATGTTAGTAACGGCAATCGTGCAATCGTAGCAATGAGCACCGCCAAAATTGAAAACCTTTTGGTGTGATGCCTTAATCTATCGATGATCGATAACATATAATTGGTTTCGTACTCGATATCCTTATCGAAATTCAATTCAATTGATGATTGTGAGTAACCTATTAACTATATATAAACAAACAATATATCTATATAGTGCATAATTGTAAGCTTAAGCACATGTCAAACTAAATGTTGTATGTACTATTGTGTTAATGGGAACAATTATTTGAAACAACAAGATTCATTTATTATATAATACATGAAACATCATTAAAACGTAAACACACATTAATGCAAATTCATTGAAAAACTTTGCAAAACTTACCCTTATATGTTCAAATAATAATTATGTACGCAACTGTAACAAAATCAAACTAAATTATGTACAAGTTTTTGCATAAAATAAATGTTTATAAAAAACCAAACCTCCACAACGAATTTCAAACAATTCTACAGTATTCCACAGTCCTTGACCAGAAGAGTAGAAAATGAACGACAAAGGAACATAATTCAGGTTTCAATTAGTGTACGGGTAAAGTAGTTATTGGCCAACAGAGAAAACAATGGCTTTGCATCTATGTAAAGTAGCTTTATTGTGCTGCAAAGGGAGCTTCCCGAAATCCATGGTATTCGTATGAACATGAATATTGACACGCCCGTGCATTGTAACAATAGAGGCTGCTGAATGCCAAATTGTAGCAAATCGAAGGACACCGCTGGTTGCTAGCATACCAAATTATTCCAAGGAAATGGTGTTCACTTTAAGACCTTGGGTTTTTATTTGTCTTTTGACGAAATTTGCAATTAATTCTCAGTTAGAATATTTTGAAATTGTGTTTCAATGTTTGTGAATTTTTTTGGTTCCTAGAGTTGAGGTATATCAGTTAGTTACTTGATTCAAGTAAGTTCATATAATAAACCTTTTTTTTAATAAATGCAAATTATTCAGAAAGAATGTTGCTGCTTAAAGAACTATTATTACAGAACTTGTGCAATAAAGAACGGGTCAGGAACAGGCTCTTCATTATAATGTAAACTTTCTTAGGAAGAGAGAAAGCTCTTGTTTTCGATTTAAAATAATTAAGACTACTTATGCAACCATAATAGTAGCTAATTAAGTGCTGTTGACATAGATAGCATCAATCATTTATGCACGCAGACTTTACTCATTTCTTTCAGAAGGACGCCGACAGGTCCCTTATTTATTGTAAACAAACCGAAGAACACGTGCAATTGTCGACAAGGAGCATGCGCTGTAATTAACAGTGGCTTAACAGTGCCCTGTTAAGGTTCCTTAAATGGAAGTGTGTAAAGCGTCCACCGGCTCAGTTCTTTGGTAGCAAGCGCATTGAAAGGACCAACAGTCAACGGAATATCGTTAGTAATATCGCACGTCTTCGCGTAGCAACAAGTGAATTTAAACTCACAGTACAATAGTGTTTATATTGCAAGCTGAATTATGATTCTGTTGTACATATTTGTGCTTCTCGTTGTCATGGCTGAGGCGCGTAATGAAATCCATCAGAACCCACCGCCACCGTTGGCACACGTTGAACAGTGCGGGAGCACTCAAAAGATGGTTGACGAATGCTTTAAGGATTTACCGCCACATCTAATGGAGTTTTTACAAAATACAAAAATTGTCATAAGCAAACAGGAGATCATGGCTAAGTGCATGTAAGTGTCGAAGTTCACACAACTCGGAAAGTGTTTAAAGTGCCTTCAAAACGCGTATAAGGGGCTATAAATAAAGCACACCTGTACGTGTGAATACATTATTGATTACTCTTCAGATACAGACGAATGCAAATTCTTACGAGAGAGTCAATAATTATTTAATGTCCTACGGACCCTTTTTAACTTGATTCGACCTGAGCCATAAATATATAAAGTTAACAAAAGGGTTCTTTTAGTTCGCACTTTAGCTTATTTCGAGGGCTGTACAAAGCTTAATGAAAAAACTTTCTTTGCGACTGTCGATTGGCTGTGTTGGCGATGTCGTAAATATCATAATTAAGTTTGGGATATTTGATAATTCGTGGAAAATATTAATTACTGAACTACCTCAAGTTATGACGAGTTGGCCTGTGTGCGATGTAATTTAATAAGCAATTAAAATATCGTTCACATGAAAACGAATAAACTTCTATAAAATGAAAGCCCTCGATACTCGTCGATACGTTACGGTGTAATGCAAAAGGTCTACCTTAATTATAATGTCATGCCCTTTAAAAATGGGAGTGAAGTTTCAATCAGGACAGTGTAAAAAATTTATAAACATCTAGATCAAATAAACTCAGTTTACATTTTGCCACAATGCATTAAGCACTAATCATTACCATTTAATTATAGTGTTTTCAATCGTGGCATGAAGTGCTTTGATTCTTATTCCGTGCGTTGCCTGCAGAATCAAAAGCTTAGTTTATTTAAAAATAATATTGAAGGAGCTCGCAAATTCTTTAACAAATTCTGCTCTGATGAGGATTTTCAACGAGGTAAGAGAAATTTCAATTAAATTAAATTGCTAAAGTCATAAACTTTATATTAACAAGCTAAATAAGCTTAATGGATATAGCTTAAAATACTTGTATGCAAAGCAATTTACAACCCACTATTAATTGCACTGAAACAAAATGTCTAACTAGTATATTGTTTTGAAATAAATCTTAAAGTATTAATACTTAAAGTACAGTGTTATGGAAAATATTTAACAGTATGCATGAGGTCACTTCTCATTTTTAAATGTAATACAATATTTACATTTTGATTTAAGCCTATTATGCTTTTAAGCTTTGAAGATACAGTTACTTTCGTCTGACAAAGCTACAAAATAGCATTCTTGAGTCTGTGCTTAGCTTAAATAATTTTAACTTTTAAATTACACAAAAATAAGTGGATCAATATAAACACGTTTAAAGTTCTTAGCATTAAAGAGCGTCGTTTTAAAGTCACAGACAATGCGATTGCGACAGATTGCGACTAAAATATTTATCCGTCTCTATTTCTCACTTAGGCAAAGTGCATTCTCAGTACACACATTTATTTGATGGACAAGTAACAAATACACTTTCGCCTGTAAATCTTCCTCCTAAGAAATAAAAGTCAAATACAAAGCGTGTTTAACTTTTCGTTACAAAAACTTAAATTACTTAAGTTTACGTAGATAAATATTTAAATACTTACAGATATTTTATGACATATATATTTATTTTTCATGATTTATTATGAATTATTGTCTTGCCGAAAGTTAAATACAAATTGAAAAGTTCACACCAGCCCTTATATAATTGTATATCTGTAACTTAGTTTACAAATATTTATTTTTGATCTGCCTTAAAGATATTAATACTTATTAATTCCTATAGATTTTATAGAACTTGCCCATATATTTTGTTTTATTCTTACCAAAAAGCTTCATACTAAAAAACTCATTGAATACAAATCATCCGCAAAAGAACACAATATTAGGAGTTTTAAAGTATAAAGCTTTTTGGTTATGATCATCTCATAAAAAATTCGAAAAACTCTATCGTAAAAACTAATCAAAGAAGATTTTTGTCAAATTCATTTTCGTGATTAGGACGTCAAAATGTACAGGGTTAAAATATTAAGATCTCTTAAAAGCAAGTGTTATTTTAAATACGAAGTGAATTGCACATTTTCGCACTAAAATATAGTTTTAAGTATACATCCAAGTTTATTTGGTTGCGACACTGATTGGCTAATTAATTTATATTCCCTTCAAGATTATCTGCGCCACAAGGATTGTTTCACACACATTCAGCCGGATTGGATTAGCTGCACCACCGAATTTGAGAACATACTCACAGAAGATTTGCACGATAATACAAGGAATGTCACCGATAAATTTATGGAATTTTGTTGGTAAGAAACTAGCGGGAGGGGGGATTGGGGCATAGAACATTTGAGTAATTGCTCTTGTTGTTGGCATTTCGTTGCAGTGCACGTTACGCATACGAGAATTGCATCTACAATAGTGCACGGTACAAGTGCTACAAGCATTCAGCTGAATTCGCACGTGAAACCGCCAAAATGTTGTCGGATGAGAAACACTTTAGCAGTTGCCGCCATCTGGATGACATCTGTGCGCATTCAGTGCGCATTGCCTGGATATCGAGCAGCTTTTATCCCTTGGCTCTGGTACTGATGCTGCGTTTTCTGCGGCATATTGCCAGACCGTAGGTTGGCCACCGTCTCTTGGTTGTGTGGTGTAGGTTGTCCAATTGAAAATGCATAGCATTAAGCGATTCGCTTGAAATGGGCGTGTGATTCTCTAGGGTGGATAATTTCGTCGGACAGCGGCACTCGTTAGTCTTAAAGTCCTCGTATATATACATGTATGTAACTTTATTTGTGTGTATTTAATAAATTTAACTTCAGTTGTGCAACCTTTAAGCGAGCGACAGTTTTTAATGCTATTGAAACATTGCGTGTGCTACATGGCGTATTTGTAATATGCTAAATTGATTGATAAATGTACATTTACTAGACAGTAAGTAAATGGGCTTCTTCTGTCTGCACAGATGAAATTAAAATCGGTCACGCAGTGAACTCACTTAGCACGTGCTCTGCTACTTTGAATTTCCAAACTTTTTTTTTCCAACTTTTTTTCAGGTATTTATCTCTTAAATGTTTTTCTTCGAGGTAGGGGGGAAATGTTTGTACATTCTTTTGACAAGCTATTGGAAGTCTAGTGTAAAACTTTTGCGTGAACAAACAAAATGTCTAACAAGCGCGGCGTCTCCTGCCAATAACTTGAGGAACACTGACTTAGTTGCCTATTAAGTTTCATACAGGGAAAACTTATAATTTCACTGGCAGAGTATGAAATTTAAGCACTACAAGTAAGTAAAGCTGTTCAGGTAAAAAAAATGATTTCTTACATGTTGATGGTTTTAATAAGGAATCGATATTCACTTTGCCTGGTTCCTCTTAATGCAAGTTAACGCTCATGGCTTATGCATTGCACTTTTTACCTTCCCCATTACGATGTCAAAGGCCACCCTTGGGATGGTTGCGTCGTTGTTGTCATTTGAGACATGCTCAGCACAGCAGCATCAAGCCATTTACTTAGCTGGGAATTTTTGATTTAGTTGGTCAACAGCATCGAAATTTAATGTTCTATATGATGCTAAAGTGGATGCCTCTAGCTGTTTTGCAAATATGTGAAATGGTTTTACGCGCAAAGCCAAAATCAAATTACAGCCTGTCATCTACACGCAAAAGGCAAAAACTAAGCCAAATGGCAGCACGAAGTCCGTAGGCATGAACAATTGCATGCAACATGTTGCCTTGGGATACCAACCAATATTCGTTGAATCCAAAGCAAGAAATATAATAAAAATGAATGGTAATAAACAATTTTATTAACATATTTATAGGAATTAAGTGATTGTCTCCAGACGAGAATGTAAGTTGGAATTTAATCATATACTTACTTTGGTTTGTATGACATAGTTTCGTGTAGATTTTACAAGAAAATGTAGGTAGGAATGTTTTCAAATATGTCGGGATAAATTCTATCATTAAACAGGTTAGCGTCCCCAACTTGAAGCTCAACACTTTAATTATTAAATCGAAGTAAGTAAAGAACAATTTCCTAATGTGCCTTATTCTTTTAAAAACTAAAAGAATATAAAGAATATTACATAATTAGCAAATGTAATGTTCCTTATTCTTTTAAAAACTAAAAGAATAGAAAGAATATTACATAATTAGCAAACTTACAAACGAGAATAAAAGTAGAAATTCACTCAAATATTCCAAGCTATCATGAAATGTCTTAAAATATGTCAGTTTAATTTTGTAGCATTTGAAAACTATGCATCTCTTTTTACAGTTACTTTAAGTTGAACTATTGAGTTGAACGAACATAAAGATACATATTGCAACATTGAATTAAAGTTGTTGAAGTACATTTTCTTAATCTGCTTCTCTTTATTTTCCACTCTCCTTGCAAGTTAATTAAAATTAAATTTCAGATATTGAACGTTCGATTTTATTTAAATCAGGGAATGAAACCGAAACGAATTTCGGTTACGGTTCCGGTTCCGGTACGTACCGAAACTAGTATTTCGGTAAAAGGTTCTATTTCGGTTTTGTCCTTTCGGTTCCGGTTCTCGTATCGGTCCATACCGGTACAGCAAAGTAATTTTTAAAAAATTTTAAATGTAAAGAAAATCGAATTTTATCAGCAAATATTTGTGTATGTATAAACGTACAAATGCATGCATTTTAGCATGTTAAGTCTGACATATAACTCGAGAATTTTTTTTATAGTGCAAAACCATGTTCGTACGAAAAATAACAATCAAATTTTTTTAAATGTACCGAAACCGTACCGGTACGAACGTTTCGGTTTTCGGTTCTTGACAAATAATTTATTTCGGTTCCGGTTACGGTTACGGTATTTCATTTGAAACGGTTAATTTCGGTTAACGGTTCCGGTTCCGGCTTCGGTTTCATTCCCTGATTTAAATCCGTTGAAAAGGCATTGCATACATTCAGGCGCAAGTTTTAAACACTTTGTTTTAAGTATACTTTAAAAAGAATTTTGTGTTATTTGATTTATAATTTTCCTTTCATAATATTTTGTTACATTAATTAAGTGGTTTATTTGTAGTACATTGACCTCGACTCGTTAAACAACTTTGATTACTTCATTAATGGACAGCTTATTGGTTTTTCAACAAGCATAAAGGGTGTGTTTTACAATAAAATCAGAAGGGGTAACAACTAAATTCAGCTGTAGTTTGAAATACTTGAATTATTTCAGAGTCTACTTAAGCATTTAAGTTGATTTCTGTACCGTAATTAATACGATTTAATTCAGCTTAACTGAATGAATAATATATCAAATTAATATTTGCTTATGGCTCCAATGAGCTTACGCATTCCTTATATATGTTATCACAACTGACAATCATTTTCCAAGAAGTCCTGACACATTCAACTTATGAAAGTCTCAAAGGTCATTGAAACCAAATTCTAAGGGCATCTTATACAATTGAATTTACCTTAGATTTCTGCAACTGCAATTGTATCAGGTGTCAACATATAAAGAGCTGTTTAAATTCTTTATGAATGGATAAAATTGTTTCTTAGAAAATTGTCTCCAAAGCAAATGCAATAGTATTTGAGAATCAAGTGAGTATATTAATAAACCATTATAAATATGGCTAAGCAATATGCTTCTATGTGCAGCTGACAAGTCAAGATTGTTGAAGCTACTCAATGTTAAAAGTCAATAAGAGATCATATACTTCCTTGATTTTATTGTTAATTAGTGTAAGAAATCGAAAAGTACCCAGAACTATTTACTAGAAACTAAAGATAACTCCTATGTTACTATATATGAAATGTTTATCGAATAAGTTTGTTAGATGACCAGCAATAATTTATGTAATGATCCACTAGATTGAAGAGAACGGAACGTAATGAGCTCAACACTGCATCAAACTAGAAAATCATGGCAAAAATCTTGTTTTACAGCTTAAATTGCTTGACTTGTTTTAGTGTAGATATGTACCTATAAGAATAGTCAGCATTTTTCTTAAGCCCAATTACTACTTACCTTGTATATACTAATATAATAATGGTAATTAGGTTACAATACAGTGCAACTTTTTTAAAAATTGTAACAATCATAACTGGCTGGTGGACTTTTACTTTTAATTATTAAGTGTTTTAGATATATGAGCTTGGGTAAAGTTGATCAGTTGTTGATGCTGGTAAAAAAATACTTATGTTCCTGTTACATACTTAATCAAAACATCATAATACACTTGTTTGATATTTGTAGTAGTTATTGGGTATATGTAATAAATATAGCAAAACAGCTAGAGGTTGAGGTCTGGCAACTGATAGCAAGACATATTAAGAAATGTGTAGTAAAATTAATTTTAGAAAATACAGAAACAAAAAATTATTAACAAGTGAAAGAGACAGAAAAGAAAATAGTTTATTGGCATGTGCATTTCTATCTAATCAATTTTTATAAAATATTTTTAAATTGACATGGCTATAATATAGGCTTGGATGTTGAAATTGATCAAATATATATGTACTCTTTTGGGATTTACAATGCTTTGTTCTAATAAACTCGATGCAGTTTTTAGCTACCATATATAAGAATAATAGACATAGTATATTACAAAAAAAAGTTTTACTAAAAATACTTAACCTTTAGCCACATTTTCGTGTGAATTACATTCGACGTATAAATTTACATAATTTACACTGCGCAATTGGAAGGTTTTACTCTCAGAAAAGCGACTAAGTATAAGCAAACAATATGTGGAATTGCCCGGCTGGCATTATATAACAATTCACTGTTGATACGAATACTAAACGGGGTGAGTTGAACTTATATATTTGCTTTAGACCGATAACTGTAGAAGCCATAGTTATGTGTTGCAGTCATTTTAGTTAATTAACAAACTTTGTTGTGTTTTTGGAATGATGAACGTTATAAAGAAGACGTTGTAAAGCTATTTTGTTTGTTTTTAATTGCAAAAGTTCGAAATGCAGTTTCACACTGCGTACACTGCGTATGCGCAATGTTATTTTTAAGCTTAAATCCTGCCCATTTGCATTAATATAGCCTAACTGCTTTTAACCGCTAATGATTTGCGTTAGACCATCATCGTAGCCACCGCCACCGCCATTACCGTAACCACCGCCGTTATTGTAACCACCGCCACGTCCGCCACCGCCACCGCCTCCTCCTGATCCATAGCTATTAGGTCCAAAATTTCCCGAGTACACCGGACGTCCGCCGCCGTTGCCACCACCCCCGTAGCCAGCACCACCGCCATTTCCTCTGCCACCACCGCCGCCTGTGGAAATACCAGGCCCTTGACCGTTGGGTGGATTACCTGAAAAATGCCGTTAGTTGTTTGTTATCATTTCGAATATTTATCGGCCTCGAACTACGCCATAATACATACAGTCATAACATCCGCCGCCAATGTATACAGCAGCCTGAGAGATTGCCAATAAGCTCAGTATGAAAACCGCAAAAACCGCTGAGAAATTTCTCATTTTGCTGCCGATGTTGTTGTTGTTGTTGTTGCTGTTGTGATTGAGTTGAGATGCCAAACGAGTCTGGCTAGCTGACAAAGCTAACGGCTACTTTTATACGGCAATGTTTTGCACTTTGTGTATTTTTTTTGTTTTTAATTGAATATTTTTGCAATGCAATCGCCTTATCGTTACTATGTACTTTAATATAGCATGAAGGTCTATCCGAGAGAGAGAGCGAGAGAGAGACAGATAGAGAGACAAATATTAATCTAAGCTGGGAAATGCCCAGTCTTAATCGTATGTGATGCTTTGCCGACGTTACAACAATTACAAAACAGCAATTGATTTGTGCTCCAACTGGCAAACGAGAGGAGTGTACAGTGTACACTGTCTCTATGGTTGATAGACGACTGAGTGGATGTCACGACAGTTGGCTAAAACGTTTGGAATAGACTGGGAAAAGCCGTGATTCTCTAGAATTTACTCGACCATTATTATCATTCATTCATGTTCATACAATAATTGTCTTCCATTTTATTTTTGTCATCATATAAATAGTAATTATGCAAATTTAATCTACGCTTCAATTTGATTATCATTATGATAGAAATATTTGTGGGAGTGTGCTAAAGCTTTGTCATAAATCTTTTCATATTTGTAATTGCTTTTTCCCCACTGTGCACACTACAATATTTGGCCTCAACAAGCATATCAACAAGCTGAGACAACTTGTGCTTAATCAATGTAAGATTTGAGACTTGTCTGGATTTGAGAGGTTGAAAAGATTTTGAAGCTACTTAGACAGGTAACAAACAAAAATTAGTAGCGCACTTTGCAGTCGTTGAGAATTGAATGCACCTTATTGAACCGTTAGCGATAAGATTTTAGCGCAAGCACTCACATTATGTAAATTGATTTGAATTGATTTGCATTTCATATATAAACTATATGAGCATTATAAAAAGACCAGTTGCCGGCAGCTAAGATGAAGTGTTTGACGTTTGCAATATTGTTCTTATTGGGATTGCTGCCAGTTTTGATCAGCGGTTTGAATTTAACTTAGCTTAAGCTTAATAAGTATTATTTAAAGTAATTATATTCATTCAAATTTCACAGCTAATCCCACTGTGGTGGTAAATGGCGTTTGCCTGACCTGTAAGTTGCAGTTGATTTTTAATTGTCAGTGTTAAAGCAACTCAGCTTTGTTTCTCAGGTCCCAATCCAAACGGAGAAGCGGTGTACATAGATGGCGAGGAGTATCGCAGTTTTCCCTCATCAAATGGCAATGTGATTGTGAATCGTCCTGGCTATGATAATGGAAGAACTACAGTTTATCGTCGTGGTGGCAATACTGTAGTCAATGGCAGGTGCGAGTACTGTAATGTGGATATTTAATAAGTTGTAAAATAATTTGAGATTATTGAATTTTCATAAAAGCATTGATACAAGCCTAACTCTGTCAAAAATGAATTCCATCGATTGTTATGTAATTGCACAACTGGTTCTTATGACAACTTCCTCATAGTAGGCATACCTATTGGCCTCTTTTCATGGCATTCTCATACACAACAAGTTCTGTTATCAGCCTAACAAATTGTATTTTAAAATGACAACAAAGGCAAGCTCATCTCGTCTTATTGTACCAATTTGTACACAATTGATTCTGTTTCCTTTTGTGTGCAGACAGTCAAGGCAGCCAAAAAGATATCATAAAAATCAATAGAGAAGCAAAAGCAACATTTTGGGATAACCCTGTCTGAAAAGCCTATCATAAAACGCAATTTTCAATTGTTCAATGTGGGAAGTGACAGGTAAAGTAATCTTAATGGCGGCATGATATGATATAACAGGCTCTAGCTGGCTACTTACAGCGCGTAAGCCGTCTTATAAGCCGATCTGCAACACAGTCAACTTAAATGGACCACTCAAGTTGCGTAAATTGTTGATACACGTGCACGTGCAACACGGCGAATGGTTAATACTGTTGCAAGTTGCAAGTGTTCTGAATGCATTTCTTGTGAAAAATCGCCTTTCGCACAGTGCTGAGATAAGTGTTGTGATTCTGAAGAAGCTTTAGTGATAACAATAGTTCTTGCACTTTAAATGCAAGAGCTGACAAGCCGATTAAGAGAGTTATTCAGTTGTATATACATACATACCCTATAATTAGGTAGTTGTTGTGGTGGGATAAATATATATTTTTGAAAAACTTCTACTGATTCTCTTCATTTATTTAAAGAGATTTTTCTTTTAAGTATGTCAATTACTTAAAATAATTACATGCATTTGCTTATGCTATTTATATAAATCGCCAAATTATTTGTATAATTGTATAATACATACATTTCAAATACATTCTTTTCTCTTTCATCATTTCTTTCTTTTTTATAATTGTAAACGTATATCTAATCCTTACTAATTTACATAAAAGGTTTAATTTAAACATTGTAATGCTTTTATGTACGTTTGCTATACCCCTTGCTCAATCTATGTTATAAGGTATTAAAACAACAGTTTATATGAAACAGTTTTTCATAGTAGCTATCCTTTATTTCTGCCAACTGAAATAGTATTTAATTTTGGAAAGATTGTTGGAAAATGCAATTGAGAATTTTATTAAAGGTATGAGCCCAAAAATATTTGTAAACTTATTAGGTTCCAGCAAAAGGACTAGGAAAACACAAAAGGGAAGAGGAGAGATGAATTGATTTATTTTCAGTTGTTGTTTGGCTTTCAATCAACACAGCTTGACTTCAATTTCATTTGGAGTACATTTTTTTTCTGTGGGCTCTAATTTGTCTGGCATTTAAAGCAATCTCAGGACGATACGTATTTGGGTGAAAAGTGGGAGCTCTGCTTTGTGGCGTTTGATTTAGAATCAATTTTTGTTCCTTTTTATTTACCTTATTTTTTTTTTTAGTATGAATGGACTGCGTGATTTATTCATGGCATTTGTTTTTCTCTGATATTACCTGTGTGTTAGTACAAAAGGTAAATACATTTTCAAAGTTGAGGTTAAAACAGTCACGTTTGCGATTTCGGTACCTCTGTCGTGCTGTGAACTCAATTTAATTTGCCACTCGTAATATACCTTCTAATACAGCCGGAAATTTACTTGCAACCGAAACGATTAATTTATAGAGAAATGTCTTTTATATTTTCATCACTTTCTTCTTGTTTTTGCGTAAGCATGGAATTCATTGAAATGCAAATGGCAGAAACCAATATAGGATAGGGGTGGAGGTGAGTCTCCGTTCCATTAAAATACTTATAGGGAATTCTCAAGAAATATTTTTACATCAAATTTTTGAATAAATAAAGTGATATAATAAAGATCAGCATGACATTCCCCATGCAAATTGTTTTTCTTTCAAGATAGGTATGCAAGCGTAAAAGTCTACTTTCTTGGAATAATTTTTCAATTAAATTATATTAATTAAGGCACAAGAAGGAAAATAAATAATTTTGATTTAAAAATTGGCCACAACATTTTTGAAACGTGTCAAAATATATCATATTTATCCAATAAGAAACTTGGGAGTCGCGCTTTCTTAAATGTTGCCCTCATGAACATGTTTCAAGACACGATAGAATTTGAATGTGACACAGGATATCTTTAAAATTCATGTTGTTGATGCATGGATTGCAAATAGTCAATAAGTTTTGCATGCTGATGGATAAGACTAAATGCAGCCAAAAGAGAACAGATTTGAATATATGCAAAAACCAAGGAATAAGCGAATATACAAAATGAATCCTCCATCGACTCGTAATTCTAGATTTGTTTGTCTGCCCAATAGAGTGCTTTGTTCCCATAACGGTTCAGCTTGCGGTTTAAGGAGTCAACATAAACCCTAACAAAAAACCTTGGGAGCAATAAATTTCTTTGCCTGACAAGAGTGAGTAGTTCGCTTTAAATACTTAATAAAGGTTAAGCTCTTAAACAAAATAAAATGCTCGACCCTACTTCGAATAAAGAATAATAATACGGAAAACTCTGTAAATTGCTGATAATTTTTTCGACAACTATAAATAGAAAAAGTTAAAAACTTTTATGAATTTCAATAGAATTAATTTATTAACTAGCTGTCAACTTTAAACTGTCTGCATTCACAAAGTTTTGCATCAAATTTGTATAAATTGCAAGCGAAATCTACTTGCGTTGTTTCTAGAACTCAACTGTTTGACAACTAAGTTAACTTAAATACTCCTAGTTATTAAGAAAATTGTATGGCCAAAAAGTGATAAGCAAGAATGTAGGTCAAAGAAGATCAAGTCCCTTAGTAGGGTCTCAGACAGACCTTAATCATAATGAACAATCCCAATCCGATGTCTGAAATGGTTAACTTTAAGCTGTCACCAAAGATTTTTCTGAAGTATTTTATTTTAGGATACTTCTGTTTGTTGTTTTACCACATTCACTACAATTATTTATAGAATACTTTTGTATTTGTTTATTTTCTTTTACCCCTCTTTAAGTATTTGTATTTATTTCATTTGTGTAAAGAATAAAAAGTTATGTTAACTTCAGTTGTATTTCCCAATTGATTTGGCACTGGGAATTGTTTCCTTTCTGTTTATGTACCCAAGCGACAAGTGCTTCATGTTTAGAAAACTCTGCTGTAGGCACTTGACTCAACAGTTTTTATGTTTGCCTTTGGACCAGAATTTATTAAACGTTCTTCAACAGCGTTTACAGCCTCAACTCAACAACGTCTGGCCCAGTTTGAGACAGCGACCGAGAACTTGTCGGAATTTTATAAATGGTTTGCTTCTTCTTTGTATGTCAAAGTTTTTCTCTTCCCTACGTATACGTAATTTGTTGCAGTAAGGCCTACTAATAAGTTATTTATTTGGTTATTCAACCATAACGGCGTCTTAATTAAATAGGCTTAAAGTAAAAAGCGTTAATGAGCTTTACATTGTACCTGCATTTTGTTGTGGGTTTTTAATGAGTCTCTGCCATATGAAATAAATTTTTTATTCTTTTTACCCCTTGTTAAGCACCTACATACATACTCTTTACATAGTCTATCGATTTCTTGATTAATGCTATCACATTTTTTGCTTTATAATTTAATTAAAGATAAGAGACTCAATTAATACAAATATCTTTCTTTCTTTCTGGCTTTCAGCATAACTGCTGTTAGGATAATATGTTGTAGTCTATTGACGCAGAGATTAATGATAGTACAGCTTAATTAAAGGTGATGAAAACAGTTGCCATGAGTTTACTTTGACACCAATTAATTTATTGCACGCTGTCGTATACGTAATGTATGGTTTTTTTTGCCCACTTTTCATAATACTTTTAGCTGCTGTGTCATAAAGTCTATTGATTTGTCGATTAATGACTAAGCTATTCCGCAAAAATAATTAACAAATTAACTGTTGCGAAGCGCTTTCAAAATGCATCTTCATCCTCTATCAATCCATGTCAAAAGCCATGTCCGTGCTTAATTATGATTTTCCATAGTTTGTTATATATTAGTTATAACCGTGCAATAGCGTCCCACATGTTTGTGTGCGGTTATTAGTCGTTATGCCATGTATACCATAATGTTGTATAAGATTTCCTTTACATTATTTTTATATCCTTGCAAAGGGTATAATAATTTTGTTACTAAGTGTGTAACGTGTTGAAGAATGCGAGGCAGACCCCATAAATTATATATATTCTTGATTAGGATGACGAGCTGTGACAAAATAGCCGTTTCTATTCAAATTAGTTTCTCAGTTTTGTGGTTATCTTGATGAAGCTTGGCACTCTCGAACTATACCATTAAGCTTCCATATGAATGATAGGCCCAAAATCAACCTTAGTATGAATAACTTTCTCAAGATATCTCAACCAAACTCACAGATTGTGTGTCTGGTATAAATAAAATCGGGTTGCTGTATCATAAACCTGCTATGTATCGAAAGTCTCCGCAAGGGTATCTAAACTTTGGCGCCCCAAAGATAGCTTGCGGTTTATTTTTAATTAGTTTTTATGATGCATACCCTAGGTCGAACAATAAATACTTCTGCTATTTATTTATACAATCAGACACGCAGCTGTTGCTTTTGTTGTTTGGAGGTGTACGTCCTGTGCCAAGGTCGTTCATACAGTTCGCAAAATGTTAACTGTAGTTTGTGTATTTTTACCTGACAATGAACTCTGTTTTACTTTCGTTGTACAATAAATCAGACACATTTTTATGACAATAATAAGCTTATGCTCCACAAAACGTGGCAAATCGAGGGTGTCTACCCTCAAGAGCAATATTTTTACATCATTTATTTATGTTTCACATTCGATGATGTGTGAATAAATCAGTTTGGAATCGTTGACCATTCCATTTGGAATCACATCACATCGATTGACAGATTTGAGCTTTATGTGCACTCAACGGAATTACGTATACAAAAAAATCTGTCAACGCACTTAAATTGAATTCATTTTGTGTGTGCATAAGGACAACGAATTTAATGCCGCCAAACAGATGCTCTAGACACTCTACACGTGTTTTACCTAATTGCGAATATTGTTTTAGTTTAGAGTGCAGCAGTTGGTACACCAAAAAGGTTGACAGGCTATTGGATACCCTCTACAGCGAAACATGGGCTGAAAAATTATCTAACATTAACTCTTTCATGAATTTGCTTTTAAGCTGTGTCATGTTTTTTGCCTATTTTAGCTTACTTACAGGGTATTAACAACTTGAAAGAAACACACCCACGCTAATGCTTATAATACCTCTTCCCAGCAACGGGGTTTTTATTTGGGATTTCATTTGGCACAGCTAATTTAATATATGACAACGTCAAAGATTTAAGCCTTTTTTTACATTTGACTGAGAGACAGAGAAATTAAAATGTTACGCTGCCTGCTTTTTAATGGTACTTATTTTGAAAAAGGACTTTTGTAACTGTTTATGAATAAAAGTTGACAAATATTTTAAACAGATAAATATATACATTTCAATTTATAGCATAAATAGAATCCGAAGGTGAAAGTAAAGTTTTTATTTACATTTATATTATTCCTATTTTAAATATTTCTTACAGAAAAACTAATACATTGTAGTTTATTATCTCATAAATTAATTAATATTTAAGAGTTGCTTTCTGTTAACATGTTTACACGACTTTAAGTTGTGTAACTGTGCTGAATTATGGAGTGAATCTTAATTTTAGCACAACCAAGCAGGCGTGGGCAAGCACATGTCACTAAGCAGACATATAACCATTACGTATACGCATAGGTATACTTGCAAGACATTTATAGCCCCAATAATAGGCATAATGCGGCCTGTAGTTGGAAGTCCGTTTGATATATGCGTAGATCTTAAATTGTACTCAGCTATAAAAGGTGCAGACGACTTGGTTGGTAATAAATATATTTATTAGATTTAGAATACGATGCAATACACATAAACATATGTAGCATATGTGTGAGGACACACAATAGAAAATGAGGGCAAAAAAGAAACAAACAAGCATGTCTACGCAGGTCTTGGCCGTGGTAGTCGAAGTACATAGTAAGTTAACAACATTAATAGAAAAGGAAGGCAACTGTATACTCTTTTCAAGTTAAAAGGTTTGTTGAGAAAGTGCTGGCGCACTCAAGCCAACTTCCAGTAATCACTAATGAAATTTGCCTATTGCTGCTGTGTCGAAGTAATTAACAATGTGAGCATGACCCAGATATCCTGGAAAATGTTGTCTGCATAGTGTAATATAATCAAATTTTAGCACAAGTTGCTGTGAGTTTTCTTGTTTACATAGTAAACAACTGTCAGTTTATTGTATAATTATTATTTAATAATAATATCCGGTAAAATATTGTCTCCATAGTGTAATGTAGTTAAATTTCAAGCTAAGTTGCTTTTTGTTCTCCTGTTTTTGTTATGCACCTCTGCTTGAATAGCAAATAACTGTTAGGTTATTGTAAAATTATTAATTTATAACAAGCTTTCACTTTAAATTATAGATAACAAAAAGTAAAGCACGACTTGAGTTCCATAGATACATTCCACAAACAATAAATATGTAGCATACATTTGTGAACCATTAATTTATTGCGTGTTTAGGAACAAATGAATGATGTTTGGTGAACGTAAAAATATCTGTCTTGGATTTACATATAAGCCAGACAAAGCTATAAATTTAATTACTAATTTTGGTTGCCACAGCGATACTTAAATGTTTGCCGCCTATTTGCTCACTATTAGCCGTTTACAGCTAATTAAACCATGAGCACGTTGAACTTTATTGATGTATAAATGTATGAGTATGTGTATGTGTATCAATGTGAAACATGATAGCCACCTTCCTATAAACATCGATGCTATTAGTTATGGTCAACGACAACGCGTTATGCATATGAATGTGTTGTTGTTCAGTTGCCATGAATGGGAAACTTCCACTTAAATGCGTAGACTCTCAAGGCCATCATGTAGAATGAAGTGCTGTTTTTGTTGTAAGCTCGGCTCTGGCTTTATGTTCTGGCAGTTGTTTCAAGGACTTAACTGTTTGCATAGTTCTATTACTAACTTTTAGCGTGACGACCGTGCAAAAAGTTCATTTTGATGGGCCATGGCAGATGTTGTCTCATAATTGACCACTGCTTTTATACCTTACACAGCATTTGGAATGGAGTTAAGCTGTAGAAATAAAAAAGTTATATACAGTCTAATATGGTATATATCAACAATAATTTATTAGAATAAATGGATAAGAGTTGTATTTTCTAATATTGTCTAGATAATTCGCTGACATTGCAGACCCCAATTTGTATAACACGACTTATTTTAATTTAAAACCAAAGAAAGGAAAATTTTATAACAAAAAATACTAAGCCTTTAAAAGAACAAAAAACAAATGCATTTCAAATTAAACCGCTATTAAATAAAACAAAGCTCACAAAAGGTGGCGTAGCTATGTTTCGTAAGGCTGGCAATAGGTGGGGGTGTTTTCTGTTTCGCAACTCTGACAAAAGACGGATTTCAGGGCAGACCTTCGTTTAGTTATGAAATTTGCGGCGCTTTCGTTAGGTGTGGAGCCTGTTTCGTTTAGTCGTGGCACAAAGCTAATATAAAGCTTACTTTAAAGAACGATAGATGGCGACAGCTAGCGCCATCTGTTTGTCGGTGAAAATAGAACATTACGGTGTTGGCGCGCAGTTTAAATGAATTAAAAAAACCATTTGCATAACTAAGCAATAAAGATCAAATTGAAATAAACCATTTTAATTATAAATTTAATAAAATAAAGCAGACCATTTTAGTTAATTTTTTGTTTGTTTGTAACCCCTCAAGGGGATAAAAAACTCTTGAAAATTCGACAAAATTCTAACAAAAATTAATAAAAACTATCAAATAAATAAATTACACAAACAATTTAAAAATCCCAAAATCAATAATTAAGAAATATGTAACAAACCAACAAATCTATAACAAAATAATATGGTTTAACCATCAATCATTTTGTGTGCTAGCGATTCTTTTAAATTTAATAGTACAAAACAACAAAGTGTCATTAGACTATAAAAAAAAATTGTTTATTATAAAAACCACACCACTCTTTAAACTCATGAAATGACCATTAGGTGGATGCAAGGATTGGGAGTTTGGAGATTTGTACGACGTGCAAACTCGCGCTTTTGTGTGACACTACAAAGGCTATGGGCAAAACTGCAGTTGCAGTTGCAGAGGGGGAGGCGGAGGTAGAGGGAGTTGGCAGGTTAGAATGGGAGTGTGGCAAAAGCAGGGTCCATTGCAGTTGCAGGCGAGCGAGCTTTGATTTGATTAATTGATGCATTAAGCTCATTTACGCATAATTAATGTGCCACTTCAATGTGAGTTTGAATTCTATTTCAACTTTTTGTTTTTTTTTCAAATAAAACAAAAAAAATCATTTTAACACATGTTTATGGCTCGTTGGCGGGGCATAATCATGAATTCAACTCGTGCGACAAATCAACAGAGAGACAACAAAAAAATAAATATGAAAAACTGATTTTCTGGCCGCGGGGCAAGCAGTAGGAGAAGAAGAAGAAGATGTAGAAGCGGAAGTACAAATTCAACTTCTCATGTTTGTGTTTGACAGAGAGAGAGACGTGTGTCTGTGTGTGTGTGAGATATATTTGCAGATAAAATGTGTGAGGAAAATATGCTGCACCCACACACACACACACACATATGTATATACACCTGGCAGCGTGGGTGTGGCAGCTACGTGATTTCTCTAGTTGCACATAGAAAAAATATAGAAGAGTGAAGTAAATGTCGATTTCTTGAAGTTTGCCACAAAACTAAAGACAAAGTGGCAGACGCATCTTACATCTTACATCTTACATGCTGCATGCTGCATGCTACATGCCACATACCGCTTGCCGCATGCTAATGCAAAAACTTTTCGACTAATTTGGGTCATTTCCTTAAAGTGAGGCAGCGGTTGCATTTGCCGTAGTGATGACATCCTCCTTAAGAAAACGGATTTGGTTGCTTTTGGAAAAAGCAATTACAGATAAGATCTCCTCATTTTGTGTTGCAACATTCACAGTGTTCAGTGTCCAGTGTTCAGCTGTGTTTGCTATGAGTTTTCGCTTTTCACACTTTAGCCGTCGAGATATTCATCATCAGGTTTGCATTGAGTTTCGCTTTCGCGTTTGTTGCACACTAGTGACACAGTTAGATTGCAACAAATCAGATAACAAGTGTGTGTCTTGCCACACGCATCAGTTGCTCTGCCTCCACCACAAAGCATCCCTAAGGTTGCACATGCAACATCCGAAAGGAACAGGAAGTGCAAGGCTCAAGGTGCAGTCGTTGAACTCGAAATTTGTTGTCAAATAAATTGCATTAATATTAATTAACGAGCACTTATGCTGTATAGCCATGTATAGTTATCCTTAAATGCAATTATCATAAAATAAACAAAACTCACTCGCTCACAAATTCATGCCACGTTTCGTGACGCCACAAAATCTGCTGCTTGTCGACCACAAAGCGAATTTTCTTCCCATTTCCCAGCCTCGCGTTCAGAGAGTGCACATTGCATTTCGCTGATGAGGGTAATTAAAAAGTTTTAGAAACTCCCGCCTCCTGCCAGATTGGAGAGAGGGAGAGAGGGAGAGAAGAGCGGTGGTGAATGGAGAGAAGAAGAAGATGCGAGAGAATTGCAGTTTGCAGTAATAAATGCATAAGTTTTGAGAAGGAAAAGCGCTGCGAAGAAAATCGACATGCATCATGCCAAGCATAAATAAGACACACTAACTTGGGGTTTATTTGCGCAAACAGCTTGCGCAAACTTGCCAGTCGCTGTCTATACTCTTGATTTTTCGGCTAATTTTTGCATAGAGCAACAACAACAACAACAAACCGTTGGCAACTTTTTTGTCTGTCAAAAGTTTTATGTCAGAAATTTTGTGATTATGCGAGTCGAGTTTTCTGCTGAAAAGTTGAAATGCAAATTAGATTTTAAATAGTTTCTGCGTTCTGATTGCGTGGACTGCATGGCTTGGATCAAAGAGCCAATATCATAATGCCATCACATATACACACACACATACACACACACATACACTTTGTCAGCCATTTCAATTTGTCTAATTTGCAATGCTTTTAAAGCTGCTGCAACCCTTGTGCAACCCCTAGACAGTTGCATGCCACAAGAGGCGGGCTACTAATTAACAAATTAAAATAAATAAAATACCCAAAAAAAATATAAAAAAGGCAAGTGCAAAAAAAGAATTTATTTAAGGGTATAACAACAGCTAGGGAAATGCACTTTTCATGCCGATTTTATAAAAAATTAAACAACAACAAACAACATTTTGTGGCCAGGCTGAAAATGTGCAACTCTTGCAGCAGCAGCAGCAGCAGCAGCAACAAGCAACGACGGTTGCAACATTGCAGATTGCAGACTGACCCCACCAACAAAACGAGTGACAATGCATAGGTACAAATACCTCTTCAAAGGCAGTTGGGGACATAACAAAAGGGCGGTCCCTCTGCCCCTCCCCTCCCCTCCCCTTCCAACCACTTTCTTCTCTCTCTCCTCTTAGACGACAAAAAATAAAACCCAAGCTTTGGCAAACGATACGCGGTAAAATGCAATGCAACGGAAATGTGAATGCACCGTAAAGTGAAGTGAAAAATGCACTTGAATTTTTCTATTTTTCCTAACTGTTTAATCCGTTTTTTTTTGTTGTCTTCACTTTTCCCCAACCCATTTGTTTGTTGTAATTTTCGAAGGCCAAAAAACGACACAAAAAAAGGAATAGAAATGGAAATTAAAATGAGCGCAGGCAGTAAACGAGAAACAACTCAAACATCATAATTTCTCTAGGTGCCACACAGTCAGTATAGGTAAGGGTTATAGGGAGGGGGGTGTGGCATGTGCATCCGCAGCAGCAACAGCAACAAGAACAACAACAATGTCAGCGCCCACGTAACAACGCCAACGCTGAAAGGTGCATCAAGGCAGCGGCTGAAGGAGCAGCAGCAACATCAGCAGCAGCAGCAGCGGGAGGGTAAAGGGGAATTGGGGCAGGCTGGTGGGTGGGGGGTGGCAACTTGTTAGCGTGCCGCTTGTTCATGTTCATCAACAAAGCGGCGTTGTCGTCGTCGACGTCGTCGTTGTCGTTGTCGTTGTCGTTGTCGTTGTTGCTGCTGCCGTCTTGTGGGAAGATTTCATTTTCAGTGAGGGTTGCGCAAATATACAAGCAACATCATCGGTGGCAGCAACATCGCTGGCAGTTGCGCTTTCAACCAAACTCCCGGATTTTTCTTTAATTTTTCTCTTTCTCTTTTTTTACTATGTTGATGCCCAAAAAAAGAAAGAAAAAAATTGAAGAGAAAAGAAGCTCAAAAAATTAAAAGAATTTTTGTTAAAAAGCGTTTCAAGTGGGTACTATGATGTCGTCGTTCTCCTCTCTCTCTTTCTCTTTCCCTCTGTGTGTCTCCAGTGGGAGTGTCTGTGTGTGTGTGTGTGTGTGTGTGTGTGTCGCAGAACACCTCATATGTGCCACCAAGTGCCAACACTCCCCACTTTTGCCATGGGTGCAGTGACACGGCGACAGCAACAACGTTGACAACAACGTTGACGTCGCGCTTTTTGGCTTTTGACGCTCCACCGTCGACGACGACGTCGACGTTGACGTCGACTATGGGGCTTGATTTTTAGCAGCAGCTTTTAATTTTTATTTTAATTTTTTATATGCACATTTTTATGGATGCTACGTGGCGGAATATGTTAATTCCATTGCTCTGTTTGTGACAGCTGAAAACATGAGGCAGCCAGATTTTGATGCTCCTTATGCTAAAAAGCCAATTATAATAATTATTGACGAGCCAGCGACATACACTGAAAAATGCGTAGAATTAAGTTGTGTATATAAATTTCATAGATTTGCTGAAATACATACATATATCAATTATTTTTTAAATGATTTCTTGGTAGTTACTTAAAGGATAATCTACAATACAAAAATAGTCAACAGTCGTTGCAAAGAATTCGTTCGTTTTCTTTTTTACCATTACCTTACATAATTAACAATGAGATTATTTTTTGATTGTAGTGAGAATACCTTTTCATCATTATAATATTTTAACATCATTATTAGTGCTGCAATTACATAAATCACCTTTAATTTTTACTAGTATTAGATATAAGTTAATATTCTTTAATCACATTATAAGCATGCTCTTTCCTTCACCGCTTAAATCATAGCCATTTCTGTATTATGACTGCTCTAACATCACTAGCAGGCCTACATTTCCGTCACTATCATTTACGTTGACTAGTTATATCTGTTCTCTCTCTCTTCCTTCCTAACAAATGGCAATCATATTTGAACCTTTATACTATCTACATATAACAGATTCATTCTTTCTGTGGTTGTTAATTTAATTTCGAGTTATCATAGAGAAATTATTTTGGCCATATTAAGACTATGCTAAATGAAACTAACCTATGTAGTTGTGAAATAATAAGGTATTTTTTAAATAAAGGATTAAAAATTAAATTTAAATATTGATTTTTAAATTCAAATTTAAGTTGTTAAATTAATTTCATTTCAATTTCAATATATTTTAGTCCAGTCTGACTAAGCATAGGGTATATTGAAGTCGACTAGACAGTTTTCTTTTATGATTGCTTCACTTTATTTTATTTAGCTTTTATTCTTATTTTATTTTGATGTGGCTTGTACTTGGCTTTTACATGCATAGACATCCGCATCTGCATGTGTGTGTGTGGTCCTTCTTCTTTATTTGGAATTCTCTCTTTTTTTTGTTTTTGTTGGTCGCAGTGGGGCTGGGATCTTGGTGATGATGCTGCTGCTGGTGGTGCTAGGTTCTAGTGCTGCTGGTTGTGGTGCTACCTGGCTTAGCATTTTGCGATGCATAATTAATCCGTGTGGCCGGGATGCGAACGCCTCCAGTTTTGACTGCCCCCAACTCGAATTTTAACTCGAATCCCAGCAGCCACCTTGGCACTTCAATAAAATTTTCTTTATTTTATTTTTTAGTGAAGCTTTTGTAAAAATGTTTTCATGTATCTGATGTAACTTTTGGACTTTGCCAGAGGGTCCTTCAAAGGGAGCAGAAAGGGGACCTGCGAAAATGTGACGTGCACGCTTGAGTGCCACCCAACGGTGCCACACCCCAACTCAATTGTGTGTGTGTGTGTGTGTGTGTGTTTGGGTATTGTTTGTCAAACAACTTGATGCAGCGTGTTGCAAGTCGCCTCTCCGCAGTCCTGCAGGCATTTAAACGGGGGTAATGACTTATGGCTACCAGGTGAAAGAAGGGGGACGGGCAGAGGGGGGTGGAACATAAGTTGACTGCACACTCAAGAGTTTAGCGTGGAAATTTTTTTGGGCCAGAACATCTTGCAAGGCCAAAACTCGGTATGAAACCCTTTTGTTGTTTTTCGGCTTAAAGACTGCGTCTGAGTTGCCTGATAAGCAATGCATGGCCGGTCGCCTTGGCCATTGTTGCGTGGCCTTTTTAATTGGCCAGCAAATGCCGGCTAAAATCCACATTTAATTATGTGCAAAAACCGCTTTACATTTTTAATTTCGCAGCAAAACAAAAAACCAGTTGCAGAGAGAGAAAAAAAAAAACAAAACAGACTGCTTAATTTTCGAGAGTGTTTGCTTAGATTATTTCATTAAATTGAGCTGGCGACAAAAAGCCGTTGGAGTAAGGGGAGGGGGAGGAGGGGGTAGGAGGCGGTGTCTTGGCCTGGCCTTTTGTGCAGAACAATGCCAAAAGCGAGACAAACAAAAGTGTTGAACTAACTTGAACAACGATGGCCAGCAAGTAGACGAGAATGTGTAGGAGATGGAGATGGAAGAAAAGTCCAACTCCTGCCATAAACGCGGCATCTTCTTTGGCATGGCTTGTCGTAGTGGGAACGTGCACTTAATTAAAGATAAGAATTAACTGCTGATTAGTAGTTCTTCTTTACACTTGACACTCTGTAGTTGCCCAAAGAGGGCAGACAGTCCAAGCACGTAGACCAGCAGTTGGCAGCAACACGACTTGGACTCTGACTCTCACTCTGACTCTGACTCTCACTCTGCCTCTGCCTCTGACTTCGACTCTGCTAACGAGTTTTTATTTTTGTTTCAATGTTGGCCCCGAAAAGTTCTGCTCTCTTAATGTAGCCCAAATGATTTATGCATGTGCCACACACACGTACACGCACACATACTAGTATATATACAAATACACACGGGCAAAATGGAGCAATATTTACAGACGCAGCCTTTTAAGTATGCTGCAATTTTTAAGAAACAATAATTGATGTGGCCAATGAATGTGTTGCGTCTAGGCCTTGGCTTTTTCTATAATTTAATGTGTCTACGTGTTAATCATAGCATTTAATGTACAACCCCAAATGAACTGCCACGTTTACAGTCAGACAGACACACACACACACACACAGATACGAATCGAAGATGTTCACAGAGATTGCGACAGAAAGAGAGAGAGAATCATAAATATCCAAATGTTTTGGCTGTGGCACGTTCATCTTCTTTTTTGTGGCAGAGGGGCACTCAGCTTAAATGCCTCATTTTCCAGTCATTAAATATTGCTGGGCGCTGACCAATTTCGAGGGCGCCATAAAAGCTTATAAAAATGCAGTAAGCTACAGTGGAGCAAGCTCGACAGTAGGAGACCCAGTACTTTTTGAGTGCAAAGCGTTCACTATTGATTGTTCTTCAATAACGCGTACCAAACTATAGATGGCGCCACTACGAAGTTAATAAACACAGAGGTCGCTAGCGTCTCTTCTTCTTCTTTTTGCCTGTAACATTGTTAGTTGAATAACTTCCGTGTTTATCATCCGATTGGAATGAAATTTTCTGGACTGGTTTGGATCATAGTGTATATTATATGTACCAACAATTAAGGCGCTAACATTAAAGGGGCTTCTTTAATTCGACTTCGAAATTTTGTATTTTAGTTTCCGGGGGCGGAGGGGGGCGTGGCAAAAATCTAAAACAAACTTGATCAATGGTAGATGTGGATGATCCTACATACCAAATTTGGTGTCTCTAGTTCTTACAGTCTCTGAGATCTAGGTGTTCATATTTTCGAAATTTTGAACAGCCGTATACTATCCGTTTATTATCCAATCCGGATAAAACTTTCACGACAGGATTGGACTATAGAGTTTATCATGTATGCCAAAAATCATATCGCTAGCATTAAAGGAGCTTTCGTTATTCGACTTTGAAATTTTGTTTCAAATTTACGTGGGCGGAGGGGGGCGTGGCAAAAATCTAAAACAAACTCGTTTAATGCAAAATGCAGATGAACGTACATGCCAAATTTGGTAGCTCTAGCTCTTATAGTCTCTGAGATATAGGTGTTCAAAAAAGGGACAGACGGACAGACGGTCAGACGGACAGACGGACAGACGGACAGACAGACGGACATGGCTATATCGACTCGGCTGTTGATGCTGATCAAGAATATATATACTTTATGGGGTCTGCCACGCCTCCTTCTGCCTGTTACGCACATTTTTTTTTGCACAAACTTAATAGACCCATTTGTACTTTTTTAAAGTACTGGGTCTAAAAATTGTGGCTATATACTTATTGAGGAGAAAACTACAATATGTAGTCAAACATTCGCAACTTATTATTGAGTCTAAGGCCGCCTTGAAATATGTTGACAATGGCGCCAGCAACAAAAGGCAGCCACAAGTCGACGCACCACCCAACCACCCAAAAATATCTCACCCACCCGCTACACTCCTTCCCCCTTTACTTCAGACATTTTCCTGGTTTTCTTCGCAATTTTTTTTATTTTTCAACCCCTCGCGGCATTTGACTTTTTGATTTGCTTTGCGTTGGCTTCGTTTTTTTTTATTTTTATTTTTGGTTATTTTTGAGCACATCAGCAAAAGTTTTGCTTTTTGGTTATCGTTTTTTAATACCCTGTGTGAATGAATATGAAAGGTATATAAGATATTGAAATTATGTAAATCAGAAGCAATTTATACTTTAAAGAGAGTTTCTACTCTTGATCAATTTTAAGAATTATTTAATCAGCTTCCCTCTTCTATCTTTCTATTTGTCCTACTGTCTGTGTACTTCCGTCTTTCTCTCCTTATAGTTATCTTTTGAAGTTTTTCACAACTCTGTCTTTGTAAGAATCGGAGACAGCAAATAATTAAAGATATAAACTTTATTTTTATATATTTTTTTAAATAAATAAATTTTAACAAATAAATATATTCGGTTGTTTCTATGGCAGCTATATGATATAGGCATTCAATTTAAAACAAAGTTTGTTTAGGTTGTATATAGAATGTCCCAAACAGACAAGGATGGGATTGGTAAGTTTTTCTTACTCAGCAGTATTTAATTAAACAGTCTTCTAATTTTAATCTAATTGTCTAATTGCACCATGATTTTGTCTCAGTTAGTTTGCGTACAAATTTCATCGTCATAGCTCTTACCACTTCGGCTGTGCGATGCTCAGTCAGTGAGTCAGTCAATTAGTATAAAGAGTTTTATATATATAGGTATCTAAAAATTGTACATGGAACAGCTGAACACAGGGTATACACAGGGTACCCCTAAGTCAAGCACTCATCATTTGCAACAGTTGTACTTGTTTTTTTTTTGTACATTTCCTGCGGATCGCGGGGAGACAACAAATCAAAGCCGTAACAAAGGCAAGCTGCAACGCAGAATTTTGACAATTTATTATGTGCTCTTCGACTTGCTGCGGAAATGTTAAATATTTGTTATTGCAGTCTAATGTTTTCCTGTTTGAGCAAAGACAAAAAATACTTATATATGTACGAGTATTCCGTATTTGTTGTTGGCAATGAAAACTATTAGCTGATGTCATAAATCTTAGCAAAAAGGGAGAATGCTCTTACTTGCTTTCAGTCTCGCTCTCTCTCTCTCTGTCTTTCTCTCTCTTTCTCTGGGATAAACCACAAGAGTTGGTAGACTGAGACAGAGACTGAGTCTGGTGGCACATTGGAGTTGCATGCAACCACAACATTGCCCGCACGCACGCCCAGACATGTCACAATTATGACAATTTCTGATGCATAAACGTTGCATAGCGATTTTAATGCAATAAAGCCAACGACGGCAGCAACAGCGTCATTAACACTGACAGCAGGTGGGTGGAGGCGTCGACCAGTGGGCGTGGCAAGCTTTTGTCGTGCACTAATTGTTCCAGCACACTCTCTACCTTTCTCCACCTTTCTCACTCTTTCTCTCTTTCAGTGTCTCTCTTGTGTTTGGCCAAAATGTGCAGTGTTGGCCATGCTCCAATTCAGGTGTATGTCAGTTGGTCGACACCGACGACACCGCAAAACACTTTGCAGGCAATTGTCAGTTTGTAAGTGTTGCTGTGAGTGCTGTTCTGTTGGGTGGCACTGTGGCAACCTGACAATGACAGGCAATGAGGCAAGCAGTGTTGCTGCCGTTAATAGTTGCAACTGCTTAAAATCTGTCAGTTGCCTAAGCAACTCTGTCACTTGCGGTTCAACTTCAAGACACTCCGAGAACGAGTTAGAGAGAGAGAGAGAGAGAGAGGGAGAGAAAGAGAGTGAATGAGAGTGTCTGAGGTTGCAAAACGCGGAAATCAATTAGCACTAAAAGTGAAAAATCAAAGTGTCCTTTGGGAATATGCAACATCAGCAACATCATCAGGAGCATCAGCAGCAACATCCGCTGCTGTTAGCCATTTCCGGAAATAATTATGCGTAAGCAAAATGACAGCGCAAAAATTTATGCGGTGGCTCTGTGACACAAACAAACCTGCCACTTGCCACCACCTGACAGCGTCAGCGGCAGCGGCATCGTCAGCTACTTACCTGCTTCTGCCTCGCAATTTGTTGCACTTACTCATACTCGACTTTTTCACTTGCAGCGAAACGCAGCGGGCGCATTATCCGTGGCATTCACAACATCCACAACACTATCAACCGAATCCCTACTTGCAACACGGTCGTCCACTGTTGGCCGCTGCGAGTAACCACAATGGTGGTGCTTATGCCAGCACACCCAGTGGTCACTCTGGCTATGGGTAAGAATTCCATCTACACAGAAAAAAAACTGTCTAAGTTAAAGTTAATAAGAAAACAAAATTTCAATTTTATTTGGACTGAAAGGTCCGGCAAGATGTGAATAAGAACCTAAAATACTTAAGTCAAATGCTTAATTCTTAAAAAAAAGTTCATAATCAGAATATCTGCGCAGAGCCAAAGAAATGTTCAAACATCCATCAAGTATTTCCAACACGAGTTAAGAAAATTCCAGATTATCGCAGTTTTGACAAATTTTTGATTGATTTTATGCTGAAATTGCATCTATTTATTTTGCTGTGTAACAACCTCTTTTCCCTTTTTGGCGACCGCACGCTAATGCAACTTTAAATGAACAGCGTAGAGCCATCGCTGGAGTATGAGTTGCCACCATCGGGCGGCTATTCTCCATATCATCCAAGTGGCAGTAACAGCGATCCCGCATATCCACCAATGCATCCACCAATGCATCCCCCAATGCATCCACCACCATCACATCATGCACCAAAATCAGCGCCAACAACGTCTGCCCCCAAGAAGAAAAAGAGCTCGGGCTCGGTAATGTCTGCATTGACGCTGCTCTCGTTCTTCTTTTTCGTGAATATGCTGCAGAGTTGCATTAAGGAGCATATCACTGACATGAACCCCACTGTAATGGTGCTCGATGTGAGTCGCAGTCGCAATCGTTTCAATAAATTAGCTGAAATGAACTCACGCGAACAAACCTCATCGCCGGCATCCACCACAGCATCAGCGGCAGCGGCAGGGGCAGGGGCAGGGGGAGTTGTAGTGGCGGCATCTTGGCCCGTTGCAAGTTCCGCCATCGTGCCCGTCATTGTTACGCCCGGTGTGACGTTACATACGCCGTATAGCAGTGGCCTGGTGACTAATAAGCCAGCCTTGCATTCTGATTCGTATCAGCAGCAACATCAGCATCAGCAATCACCGCAACAACAACATCATCATCAGCAGCATCAACTTGATGATGATTATAATTACGGACATCGCACTCCATACTCTGGTTCACCCTCATCGACTGCTCCTGATTTCTATCCTAATCGCACACACATTGACCAATCGTCGCGGCCCGACTCTGACTATTATCAGCATACGTATTACCACGAAAGGGACCGACATCAGCAACCTTACATGGACAGTGGCTATCCCTGGTCCTACAACCCCCAGTCGCAGTCGCATTCACATTCACATTCTCAGTCGCATTCCCATTCACATGGAGTTGGCAGCAAACGTTACTCATCTTCAGCTTCGTTGGGCGCTCAGTCGGGCGTGAGCTCTTACTCGGATAATGCGCGGTATAGGCAAGATGATGATGATCAAGGCTACAACATCAAACATGATGATGTCCATCATAATGATGATAACGCTGCTGCTAACGCTCACCAGCGTCGACGCGTTGATTTCTACACGCACAATAATAATTGAATATGGGCATGTGCAGCGCACAAATGTATGCTACACTTCTTTTGCATTTCTCCTTGCAAACTACACAAACAACGCACTTAACCCATTATTAACTATGAAGGGAACTGAATCAATATGCGAATTTTAACTCCGACTTTAAGCCGTTTTTAATGGCTTTTGGAATGTATTTTGCAACTATTACTTAAAACATTTTTTATACATTTTTATACAGTAAAAGCAACTGACTTTGTACACGTTTTGAAACGTTACAAAAATGTTGTAAAAAATAATTAGCTTAGTATTTAACTAAATATATATAAATACATATTTTAATATTCGAATTGTATTTAATTTTGCTACGAAATGTTATGTAACTTTTCAGTTTTCATATTACAAAGAACTTAAATTTAATTAAAGAGCCGTAGAAAACAGTATTTTAATTAGATTAGAAATGCAATTAATTAATTTAAGAATAAATATTTTTGAAAACAAAATTGAGTGATAAGTTTTCAAGAATAATTGTATAATATAATATTAATATGAATAATAATAGTATTAACATTTTTCAATAGTTCTTTGGTTGTTTTGAGGGTTAAAATTGCCAAGTGTACATGTTAATATATTGTATTATTACTCTTGTTGTTGCTTTTATAATTAAAAGTAAACAATGTAGACAGCAGCTGAAGAAGAATATAGTATAGCGAAAAAAGCAAGTTAAAGTTCAAATGAAAATAAATGCTAATTTGTTGCACAACAAATTAAATGTGTCGGGTTGCGTTGAACTGGGAGCTAAGACTTTATTTTATTGCCTGCCACAACTAAGTTGCAACTATGTATGTGCGTTGTGTTGCAGCCACAGGCAATGCCACATCCACATCTACATCCACAGCAAGACCCATAGTGCAGAGACAGTTACCTTTTGCACTACTTCTCGCTTCTTGCCACATTTCCCACGGATTTTCTAATGCAAAGCTGTGGTCGAGCTTATTTATGTATTTATGGCTTCACAGCGGAGGAATGACAAAATAATTATTTCTAATGAGATCTGAAGGGATGTGAAATGAATGTAAAGCCGCAATTTGCGCTTTAATTAACACATTTCGCGCAGCCACTTTAAGATGCAACAACACGCAATTTATGCGGCACAAACAATGCGATCAATTTCAACAACTTTGATTAAACGTCATTTACAGTTGCCACGAGCTGCAGTTGCAGTTGCAGCTGAGATTTGGAGCCGAGTGCGAGAGTTCCTGGTGCTGCACTTGTCAGTGAGTTGCCGCTGCTGCTGCTGCTGCTGCTTCATTTGCAATTAAATGCATGATAAAAAGCCAACAGACGAATGGTGCAACTGCAGCTCTATAGTTGTGTTGCTGCAGCTGCTGTTGCTGTTGCATTTCGGCATCGACTCCATTCGCGTCGCCACTCAAAAGCGTAATTTAAAATTCTCTTGGCTGCCATTTGGACCGTGGATCTGTTGTCCCCCTTTTTCTCACTCACTCCCCTTCTCTCTCTCTCTCTCTCTCTCTGTCTTGTTGCATGCCACCTTTCTTTGGCTGGCGTCAGTGATATGCCTGTTGGAAAAGTTGGTGCTACCGACACGCGCCTGGCCAACTCCTGGTCTGAGTCTTTGCCATTGCGGTTGCACACGGTGCGTATGAGTTATGCAACGACTGCGTGGCAGCCCAGCCCAGCAATGAAGTTAATATAAATTTTACTTTAAAGCACCGCCCATCTCAAATAAAGAACGTGTGAGGCTTACTGCGTTCATTGCGATGCGATGTGTTCCCATATATTTGAATAAATTTATGACTTTAAGTGCAAACTGGCAGCTAATGCGTGATTTTTGGAGTTTTAACGAGGAAAACGCCATCGGTGATGTTGCAGCATACACGTGACTTGTGGCTGCCACAAACACATTCGCATAGCTATTGAATTTGAGAGGAGTTGCACCATATATTAAGCTGAAGGTGAGATTTGTTTTCAACAAATGTCGAATTATAGAGGTATCTACGTAGAAAGGGTGTAAGGGATAGTTTGACTAATTAATTATAACTAACTCTAGTGCACTCGACCAACTTCGTCTCGTTCTAATTTAATGCCTTCGTTGTCGTTGACAGTGCTGTATACGTTTACAGTGAGTGCATCTGTTGAGGCACCATTTTTTTTTCTGGAAAGTCTTCCCAAAATTGCCTTTTCTATAAGCCTTCTTCACAGATGCACTGCAGCAGTATGTACGCAGCTTAGAGAAGTGGGCTGCAAAATGGAATATTGGCAGCAACTTCAGCAAATGTGCAAACGTTTCATTCGCCAGCCAGCTGTGGAATCATCAATTTGCAAGCCTCCATACTTGAGCATAATACATAAATATTTTGGCGTTATATTGGATAAAACTTTCAACTTCCAAAAAGACAAAACCATGGTCCAAAAGGAGGTAGTTAAAAATTGTAAGCAACAAAAAAAAGAGCAAAAGAGTATGTAGAATGTGTGGTATGCATTTAGGCTGTAATTAATAATACAAGGACTTTTAAACAGGTCACTTATTTGATTCCTTTTATTAATTAATACAAGTTTGTTGCTTTGCTACATTATTAAACTTTATCATTCAACCCATTAACAGATCGCCTTCAGCTAACATGGAGGAGAACTCCTGATTAACTGAGTAATGTCGCAAGCGAAACGTGAAATTTTCCATTGCATACTTGTAGGCTGGTATTATTAACTGGGCATTTAATAGGAAAATCATCAACAACGTGTAGTATGCGAATTACACAGGCAATAAATTCACTTGAAACGGGCATAAATTTAATGTGAATGTTGGTTTTTTATTTATACATATTTTTTTGTGCTTTTACTTCATTAAAAAATAATTAAAAATTGTAATCGACGTGGCAAATTTTGTGCCTGCCTTTGCGCAATTATTTATGGCGACATAAAGCACAAAATTAAACGGCAATAATTTGTTGGTGTCAACTATAAGTGTACAGTAGATAAATTAAAAGCAAACAAGTAAATAAATTTAATAAAAAAGGCAACAATTTTAAAGTTAAGTAAAACAAGTTCAATTACAAAAAGTGTCAAATCCTTGCAAGCTGTTTTGTTCTAAAGTTGTAAATAATCATCGAAGCCTGTTTTGATATATTTTCTATTTTCATTACTTTAAATTGTATATCTTAACATTTATATTATTAAATTTATTGTGTTAAATAAATAATACATTGGAGATATTTAGAAAAAAAGGTAAGGTACATAAGCAATCTGTTTATATCTGTGTCATACATGTGAACAATATTTATATTAAATAATTTTATTAAAGTTGGGTTCTTTTATACAAACTTATCTTAAATATGATAGATAAATTTTATTCTAAATAAGCACACATTCAAAAACAATTTTTCAGTTTGTCCACTTAAAACAGAAATGTTTTTTTTAGTAAAAAACAGATATATTTAGACTTCAAAAGTATGTCTCTCTACTCGTCTTCTTTGACAATAATTTACACATAGTTCTCCAATAAAAAAAATAATAGATGCAGCATAACATACCCCAAGTATTTTCCAAACCCATTGAAGATCATTAAAATTAAAAGGAGTTGGATGTGGAAATGATAGGGTTCGATTTGTATGAGTTACTACATGAATAATGGTATCCAGCATCCAGTGTCTGTTGAGCCCAAACGCATAATAATAGAAATTATTATTACATAGATTAATAGAAATTTTAAATAGATTTTAATATTAAATAAATATAAATGTTAGACAACAAAAACATTTCTCGCCACACGTCTTTTAAGCCAATATTTAACACAAATTTCCCCAATGAAAACCATAATCGCTATGATGTAGGATAGTCCAATTAATTTCCAAGCCCATTGAAGATCCCAAAGGGCTAGTGGAGTTATATACGAAAATGATTGACTACGATTTTGATATGCAACCATATTCTCAATAACCTCAAGAGTCCAGTGTTTGCTAAGGCCAACGGCACTAGTCAAAGAAATATATTCATTAAAAGTCTTAATATAAATAGAATTTGGTTTTAAGATTGCATGAAGTGACCAGTCACCAAATACGATTAACCCAGAAGACGTACATAGAACTTTGTCGTTATATTGCGTTTGATTTTTGTCTAAAATAAGCCACAATATGGAAAACATTTGATACGCATTGCTGGTATTTCTTGCGAGTATCATTTGCATACGTTCCTTATTAGATACAAAGACAGCTTGGTGCTTAGGTATTCTTATGTGATCGCTTAAAACTTTTTGTTCAATAACATTACGATACATATTATCAAATATAATGGGCATTCCACTCTTTCGAAGATCTTCAAAATTTGAAATTTGATTACTCTGCGGACGTTTTGTTAATAGAGTACTTAGGTTAGCATTAAAGAAACAGTTAATTATCAGACTAAAGACGCTCATTAACATTATGATATAATGAAGGGAAAAGCTTCTTCTGTTTCTACTTAAATCAATGGATAATCCCAAGACCCCCTTAAACACTCTCAGATTTACAAAGAGAGGTAAAAAGCTGAACCTATACTTTTGACCAAAGATTTGACATATCGCTGCAACAAAAAGAGTCTCAACTACTGCAAACACGATGTAAGCAACAAACATAATAATGATAAAAATCCGAAGACCTTTATAAATATCTCCTATAACCCATTCTTTCCCACATGGTACTACAATGAAAAACTTAGAAAATCCAACGACGGATGTGGATTCTGCCTCTGATGTCCAAGACCGACAGTGCATCGATAGATCAATCTCTCCATTTAAAGTCATTTTAATAATGTCATTGTCGTCAATACTTTCCATTGTGTCCAGGGCTCGCTGTATTTGAAGGTTAATGTTGTGCTTCTTTGCGAACTCTATTACTAGTTTATCCATGATACCACTTAAAATATTTGTTCCAGACTTTTTGTTTTTGCTTAAAAAACTCTCTGGAGGAAACAAACTCGGTATTGCGACAGCTGTCTTGTTTTGGAAGTCTTTCCAGAAATGGGGAAAGATATGACCACTGTTAAATTCCATGATGCGTACTAGAATTGGACTAGGAAATGGTTGAAGTCGATATGCGTTCACGAAAGAGCCTTCCACAGCAGATGAGACTGAGTGTAGCACAATCAGACTGAGAAAATTGTAGTTATTTGCATGGTCGGTGATAACATTCAGGTGTTCCTTTGGATTCGTTTGAAGAATCTGCAACCAGATCAAAATCCGTGCCTCCCTTATCCGATGAAGATCCTTGGCCAGGGCTGTCAACAGCATGGAATCTGCAAGCTCAGAGATACAAACCAGAGCAATCACCTCGCTATTGAAATGATCCTTAACACTGACAATGGTTGATTCATCTAGGCGTAGAGTTGGTATAAGATGATGGGGATGGAACTCCTTCACGGTACAGTTGAGGTCCTGTCGACGTTTCAATATCAACAAAGTGTCAGCGGGTCTTTCTTTGAGTACATTTTGAATGATAACGTTGAGATAGTTGATCTGAGAACGCTCAGGCTCCAAGGATAATGAATACGAACTATAGTGTCCAGACAAAAACAGTAAAATCAGGTGCAGAATATATCCACGATTAGAGAATCTTAAGGCCATCATTATCAGCCCAGACTAATTTATAAACTGAACGGGTTCTTAACATTTTACCGTCTTAATAATTTGTTAATTATTTTAAATGCTTAAACACCACAATCGATGATAAGGTTTGACACCTTAAAAACGTGTACATTCAAGAGTGTCAAGCAGAATTGTTAATTTGATAGCTGTTGCTTTTATTTGTATACCTTTGGAGAGTGTATTTAAATTTTGTCTCGAAGTATGTACTTCATTGAAGGAGGCTTTGCAAATTCCAGAAAGTATATACATTAATTCTTAATCATACAAAAAAGGGTTACCAGATTTCAAACTATCATAGCTTTGGCAAAACAAAATCGATTTTGCGAAAATGCGAAAAATCATGTTTGCCATAATTTGATTGTAAATTACAAAAATAGTTTACTTTCGAAATAAATTGTTTTCTTTAATTTTCGAAAATTGGATTTATTTTTTTGGATCATAAAAGTAATATATTTTCCCTTAGTTTGTCATTGTATTACAATTTCGTTGAAAATTTCAATACATTTTTTTCAAATCTTTACGCAACTATTTAGCGACCAAAAAATAACAAAATTAAATGACAATAATTTGCTTAGGTCAACTTTATGTCTACAGTGGATAAGCAAACAAGTAAATAAATTGTAAAAACCTAAAGAAAACCAACTTAAAGTAATGTAAAATAAACCCAAAAAAGAAAGCTAAAATGTTAAATCCTTTCACGCCAAGTGACAGCTGGCAAACCGAAATTACTCAAAAGCTATAAGAACTGCAAAAAGCAAAACAAAAACAAAAGCGAAAGCAACAACAACATGAGCAACATAAGCAACTGTCTCGATTTACGTTGAACGCCTTTGCTACAGTTTTATATGGCTAACAATTACGGTAAGTAATTTATTTCTGCTCAACTGAATTAGAAATCTCTTAGCACTAAGCCAATGCCAAAACAGTTTCAGAGGGTTGTGTGTGTTTAAGAGGGTGTATGTGTGTGTGTGTGTGTGTGTGTGTGTGTCTGTTTATGAAGATACAATAAGATATGCAAGAAAATTAATAGTACTACATTTTTTACAACACGTTTGTCTCGACTACTCGACGCTGTTAGTGCGATAATTCATTGCCTGCTTCTTTCCTCTTGCCTCTTGCCTCTTCTCTTCACTCTTTTCTTCTGTTTTTGCCTGCCACGCACTTCCTGCCAGCCATGCAGGCAGTCTGTTCTAGCCTGGCCAACTCCTGGCTGCTTCACCTACTCCCTCCCCTCCCCCCTCCGTCACACCTTCCCAACACTTACTTTCGTTACATTCCTGTTATAATCGGCTTAGTCTACGCTTTCGGTTTGCTTTTTGCATTGCCTGCGCATTTGTATCTACGAGCATAGTTCCCTTTATGATCCCACACTTTCACCCACTCCCTCTCCCTCTCTCCTATTAGTTCTCTCTCTTTCTCTATTGCTGTTTATTTCCACCAAAGGTGTTAAGTTGTTATTTTATTGCATTTTATTTCATTTAGCTCTGAGCCTTTTATACACTTTCTTAGAAAAGCAAAGAGTATTATGACTTCCTTCAGCACAAATTTTTATGGTAATTGCATAGCAAACTACAAAAACTATTGTGAAATCCGTTAAATTGTATACCAACTAGTACAAATTGCCTAATCTAATACAAATGTAATCGTTTTAATATTACTCCAATTAAATTTAATTAATTAAAAGGCATCATAAAGGTGAACCGTATGTAATGCATGAAAAAGAAGTAAGTATACGTGAAATAATAGTTACTGTAAAATGGTAATAGAAGCTATCAAATTTAAAATTCAGCTTAACAGCTTTTGCAGGTGTCAAACCTTATCATCGATTGTGGTGATAAAGCATTTAAAATAATTAACAAATTATTAAGACTGTAAAATGTTAAAAACCCGTTCAGTTTATAAATTAGTCTGGGCTCACAATGATGGCCTTAACTTTTTCTAATCGTGGATATATTCTGCACCTGGTTTTTCTGCTTTTGCCTGGACACTACAGTTTGTATTCATTATCCTTGGAGCCTGAGCGTTCTCAGATCAACTATCTCAACGTTATCATTCAAAATGTGCTCAAAGAAAGACCCGCTGACACCTTGTTGATATTAAAACGTCGGCAGGACCTCAACTGTACCCTGAAGGAGTTTCATCCCCATCATCTTATACCAACTATACGCCTAGATGAATCAACCATTGTCAGTGTTAAGGATCATTTTAATAGCGAGGTAATTGCTCTGGTTTGTATCTCTGAGCTTGCAGATTCCATGCTGTTGACAGCCCTGGCCAAGGATCTGCATCGAATGAGGGAGGCACGGATTTTGATCTGGTTGCACATTCTGCAAACGAATCCAAACGAATACCTGGATGCAATTACGGACCAGGCAAATAATTATAATTTTCTCAGTCTGATTGTGCTTTATTCAACCTCGTCGATTTTGAATAAGCCGATGGTTGCATATCGCCTTCATCCATTTCCTAATCCACATATGATATGTATTATGGATCTGAATAATGGAACCATCTTTCCCAATCTATGGAGAAACTTTTACAACAAGACGGCTGTTGTAAAACCAAATCTACATATTCCTGCTAGTTTCTTAAGCAGAGACGAAAAGTCGGGACAAATTAAATTAAGTGGATTTTTGGATAAACTTGTGCTGGAGTTTACCAAGAAGCACAACATTCATGTTCGACTCCCTCAAAAGCTGGATAGTATGGAAAGTGCTAATAATGCTGAAATTGAGAACATGACATTAAATGGGAAAATTGATTTATCAATCCATGGACGGGCTTGGAAAGCAAATTTCGAATGTACCAACTTCGTTGGGTTTACAGACATTTTCATTGTGGTTCCTTGTTTGAATGAAATGGACGTAGGTAATGTTTATCGAAGTCTAAGGAGCTGTCTTCTAATAGTTGTTGGCGTATACTTGGTATTTTCTGTAGTTGAGACTCTTCTAGTAGCAGCAACTTGTAGAATCTTTGGGAGGAGTTATAGATTTAGCTATAGAAATCTCCTAATAAATTTAAATGCATTCCGTGGGGTTTTGGGATTACCCTTTAAAGTAAATAGAAATAGAATAAGTACATCTATGAATCAGATCGTAATGTTAATGAGTATCTTTAGTCTGATTGTTACCTCTTACTTCAATACCAACTTAAGTACGCTATTAACAAAGCGTCCACTTGATAATGACATTACAAACTTTGATGAACTAAGGGAATCAGGAATACCAGTCATTTTTGGTACTATATTTCGTGATTATATAGAGGCCCATAATAAAACAAAGCTTTTACATAAACATCAAATTGTATTTGTAGAGAACAAAGAACGTTATCCAATGTTATTTAATCACAATTTCAGCATTGCCTTTCAAACCTATTCTATAATTTGGAACTACTACAACAAATATCAAAAAATTTACAATACGGTAAGGCTGTGCAAGCATAATGAATTAATCATTTTAGATACCCACCCATTTCATTGCATCTTAAAATATAACTCTGTTTATAAACAGGCATTTAATGAATTTATTCTTTGGTCACATGATTTAGGACATAACAAACATTGGACTGACGAGGTTATGCACACAATGTTTAAATCTTCAATTCGTGAAAAATTAGCTGGCAGTCCGACTGCTCTTAGCTACGAGGATCTAGAATGGGTTTGGAAAATAATTGGACTGTGTTTTGGCACATCAATTTTCTTTTTTTTAGGGGAAGTAAGCATAAATTATTGTCAAAGAAGGTTTGCACCTTTGTTGTTTAAATGTAACAATTTATAACAGCTTTAAGTGTCACTTTCTCAATTATAAAAAGTTATATAGTAACAATTTGTAACAGTTTTAACTTAGTAAACAAAATCTTTTAAAAGTATTTATTATATATATTTACACACAAACAATTTTTAACAATACTGATTTATTAAAAATGCTTTTGTCGGTTTATTAAATATCTATGTTCGATTAACTTTATAATATTCAGAATGTACTTTTCATTGCTTGTTAACCTTGTTCATAAAACTTGTACATGAATTTAATAAAACTTATATATTGCTTGATATTAATTTGTATTATTGTATACGAATCTCATATTAAAGGATTCAGCTTTAATCGATTATTAAATAAAACTACATAAGTTCATAAATTTAGAGCCAATCTTAAAATAGAATAAAGGAACTTTTCTTAAACGTAGCAAAACATGAATTTTAGTTACAGTTTTAAACAATTTTCATAGCTTTATTTGTGGATTTAAATATGTCGCGACAGCTGCTGCTGCTGTTTCTGATGCTTTTCTTAAAAGCCATAATTCATAGAGAAGTGTTGACCATTGCCAACGTTTTGGGCACATAAATGTCGCACTGCATGTGGCACGAATGTGTTGCAATTGTGTTGTGAATACAAAAACAAAACCTCAAAGCTGGCGCGCGCTCCTTTAACTATGCAACAATCACAAGAAAAAAGAGTACCAAAAAATAATATCTATTAATGCTCATATATTCTATGGGTCTTAAGCTAGCTACAAATTCAATGTGTGCACACAATTCAGTGCCAAATGGGATTTTGGGCTAACAGCAACAACAACAACACCAGTAACAACAACAGTAACAAGCACCATAACACTAACAACGTAAAGAAACTGCAGAAAATCGACTAAACTTTATGTGCATGTTAGGAAAAGTGCAGGGAAAACAGCAGCAGCATCAGCAGCTGAGCAGCAGCCTTTGCCAACACACGGAAGTGAAAACGTTTCACACTCCAATTGCTCCATTTCCATCCTTCTTTCTCTATTTTACCTCGTCCCTCTTTCAACTCTCTCTCTCTCTCTCTCTCTCTCTCTTGGCTTCAATTTTTTGGCCAAAAGTTTACGTTGGGACAGCGGCACATAAAATAGTTTTAAATAAGAAAAGGCGAAGCCAAATAAACAATTCTATTTTTCTTGCTGGCCAGTAAACGTTGGTAGGGAGAAGAGGGGCGTGGCACAAGGACAGTGTGTGGTGTCTGTCCATGTATGTGTGTGTGTGTGTGTGCAATAAATGTAAAGTTGGTTTTTGGGCGCATGAAACTGAAAATTTTGTAGCATACTTTGTGGCAACAGACGCCATGCAATGGCATACTAACACACACACAACATTCATGTGTGTGTATGTGTGTAACGCGGTTTCCGTTTAGTTGGTCGTGTGAACTATTTACAGAGAATGTAAGGGAGAGAGAGAGAGAGAGAGAAGGAAAGAAAGAGCGAGCGAGAGATTTATCATTTTTAAAGGCATTTAAGCCCATTTAAAGCTTTTATTACAAATACCATGACCATGTCGCGACAGCTGACATTGTAAATCACACACACACACACACACTGTCATACACAAATACACAGCTGATTTAAATTTAAATTCGCGTGTTGTAATTAAATTGACTTTTCGCCCATTTTTTGCCTTCTCCAAACTTCAAAAATTATGCAACACATTCACAATGCGTGAACAGCTGTTGACATATCCCGCCAGCGGCTATAGCCAGACTGCTGATACGAAACAGAAACAGCGACCAAGAGAGAGAGCGTGAGAGAGACAGAGAGAGAGTGAGTGAGAGAGAGGGTAGGCGTGAATTCGATTCGTATTGGCATTGGGATACGCAATTTGCACACCTCAAAGCACAGAAACAGAAACAGAATTCGGAAACCAGTTTATGACTGCATTTTAATATAACGTCAAACATTGTTTGCCCAAAACTGCCATATTCAATTTCATATATCCTAATGAATACATTCATACATTCAAAAATTCATTCATGGCGCTAGAGTATCCATCGCGAGTCGTACGAGTAATCAGACATTTATTTTATCCATTTTTCGGGCCATTTTCGAGCACTTTCGACACAGCCACAAAATGGTTTATTATAACGTCGCCGCCATTGCTGTTGTTGAGTTTTTGCGGTTACCACGCCCCCTCCACTTCCTCATGCTGACCCCTCAACACTCTCTCAAGCTGAAATTGGAACGCCTGCGACAGGCTGCCATTTGCATTGGTCCATAGTTCGGTTTGGTTCTAGGCATAAATTCTATTATAAATAACATTTAGCACACGCGAGTTTTTGCAACTGTCAGCAAATGGAAATTGGAAAAAATAACAACAAAATTTGAGGCAAAAATACAAATTGTGGTTTGTAGATTGGAAATAGTGAGTGAGTGTGTGTGTGTGTGAGTGTATGTGCATCTGACGCATAATCAGATTTCATTATTTAATTTTCTTTTCAAACGCAATGTGTGGCAATGGAGGCCAAGGAAATACTGTAATCATTATTGAATATCAAATGATAATGACATCAGCCAACTGAACATTTCTAAATTAATCCGAATAATTCAAAATGTTTCGCTTAATTATCACAAAGTATTCATATTTATTTCTATTATCTTATACTAGAAAGCTACAAATATATAAATTAACACCTGAACTAATAAAAAACAAAGATTTACTAATCGTAAGATAACAAAACCAAATAGATAGGCATAATGTTTTAAATTTTTCTTCAGCACTTAGTTGCCTTAAACTATATTTAAAGCAGAATGAGATACATAGTACGATTAATTAGTTGACTGTCTTTAAATGCTGCCCATCTTCACAAGAAGACATTTCACGCTCAATCAGCATAATGAAAAGGACGCGCGTCTGTTCAATTAACTTGACTTTCCCGACAATAACAAGCGATAATTAACGGTTAATAAACTGTTTGAGCGCAGCATTACGTACATTACACATCCGACACGTGTGACGGCCTCTGTGAACATTGCAAATTAATCAAATTAACATCGTTAAGACATAGCATGCGACCTGTAATTGACATTAAACATTCAACCCAAACATAAACAATTGTAAATCGGTTTGTTAACATAAACGAATGTCTTTCAGAATCTTAATTTTATCTATTTAATAAATATAATTAAAATGAATGAAATCTGAGAGTAGAAATCGTAATTTAAGCAAAACAACTCAACACTATACGTGATAAGAAATTTAATTTAAGTATATTTGAGCACTCACAACTTGATTAACGTTATCAAATCGAATATCTATCGCTAAAAAGCTGTCTCTTCTGCTTGTCAGCTACTTCAAGCAGGACGTCAAACTGAAATCGATTATCGACTGAAGCATTAAAGCAATTAAAATAATTATTTAATTGAAAGGAATGTAAAATATCAAAGTAAACTTAGTTACTCTTTTGCAATTGAGTCAAAATGTTGGGTTTAACCTCCTCTAATCAAGGAAACGTACTACTCCAACTTTTACTATTTTTATCTGGGTATTTTTTTACCTATTCTTTTTCGTTGGAACCGACATCTTTTGAGATCAATTACCTCCACAATATCATTCAAAATGTGCTTAAAGAAAGACCTGCTGACACTTTGTTGCTCTTAAAACGTCGAAGGGATTTAAATTGTCCCTTAAATGAGTTCAATCCGAATGGAATACCCACTCTACGCCTTGATGAATCAACAGTATTCTATTTTAAGGAAATCTTTAATAGCGAGGCCATTGCTCTGGTTTGCATGTCCGACTTCGAAGACTCCATGCTTATAACAGCTCTGGCCAAGGATCTGCATCGAATGAGGGAGGCACGGATTATAATTTGGTTGCAGAGTATTCAATCTTCTCACAACGATTTTCTGGATATTATAATTGATCAAGCAAGTAATTACAACTTTCTCAGTCTAATCGTGCTACATACAAACTCGTGGAATACAAAGGAATCAATTGTTGCATATCGACTTCAACCATTCCCAAGACCAACTCTAGAACGCATTTTGAATATATTAGATGAAACAGTCTTTGTCAAGACGTGGCTCAACTATAATGGAAAAACAGCCGTTATATTGGCTGACTTGATTCCACCGCACAGCCTATTGGCAAAGGATATTCGCACAGGAAAGCAGAAATTGTATGGTTATAATGACAGACTTATAGAAGAGTTTGCTAAGAAATATAATATAAGATTGCAACTGCAGCGTCCTCTAAGTGAAGTTGGTATCTTAGATTCATCTGAGGTCTATCGAATGACAATAAATGGAGAACTTGATCTGCCGATTCGAGTTTTTGCGCATTCTCTAAGATGGGGCTCAAAGAATGTGGAACATATTTCGGCTGTTGAAGTTGGCAGCCTTTTCATTGTAGTTCCTTGTGCAAAGGAAATGAGCATAGGAGATGTGTATACAGGTCTCAGAACTTACTCGTCAGTTGTTTTGGGAGCCTACTTTATGTTTGCAGTACTAGAGACAGTTATTGTAGCGATAACTAATCGAATTACTTGTCGCAAATATCGGTTCAGCTATTCTAGAATTTTTATAAACCTGTCGGCATATTGTGGGGTCCTGGGACTGCCATTCTCAATGTCCAAATATAGAAGCAGTTTATCCTTACAGCAGATGGTAATGGTAATGGGTGTATTTAGTTTGATTTTCAGCTGCTTTTTTAATGCCAATCTAAGCACTCTTCTTATAAAGCAACCTCATTACAAACAGATTAAGAACTATGAGGATCTTCGAAATAGTGGACTAACAGTTTTATTTGATGAGCGATCTTATCAATTCACAAAGTACGAAGTGGATAAAGAGTTCTTTATCAATATCTTACCTAATGTTCAAATAATACCAACCAGAAAAAGACAAATGTTGTTACTGTCCTTGAATACCAGTTACGCTCATAACATATACACAAGTTTGTGGGAATCAATAGACCAGTTTCAGAAAGTCAAAAAAAGAAGTGTCCTTTGCAAGTCTCATAAATTGATCATAAATCCTTATCTGCCTGTGAGTGGCATACTTAAGCATAACTCAGTCTATAAAATTGCCTTGGAGGAGTACATGTTTTGGACACAGAGCATGGGCTTTTACAACCATTGGATCCTTGTGGCTTTTCAGAAAATTATGGCATCAAATCCAAAACAGTGTCAAACAGACTATCCAAAACATGCTCCATTATGTATGAATGACTTTAAATGGCTATGGAAATTAATTGGAATGTCTTATAGTGTTGCCGGACTAGTTTTTGTTATAGAAATTATATTAGCTCGTTGGAAGAAAAAAGAATTAACAGAGTTATCAGTATACAATACTAATTCAGGAACATTTATCAAATGAGAACACTGCAAAAAAGAGAATTAATAATTTTAATATTAAATAACTTATTTATGTTGTTAATTTTTTTAATTGTTCTTAAATATATTGACTTTATTAAATGTTTGCTGTACTGTTCTACTAAGTATTTAAATAAAAGGTTTAAATAACATAGTGTAGTAAAAATATTGAAAAACTTTAAAGAATTTAACGAATACTTTAATTTATAGTAACTTAATTTGTATTGATCTCTAATTTAGTTGAATTATTTGAAATTTCAATGCTATATTTATTATTATATTATATATCTAATGAATATAATAAATAGCTATTTTGTGAATTGAATTGAATTAAATTGCATTTTCTAAATATCAATCTAAATTCTGATTTTGATCTAGTAATAAGTCTATTCCACATACTTTTCTTTTATCCAAAATTAAATTTAGATAACGCAAAATGTATATTAATTTTAATATATTTCTACATTAATGAGCCTTGATCTGCTGACTATCGATAAGCGATTGTTGCCGCAACGAATTTTCCCAGTACGACAAATTTTCTCGCGACGATGATGTCGAATGGACAGATGTGGCAGCTGGTTTTTCAGTTGTGAAAAGTTTGTTGCGCCGTTTGGAAGCAGTGCGCCGAGTGCTTTTTCTTTGTGTGAAAAATGTTTTAAGCGTGAACATTTGTTGCGCATACGCCGCATGTGCCGACATAACAAGTGTTAGCAAGTGTCAAGCGACAAAAGTGCTATTAAAAATGACAAATTTAAATAAATAATACATAATACATTTTAAATAATATATGTATAAATAATATATAATAAATGATATTGTGCTACTTGTGTGTTGTAAAATTGAATTCAAAAGATTTATGTATTGTGTAAATACTATTTGTTAACTAAACAAAAGTACTTCAAGTTGTGTAGGTTGAAAATTACATTGAATTGAATGTACAATTAATTTCGCATTGGCTGCGGCATACGCTCAATTAATTTACTCAACACCTAAAAGCAATTTAAAGCCGCATGTCGCAATAATTTAGTTGCCTGTCACATGCTCTAATAGTCTAAAATGTTTTCCCAACTAATTTTCTAAATTTATGCCAGCCCTTTAGCCCCTCTGTCCCTTAACAAATCGGTTTAATACGCATTCATAATTCAGGCAACAAATTTTTTATCACCTTCTTCCACGGTTTATTTGTCCAACGAAGAGATATTGTAAAGCTAAACTGTTTATAAAATAACAAAATGCAAAGCCCAAAAAGCTTAACAAAAGTCGAAAGCAAAACATTAACTCACACACACGCCACCATGGAGAAAAAAGAATAGAAAACGAAAAAAATAAGTATTTAGAAAAAAAAAATACTCTGCTTGGTTGCGGCTGGGTTCTGGCCGGGTCTGGCATCAGTCAATGTCAGTTGGCCCAATGCCAGATCGGCGGGGGCGTAGACAAAAAATACTGAAAGGGAAAGTGAGCTGCAGCTGAGAGTGGAAACTTTGATGCGCTACCAGGAAAAGTTGCCCAACTTGTGTTGTCCACAATCGTATTTCCCCGAATAATTTTCAATTGTTTTCTTTTTTCAAACGTCAAGCAGCAAGTGTCAGTTTTGAAGTGCTCTTGAACCACATAAATATTCCTATACTGATGGGCATATCGAAAACATATGTTTAGCAGCTCGACAAATATGCGAAATATTTCAGCTATTATATTTAAATTATATTATTTAAATTTTTTTTTTTTTAACCAGCAAAAGCGAATATATTATGCCAAATTCCTGCGGATCAGATGGCAATGGCCCAAGTGCCAAATTTATTACTACATTTATTATTTGCTTTATTTTGTTGTTGTTTATCCACTCGGAAAACTTTTCAAGTTTATTCTGAAATCGTTCTGGAATTGTGCAATAATTGGCATCATTTACAATGTAAATAAAACTTATTCAATAATTAAAATGGATGGCATCCGGCGAAGGTTATAAACTTGAACGACATTTTAATTAGGTCGGTGGTTGGGTGGTTTTCGGAGGTTGAGCCTTGGCGGACAATCTCCAAAAGATATTAAAAAAATAGGTATATATAATTTGCTTAAAATTGCTTATAATATTTTATTATTATGCTTTATTTTCAGCTCTGAAAATCCATTCATAAATTGAATTAAAATTTCTGCTTATTTGCATACAACGCCTTTGCTTGCCCACAGCATCATTTCCGTTTTTTTATACCCTGCAAATGGAAAGAAGGGGTATTACGAATGAATAGATAAAAGAATATTTGAATTTATAAAATAAAAATATACCTGACCAGCTCAGTAAAATAAAAAATAAAGAATATAGCATGGAGATTTTTATTCTTAATCAACTTTATATAAATTCTAAGAATTGAATAATGAGCAGTTGATAAATATAGCAGCTATACAAGAAAGCATTAAAATTTAAGGAAGGTAGGATACAAGGTATTTTCCAGCTACTCATCTATAAAAGTATTGTTTATTTTTGACTTTGCTTAGCTTTAAATTTGTTGCCAAAATCAGCGATCCTCGCTTTTTCTCTTCCATGCGATCCCAGACGATTGACGTTTTCCAAATTTTGCGAAAATATCAAGAAGAAATTTTATTTCTGTCTTTTATCTATTTTGAAAATAAATGAATTTCAATGGTAGAAAATTGCGGCGCAGAAGATTGAGAAAATCGTGAAAATCGTGAAAATCTCAGGCACACAACACTTTTCCGAGCCTCATCAATTAGTGGAACAATCAAATGCAACGGATACAAACTGTAGAATGAGGTCTGGTTTTCTCAACTTTGTAAAACGCGCTGTGTTTTCGCATCATTTATGGTGACGTCAATGTAGGATTACCGCGACTAACAGGCCCAACATTATAGGTACATAGATGAATCTATGGGGAATCTAATTTTAGCGATCTTTCTTTGCTCTTTCGAACAACTTGGAAATTGCCATTTTTATTGCTGTCTATAATTGGTCTGTTTATGTGAGGAAACCTGAGGGCAAAGTCTGAACTTGAAACTATTCCATTTGGTAGCTGTCGCCGAATATTTACTTGGAGATACATTCCCTATGTATATCGCTTTAGTTTCTTCTGCACTTACTCCTACATTTTCTTCAGATTATGATGATGTTCTTCACGGGCCTCTGATTAGTTTATTTTTGTCACGTTGCTGCAATTTGAACTTTGGCAAAGTCATGAAGTACCCGCTGACTCAATGCAAGTGGATAACACTGAGAGAAATAAATATGTACTAAATGTTAGGGCAAATATTGGGTATTCTGTGAGAAATGCATTATAAATACATGAATATAGATTGCGATTTCAAACATTAACTTGAGATATAATATTATAATTTGATATTTTGAATTGATCAAACATGGCTGTAAATGACATAGCAGAACCTTATACATAGGACAAGAAAAAGTGCACATTTTATTTTGTGATATAATTTTACTTAAGTTACAGAATGACTATTATTGTCCAGGTGTCCTAAGAACAGTTTACTACTCCTCACCTCAGTCCTCAAAACTCCTTAACTGAAGTTATCTTTGAATAAAAATTTCTCATTTTATAAATATGGGTTTAAATATTTAATCGAACTATTGGTTTTAAATTTCTATATTCTTGAAACTAACATGTTTTATCCATTTTAAGTAAAAGTTGTCGAAAACTTGTATCAACGCTTTTAGAAAATAATGATCAAATACACAAATTTATTGATAGAGCAAGACGGTTTATTATTTGGCTTATAAAGAAGAACTTATGTATACGTAATTTCGTACATTGTACTTATAAGTAGACAGATTTCTGCAATTAAGGTTAAATATCTTCATTCAAACTTCTTCAAAATTCAAATGCGATTTTACCTACTTTTCCATCAAGTTATTCACTGCTGAGTTATGCAGCCAAAGCCACGTACAGATTGGACTGTTAATCGGCATTGTATTGTTGTTACTGATGACACATAATGATAGAATACAATAACTAACAATTAGCTTGCCACACATCAATAAATATTCATAAGCACACACCCACACACACATACATACACACTCATATACAAATTGAACATAGTGAAATGCAAAATGTTGAGCAGCTTAACCACATAAACAATGCGTTCATATCGTATTAATGTATCTGTAGAATACAAACGCAATTAAAATTAATTATGCCATATGTCTTTTTGTCAAGTGTATCCGAGTGCCACATACATGTACATATGTATTTGTCCAGCGTTTGTCATCGCATGGAGCAATCGCAGTTCTAAGTAGTTCCAGTTCAGACGTCAGACAGTTCGTATCTCTCGTCGACTACTGCGGTAAGTAGTAATTGATGAATGTTAATGTAATGTAATGTTAATGATAATGTTAATTGGTAACAAAATGTGTCATAAATGCAAATGTAAATATACATACTTAAATATCTATCAACAGGTTGAATGCGAAAACATATCAAAAAACGATTTGTTTATAAACGAAACAACGAATTAAGAACAATTGATTGAAGGAAAGAGGCAAACGAGAAAGTCAACAAACAATAAACATGCAATTAGATAAATTTTAATACAAAATATATTTAAATATGTACACACCATTGTGAGAGTGTGAGGCGACAAAACAAATTGACAAAAATGTTTAATTTGCTGCGACGCACGCGTCAGAGAAAGACGCATAAAAATAAAATCTACGATGTAAGTGACGATGAAGAGGCAGCAACAACAACAACAGGAACATCAACAACAGCAACATCAACAAGAGCCACTGAGAGTCAGAGTAGTAAAGAGGCTGCGACAACAACAACAACAACATCAACAGCAACAAAAGCCACTGCCAGGAGCACTGAGAGTGAGAGTAGTAATGGCGCCGAATGCCGTTACCTATTCAGCACATCAGCAGCAGAGAGCAAGGCTGCAAATCAAAGAGATCAAGTGTTGGAAAGAGAAAACGTAGGGCCACGACGAGCTGTGATCGAAGAGTTGGAGGACTTTTGCAGCGACGAAGAGGCAAACGACGAAGAGACGTTGGCAAGTGTAAAATTAGCAAAAACAGCTGCTGCTAATGGCCATTCGGCGATCTCTTTGCGCTCCGACAATTTGTATATAAATAACATGGGCAAAGTCAATGCGTCGACAACGGCGAGGAGGACAACGAATGTTGTTGATGAACATCATGATAGAAATGTTGCTGTTTCTGCTGCTGCTGCTACTGCTGCTGGGCATGCTACGGGCAGTCAAAACGAGGCAGCCACCGCGAACGCAAAAGCAAACAACGAAGGCGGTCAGCTAATTGGCAGCAGCTACAATTATATTGGCCAAAGAGATTGCCACAAACGTATCGGGCCAATAATCGTCGATGGCAATGCACAACAATTACAAATTGCTGGCACGGTAATTGATGCAGACACAAACACAAACATAAAGAAAGATACGGAAACGGTAATATATCGGCAATCGAAGCAATCGAACGAACAGAAACGATTATCGCGCCTATCGTTAGGCAACTTTGCAGCTGGTTTGCATCTAACCAACAATAATACTAGTAACAATAATAATATTAATAACAACAACAATAATAATAGTAATAACAATAATAGGGACTGTGAAGAGTCGGTGCAGAAGAAACGTAAAGCATTGCAAAGAAGTCGCGAATTTCTTAGTGATATTTTCATGGCGCGTGGACGTAATCATCAGCGTCAGCAGCGAAATCAACAACAGCAACAACATCAGCCTCCAAAACAGCAACAACAACAGCAACATCAGCCTGTGGCCAAGTCCAAAACAGCTAACGACGACGTAATCGCTATTGGCCAGGCGTTAATAACACGACCAACAGCATTGGCAACAGCACACCTTGAAACGAACTCCGACCCCGCGACCGTGTCCACAAATAGTTATCAAATGACTATGTCTAATAATAGCACACAGAATCGACACAACGCGGCGCAGCCGACGCAGAGCGACAATAAAGAGCAGGAGGAGCAAGAGCGTAGATCACGAGAGAGAGAGCGAAGTAATTCAGCTGGACAGGAGCAGCAACATCAGCAGCAACAGCAAAAGCAACAAGAGCCGCTAACAAAAGAGAGCCAAAATCAGCGAGATGGGAATACAACAGCGAGTGTTGAATTTATTCAAGCGGCAAACGTCGAACTGTGCACTGTCGCGGAAGATCAGCGAACAGGCGATGCAACTCGGCAACGCAGTCGCAGCAGCAGCAGCAGCAGTAGCAACAGCAGCAGCAATAGTAACAACAGCAGCAACAACAATAACATCTACAACACAAGTGATATAATCATAAACAGCATGGGCCAAACTAGCGCCAAGCCCAATGAATGCCAACAGCAATCATCATCAGCATCAGCATCAGCGCATAGCACGCCGCGTGAGTTTCGTGAGTCGTTCGTGAGTGAGCCACAAAACGTGCCCGTGGCGCCACCGCGACAACATCAAAAACAACAGCAGCAACAGCAAGAGTTGCCGAAAATTACCATAGTCGACTGCAGTTTTGAGCAGAGTCCCAGTCAAAGTCCGCAACAAACTGTTGCTGGCGAGGAAGTCTTTTATGATTTTGATGGCATCAACATTGAGGAACTGAATGAGGCACATGTGGAAACACTAGAGGATGAGGTCTTTGCCGTTGATATACCGACAACAATCTATCAACAGGCAAATAATGGCATCAACAGACCCTGGACACGTTTGACCAATGTCAAGCTGGAGAATGTTCAAGAGGAGGCCGAGGAGGATGCTGAACCGGAGCCCGAGGATGATGAACTGGATGAGGCACTGGACTTAGATTGTGATGAGATGGAACGTAACACGCCCAATGGTTCACGGCAATCGGCGAGCAGCGAACGCAGCGCATTGAAAAGTGATTCCAATTTAAGCAGCAGCTATGCGGACTCGGGCATTGGCATAGGGCATGACATGCAACATGGTGAGCGGCAGTTGCCACAAACGCCATTGCAACCGCAACGCAATGTGACATCAGCGACGACAACGTTGCCGCTGCGCATGCCGTTCGTGCGGGATGCCAACTCAACGTCAACCGATTGCGATTGCGAGGAGATGTTGTTGCAGTGCGACGAACTCGATGATGAGCAACATTTCAACGAGCGTTTGGTCTGCATCGAGAGCATTAGCCTGCCCGATGTTGTCGTTGAGTCAACGACCTCTGCCAGCACAACAACAACAACAGCGACGGGTGCAACTGCAACATCAGCATCTGCCACAAATGATGCTGCCTCTGATGGCCATCTCAATATCAATATTACCAATGGTGCCGGTGGCAATAGCCTCGGCAATGTGCATTTCATACCCATTCACATTGAGGGCGTGGCAGGCTCAGCCTCTGCGCGCAGTCGCAGCAACAGTCCTATGCAGCGCAGTCTCGACGATAGTTGCATTGGCCGCAACACCATTGAGATTGTCGAGGATGGCAGTGTGCTCAATAACGCAACGACGACGCAGGATTGCAGCCGTGAGGCGCTGGAGCTCAAGTAACGTATACGCCATGTATTACCAGCTATTACTAATGCCCAAACTGCTGGATGATCTAATGATCTAATGTGTGTGTGACTCAACTCAACAGCTTCAGCCTTTGTTTACAAATAATTCTTGTTTTGTGTGCAACGCGGCGTATGCGTAATATAATTGTACTACTAACAAGTTTTGCGTTGTCAGCTGCAATGGACGTTTCCTTTGTGCCATCAAAAATGTGACGCGTGACGCGTTAATTAATCAGTTTTCTGTTTTGTCAGCAAATTTTCCATTTTCCATTCCATTTGCGTCGCCTTTTGCTGTATCTTGTCAGCCATTCATCTTGATCTGCGTTGTTACTTGTTTCTGAATTTTTCACGACAATTTTCCAGTCAAGAATACACACACACACACACTTCGGTTTTCTATAGCTCTTGCTTTTGCTTATAACGCAGATGCCGAGTATATATGTATAAGTATATATCTATTATTTTGCTGTTATTTCGGCATACATCTGCCAATCAATTATGTTTAAAGAGCATAAGTTTGCTATCAAAGACGGAAATACGTAATTATTTGATATCTACACAATTGTTGGGACATATAAACATATATATCTAATTCTTATAACATATACATTTCTGTGTATAATATCTACATATATATATTCTTTTGTTCTTTGCGCTTAAAATGCTGGTCTTCATACTTATTTATATTATTGCGTATACGTAATTTGCATGTAGATATAAATTTATTAATCGAAGCAGGAAAAGATCAATTTATTAATGTACATATGTTTTTATGTATATAAATATACATACATACATCTTTTGTACTTTAAATTCTGTGGTAGTTTTTCTTCTAAGTACATTCACATTTTATAAAACTTTCCATTCATTTCAGTACACACAAATTTTTGTCACATAGATCTTCTGTTTTCTATTTCACAAAATGATTATTAACGTATACGTAATTTGAGCCTAGGATCAAAGGAAAATAGTATTTAACATTTGATTGATTTCTTTAATATGTATGTAAATACATATTATGTATTATTCATTTTGATTTCCAATTTCTTTATTATTTTTTTATTCTCAAACTAATAAGATCAAAGGCAAAATAAGTATAAAAGTATATTGATTGATTTCAATTTATGTCAATAAACATCCACATATCATATTTTTATCTACTGTTTTAAGCTTTTTTGCATTTTAATAATTTTATGTTAATTTATTTTCACTTCCATGTTTCTTATATTGCGTATACGTAAGTTATTTTTAAAATCAATGCGAAGGCAGAAGATATTTAATTGCTTTACATACAACAATTTATAAATTTATTATTCTTCAACTTATACCTTCTTCGAATTTACTGCAAATATTGCTCATATTACGTATACGTAAACTGTAAACTATTTTGTATTAAATACTGCCCCATTGTTTGGCCTTCAAAATGATGACTGATTGTGACAGCCGGTTCGACAAGTGTCTCGCCGATTCAGCCAACAAAATACTTGGCAGCACACTAATTATTCACATACGTATTAATATAAATTGTTTAATATTTTTAAACAAATAACCAAATTGAAAGGCATTTAATAACATTTATCAGGAGGTTTTCCAACGTATTTTCTATATCGTAAATCAGCTTAAAATAAATTCCTTTCGTCATTTGTTGGCAACATGTTTGCAATTCCCACGCCCAGTCTTTCCACCTTCTATCTTTTCTCCTTCACTTTCTTCTCCTTCTCTTTCGATAATTTTCATACTGTTTTCATATTTGCAAGCGGCGTCTGCGTCAAATGTGCATAGAAGAACACGAGCCGCCTGCTCTAGTTTTTCCGGTTTATTTTCGTTTATTTTTTTGTCTTTTCCACCGGACGCGCAGTGCAAAGACGATGAAAATTGTGAAAATTTTTGAAATGCACGTAATTAGAACGAATATTTAGGAGCTGCACTTGATTTAGCAGCTGGCCCATGGAGATGGCTAAAATAAACAGTGCTTGGCACATCAATTATACACTTAACATTGATCGAAAGTAATGTTTACGCTAAACACAACGGCTGCAAAGGGGCGTATGCGTAATATCTTATAAACTACTTCGCTGTTAAGTAATTTCATGAACAACTTGGGCATAAAAAGAAAAGAGGGAAAAGGAGAAGACGGCAGCGTCAAAAAACATTCTTCGGCAAAGTTCAGGCACAACAGAACTTATGCCAAAAATAATTGAAATAACTTGCAAGATATATTTTGTATTTTGTATCTTGTATCTTGTATCTTGTGTCATGTAAGAGCACGCTCTCAAACGCAACGCTAAATCGCATGTCACAATTTTGATAAATCTGCCGCTCATTGTTTCTATAGGCGAGAGTATCCCTAACACTTTTGCCAAATTGCAGATACAAAATGAAAACATTAAAAATAGATTTGCGCATTTTCACAAAAGATACACATAGGATAGATAGACAGATAGATAGATAGATAGATGGATAGATACAATTAAAACGTATTTTATATTGCGTTTAAAGCAAACGTGAAAACCAAACAAAACCCAAACAAAACACAACAAGTATTATATAAATTTGCCAATGTGTTTGTGTGTGCATTGCCGACGTCGAAACAATTAATGGGTAACTGCGAACAAGACATTCCCCAATGTTCTTTGCACCTCATTATCATTTTCTCGAATACAACTGCGTCAGATATTTATATGAATATTATTTGCTTATATTTATGTTATTTAATTAATATAATTTTTATTTTTTTATACATTTAATGTTTTCATAAAAGATCTAACATAAAACCTCAATGCGTGCACAGCTCACGTCTGTGAGTCATATTGTTTTTATGAGGCTTCTCTAGACATTTTGTTGACTAACTATACACATTATTTCTATATTTTTGTCTATCTCTTAAGCTCTTAAGACCTGCAAAAATATCAATGACATTTCCTTTTCCCCTTTCTTTCAGAAAAGAGCTTAAGATTCAAAAGGCACGTTACACCACACAGCTTGAAGATGCGCACAGAAATGTTCAGAGTTTGGAGACCAAAGTAAGCGAAATGCAAGTGAAGATACAAAATCTGGAACAGGAACTATCGCTCAAACAATGGAATGTAGATAGTGAGTATTATTTTAAAATAAAAAAAAAGAATTTACAATTTGGTATCGGTAAAAACTACAATTTGTTACATTTAAAAATATTCTGTAACATAAGAAAATATAAATTTTAAACTGCAACCTACACCAAAAATAAAAAAATGTTTTAAATTTTTTTTAAATATTAAAGAATAGTCTTCAAATTATCGGACGTGTGGAATTTTAAAATTTTAAGTTGATAAAGCTAATAATAATCTTCAAATTATTTGAAATGTTTCAGAATATGATATTTTTAATGAAAAATTTAAATATAAAGTCTTGGAATATCATATCCTGAAATGATTATCCTTGTCACAAAAAATCTAATTGAGCTACCAGTAAAAATTTCGATCAAAAGATGCTAAATTATATATACATATATTAAATATAAAATTATAATATATTCGTATGTTTTTTAATTAAATCAAAATTTTACACTTTTACTTTACTTACAGGACTCCAAGGAGAACTTAGTGCTGCTCAAACGGATGATCAATATGTGCGTAAAAAGCTAAAACTTGTCGAGGATGAAAAGATACATCTGCGACACAAATACAGCGATGATGAAGATGAATTCCGACGCAAATATGGTAACTATTACAACGTCTACTTAGTAAGAGATACTAATGCCTAATAACACTCTCTAATTGTAGATGCATTGCAATCGCAGTACAACGAACTTACCGAAAAGTACAAAGAGACGCAGAGTCTGGCGAATAGTTTGCAAACACAGCTGGCGAGTGCGAAGGTCGAGGTTGAAGATTGGCGCAATGAGGTGAATAAAATACGTGCCGAGTTGGATGAACAAATACGCATACTCAAGAATGCGTTAGAGTATTCTGAAGCGGAGCGAAAAATCTGTGAAGATAAATGGCAAAAAGAATTCGAAATGCTTAGAACACACAACAGAGGTGAGTAAAGAGACTGAGAGAGAGAAAGGCATATGATTTTCGATTGATTGATTGACCTATTGACAGAACGCGAGGAGACTCTGATGTCAGATTGTGAATGGCAGATGCGGCAAATGCAACGACAGTGCAAAGATAAAATGGACAAATCCAATTATGAACGAAAACAGGCTTCAGCCAAGGCCGAGGAGTTGGAACTGGAGTTGCAATCGCGTCGCAAGGAGGCCGAAAGCCTACGCATTTGCCAGGCTCAGGTGAGGTCCTTGAGCGGTGTGGTCAGTGAACAGGAACGTTCGATACAAACGCTTATGGAACGCATCGAGAATCTGAAGGGGGAACTGGAAATGGCCAACGAGAATCTTGAGACACAGATTGAAGCTGTGCGCAAGATCAAATATCAGTGTGATAAGTACGTAAAGCAATCAATCAAATGTGATTTATATCAATCAGATTTTTCTATCCTTTATCAGTGCCATTTATGACAAGGAACGTCAAATGATTTACCGCATCGATGAGGTGCGCAATGAAGCTGCCGCCTTTTGGGAAAATAAACTTTAGTAAGTTGCACCACTTTGTGTTGATTAATTAAGCGAATGTCAATCAACAAGCAGACTATTCATTAGCCAATTTTTTATGAAGAAGTTAGCAGTAGACTTTGCACTTCGACACTTTAGATTAAAAAAAAAAACATATTAAAAATTGTTTTTACATTTAAAAGTAGTTAGTTATTTTAAAAAAATTGAGTTCTTTCAAATTAGTATAAGAGAATACTTTAATGTTGTGCTGAGGTGTTTCTTTTTTTTTTTTGTAAAAATGCATGTCAAAAGTATCCAAAAATTTGATTTTGTAAAGTTATCAGTAAATTAAGTTGGTAAATTTTAAACTTTCATAACTTCGTCAAACCGAAACCGATTTTTGTGCAGAATATCATAATGATCATTGATTCTACATTTCAAAGTAGTTTGTTTTCTTTTTCTCTAAAATTTTCAATTTTTGCATTAAATAACTATTTGCTATTTACTACTATATTATTTTTTTGCTTAACATTTAAACCACAGCACAGAGATGACAAGACTGACAAATGAATTGGAATCCGTTTATGTGGATGAGCGACGTGATGCCTTGGATAAGCTTCAGGCTGAACACATTGAGGAGCTTCGAGCCTTAACCAATCGCTACACAGCCAACGAGGAGGAACTACGGGCAGAGGTTTTCCACAAAATTCCATTAACATTTTTTCCAACTAACTAACTTAAGTTAATCCCAATTACAGATCGATGAGTTGCATGAGAATCTAGAGCTAAAGAAAGAAGATTTTCTCACACTGAGAGAACGCTCCGATAATGCTTTGCTCCAAACACGCATGCATCTGGATCGTGCTGATCGTGAATATCAAAATGCCATGTGCCGGGAGGAGGATCGTCGTGTGGAGCTGGAAGAAAAGCTCAAAAAAGAGTTTGAAGCGGAGAAGGAGGAAATGGAGGAAAAATTCCGTGAACGTTTAGGACAAGTCAAGGAGGAATTTGCCAAAGAGCTGCAGCTGTCCACACAGGACATGGTAGAGTCCCATCGCAAGGAGCTGGGTAAGCGTATGGTAGAAATATTATAATTTCTAATAATTTACACTTATGATTTATAGAAACCCAAAAGGCTAAGCTGCAAGCCGAAAAGGATGAAGCGCTACAAGGACTTGTGGAGCGACATCGCGCCAAAATGGCCGCAGCCGAGGAACGAATGAAGTGAGTATTGATCCTGAATAAGGACTACCAGATGCCTGCCTGCCAGCCTGCCTCCCGTACTTCCCCTATACTAGTGTTAACTGTTGTAGAGCTATCTAAAATTATAATATTCCATTTGAATGCATCTCTCTCTCTCTCTCTCTAATTTCATTTCATTTGCTTGCCTCGATTCATTTACCAAACTTGTCTTTTGTTTTCTTTTTATTACGACGATCAGCTGCATTGGTTTAGATTGTTCAACATCGGCGACCGCCTTGTGTGTGCTTGCGAAGGGGGCGTGTCCGTATATGCCAACACTCTATGTGCTATATCTGACAATGTCGCCATTGATTGCCTTAGCATGCTTAGTGTTTAATATTATCGCTGTTCTCTATATCAAATATCGTCATCTCTTGTCCAATTGATCAACTCACTTCCTAGCTCTAAGTTCCTTTTAAAATAAAGTTAGTTGTTTCGTTATTTAAATCCTTCAGTCAATCAACCTATTATCAATTGAATTCCTATTTAAGTTCCATTCAATTAATCATTTAACTTAATTTTCTTAAAGTTAATGCCGATCTATGTATGTTTAAGAAATGTATCCATTTTATTAGTTATTCAGATATCCTTCAAGTTAAAACGCTCCTTTTAAAATATCAATTTTTATCAACCATTTCAGTCAATCAATCGATCAATCACTTAATCATACATGTTTAAATTTTATGCTAACATTGTTCAGATCAAAATTTATGTAATGATTTGTAAGAAAAATCTCTATCAATGAATAGGTCAATCAAACTGTCAATCATCTATCGCATTTACACTTCTGTGCTCATTTTTGAATATGTAGATAATCGACTTTACTTCAGACAAAACTGCTAGTAAATATTTCTAGCTATTAATCAGCAAGTCAATCAATTAATAAGTTTTGACTCACTTTTTAATTTAAACAGAAATTGTATAATTTGTGAATTATTTCCATCAATCAATCAGTCAATCATTCTATCAATCATTGAACCAATAAGCCAAAATCTAATTTTATTTCTTAAATATAGCACTCAGTTGCAATCAATCACTTGTCAATCAAATTACTGCCGCATCAATCAAGTTATGCCTGCTTTCGCACCAAACAAACTAAGCTCGAGTATACGAAAATATATATCTTTTACTTTCTCTTTTTCGCTATATACCTACCAACTACCGCTCTCTATGCTTGTGTATACCTCACAAAAAACAACCCAAAACAACAACAATCCTAACTCCCTAAAACAATACAAACCACAATCGTACTTCACACAGCGATGTAGAGCTTCGGCACCAGCGCAATCTAAAGGACTTGAAGGCGGCTTACGATGCCGAGAAGGCGGCCCTGGACAATCGTGATATCAGCAATGCGAATGAGATTGAGCAGTTGCATCGCAAATGTCGCTGTCTGACAAATCTGTAAGTTTAATTCCCAGACGGGGATTGAGATAATCAAAGAAACTGTGCATATAACTCTGTAATTTGTTGCTTAGCCATGTCGTGATTGTTGTCTTCAATCCAAAAACGATTGATTATCGCATAATTCAATTAAACATTACTCTATCCACTTTTAGATTCGAAGAGATGCGCATGCGCTATGAAAGAAGAGATCCTCGGGCTGAGGATCTTAGGGAAATCTCCGAGTTACGTACACGTTGCGATAGCCAAGAGCGAGATCTTTTTGAGCTCACGGATCGACTAAGGGAGATGCAAATTCAAATGTCAGAGCTGCAACATAATGGAGGAGAGGGAGCGTTAAGGAAGAAGCCGCCATCGAAAACGATACCCACCAGCTGTGATGTCATCTATGAGGAGAACGAGGAGCGTGAATCTCCCGAGCAGGAGCAGGTGACGGAGGAGGGGGAGGGCTCCTCGGAGGGTGACAACGAAGAGGAGCAGCTGGAACAGGAGCCCAGCGATACCGAATCGAATCACACGATTGAAGTCAATCAAAAATGCAACAACAACGATCGCATCAATGAGGATGATGCTCACATGATCTCAGCTGTGTGATCATCTCAATCTTTTGAAATCCTTGAAAATACTCGCAAAATTCTATGCACCAAAGGCGCGGTAGCTTCTTTTCAATGTGTTTACGACTAACAAATACCCTATCTATCAACGGATACCCTACACTTGCACCATTAAGAGTTTTCAACAGGCACACACATTTAATTAAAATCAATAAATAATTATATAAAAATTGTAAAATACAAAATACAATCTATTTGGTTTATGAAACCGCAAAACAAATACGAAATAAATGTAAATATTTTTAACAATCTTTCGATTAAATTTTGCTATTTTATTACAGATTTTAGAAATAATAATACAAAAACATAATGTATTTTTAGTTTAAATCAACTTTTTTCTGATTTTTTCACAACTTGTAATTAATTTTCACTTGAAACGCTGCGAACGCTAGATGGCGTCTGTAAAATATTTCTGGATCTACAAAATTAAAAATATTATCTAAATTATCTTCTCTGTTTAATGCAGGATTGTGGTAAATTTTTTTAGACAAATAGTAAATGAAAATAGTATAAAATAGAAGACTAGAAGTTTTCTTACTAAATTTGGAGATACATATATAAACAATATACAAGCTGGTTTTAAGTTAACAATTAGATAATTTATTTAGCGATTTGTGAGGTGTTTTTAATCATTTGAAAAAACGGCATATATAATATTCAAGTGTAAGATATATTTTCGGTTGGATAATCGATTATTGGATAGTTGATTATATTTCCATTCCCTTTCTGTTTAATTTCTTTTAAAGTTATACGACAAAAGTAGCTCTCTCCACAGGACTTCTTTGACAATATCCCATAAAAAGCTCGCCAATAAAAAACATTATAGATATGGCATAGCATAGCCCAATAATTTTCCAAATCCATTGTAAGTCGTCAAAGTTTAAGGGAGTTGGTTGTGGAAATGTTTGACTTCGATTTGAATATATATTCATATTTTCAATGGCCTTCATAGACCAGTGTCTGTATAAACCAAAGTCATGAGTTAAATAAATAAAATCATTGAGAGCCTGAACATAAACTGAGTTATGTTGTAAGATGGCGCTAACAGGATAATAACCATAATGTTGTAGACCGGGAGGTTTACATAGATTCTTGCGCTGGTAATGGATCTGGTAATTTTCCAAGGCTGCCCATATTTTAGAATACATATGATATGCATTGCTGGAATTTAAGGCGAACAACAGCTGCATTCGTTCCTTGTTGGATACAAAGACTGCTTGGTGTAAATGTATCCTCAAGTAATTATTTCTGATATCCTCCTCCACAGCATCACGATTTAAATGATCGAAAATAACGTTTATTCCTGAGTCCTGCAACTCCTTAAAGTTTGTAATCTGATGATTCTCAGGACGCTTCGTCAGGCGAGTACTTAGATTAGCATTGAAAACACAGTTAACAATGAGACTAAATGTACACATTACCATAATGATCTGATTTAGAGAAGTACTTTGTCGACTTCTGTTCACATTGATTGGTAATCCCAATACTCCACGAAATGCATTCAAATTGAAAAATAGATTCGTATAGCTGAATCTATATCTCCTTCCAAAGATCCGGCAATTTGCTGCGACAAGCAGAGTCTCAATGGTTGAAAAGCTTAGGTATACACCAAGAACAGCTAGAAGATAGTGCCTCAGATCTCTATAGATATCCCTTATGCCCATGACTCCCCCACATGGAATTACAATGAATAAATTTGATATGTCAACAGGTACAGTGCATTCCAAATCAAAACTACAAGTTCGGACATGCATCGATAGGTCAACCTCACCGTTTAAAGTCATTTTCGTGAAGTCTTTTGAATAAATATTTCCTAAGGATTCTTTTATGCGTAGATTGATATTGCGTTTCTTCGCGAACTCCAATATAATACTATCCATGTATCCACTTAGTATCTGCTTTCCAGATTTTTTGTCCTTGCTCATAAAGCTTATTGGAGCATATAAACTGGGTATTGCAACCGCTGTCTTGTTCTGAAAGTTTTTCCAAAAATTGGGAAATATTGGACTATCATTAATATCCATGATACGTACGAGAGTTGGACTCGGAAAAGGTTCAAGGCGATAGGCAACAATCGATTCATTTTCGTTTGAGTGTAACACGACTAGACTGAGAAAGTTGTAGTTACTGGCTTGGTCTGTGATAATATTCAGGTAAGCTTTTGGATTCGTTTGAAGAATCTGCAACCAGATTATAATACGCGTCTCCCTCATCCGATGCAGATCCTGTGCCAGGGTTGTCAACATCATGGAATCTGACAGCTCGCAGATACAAACCAAAACAATTGCCTCGCTATTGAATAGATCCTTGACATTGATTATGGTTGATTCATCGAGGCGTAGAGTGGGTAATATATGATGGGGATGGAACTCCTTCAAGGCACAATTAAGGTCCTGTCGACGTTTTAATACTAAGAGCGTATCAGCGGGACTTTCTTTGAGCACATTTGTAATAATATTCTTGAGATACTTTATCTGCAAAGTTTCAGTTTCCACGATAGTAGGAATATTCAGCAAAAGTCCAGGCGAATTAAGCAAAAGCAGTAGCAAAATAAAGCCACATTTAGAAAAAGTTAGTGCGAACATTATGAGCCGAGTCTAAATGGTTAACTGAATTCGCTTTAGCAATTTACATTCGAATTTATTTATGCTTATTCTTTTTAATTTAATTAATGGCATCTTTGACATTTTGCTGTCTTAAGAAATGAACATTATCTGCAAGTCAAATGACGTATCATTGATTTTAATACTGATAGGGCTTACAATGCAGTGTGCAATACTCAAGTAGTTTAAACAAATAACGACGGTAATTCTTATTTTTAATTACCATTTTTAATTTTATCGCTTAAGCTTTACATTTAAATATATGTAGTTGTTTTTATGTACTCAAAATAATTTATGTTTTTTTTGGAAATATTGTAATTAATTTTACATATTTGTAGTAAATGTTGTATAATATAGTGCATTTTTATGTACATAGTTACTTTAGATTAAATTTGTAAGTTTTTTAAAACTGTATTATTTGTTTGCTTAGTTACTTATTTAAATTAAAATATTTATAAAAATTTATTATAATTAAAGAACATAACAAATAAGAAAGTAATGACATCGCTCACATTTATAGCGTATCAGCTAGTCGAGCATAGCCAGTGCATTTGTATGTCTCGGGTTTTCTCTTAATTTCGTTTCATTTTGTTTCACGGCATGTGCTGCCATATCCGCTTTTTTTCCGTCAAATCTGGCTGTTTTTAAAGGCCAACGGCGGGAAAACTTTGTGAACTACGGGAAGCGGGCATTCAGGATACGCTTAACGGGCTTACCGGCTTTTTTCGGAAATTTGTCAGCTATTTTCTTGCCTATTTTTTCTGAAATAGTTTAGCTGTTTTTGCCTTCTCTTCCCGTTAGAAACAGCTTTTTTTTTCTGTTAAAAAGTGGGCAGCACTGTCATTTTTACTCCCTCAATCTGGCTCTCTTTGCTTTGCTCTTAGTTTCGTTTCATGCCGTTTCGTTGCGTATGTACCATGCTAACGTTTCGTTTCAATTGAGTGATTCGTTTCATTTCTGCTTTGGTCTTGTATCATTTCATTTCGTCGTTTCTTTGCTGTTGCCGAGCAACTCTTGAAGTGAACGGACGTGTATTTCTACGCTGCGGCAAAAAATAATACTGCGAGCCCAACGAGAACTTACCAAATATTTCGGTAATTCGGAAGAATAATAAAAAGAAAGAAAAGAAGTGCAAGAACAAAATGTATATGTAAAGAATATCAATACGCTTTCTATGTAATTTGTTGTTCAAGTGAAGAGCATCTTTTTTATGTTGTACCTTTTGGTTTTCAGTTTCTGTTTTATGTTCACTTTTATTGCGCGCGTGTTCAACTTTGTTGCCGCTTCCAATTGTACGAAATGCAATTGAACATAAATACAAATGTTGATACATAAATGTAGTATGTATAAAATATCAAATGTAATTTAACGGTGCGCGTGTGCGGTAAACAAATGTAATAATAATAATAATAGAAGACAATCAAAGAATTATAATAGAAGTATGACAGGCTTGAGAGCTTCACGTGCAGCATAAGAAATCGTGATAAAAACACAGACAGCAGCATCAGTATTTTCTGTTGTTGTTGTTCTTGTTCTTGTTGTTGTATGCACGCTCAATATCCGTTAACATCGTGTGTGTTCCAGCAACAACAGCAGAAGCAGCAACAAAAACAAACGAGCAATTTTCGTGCGTCGACGCCGCTGCTGACGCTGCCGGCTGCTGCAATTATGAGTAGCAGCAGCGACGCGACTTTTTAAATAAAAGGTAGACAGCAACAACAACAACAACAGCATCAAAAAGCAGAAGCTCTTGCCTCTCTTGCCTGCAATTAATGTACACAGTTTTTTTGCATACATAAATAACAACAAGAAGTACAAATTGGTGTGTGTATGAGTGTGTGTGTTGCCGGCAGACACAGACGAGGCCGCCGCCCCAAAAGGTCGTTGGCGTTAAGGTCACAGTCACAGTCACAGTCAAAGCAAAGTGTAAGAATCCGTAATTTGGTGTTGCAATTGTGACAAAAGCAACACCACAACAATAACAACAAATCGCGAGTGTTAGACACATAAATCAATGATAAGCAGCAGCAGCAAAAGTCTCTCTGCCAACCAAGAAGAACGCAGCTTAAAAATCGAATCGTAAGTGCCGTTACTTTTATTTGTACTCTCTTCATGTTATGCGTTGTTATTGTAAAAGATTTGCAGTCACCTTCATTTCCTACCTAAGCGCTCTAACGCTGCCTCTTTGCCCTCTCACGCTCTCTTTCTTCTTCTCTCTCCAGCCTCCAAGTGAGCGCGTCGCATTTAAGGATATTCCTAATCCGTTTTATTGATTGCAGGCAGCACAGCTGGAGTGCTCTTATATGACTGTATCTGTGTGTGTGTGTGTGAGAGTGAGGTGAGAGTGTGAGTGTAGTTGTTATTGCTGGAAATCTGTGTTGCTTTTTTTATTTCGTGCTATGTTTTTACTTCTTCTTTGGCCACTACTCATTTGGGGTTGTTGTTGCTGCTATAACATGTGTGTTGTGTTCTCTTTGCTGCTTATGCTGACTTTGCCTTTTCTACTTTTCTCATTCTCTGTTTTTATCAGCTGCTTTATTTTTGTGGGTGGATTGGATTTTTGTGCCGGCTGGAAAAACTCTAAAAAGCTTCATTAGCTCCATGTTTGTGGAAGTGTTGTTAGAATTTAATCAAAAATGGTAGCTGGAAATAGCTAAAAACATGCATCAATATGGTTAGAAAAATGCTAAGATCTCAAGTAATTTTGTATAGTTTTTGTAATACGTTAAGACAGCTAGAGATACGATTTATTTAAATTGTATATAAGAAACTATAAATTATAATAATTATTTACTAAAGTATTTAAAAGTTCTCTGGCAATCTGAAAGATTTTTAAATAGCCAAATTTCAATCTAAGATAATAGTATATTTCTTAAATTTTTTAGCTTTTAGATACATTTAAAAAAAAAGAGACTGATTTGTTGACATTCCTTCGTTTTTTTCATAACAAAATCTTGAATTATGTGAGAAGATTCTTTCATATTTCTTTGTATGTTTTTTTTTTGGGCTCTTTCGTTAAATAACTTCATCAAAAAATTAAGGGAAATATGCCAAGCAGCTGCCCCCGTTGGGCATAACTCAATAATCACATCAAATGTCTCACTAACCGCAACGGCAGCAACATCACTTGCAACACCTTTTGCAGTGGCAGCCAAAGGTGTGTCCAGAGGTGGATGCCTCTCCAACTTGCCACCAGCTAATGCTGCACAGCTGCGCGCCATTTAAGTCGCTGACAAGTGTTTTGCCGGCATGTCCGGAATGCGTCCGAGCCACACTAGCAACAACAACAACAGCAACAGCAACAGTGGCAGCAACAAAAAGTGGCAGTCAACATTGCTACCAATTATGCGATAAGCAGTTGCTGCTGCCTTTCGGCCAACTCTCACTGCCACTCGCACTTTAAACTTGGTAAAAAGCAGCAAACGAAGAACTTTAAAGCCTGAACAAATACTCGTAAGTCAGCGAGCATAAAATTGTGAGTGCAATGAATAAAAAATAGTACACTCAAATATTCATTCTCTGTAAGTCAAGCGAAGACTTTTTACTTTTTGAATACTCTGTCTACATACAAAACTATCTATAATACATCTATTGAAGCATATTCAAAAAAATACAATAAAGTATAAAAGAAAAAAGAAAATTTAAATGCTCCAAATAAAATCGCTTAATTTTCAAAAGACTTTCGCTTTTTTCTCTTATTACATATTTCAAAAATTAGCTTAAAGTTATAAAATAAAAATAAAATAATAACTACAATTTACAAATCTTTTAAGTTTGTAAAACGAACAATATAAAATGTTAAATTTAAAGCTTTCCTTGCCTTTAAGAATATTTATAAAGGAACTTAAGAATCTAAAGCATTCAAGATAAAAATCAATAGTGTTTGTAGAAAAGATTTAAAATAATGCTTGGAAAGTATATTTAATAGCATATAATTTTTAAAGAAGATTATACAAATATTGCAGTATAAATATCAATGATTCTTGGTGTCTGTTAATTTAATGACTTAATATGAGAATTTCATGGATTACATGCATAATTTATTTCAATGGCAAGTGCCATGTGATAGTAATTAGGCCATATTATGTGGTTAGGGTATGCACATGGCAATAATAATGAAAATGCGACTCGAAAAACTAACAAAAGGCCGCGTGCGCGCGACCATCAAACGAAACGAAAAGCGTGCAGGCGCGGCATCAACAGCAACAGCAACAACAGCAACATCAGCGGCAACAACAAGAACAAGAGCAAAGGGAATGACCTTATACATTGCAAAACTGCAAGGCAAACAAAGAGCCGCTAATGGTGCACAGTGGAAGGTGGGCAAGAGGGCAGGAGGAAGCGAGGAATCGGAGCTTGCACTGATGCTGTTGACGCAGAGAGATCAACGCTGCCCCAAACCGGTCGACTGTGCTACGAGCCACAACGCTTGGGCTACTGCGGGGCAGGCAATTGGGCCAAAAGCAGTAAAAATCAGTCAAGAGTCGCCTTCGCGTAGGGGCCAACATTGCGAACATTAAAAGCGACAAACAAACAAACAAACAAACGTGGCAAGAGGCCTACTACTGCCAAGACCCACCGACCGACCAGGACCACGACCAGGACCAGGACCCTGGCAACGAGTTGGGAGGGGCATGTACCCAAAAGGCCGCCCTGGTCCAGAGTAGGGACTAGGGACTATGGACTGGAACTGAAACTGAGACTGAGACTGGGTCTGGGCCTGGCCCAAGCGTAGCAACTGAAATCGATTTTCTCGCAAACTTGGCCAGAGTCATCCCAAAAGCCGCAGGGCTTGAAACGCGCGCATTTTCGGCCCTCTTTTTTGCTTTTTGTGATTTAGCCAGGCTCGCATTCGCCTCCAACAAAGCTACAGTTGTTGTTGTTGCAACGTTGGAGTAATGGATACGGGCGCGCGCTTGCCTTGCCTCGTGATGATGCCACAGTTGCCGCTGCTGAAATTGCAAGTCAAACTGTCGTCGGCTTTGGCGTTGTTTAGTTGTTTTATACTCCGCTGCGCTGGCCATTGGTAATTGCAATTGCAATTTGGCCCGAAAGCCACAGAGTAGTCCCAGAGTCCGATAGTGAGTCCAGTCCGTCCGTCATGCTGTCAGCTTTTGGGTAGATGAGTTTTGAGTTGATGGGGATTTTTAGTAAATCTGCAAATTGCAATCCGTGTTTGGATTGGATTATTTAATTTGTGTTATAAATAAATTTATTAATGCCATAATTCCCATGCCAACTCTTTTTTTCTCTCTCTCTCTCTCTCTCTTTTGATTTATGACTAATTGAAAAGCCTAAACGGCCTAGCGAAATTCTTGAAAAAAACTACAACATCATTTGAGGCAGCAGCTAAACAAACCTGAAACTGATTGGGGCATGTGGCAGAGTTTGGTGTTGCAAAGAAAGAGAAGGAGAGAAGTACTTCGCCTAGACACGCAAATGTAAAATTTGCATGGACGAAGAGGAGATCGTAGAGCAATTACCGCTGCTACTGCGGGGCATATCAATTGAGCTCTTGTTGCAAGTTGTTGGTGTTGTTGTTGTTGTTGTTGCTGTTGCAAGTTGTTGGTTGTTGTTGCTGCCTTTTGCATTGCCACCTGCTTGTCTGGGAAATCTGTGAGCCTTGTGAGCTGCGTGTGTGTTCCGCCTGACTAAAATGACGTGACTGTCAACTGACGTGGCATGTCCCCTTTCATAGAGGGAGACTGAGAGAGAGAGAGAGGAATAGGCAGAGTTTTGGGGCAAGAGGCTGTTGCAGTTTGTTTTCTACCCGCTGTTTGTCACCCATTTTCAAGTACTTAGTCTGCAATGACAACCAACCAGCTGAGCTTGAGTAAGATGATGATGATGATGATGAGAATGAAAATGATAATGATGAGAATGATGCTGAGAATGATTCCTTTTACCTTTCGACTTGCCTTCTTTTTGCTGTGTGTCTCATCAGCAAAGGCAACAAATCCACAGCGGCATCAATGACAGACAGCAACCGACAAGCGTCCAACAAGAGTAACGACAACATCTTGTTGCAAGAGGGGCAAGGGACAAGGGGCATGCCTCCACCAGGCGCACATCATCAGCCATTCAAAGTTTGAGCTGTGTTCCTTTTTTTTCGCAATGATTTCCTTTACGTTGTGTCCTCGTTTTGTTATTGTTATTGTTGTTGTTGTTGTTGTTGTTGACTTTGCTTTAATTATTGTTCCGTTTCGTTTGCCAGTTACTGCACTTTTTCCCCATTGTTGTTGTTTTTGATTGTTGTTTATTTCCTTTTTTATTTTGATTTCCAATTCGTATTATTAAGGGGATCACAATACACTCGTATGTATATACAAGTCCTTGAAATCATTCTCTGTAAATAATCAGAAGGGCTTTGTACATTGTAAAAACATAAATAAATTGATAAGCAAGTAGTTAATAGTTTCATCAAATCTTGTAATAATAAATACAAAGTTATTATTCATTGAAATAATTAAACATTAACAGTGAAACTGAAATATTTATTAAAAACATCAGTTTTTGTCAAGCCAATTTGTTTGTTTCTTAAGTAATCATCAATGCATGTTTCATAAATTCTCCAAAAATTTAACATAATATATAAATTTAATAAGAATGTAAGGATAAAACTAAATTGAACATTAAAAAGTCTTAAATATAAATGTATAAATTTAATATAATAATGTAGTTTAAGAACAAACTGCTAGGGAATTAAAGCTTTGGTAATTCAAAAAAATCAATTCAACATTTATTTTTAGACCTTTACAAAATTTATTTCCAACTTTGTTTTGTTCTTGTAAATTGTTGTTGCTAATTTCCTGCATTTGCAACTGCCGAGCCTATGCCTTAACTCTCTCACTCACTCTCTCTCTCTCGCTCTCTCTTTCTCTCTGTTTCACTCTCTCCCCATGATAGACCAGAGCAACCCGCCCAGTTTTGCATTTCACTTTCTTTTGTGCCGAATGCAAAGTTCGAAGCCCCCAAAAACACTCCGCCAGTTACTTTAACGGCCTCTGCAAAAAAAAAAAACCAACAGAAAAGAATTCTAACGAAAAAAAAATATGGAAAACAAAGTCGGAAAATGTGTGCGAGTGTGTGTGTGTGTGTGTGTGTCAACATGCAGCATGCAGCGCAGACAGGCATGCTGTGGGGTTCTAGGGTCGCGTTGCAACGTTCTAGATATTTCATTTTTTATTTTTTACAACTACAATTTTGTTTTTTAACTTTTATTTGTATTTGGCTGATGTTGTTGTTGTTGTTGGTTGTGTTAGCCGTTTTGGTGGGACTTAAATTGCATTTTATTTCTGCAACGTTGCAAAACATTTATTTACTTTCATGGTTTGTTGAGTATTTGCCAAACCACAAGGCGGTAACTGGCAACAGAGCTGGAATCGTCGCTTTGGATGGATGACGTTGTTTAGGATGTGGCAAGCTGGAGTTTGAGATGCAGCAGACGAAGACGAAGACTGTTGACTGCTTTTGAGCTTGTGTGTGTGTTGCATCCTAAGAGAGAAAGACACAGAGAGAGAGAGAGAGAGAGAGAGAGATGAAACAGGGAGGCAGACATTTCTGTGACTGCTTTCTACGCTAAGTAGCTGAGACTGTTTGGGGATTAAGTTCGAGCTGTGTCTTTCCGCGTTGCAACATTGCTGCTGAGGCTGCAGCAATTATGCGCTAATTAAATGCTACATAATTTTTCGAATGCCGAAGACAGCTAAAAAATGCATAACATATGTTGCACAGTTGCCAGTTGCCACAAAAAAAGAAGGAAAATGAGAAGAATATAAAGAAACAGAAACAGAATCAAAAGCAGGCAGCAAACTCTGCCTCCGGCGCGGGCACAAGAAACAATTTTCAGAGACGGGGCAGCAGCCATAACCATAACATGTTTTGTTATTAATTATAGTTTACGCAATCCATGGGACAGGCCGAAGACAACAAAAACAACAACAACAAAAACAGTAACAATAACAACAGTCAACTCTGTCAGTCAGTCAGTCAGTCAGTCTCACAGGCTGGCAGGAAGCAGCGCTGTTTGGTTGACCATGTGCCACTGCCAACTCCTTGCCACTTAGAGGCAAGAGAGAAAGAGAGAGAAAGAGAGAGAGAGAAAAAAAGAGTTCACTTAATTTGACGCACAAATGTCAGTCACAAGATGTTCGAGGACCAAGGTGCGTCAGTTGTTGGATCGTTGTTGCTTTTAGTTTTAAAATAACTCAATAACTAATCCATTCGGATGGTAAAGGACAGCACAAAAAGGGTTGTTGTTGTTGTTGTTGTTGCCGCCGCTTGTTTGCTCGGGGCCAAAAAGGGCTCAAAACATCAACATGTGGCAACGACGACGCAACATTGCTGCCGCTGCCGCTGCCTTGACAATAAAAATTATCATAATTATATTTAAATTAATATGCAAGGCAAAGCCAAACAGAGCCTGACTTGACCAAACGACCGACCGACCGATCTGATCAGCTAGCAATTTTCCCAGCTCGACAAATTACAGGAAATGCCAAACACAACAACAACAACAACAACAGTAGCACCATCAAAGGCATTTCTTTTTTTGGCGGGTTTCTTCAGTTCATCGACTGCAATATTAATTAGAAAATAAAACTTCATTTCACACTTGGCGACCACGCCTTTTATGAAACCTATAAATTATCTAACCTTACTCTACCTGACATTCTAAAGGGGTTACATTTTCTGTCAGAGTTGCAATCAACTTTTATCAGTCATTATTTTGAATTCGTATCTTTGACAATTTATCTTTATATGACAGTAATTCCATGTTCACTTTATTTGACTACAGCTGAATCTGAGTTTGTTTATTATTGCTACGATTCTCTTCTGTACAATATTTCTTATTTTCTTCTGATATTATTTATTATTATCTACAGCTCAATCTTTTCAAATCCAAAATTCCTTAGCAGGCTTAACATCTAAAAATTCTCGTTATTTTCCATATTGTTTGACTACTTTTTATCTATTATTTCTGTATGGAAATATTTGCTTAGGATTTATGAACTTATACTATATTCGAATATACTATTTGGCCATCTAAATCTTCCCTTTATAGATAAATTTATTTTTATATATTGTAATAAAATTTTTATAGAAAAAAACTACTTCTTTCCTTTTACTTATCTCTATCTAACTTTTGAAGTATACATATTTATAAATGTTAGCTTAACTTGGGCTTGCTTAAAATTGTTCGACGTACAGCTTTATATTTCAGGACTCTCTATACTTCAACTAGTTTTCACTCAAATTTTCGAACTTCTCTACTATTCAAAAATGTATTTCGACTTCATAAATATGACTTTGAGTTCTGTTAAATAAAACCAAACTAATGACTTTTGTTTTACTCTCGCGCAGTAATAAGAAACTTAATTTAACTAATAAACTTTAGCAATTATTTAAGTATATTCGCTCGAAAAGTGAAGTAAAGTAATATGCCGTAATAAAAGTGTAGTTAAACTACATTAGTTATTGCATAAAGTTATTCATTTGTTTATTTTGGTGCGTGCAGTTGACATTTAATCGTCAGTTTGACGAGTTCTGAGTTGACTTATGAATATTTTAATTAACTTTCATTGTCGTTTTTAGTGCTCTTAAAATTCTTGGAGATTGTTGTTGTGAATGCGAGTGCTTATTTGTTAAGCTGCTACGAGTTAATTCGTAATTCATTAGAGGAATTTGTAATTTATGCAAACTATTCACAGAGTTTTTGTCGCTCTCATTTATTTATTTATAATTTATATTGCAATTAAAAACTAATATTGTCGTCGTATGCCGATTGTTTAACATATAATTGTAATTTATGCGCATTTTAAATAGCAGCTTTCAAATTACACAAAATCACTTGGCTTTTGTTTTGGGTTCAGTTTGGTTTGGTTTTTTTTTCGGCCACATAAATTAAATAATTAAGTTAATTTCGCATTCGGTGTTCGGCAATTGGAATGGTTCAATGCATTTCGGATGCGACAATTTTACGACGCTTTTTATTATTATTTAGTTGAAGCCTTTTGCATAATTTAATTTATGCTAAACTGTTGTGTTTTATATTATTTATTTGTCGGCATTTCTCATATGGTTTTATCTCGATTCGCTCTCAGCTCATCAGTCCCAATGATAAATGGCATTTAAAATGCTCGAGTCGAAAGACAACTGAATGATTTAGTTAATTCCCTTGTTCTTTTGTTATTGTTGTTGCTTTCTTTGACATAATTAATGTTGTACACATTTGTTATGTATTTTTTTTTTTTTCGAAAGATTTCGATGTGCTTTGTATTGTATCTCAGGCCTAGGTTCGACTTTGACTTCCAGACAAATTAATTTGCCCTAATCTAATTTAGTTATTGTGTTCATCTGATTAGCTTGAAGTTTCAGTTAAATTTGAAACTGAAGAAGTTCGGGCATCTGTTGTCTGTTCGTAGACCGGTTTGAATATCGAGAAATGATGAAAGAAAAAACCAAAACCAAACTTGAGTTGTATTCAATGAACTTTTCTACCGTATTAATGACAATTAATGAGAACTTGTCGCTTAGGCTTAAATTGAAACTTGAGGGCAAAATGTAGATATTAGATCATCGGATCAAGGTGCTTTATGAGTTGAATTCCAGTCTGGCCTAAGGAAATAAAAGTCATTTGCCATAAATTTAATACATTTTTGAGCTTTTGTATGGGAGTTTCATTAGAATTAATATCTTCTTCTGCTAATCTTAAATGCTAAGAAAAGTATTGCTTATTTTTAAAATATTGTAGAATTTGTTAAACAACTTTTATTCTTAGCTATTAAAATAATGTATTTGTCAAAGATATTAGGCATTGAAATATTTGCGATAATATTTCACTTTTCTGTTTATAATAATATAATATAATATAACATAATAATAAGGATATCAGTTTGTTTATGAAAATTCTAAATAATTCCTATTATAATCTCTGTGTAAATTGTATTCCTTTTTTTGGTAAATAAACTTTTAAAGTTCGAACAAAATGCAATTTTTAGTCAGCATAAAATATTAATGCGTCCTTTTTATAGTCATACTTTAGTCTAGTCTCTTTATTAGCTAAAATATTGTATTATACAACAACACTAACTAATAAATACTTATAATGATGTTTGGCTCTGTTTACAATTATTTGAAATGCCAGTTTTTAATGCTTCTTTTTTTTTGCTTGTTGTTGCTGAATTGTAAATAATTTAATGATGCTTTTAATGCGACTAGTTTTATTGTTGTTTTCGTATTGTGTTTGGCATTATTATGATTAGTAAAGCAACAACAATGAACAATAATTACAAAAGCGATTTGCATAGCTTTAGGCAATTTTCATTATAGTTTTTAGGCCCTATGCCTACATAATGAGTTTAATTGTTAATTGTTATGGGTACTTAATTGAATGCATTAATAATACAAATACCAAATGATTTATTTATGCACTCAAAGTAGTGGTGAAGGGAGGGTGGGTAAGAAGGGGGGAAGTGAGTGAAGGGGTATCATATGTAGATTAGAGCCATGTTATGTGGCTGACATTTAGGCCCCCGTTTCAAGTCAAATTAAAAGCAAATAAAAGCCAAAGACAAGCTATGGAGCATACGTAAATGGTTGGACAGCGATTTAGATAGCAATAAAATGCAGCTCGCTCACCTCTTTGAACTGCACATGCTCCATTACCAATTCAGAAATCTTGGCTTGAACAGCAGCAGCAACAACAGCAACAACGACAACAGCAACAACTACAACAACAGCAGCAACAACAACAACAACTGTGGAACATGCAGCAACAACCACGTCGACAACATTAGAGAAGTCACGAACTTGCAACAGCAACAGCAATAGCAACAGCAACTACAACACAGCAGCTAAATTGTAAACATAAACAAAACATTTATGACTATTTACAGTTGAGCAGAGGTATACACAACAAACACACACACACACACACATAGATACTCAGCACTAAGAACTCTGAGCACATACGTGAGTTGCTGCTGTTGCTGCTGTCGAAGTTCAATGAGTTTTTGGTGTGAAAGGGTCAATTGTGTAAATAATAACGAAAGAACTGTGAACAGCAAATAACAACAAAAAACAACGACAACCCAAAATCGTAACTTGTCTATCAGCTCGAAGTGTGCGAGGTAAAAGCCCATAAAAATATCTCACGCATATATAGGAAAAGCATTTGCGATAAGCTATGCAACTAAATAAACAGAAACCGATACAGCAACAGCTACAGTTTGAGATACAGATACAGATACCGAGATACAGATACATATATCTGTAAGAGTGTAGATACATACAGTGCACCACAATTCGGTGGATTGCCGCTGGTTTGGTGGGTTTCAACTGCACCAGACAAACTGACAGTCGATTGGTCTGACGATGCGACGGGTTTTTTTTTTATGATGCAATTAAATATGGTGTTTAATGCATTTGTAAATAATAATAATAATAATAATAAATGAAAAGCATTTACTGCATGCAATCATGATAATGAAGTTGAAGTTTGACTGCACGAGTTGTTGTTGTTGTTGTTGTTTTTGTTGCTTTATTTGCCTACAGGAAATAAAAAGTGTCATAAAAACTGTCATGGCTGCCGCATTGGCCCCCCTTGTAACTTCCACTTCTCCCTACTGTTCACAGTGCCCTTCTCCATAAATGCAGTTGAATTATAGCGCACATATAAGTTTAACTGTATCTATATATGCTGATCAGACGAAGCGGGGTAGGGGGAGGTTAACTGGCAGCTGGTTAATTTTCGGGCAATTTCAGTTTTTGTCTTTATTTTTTTATAGCCACTGTCGATTTTCATTCAACATTAGACATTTTTATAATTGAGCATTTTATGACATTTTTATTGGCATAAGCTAACTGTAGTTTAATGTTTTGTGTGTTTTTATTTTTTTAAGTGCTTGCTAATTGATTAAAAGTGATGTTTCTGGGTTATTTAGCAGCCAAATGAATGCAGTACATATTGCCATCGATTTTATAGAATTTATGGAGAAAGCCTGAAAAAGGCTAATAAAAATATTGCTTTTAATGTTTTTATTTGAGTGCTTAGGTTTGTTATACAATATTATCTACTTTAAAAACACGTTTTTGAGGCAAAAGTATTGTTTTAATTAAAGACCTTGGTGTCTAAGCTCAAAAGTGCTTAAACTTTAATATCGATCAGCAGCTTAAATTGATTTCTCAATATGTATTTAACAAGTTTTTCCAAATATTAAAATATTCCTAGAGCCTTACAACTCATTATGCTTAGTATTATCTCTGCACAAATTATCTTTAAATTTTTAAAATGATTAAACTGTACATATCTCCGTAAAGTTAGATATGTTAACTGTTACAATTGATGCAAATAGTTTTACAGCTTGTGAATCAATTTCGTATTACAACTTGTAAATGTTGCATAAATTCATAAATTTCTAGATGATCCTTAAATAAAACTTAAATCCTACTTAGTCGAACAATTTATCAGGCTTATTTGGTATTGTAACAGAGCTGCACTGCAAGTGCATTCAATTTTCAGATTGAACTGTCTTTTAATGCTGCTGCTCAGCGTCTGATTGCCTTATTTTGCATATCCTGGCAGTCCCCCCCTTTTTTTTTTTTTGTTGCTGTGCATATGTAATGTAAGTGTGTGTGTGAGTGTAAGTGTGTGTTGCAGGCAAGCTGATTGCATAATGCCAATGCAAATAGAGCAACAACAACGACAGCTGAGGAGGAGAGATGCAAATGTCGAGAGACAAAGAGAGGGAGAGAGAGAGAGTGCAGCAGAGACCGGTCGAGCAATTGATTTGCTGAGACGGGTTCACACAGGGTTTCTTTTGACAAATGCCGAAGCAGTAGAAAAAAGTGTAGAGCCTTTTTTTCTGCATTATACAAGAAGAGAGGGAGAGAGAGGGAAATGGGTTAAGTGCGCTGTCAATGAGGCAACTTAAAGCGCAGCAGGCAAACCCAAGGCTTAATGTCACATAATACTCAATCAAATTAACGTTCAAGTTGATGCAAGTAATTAAATCTAAAACTAACAATTGACTTGTCAAACACGCACACACTCGCATAGGGTAGAGAGTGTACATAATGCCAACAATTTTCATATTAATTTTCATAATTTTCCAATGTTGACAACAGAGTAAATATGAAAACACGTAAGCAAACATCAAGTTATAAGCGTAGAATAAACGATGATAAGAGGGTGGGGGGAGAAGAACGTTGACAGCGTCGCAGCTGGAATAGAAGGAAGAAAACAGAAAAGTGGAAAATAAAAACAAAAGGCAAAAAGGCAGTGAAAAGGATACTTTACGAGGGGGGTAGGAAATTCAACACTGAGCTACAGGAGACACTGGACAATGGACATTGGACAATGGACAATGGGCAGTGGACACTTGTTGGTCAGAACGACAACCTGCTGAGTGTCTATGTGCGGCAATTTGCCTAATAACCCAATCCCAGACCCAAACACACTCACACACACACTCAGGCTAGACAAGCAAGCCAAAGGGGGCGTGGCAAGTGGTGTGTGGGTGTGTGCTTACCGCCTTTGTGGTTAGTTTGAACTGTTGACTTTGCGGTAAGCACTTTAAATTGATTAAGTTGAACTTGTCTAGTGTTGATGTCGCTGCAGTTTGCCGCGCTTTTGCGGTTTTCTCCCCACCCCCACCCCATCCCCACTCTCTTTTCAACAAGAAGGAAAACGTACTTAATGCCAAAAGCTATGGCTGCAGCTGCTGTTTTCTGATTAATTCATGGCCTTAGTTTATGTCGAGTGCGCACTCAAATGACGTGTAAAATGCCAGCGACGACTCGTGAGACATTTAAGCACTTGAATGCCAAAAAAAAAAAAACAACAAGAATATAAAAGTAACTTTGTAGCAATTTTGCGACGTTTAAAAGGCTGTTGCAGCTTTACTTCAACACTAAACTACAACAACAACAGCAACAACTCGAGACAACAGCAACACCAACAACAAGAACTGGAGACTGTCATTCGCGCGGAAGCCTTGGCAGAAAACTTTCCCAAGTCAAGCGTTGAAATTAAACTTGAGCGCAAAATGCTTCAAGAAAGTTACAAGTCACACGACAAAAGGCAAACGCCTTAAGGGCCAGGCAGGTGGTGGGGAATGGAAACGGGAGTAGAAGGGGGCGTGGCATTGTGCCGTTGTCGCCAACAGGCCAAAAATTAATTTCAATATCAAGAAACAACCAAGAGAAAATCCTTAACTTTCAGATAACTCTCTCTCTCCCTCTCTCTCTGTCTCTCTCTTTCCCTATTACGTGCAATTTCTGCAAAATTTTCTTACATGACAAAGAAACCAGGAAAATGAAAAGAATGAAAATCTATAAGGAAAAATTCAAGTAAAGCTGCTTGTAGTTATATGAAAATACTTTTAACAAGTGGAAGTTTGTGTGCCTCAATTTAAGTTTTGCATCTTTCTTGTGGTTCACAATTTTATTTACACTTGCCATGCCCCATTTTGACATAAGTTTGTGTCTCAAATTGATATAGGGACAACTTCACCACAATCCTTGCTTGATAAATGGAAGGCTGGAGGAGACACACTCCTGTCTGTCATGACAAACCACAGGCAGAGACCTCTTCAGTGCAATCATGCTAAAAATGCCACACAAAGAAGGCTTAAATTGAAGTTTGGCAGCAGGAGCAACAGCATCTGTCCAGGAATTGTCCAGGGAGAAGACCGCAGATCAGACTGTTCTGGCATGTGGCCTGAAATCATATCAAAGTGTCAATGTGCGTGCAAAGGAAGCAACCAATATCTTCCTCTATCCATCTCATTCTCTGATGAGACAGCAGTCAGTGTATAATGCCCAGCAAAACTATCAACTGGCAGTTTGGTTGTGTTTTTGTGGTCATCTTCGTCTCCGGATGCCCCTTTGTGTTGCATTCTCGTGTTGCACTTTGCATTTGGGGAGTTTAGACCCCAAAAAAGGCTGCATTAAAGGGATCATCTGTGTGTTTCACATCTGCGACAATGTTTGTATCTGGATATCTTGATGACAAGTAGAGAAGTCGTTAATCTAAGCCAGTAAATGTACAGTGAATGCTTGATAAGCTGCACATGAAGTTGTAAAATGAACATTGAGCAAATGCTGAGCAGGGATAGAAAATATATGAAATTTAAATAATATAATTACTATAAATAAATGTTTATGTACATGGTAAGGCTGGAAAGAATGGAAAAATAACAACAAATAAATGAAAATTAAATAAATGTATTATTAAGTGTTAAATGCTCCCAAAATATGTATTTTTCTACACAGTCTCCTCTTTATTTCGATCTAAAAAAGATTCTATAGAATTTATACCATAACCTTCCTTATCAGTTGTATTTATCGGACATAATTTTTAAATATTCCTCTGCATATTCTTCTCCAGATATTGATCAAATACAGCACTTAGTTCCATTCTTTAGATCCTTATCAAATTCATACTTAGAGCCCAGCCTAGATGAGGGAAAGATTGGATGCCTTTTGTTGTTTTCAGCAGGCACACTGTGTGCTCTTGTCCTGATTCCCGCGCTCAGCTGAAATTGCAATTTGTGCACTTTACGCTGCCAGTTGAAAATTGTGTGTGTGCACACCCAAATACACACACAGACAAACACACATGCTGACACTGTAACATTGCTGCAGTCTGGGCCTCAGTGAAATTGTATCTTTTGCCAGTTTTGTGGTGCAAAGGCTGGAGTATCTGCTAGTCACCGTTGCCATCGAAGTTGTTGTCGTTGTCGTAGTCTCTGCGTCGCCTGCAACATGGTTGTGTGTGTGTGTGAGTGAGTGTGTGGCACATAGTTGCTTCTCACTTGAAAAAGTTGCTCATTTTTACACACTTTATTTTTGGTGCAACGACTGGCAGTTGCTGTTGTTGTTGTTGTTGTTGTTGCTGTTGTTGCTGTTGTTGCTCTTACAACTTGGAACATTGTTTCAGCACTTAAGCGACATCATGCGCACAACTAGCGAACGAATGGAAAGATTGAAGGAGCATCGAGTCACTTTCATGCCCCCCCACAGCGCCAACGTTCAAATGTTTAAACAATGTGGGCACATACATATACAGATGCACATACATTACATATGTGTATCTATATTAGGGTTCGGCTTATTTGTATAAGGGGAAAAAAGTGCCTGAATTTAAAGTCTTAGGATCCAAAAATAACTATTTTAATAAAAAATAATAAAATGTACAATTTCTATCCGATTCGATAATCTTAAAAGTCCTATTAAAGAATACTTTAAACTTGTATTTTCAGGCGCTCCTTAAAACGTTATTGAATCATGCTAAAATTGTACATGTCCTGAGATCCTAAGTAGCAGTACTTTCGTTAATAAGCCGAACCCTAATCTTTATAGATGGCTGCAAAAGCAATCCCAAAAAAGCAAAGTAAACTGAAACGAAACCCAAGTGCAATCCCACTGCATGTCGTCCCCACGTTTCCGTATGTGTGTGTGTGTGTGCCTTTTGTTTGAAGTTTGTCTTCGAATGGAAAACTTTTGTGAAAATTAATTACGAATTCGTGAGGTCAATCGTTTTTCGGTGATAATCGAGTGGGTGCCAAGCGTTGCACAGTGCAGGTTCCCTCTCTCTCTTTCTCTCTCTCTCTCTCTCTGTCAAGGAAAGAGGCGAGGGAGAAGGGACAGTTGGTTGGTTGGTCGAGCAATCAGGTTGTTTAAATGCGCTTACAACGTACAGAGGTAGGGAAGGGTGCATGCCACGTCTGTGGCACCATGCTGTGTGCGGTCTGTGCCTGCAACTCTGCAACTCTCTCAGCATCCTCGGGGTTTTTTTTTTTATGGGTTGCCTGCAACAGCGTCTCCGTCGTCGTCATCATCATTGCTTTTTGTTTATAATTTGGTAATTTGCAGTTTTGTCGTTGCCAACGTCGACGTCGCGTCGTGCCAAAGATTTTATAATTTTTACTTACATTTTCGGTAGCTGCAACTGCTGCTGCCTTTGCCACAGCCACAGCTTTTGTTGCTGTTGTTTTTGTCTGTTGCAAAAACTGCAGCATTTTGCATAATTTTCCATTTAGCTGTTTTGCGTTGCTGCTGCGTGCCTCGACTTGCTGCAAGAGTCGTGAGGCGTAATTAAAGAGTTTATTTCATGATTTGCGGCTTCCATTCTCATAGCTCCTGATGGGTGGCCAACTTGATTTTCCAGCTGAGCGTCTTCGTTCCACAAAAGATGCCTTTAAGCTATTTGGCTCTTTGACGTCGTCGTCGTCGTTGTCGTCGCACTCGCAGTTGTCAGCCACACAACATCCTCTATTTTGCTATCCCAACCTTCCCCCCCCACCTCTTTATTGCCTGTTATCCTTTGCTTTGCCAGTTGATGCCCTAAAGCACAATTTTGTCTTGGGTGTCTGTCGCCTGTTTGCTTTGCTTTATTGAAAAGACATCCTCGACAGCACTAATTTTAACTAAATAACTCTGATGACTGACTAAAGCTGTGGGAGAGGACGGGTTAGAGACTGGGCTTAACCTTTGTTTAACCTTTTTTAACCTTCTGTCCAAAAAAAGGAAACATCAATTTCATATTTTGCATGCCAAAGCCTGCCAAAGTTCTTGCCCAGCTAATCACACATAATCCAGCAAGCAAACCATTTTTGTGGCCAACACCAAACGTATGTATATTTGTTTAGGCCCTGGCCAAAATGCGAATATGTAAAGTAATAATAATAAAAAATAAAAATTCAAATAAAATAAAAAATAAATAGAACTACAAATATTTCAAATGCTTGATCCTTTAAAGGGCTTGTTTGTATATATTTAATATATTCCACGCACATTTGGCGTCAAAAATTCAACATGCATGCAAGGATTTCCCCTTTACCTCTAACCTTTATTTTCCTTCTCCTTTCCCCCTTCCCCTTCCCGGAAAGTGGCTTTAATTAAATGAAATCTCATGGTTTTTGTGACGCTCGGACTCTGTGAACATTGTGGAGTCCGTGCGTTGACTCCTTGCTACACGTTTTACAGTTACACGCACAACTATGCGAGGACCTCATCTGCGTGTGTGTGAGTGTGAGTGGGTATGTGTGTGAGGGAGGGATGTATGGGGAGGAGTTTGGGTTATTGCCAGAAGTCTAACACATTCAAAAATTGAAAAACCAAAATTTAAGCTGGACAGCTTTTTGAATTTATGACCAAATGGCATACACACACAAACACACACAGATACACATACACATATAGACACATAAATAGTCTGGTTTACGCATGGGAATTGCTTTCTAAGGGTATGAGGAGTTATAGCAGGGTGCGTAACCGAATTGGAATTATGTGGGCATTACAGACACGCACACACACTCACTGTAACACACACACACAGACACACACACACTCGTGGTTATGTCATGTGAATGTACCATATATTATTATAGCAACATCTCGGGGAAAAACTTTGATGAATTGCTCAGTTTTTGCATGACTGAACTAATACAGAATAGCTAAGCGTAAATGAATGCACTGAATACAATGAATAATGAACTTTAAGAGTTCCCCCAATATAATCTGAATAGATTTCATGCATTTCAGTTGAAATATTAACTAAACTAACTAATTATTCACATAAAATACAATATTAAACATTCTTGAGCTCAAAAACAAAAAGACTTACAAATATTACCTATAACTAGGATACATGAGAATATATTCTATAAAAACGTAGTTTTGAAACTTATTTATTTATAAAATAGAGAATTAATTTGATCAAAAATTATGGTAAAATATCAAGACGCTTAAGAATGTGTTTGATGTTTGGACTGATTTGTTTTCAACATATAAAGTTTATGAGAAGAATACATTCTTAAATAGTAGAATACATTCTTAAATATTTGCAACTCTTCTTTTATTTTATTCGCCTCTAAATCAACCGAATTAATTACGAGAAATATAAGCAAACAGTTTCAATATTAGTTTCTATTGTGAATGCAATACTTTTACTTATTATTTTAACCTAAAATACAAAATCTGGCTTAAACACAGTTAAGACTATTTCCTTATTTATTTATGAATAGTTTCAAATTTGCTCGAGTGCTTAATCTCAGCTCAATTTTGGGCAATTTTCATTATGTTCTGACCACTTTACAACTGAATTTGTAGGCATTTCCGCTGGGTAAATCTTTCGGCCCGCAGGTATTTTGCATTTTTGGACAGAGGACACTCTCTTTGTCTCAAAAGAGTTGTTCGAGTTCGAAGGATTCTTTTGCTCTTTGTGTTCGCACGCATAATGTGACACGTTTCGGGGTTGTTTTCTAATCCCAAAACGTAGCAAAAGATACACACAATTCAGTCTAGGTAGTCCAGTGTGAGTGTGAAATGAAGCAGCAAAAATTGTTTGTGCTACCTGAGAGTGTGTGTGTGTGTGTTTGAGGTACCAGCTGTAAGTCCAGGAGGCCACACAATTATTCATATATGCAAGCGAGGCTGCAATGTTTTTGGCTACTCGATTGGTAAGGAAGTGTGTGTCGGTGTCGGTGGCAGTGGCAGTGGCAGTGGCAACATCAGCATCATTTCACTTTGCATTATGTAAAACATTTTCACAGGCGACAAACATTTGCATGATTAACCATAATTGAAAATGTGAAAGCGGCAAATGCTAAAGGCAAACTGACAGCCTGACATTGAATAGAGACAGAGAGAGATGCCAACGAATATTAGGAAGTCAGTTTCCAATCAGTGGGTCTCCATTCAATTCAATTTATCTACGCAAGTCAGGCAGGACTCCACACTTCTCCATCCTCTTTCAGTTTCCCTCCCTATATATCATTCGCTTTTTCTTTAGCCATTTCTTTCATTGCCACCTTTAAGATGGCTTTACATTTCGTCAACTTGTTGTAGTGTTTCTTCTGACAGCCACGCCCTGATTTGGATTTGCTCTTTAACCTTACACGTTCTGGGGAGGGATAGGGATGGGGATGAGAAAGGTGAAGATGAAGGGGAGGCAGGTTGAAAATTCTCAGTCAATAGGCTTAACTTTACAGCATTGTTAACTGTAATTTGAGGCACTCATTCATAATTGAATATGGCAAGTGCGGCCAGGAAGCTGCCACAGCACCAGCTCATTAATGTTGCAAAGAGAGGAATAGAGAGATAGAAAGAGTGATGAGAGGAGGGAGACAGAAGGAAAAACTCAACTCTAGACCGGGTAATCATTCAACTAAAAAACTCGTACTCTTCTCGGCCTTTTGGCCTTTGTTGTTGCCTAATGTGCGGCTTCCTGTTTTTACGGTTTTTGCTTTAATTAGTTGATCGCACGTGATATGGAACTGGCATTCGACCTACAGCTCCTGCTCCCTTCTGCCAGCTAACCAATGTAAGTGCTTTAAGCCTTTAATTTGCCGTTGGCCATTGTTGTTGTCGTTGTTGTTGCTGTTGTTGTTGTTGATATCTTTACCCGCCTCTTCTGCCTTTGGCCTGTTATATTAGCACTTGTCTAGCTTTAAATTGCTTGTAAAGATTATCTATAGCAAAACTCACACTCAATTTGCGCGTCTATTTTAGCATATATAATATAATCTGTGCAAAATCTTAAGTAGCTTACAATGAGGAACGTTCCAACTGGCTTGCCTTTGCTTGTTTCTACCCTATTCCTAACTTGGCCTTGCTTTGCTTCAGGCCATGATTGAGGTCGGTTGACCAGGCCGCTCTCTGCTTGTAAGCCAAAAGATACATAAATTGCAGGCGTGCACAGACAAGGATACATGAAAACAGATACATAGATAAATATACACACATACTACGAATACACGAATACTTGTCTACATATACAGTTAGAAAGCGCATTTGACAAAATGGCCGTCGGCTTTTGGGGGCTACTAACAAAAGCTGCACAGCTGTTGACGACAAATCTACAAGCGTTCGACTGAAATAACAATAATACAGGACACATACACTTGCACAAACTCTTACACACACGAAACATACACACAGTTGTTACTTCCGCTTCATGTCGTTGTCACTCTGTCTGTAGTTTGCCTGGAGACCCTGTACTTTAAAAACACAAGGTGTCTTTAAATGTTGTCAAAAAACAAATAAACATCAATAGCTTGGTATGTATGTTGATCTATATCCAAAGCAAATAGAAGTTACCAGTTATTAATTCGAAATTGTGAAGTAATTTTAAAGTTATCCAAACCTCGAAGAACTGGATCATAATCAGAACCCTCTAGAATCCGGTTCACGAACAGAACCACTGAAAAAAAAACTTTTCCAAAATTTTAGAGATTTCAGCCTCAGTTTTTGGCACATTTCATATAGACTATAGTATCGTGTCTGTCTGTGGTTTTTATAGAATAAATACAGGGTCTCTTACAGTCGAGTTCTCTTGATGGTAGCCCTTGCTACTGTTTGTTGTTGCTGCTGCTGTTAGTTTGTAATTTGATGCGCGCTTTTAGTTAATTGTGGCAGCAGGACATGAGCATTGCCTATGTCCAATAACTAAGCCCATATGTTGTGCACACACACCCACCCCCCTCACATACACAAATTCCCACACACACACACACACGCAGACTACAAATAGTCGCTAGTTAGAGTACAGGACATGACCGCTTAAGTGACATTTGCCGCAGTTGTTGTCCTGTCTCTCTTTCCTTCCCATTTTGCCTCCCTATAGACCACACATGCGACTCATATTTCTCGGTTTTGGATAACTCTGTTTAAGTGGTGTATCTGTCTATATCTCTCTGTGTATGTCTGTGTATGTGTGTGTATTTGTGTCCTTTTGGCCACTCGAGTTTCGCATATATTGCACAAATATATGTAAGTATTTAAGTTAATTAATTTTGTGGCCAATTCCCTGCCTCACTCTCTTTTCACATGACATGACTTTGATTGGGCTTATGATTGACAAGTGATATGCAATTTTCAGCTACATTTTGATTAAATCCCAGCAGTGAGCCATAATATAATATAGTATATACAAACCATACATACACATATATTTACTCAAATGAATTTCATATTAAACTTAAATATTTGATCAATATGTGTATATTAATTTCGTTGTTTGCCGAGGAGACTTGCAAAATTGTTTTGCGTAGCAAAGTTGAAAGTTTAATTTTGTATATTGTAACGGATTAACTTTAATATATTATGTAACACCTTGACAGCATTGTATTGAGCTCTTGTTACTTCTTACCTGCATTTTCTGACTATTTTCATGTAAATTAGTAGCTTGATTTTCAATTTTCTATTGTTGACAGTTGTTTATGTTGTTGGGGATCGAATTACAGTATCAAATGTTTCCGATCGAAAGCAGAAACTAAATTTGATTGGCTTGCAGTCAACATAACTCATTGAGAGGTTTTGTCTTTAGACTTTTCCGACTTGTTTTACACTAACCTTTATCAGATTTCATTGAATTTACATAAACAGATTTTAATTCGTTCATGAAATAACTATTGAAAGGCTTTTGAATAGTATTTATATGAAGAAATTTAAAATGAATGAAAATTATTCTAAATCTAAAAATAATATTAAAGGTTCTGTTATTAAAACAAACTTCGGTAGCCTAAGCCTGCCCAATTAAAATTGGATAATTATCCAACTTATTTTAAAGCGACCTTCATCACTTTTTAAAGAATCTACAAAGTTGCTAACCAAACCAAAAATACCCTGCAAGTTTAGTATACTTCTAGATTTTAGAGATATGAATTTAATGTAGTTTTTCTGAATTATGCAAATTTGTTGAAATTTCGCCTTTATTTTTTTAACTTTTTATTTTAAAAATATTTCATTCCAATACCATTAACTAAATCCCTTATTTTTGGTGTAGAAGTAGTCAACCCTTTTTTCAGTTACAGGATACAGAATGAGGCCAAAATGTTAAGCTCACTTTACGCTCAGAAGCAAAAAGAATCTCATTATTTATTAAAACACTTTAAAAGTTACAAAATTTTACAATATTTCGGGGCTTAAAATGTTGTAATTATGCAAGGCATATGCGCGCATTTTCAACAACTTTTCAATATGCTAGTAGCAACAGCAGCAACAAGAACAACTTGCAACAATAACAACAACATCACCCCCATTGGGTTGACCCGGAATACGATGATTTCAATTGGGGTTAAAACTTATTGAAGCGCAAAATATTCAACAAGCTGCAACAACAACAAACAAGAGCTGCAACAACTAGAGTTGGGTTCAATTTGTCCATCAGTCAATGCGTAAAAAGGAAAATTAATTGAGCACCACTACAAGCAAGTACACACACACACACGCACCAACACACACACGCACACGCACACGCACACAAAAACCTATGCAAATATATATACATATATGTACATTATACATACTTGTGTTACGAGTGCGATTGTAAATTGTTTTATCTGATGCGTGGCATGTTGCATGTCAATCTGCACAGTTGCCACAAAATGCCATGCAAATTTATAGAGTACAGCAAGCTATTGTTGTTGTTGTTATTGTTGTTGTTGTTGTTGCTGTTGCTGTTAACATTCATTTAACTGCCTCCACATGCAGCCCATTTATACCCAACTTGACCAATGCTTGCCACATGCTGCCATTAGTCATCTTTGGCTAAACGCTTCTTTGAGTTTTGTATTACAGCCTTCATCTTTTTTTTGTCGAGTTTTTTATTGGCTCGTCTGTGGGCTGCGGGAATTGAGGGATGGAGGGCTGAAGGCTAAGGGAATGCGGTCCACACTGATTAGCGTTTTGCATGCGAAATGCATAAATCAAGCCAGAATTTCGACCCACAGCAGTTGCAGCATCAGCATCAACATCAGCTAAAGTTGCAGAGTTGCAGCAATTCCCAGTCCACTCTGTCCAAGCTGTTGACATTTTTATTGCACGAGAAAATAGTTTTTTTCTCTCTCTCTCATTTTATTATTATTTATATATTTCTGCGCGATTTCTTCTCGTCATAAATTTGAATTTTTATCGCAACTAAATGGCGGTTGATTTTGCGTTCAGTTAAATAAAATAAATTGTCAATAAATAAACGCTCTCGAAGTGGGCATTAAATTCAACTCAACTATTAAATGTTAAAGGAATGCGACAGGACTCTCAAGTAGATGAATCACATGTTGACAGTCTAGAATAACGTCTCGACTGTGGGATGCTGATATAATAAATCTTTAAAAAAAAATAACATAAACTAGATATCCTGTCAATAAATCTAGATTTACAATTTATGAATAACCATTAAAAGATCCAAACATTTATCTAGATTTTTATTCGCTATTTAAATTATTTGATAAGCGGAAAAACTTATGCTTATTTCAACGCTAATTTTCAATTTAAATGTGCTGCGTAGAGAGCAAAAGCCAAGGCTGAAAAATAATCAGGAAAAGACTTTTACTAATTGGGGGCAATGCAGAAAAAAGGGGGAAAAAAAGAAAAGGAAATTCTTTACAACAAAAAGAAAAGAAATCAGTTAAGAAAAACTGAAATTATGAGCACGAAAAGAAAATAATAATTTTATTTTACAGCAGCCCAGACTCGTCCCCAGTCCAAGTCCGAGTCCGACACCGAGACCGAGTCCCGTCCAGAACAGAGAGTCCAGTTCAGGCCATATACTGGCGTTCAGCTTGGCTTGGCCGCTTTTTCTTAATAGCCGTCAAGATTCTTGGAAAAAATATAAAGCACGCGGCGGGGCAAAGAAAAGAAAATAAGAAAAAAAAGAACCCTTTTTGCCAGGCTTAAACTTTGGTTGTGGGTTCCTCTCTCTCTCTCTTTCTTTTGGTCTGATTATGGCTGCAAAAGCGCGCAAGCGTTGAGCTGTGAAAAGGCGCAACAACAATAACAATAAGAATAACAACAACAACAGTAATAGCAATAGCAACAACGACAAGGAGCTGCAGTCAAGTGAAGTGGCGTGTGGCGTTGGCGTTGGCGGCAGCAGCGTCATCATCAGGTTGCTGTTGTTGCGGCAAAAATGCGTTCTATTTAATGTTGCATGCATTTATAGCAAATATTTCCCATGCTCAAGCAAGCTCAAGCTCTCAAGCTGCAGCCCACGCCCGCCCCCTTTTTGGACCCTGCCCACAATTGCTAATGATGCAGTTGCGCCTCAGCCATTCCCTAGTCGAGTTGCAAGTTGCAAGTTGTGTGTGGAAGCTGTAGTATGTATGGATGTATCTGCAGCAGCAGCAGCAGCTTCCTTTGGCGCTCTTGTCATTAAGCTGCGCCACATTTACAGTTCTTGCCCGTTGGCTGGAACTTGCCACAGCTCGAGTCGACTCCACTCCCTCCACTCCACTCCTCTCCACTCGAGTCGCCTCGACTTGGTTACAGCTTTTCGATTTAACTGCTGATAGCTTTTGAAGTTAGAGTAAAGTTACGTTAGTACACTTGGCGCACACTTATCTATCATTATCATCAGTAACGTACACACACACACACACACACACTAGGAGTGCGTGTGTGTGTGATGGCAACTTTTCTATTACACTGCAAACTGCACTTATCGTCATCGTCATCTGCAGCCGAAGAGAGTCAGTAGTACGTCCACTCTAATCACTATATGCATCAGCTTGATGGCATTAGTTGGGATGCTGCCGCTGCCCCATGTTGTAGCTGCCTCATGTTGCTGATGCTGCTGCTGCTGCTACTTGCAACCTCTGCTTGCCACTTGAGTTGTTGCTATCTCAGCTGATGACGACGACTTGGCCCTGGCAGCTGTTGAATCTCTTGGGCTGCCCAGTTTGCTGCCTTTTCTCCTCTATCACCCTCTCTCTTTCATTCCCTCTCTTTTCTCTCACTTTTTTCTTCAACTTTTTCTTCTTGCTGCCGTCCTTAATTTTTGTTTAATGCCAGTTTGTGTTGCCAAACGGCCGAAGGCCTGGTTTTGTATAATTTTTTGTTATGAATTTGCTGGAAAATTGCAATTTTATGTGCAGTTTGTTTGCCGTTGCCGACGACGTTATTAAAATAATTTAATTGCTTATTAAATCATATTTCTTAACCATCCTTCATCTCAATTTTTTCTCTTTTTTCTCATTTTAGGTAAGTTTCTTGGCATCATTTTGCTGATCTGAGCCGCATCTAATTACTTTGTTGACTCTGTGAAAACTGTGCAGCACAACTTTATTAAGATTGCCGCATTTGCTGTCAAATTAAACGAAATTTACAATATACCGTTAAATTGCCAGGTACGTTAGAAAATTGCAGTAGGTAGTCTATAAATTTTTAACTCTGAGCTCCACCTCCCCTTTTTCCTCTCTTTCTTCTGTAAAGTTAACAGTGCACCCTGCAGCATCCGATTTTGACACAATTTCACAGTCGGCTGGAGAACAAAAATAATAGTTGTAGTTGTAGAGGTAGAGAAATGTAGTTATACATAGTTATGTATTATGCATCTAAAAGTTCTCGCTATTCGCAGTTTTAGTTATTTGTAAATACAACCATTGAAATCATCCCTTCCAGGCTCATGCCTCAATGCACTTTACTCTCTGAAATAGAGAAATACGAACTATTTGTTATTGTTATTGTTGCAGGGATCCCTTTTCAACCTTGCAACTTACAACTGCAACTGGTTTTTTATGCATGCTGCACTCTTGAAATCGAAAAAAGGCTCACAGCAAATGTAAACGCGAAAAAAAGAATAGAATTCGTTAAATCAACTTTGTTTTATGTATAGAATCCCGGGGCGGAGGAGGTGCCAAAAAATCCGAAAAAATTGCACAGCTCCAAAAACGAATCCTAGTCGATGTTTAGATGCACTGGAATTTACACTAATCTATCGAACTTGACAGTTAATTAAAGTATCTTGTAGATGCAATTTCTCTGAGATGTTTAGTTATGAAATAGAAATTAATAAAAGTTATAATCTAAGATATAACAGATTATAGGAAACACTTAAAAGATATATTAGATTACAATTCTTGAGACTCAATATTGGAAACAAGAATGGCAATAAAAGATACTTTAGATAATTTGTTAAAATTAATAGATACATACCTAAGAGATATATTTAGTTATTTAAATGCGTTGGGTTTTCATTTGAAATTATACAAATTTGCATACATTTATTGAATGTCTAAAAGAGACAACCAGCGAATTCAAGGAGCTCGTTAATTACAGCAAATATCTGCAAGATAAATTTAGCTACAGCTACAGATAAATTTAGTATAAATAATTCCACAAATACCTAAAGTAATTAAAAATTAATAATTTACATTTCCGTGAATTTGAGAAGTCAAATTCCAAATTCCACGAAACTGTTTAAATAAACAATTTCGCTATTGACATTTAACGTTGGTCTAAAATTTAACGACCTTGTTGAGAGCTAGTTGGTTCAATTTAGATTGGAATTCTTTAGCTTATTTTTGCCATATGATTAAGGCAGATATAAATTGCGAGCACAAATAAAATGCAAGCAGCATCACAAAATTGGTTACTAAATCGTTATGCTTCGCTTTGATGCAAATACAACAGAGATGAAGGCAGAAAAAAAGAAGAAAACGTGAATTAGAAACTGCTGTGGAAATGAAGCAGAGGTATAGTCATAGTTATGGCCATAGTTATAGCCAAAGTCATAGTCGTAGTAATAGCCATAGTCATAGTTATAGTTGAAACGACCATGACAGTCGGTTGGTCGGTCTGTGTGTCTGTCTGTTGGCCAGTTGGCTCTTCCTTGCCACAATGTGCTGGTGGGCTGGCAACTGGTTCGCGGTGTCTGTTTTGGTGGCATTGTCTTGGCCAGCCGCCGTCGACGTTGCACGCTGCAAGTTGCAAGTTGCACTTGGCGCTGCTTTTGGTTGTGCCGCCTTTTGACCATTGCCATGTTGAGCTGGCAAGCTGCCTGTTTGCCTGCCTGCGTGTTGTGTTTGTGTTTGTGTTGTGTTATGTTCTGTTCTTGTTGCAACGATATATTAAAAAACATTTTAACAAGTTGTGTGCATTGTTGCGCTGCATGTTGTACAATAGTTGTACATGCTTTTTCCACATGTCCATTTGACCTGATTCCCTACTGTGTGTTGCAAGGCTGAAAAACAAAAAAATCATCACATTTTTGTTTCAGTTTTGTTAAGGGAAAATGCCGCAAATTAATAGCTCACATCGCTTGCAAACTCAATCTAATATTCCGACCTAAACAAACATTGTGAAAGTGTCAACAGTTGTGAATATGTTTGAGGCTAAGCATTTGTGTAAATATTTTTGATAAACTGATTTCAAGACACGTTCTTCGGGGTGCTGCTAATTTTCAGCAACAACAACAACAACAGCAACAACAGCAACAATATGCATGTAAATAAACAACAACTGCAAATGTTGACAACAAACAAAGTTCCTTTTTTTTTTTTGGTTTGCAACCACCAAAAGTGAAATTTGTTGACCTTCCCTCTCTCTGTCCCAATCTCTCTGACTCTTCGACTAACCCTAACAATAAATATGCATTTCAAATGATTTTCTATATGCCCAGTCTTTCAGTCTGTCTTTCCGTCCAGTTGTAGGCATGTCCAGCCATCAATACTTGTCGCCGTCTCTAATGCACAAATCCTTTGCACCCCGCGCGTTCCGCGTCGACTTCATTTATTTTCTGTTTAACAGCATTTAGGGATTTTCATGCATTGTATTATTGCTCGATTCCAGTTTTGCACACCCCAAAATTATACACACACACACACACACACACACACACACAGAGTAGAATAGGGCTAAGGGAAAGGGGGATGATTAACAATTTATTGTACGTCTGGCAGTGTTAATGCCCTTTCCCATTTGAATCTTTGGACATGTATAAATGCGTTTGTCATGCCTAGCAAAAAAGATTGAGACATGCTTATTGGCTTAATTATAATCGTGTCAGGTTTGGGCAATAATTATTAATATTAACCAATTTATTAAAAAATGAAAAAATGAAGAAAATAAATAAATAAATTAAAAGAACATAAAAATAAATAAAGCATTTGAATAAAATAATAGCAGATTAATAAAGATAAATAAAATCAAAAATATATTTGTTGAGTTCGTGTTGCTATAACTAATGTTCGCTACTCGCCAGAGTATTTGCTATTCTACTTCTGAAACAATTTCAGATTCTATTTCTTTGATTGTTATCCTTGCTATTGTTTCAGCCAACGCCAAATAATCCCTTTCAAGTGCACAAAGTCCTTTTTCGAGCCGCAATAATATCGTGAGAGGCCTTTAATGATTTGTCTATGGATTAATTTGGCCACACGAAACTTTTAAAATACCTTTATTTATTTGATCAAATTGACCACATAAAAAAACAAAAAAAGGAAAAACTTTTACGACAGTTGCAAAATATTTTCTAATTTGAACAAAGAAGCGAAAAAAAAGAATGAGAAAGTCAAATGGGAAAATTTTTTGGTTTAAGTCGGCCGAACAAATCAGAACTAAAAAAGTCAATTTATAGCACGAGCCCACAAGAAGGAGAAGTAAAGCTGAAGGGCCAATGTGGCATCAAGTTGCCAATAAATCCGTAACGAATCCTTTGTCGAAGCGGCAACAGCAACATGGGGCAGGCAACACGAAAGGATCTACGCTTCAATGCATTTCTGATGGACGTATCCGAGCGTAGCATATTGATGGCAACTTTTGCGCATTTTACGGATATTGCACAATTCCTTTGGCCCACAAGGGCAGAAAGCGTTGACTTTTAATGCGACGCGGTACATGAAAGAGACAGTAACAAAACAGAGAGAGTGAAAGAGAAAGAATTGAAGGGAAAGTAATATAAAATCAGGGAAAAATGATTAATTATCCTGCATTTGGTTAAAAAAGGCGTGAGTTGGCTTCTTCTTCACTCCTCATCTATTATTTTATTTATTTTTTTGGCATGTCCTTGATTGTTGCACAGGCAAAACACTTTTAATTGGCTTTTGAGCCATCGACAAAGTTGCTAACCGTTCGTTGGGCTAATAAAGATTAATTGTTTTTTAAAAGGAAAAATGCAATCGAAAAAAAAACTGAATATAAAGAAAAGTGAAAGAGGAAACAAACTGTAGACAGTCAGGATATGGGTATGCCAGTTAATCTATGTCAACGCACCACAGTACGCACTCAATTGGAAGATTAAATGCACCACCCTCGGTGTGGATGCTTCCTGTGCCCAGCTCCGCTGTCCAGACTGTTCAGACACTTTAATTTTATGTTTTTACCATTTTTGCCGCCATACAATGTGTTATTGTGCCTGGTAACAATATGGTGGTGTCCTTGGTTGCCACAACCCACATAGTGGCATGGTTATACGGTGGATACGTTGGATACAGTGGCTACCGATTGCCCTCCACATTGCCACATTGCGATTCAAATGCGCCGCTCATCCATTTTTGCGTATGAATTGCAAAACGCCGCACATATTTCACGTTATTGTTTGCCTGCCTGAAACTGGAACTGGAGCTGGGACTGAAACTGGGCGATGGCAATGGCCAAGTCGTTTGTATCTGATGAAGGTGGTGCAGAGTGGGGAGTGGGAAGTGAGGAGCTGGGGCAGCTAGCAGGTAACACAGCCTTTACCCTCTACAGACTGTGGCAACTGACTCTCTGCCTCTGCCATTCCAAGTCGTGCCACACATTTGATATATGTTTTGGTGTCGAGCATGAGTTAACTGTGTCACAGGCATCGTAAATTTTCGCAATGTTGCACAGAAAGAGACAGAGAGCGAGAGAGAGAAAGGTCGAGAGAGTTAGAGAAAGGGACAGCAGACATAACCCTGCAACAGTTCTGAAGCTGGAGTTTGAGTGAGTGCATTGAAATTGCTAGAAATAATCGTTAAATGATGAAGTCTTCGTTTGCAACACACACACACACAAACACACACACACATCACACACTCATAACACTCATACAAACAGACACTCACACATACCCTTGTAGTTATATGAACTCCAAAATAATGACTTATGTATATTTTGGGGCACATTTTTGGGTGGCTGCGTTAAATCAAAATTTAAGCGAGGGACAGAGAAGGAGCGAGAAACGCAGAGCAAGAAAGAGAGGGTGTGACAGAGAGAGAGAGTGAGAAATGGGAAAGAGAGAGGGAGTGTGAGATGTGTCTTCATTAGCATTGACCACGTGTTGATTAATGTCTGCCTAAGTGCATGAGAAGTGCAAGAGAATTTAACAAATTTTCTTGAAATGGGTTTTCCCAAAACACATAGAGAAAGATAAGTACATAGATTATTGAGGCAGATAGAAAGGCAGATGGAGGCAGGCAAAGAGAGAGTGAGTAAGAGAGAGAGGAAGATCTAGGAAGTTGGAAAAGGGAGTGAGGTATATTTAGGGCTAATTAGCTGCAGAGCAATTGCACTTTGAAGTGGCCTGCCAACTGTGCGACTGTCAAACCAGCGGACATATCAACTGAGAGTGTGTGTGCGATGTGTGTATATGTGTGTGTGTTTGAGTAGCTGCCTGTCATGAAAAATGATACATAAAACTCGCTGCAGGCACAGCGACAAAGCCAGACAAAGAAAGAGACATATAGAGGCATAGAGAGTGTGTGGGAGAAAGAGATAGAGAGATAGCTAGAGGTATAAAGACTGAGGCAGCTGCCTTGTCAGCCTTTTGCCTTTGGGCCCTTTTGTTTTATGCCGCCGTTGGCCTTTGTTGTGTCGTTTGTCTGCCAGCTGAGCCGTAAGGGGAAATATATACACACACACACACACACACACACACATATTAATATATATTTATATATATAGAGTATAATTTCGTTTAATGTTGTGCATTTTATTTTTGTGTAATTGTTGTCGTCTTCGTCCTTATCCATGTTTTGTGTGTCCGTATTTTTTTTTGTTTTTTTTTTAGGTTCCTTTCAATTTTTCATTTCAACTGAAATTTGATTGTGCCCCGCGTGGGGAGGATCAACTTACAAGAGAGAGAGACAGACACGAGACTGGACAGTCAATGATCCTGCCGGAATTTGTGTTCTCTCTCTTGCTCTCGTATCCTTCTCTCTCTCTCTGTCGCTCTGTGATCATTGCTGTCATATTGTTGTAGCGAGGAGCGCCACATTTTGACATGACATTCTCAAGTTTTATCTGATCGTGCGTCGTTTGCAGTCAGTTGGAAAATTTTTATGCGCCTTGTGGATGATGTGGATGATGATGGTCTGTAATTTTCATTAATGGCCTGTGGTTGAGTTCTTTTTATGGCTCACAGAAATGCTAGACGACAAGAGAACGCTGTTGGCGACAACCTAATCAGAATGATGAAATTTCAATTCCATTTCATATTCGTATATTTGTTTTTTTTCTATAAATTTGGACTAATGTGTGTGTTTATTATGTGAAATTTGAGCTACTTTGGGCATTGTGTTGATGGGTTTTGTCATTTTTAAAGTAATGGGAATGACATTGATTGGATACGTTGCTCAAGTCTTAAAGTTGTGACAGGTATGCCAAAAGAATTCGACAGTCCATTAAGGGCAGATATCGAATGATCTCAAAAATACATTTCCATACATTTCGATCTAGTGTGAAGACTTTATGTAGATCAGCATAAATCGCAGCTTGATGCCAGTTGTAACTATAACTTGGCAGAAATTGATCAAGAGAGCTTTAGCCAAGGTCTATTCAATATAGTGTATTTGTGTGTAGGTTCGATTATGGACCCCTGCTGTAACTTTTTAGCCCAACTGCCAGACTCCTGTGGAGCTTCGGAGACCGCAACGCACTTGAAAGTCATTAATCAAGACCCACTTAAAGTTAAACGCTTACGAATTGTATCGCCTCGCACGATTTCAACGATAACGATTTGGATTTCGATTTCTTCTTTTATTTATTTATTTAGTTCTTTTCATTCTTTTTGTTTTTCAATTTTTCTTCTTTCTGTTTTTTTTTTATTTTTTATTAATACAATGCCATTTGGCTTTACCGTTCCCATAAATTTTCTATACGCATGCGCCTCTGACACAATGCGCACAAAACTTCCGATGAAATCTCAATAAGCCAAATGGCTGTGATCCCCATTCCAAACTGTAGCTTCAACTTTAGCTCCATTTCCAGTTCTCCTTCAGAGATATATTTAGAGAAAAAGAGGGTGAGAGAGAGAGGGGAGGGCAAACGGAATGTAAATTTTGTCGCTTCTCTGGAATTGATTTATATCTGTGGCAGTGTCGGCGACTCAATGTACTTCACTCTACTTTATTATTCATTGGAAACACAAGTCAATGACGACCATGATGATGATGATGATGATGATAGCGATGATGATGGCAATGATGATGGCGTTGTGCACAGAAATTAAACAGAAAACCCGGCAAAAAAGCGCTCATAAAACTGTGAGAGGCAAATTCAAAGCTTTGAATTTCAATTAATTGGGACTAACCGATTCCATATTGGTAGACAGAGAGGGGAAAAAGATGAAAAAGGAAGGGAAATTGGGAGACAGTCGAGAGTTACGATTAAATGTGGACATTTTCATTTTATGGGTTAATTGCCATTGTTCGACAATCACAATCCCAATGCCAAAAAGATGCTGTAAAAATGTTTTATTTGCCTCTCTTGTGATTTATGTGGCGCGGCAAATTGAAAGGGCAACATGCAACACAGCAACAGAATCTCAATTCGAATGAAAAGCCATGACAGACAGACCGACTCAATGTGACACATTGACAAAATGCTAAAAAGCTAAATGCTAAATTGATCAATGAAAGTTGTGTGCTGATTCATTTAAATACCCTTCATTGAAAGGGCAACAAGGGCGTGCGGCAAGTATGGGAACGTATATGGCAGCAACAAAAATCCACAGTCAAGATTTTTATGGTATACTCAACTTTTATGGCACTTGAGTTAAGTTTATCTAGAAGATAGAATTAAATGTATATTGCGAAAATAAATGAGAATGAAGTGCTCAGAATTACAATTTGTACCTAAACCTAAATTTTACTACATTTATACATTAAATAAACTTTTAGATCATTAGTCAGTAAATTGAGAAGAAGGCTAAGAGGAAAGGGTTTATTTAAAGTCTTTTTGAATTTCCAATTACAGAGTATCTCAGGTTAAGTTTACTCCATAACTTTGTAACTAGCTGCCGAAGCGGTTTGTGACGCGCTTAATTGAATGCAAAATTAATATTTATGGGCAAATTGTTTGCCGAAGCTTAATTAATGAATGAGCCCAGAGAATATGTTGGGTCTGGCTGACACTTGTATACCCTGCAGTTGGTATAATAACTTAACAGGCCAAAAATGTCAGCTGCAGCTCTATACAAAAATGTGTATTCACTTCATTTGTCAGCTTTTATAGAGTAGTTTCTTGATTCCTCTGAAATGAGGGTAGAGGGTAACTTGCCATAAATGTCACTTGTTAAATGTACTTCTTAACTTTATTGAAATATATATAGAAGAGAATTGAGAATGCGCAGCGGGTAGAATTATAACAATGCCACAAGTTAATGGACCACAAATATTTTTTAAATCGCCACCATCGATGTTAATGGGTTGACACTGACAACAAAAACAATAACAACAAGGACAACGGCATGAAAAGCAATAATGCATTTATTTTTAATACACACATATGCAGATATATGTTGAGGTATTTCATATATGTATGTATATATTTTTATAAAGCATGCGGGACATCACAGCATTATCAGCAATCGCGCAATAATAATAGTTGGACTCGTAATAATAACAATAAACTGATGGAAATTGTGAAAAATTGTGAAAATAGCCATGAGAGCTGCCCAGTAAATTGCCCACCCGTCTGCATAAAAATTATAGCTGCATTTAAGTAATTGTTGCAACTGATGACAACGTTGCAACGTTGCATAGTCGCATCGCGCATCACCATCACCATCGCCATCGCCATCACCAATGGCAGTGCCAAGTGCCTGTCAGTTGCATTGACAATGAAGCGTTAAAATACGCAAAAAATTGCATGCAACTGCAGCAGAAGCAGCAGCACAGCAGCAGCAGCAGCAACCAGCTGCCGTGGCAGAGGCAAGAAGAAATAGGCAACAACCAGCGACAGCAGATTGGCAACGCAAACAGGGTTTGGGGCAAACAGAGAGTTGATCAACTGCAGCAGCGGCGACAAATTGGAGTATAGTCGCTGTGCCACCGCGTTGCAAGAGACAAGAGACAAGAGGCAAGAGGCAAACACCAACAGCGAGGCAAGAGAATGCCGAAGCAGACGAGTCATAAAACATGCAGCCCCTGCCCAATAAAACTTTATTAAACGCCATAAAAATATTTATGAAATTGGCGCAAAGCATCGTGTTTATTTGCCCCGTTGTGCATTTTAAAATAACGCGAAAATTATGCGAAATATCTCGACTGATAATGCGACCAATAACACTCGACAGCACAGCAAATAACCTGATGCTTCAGATAGGCAAATGAACAAATAAATATGTGTGTACAAGTGTATATGCATATACATGTGTGCAGAAATAACTGTTGACTTCAATGTGCATTTGATTTGTTCAACTTTTAAATTGTTTACAAAAGAGTGCGTGCTTTTGAAGCAAGTATCTGCTTCAAGTAATTTTACAGTAGCAAGAGTATTTATTAAAAAATATATCTCGAAAAAGATAAATTATATTTCGTACTTTTACGCAATATTCAAGACCATATTAAAAAGTAAATTGAACATTTGGAGCATCTAGAATTAAATCTTACAAATGCATATTCAAATTGAAAAAGAAAATGTATATTGTTTTTAGAATCTTTTGCAAATTGTTTTGTTAAGGATATTTGATGTTAGGAGTTGAAAGTTCAGAAACAATACTGTTAAACATTGCTTTTTCTTAAGCTAAACGAGGATTATTTCTTTCAAAGACATCACGAAATCAAAAATACTTAAATAAAAGTGAGATCAAATAAATAAAAAATAAATTATTTTAGAAAGAATTTGCAGGATTATTTCTAAACTTGCATTGATAAAATGGAAAGTAGGAATTTCTACGTTTTCGCTGAATATTTTCAGTTATATTTTCACTTAAGGTAGTTGAAAAGAATTTCATATTTGAAATACCAAAGAAAGTTTTTCTGTTTGGAATAATTTGGGAATGTTAAGCTTGGATAATATTGCGTAGAGTACATAATTACAGACAGTTATACATTTGCAATTTCAAAGGCATTCCAATGCGTTGAATTGTGTGTTCTCTTGGCTTTTGTAAAAGTTCATTTTGCAGCCTTGCCACGAACTGTTTGATGCACTCGCCTTTGATTAGTACTAACTCAGCGCGGGCCCAATTCAATTTTCAATTGAAAAAGCGAACAGAGAAAGCGCTAGATGAGGCATGCCCCACACACACACACACACACACACACACTCACAGTTAGACAGTGAGTTTGATAAGCTATCCAACAATTTGGGTATGCCCATTTTGGCTGTGATTGGATTGTAACCGCGGCACGCTTCGTTGCATGCCACCATAAAGGTAAAGTTACCCCACACGTTTGCCATATTTCCAATGTCGGTGGATGCAGCACTTTGACAGTTGAACGCATTTTCAATGCTTACTTATTTCATTGAGCACAACCGGAAAGGGAGGGTGGGAATGGGAGGGGTGGGGTGGGGAGGGGAGGGACATAGGTGAGAGGAGGCGGGGCAGCTAAAATTGCGTGAGTGTTGCACGTGTCTCGTGCGTTGTCAACAGCAGCAATGTGGCAACGTCGCGACACCGCGAATTGAATGCCTTGGCACAGCATGTGGCAAGGTTGTATGAGCATTGAGGACCAAGTTAACAGAGCCAAAGGCGACATCCGTGGCAGAGGCAGTGGCAGAGGCAGAGGCAGTGACAGCAACAACGGCAGCCAAATCATTTGGCACTTGCAACTGCCAACAGTTCAATACTCACACGCAATTTGAATTGACTAATCCAAAAAGCATTTCTGACATTTGCTCTCGCCTGTTACTAATGACTTGGCACTTTGCACAGCACAACATGGATCGGGGGTGTGTGTGTGTGTGTGTCTGTGTGTTGGTGTGTGGCAAGAAGAAGGGAGGTGGCAAGAACGATCCCTCCGAAACACAGGATGAATCCCTCCACCTTCTACATTCAGACTGTGGCAACCTGTGTGCGCTTCGCTTATTTTCAGCTTTGCTGTCAGACATTTGTCATATTTCTGTCAAATAAGCGCTTTTAATATTGATAGCTGGCATTGCTGCCACATTGCCACAATGCCACTGGTGCAACCAAACGCCCGCCTGGCGACTGTCAACAGGATGTTGGCTTCAGCGCGTTCCCAGAGCGAAAGCCGAGAGTCGACAGCCGAGAGCTTTACAACGCGCTCTGTGCAATCAGGCGTTTTATGTGAGCGGCTTAATGTGAATTTATTGCATTTCACTCGCAGAACTCAGAACTCACAACTGAGAACTGGCAACTGGTAACATGGCGGTTGAGGCACTGTCCGTAATGAGCCTCAAATAAGAAATTGGGGGACTCAACAATCAATAACTAATGGGTAAAGCCGCAGCTGAAAGAACTTGACTAAGGGAGACCCTGTACTGATTGTGAAAAAGCACAGACCAAAATTAGGAAAACTTCTTCATTATCAAATAACTTTATTATCCGATCGTGCTGAAATTTTTAAGACAGATACGAGTTACTGAAAGTTGTATGTAAATATACATATGTATCATAACATATTCTATATTGGCCAAAACTTAAGACTCTGGCTTCAAAATTGCGGTTGTATTTTGCTTCTGTAATTTATTACTTTGATTTAAAATGGGAACAAATTATAAGAAATCTGTTTATTTTCATAGGATATATAGGAGTCAAGTTCTAGGTCTTATAGTACTTGAGAACTAATTGATCATAGATGCATATAAAGGAATTAAACACTTTGTCAATCTTTCACGCTACTTCTGACAAACTTTATATTCTTTTCTACTTATCATGTGCAGGGTCTAAAAACGAAAGAGAACCCAATAAGTCAAGGCATATGCTCGTCTCGAAATCAGTTGAGAAATCAATGCCCACATTTGCTTGATGAAGACAATAATAATGATGATTATCACCATGGGAATGATGTGTAGTTGTAGGCTGGCCAAATAAATATTATGAGGGCATATCGCACATTTTTCATTGTTTAAACAATGGCGATAATATCGATGGCTACGTTCTGTGTCCAATCCGCAGTTGTTGCTCTTGCCTCCGATGATGATGATGATGATTTATAAGCGGCTGTTAAGTAAACTGTGGCCCCGTTTGTTTGCATAACAAATTGTAGAAAAAGGAAACAACAAAAAAATAAATAAATTATCGAGCATTAAACATTAAGCAGAAAACACGCTTAAAGCTAAATAAAAAAACAAAAAAAAAGAAACCAATGAAGCCACCTGCGCTCTTTGGGCCACCCGCTGTTCTCCCTCTCTCTCTATCTTTCTGTTGCTGTCTCTCAAAAACAAATGATATAAATTTATAAATTTTGAAAACTTGACTTGTGCACAGACCCCCAGGCATTGCCAATATTCATATAAGCATGTGAGAGAGTGTATGTGTGTGTGTGTGTGTGTGTGTGTGTGTGTATGTTAACTGGAAATGCAAAATGGCAAAAGGTCGTTGTCAGCTTGCTTTGCTGCGCAGCGTGAAACTTTTTTTTGGGCTCCATCTCTGAGAAGGCGTTCAAAATTGCAACACTTTTAAATTTTGAGTTGTGCACACCCAAAAACTGTATTACCTGGTCTATACACTTGGCCATATTTAACTACAGCAACAACATAGACAGCAACAACATCTGTTGAGCTTGGTTGGAGACGTGACTTCAATTGGTTCCAATTCAAGCATTAAATTAATTAATTTCTTCAACTCTTTGTTACAAATTGACCTTTAATGCATGTAAATAAATCAATAAACTAAAAAACAATGTTACAGTAAAGCTTCGTTTAAATAATGATTCTTAAACACTCGTCTCAATTTAAGTTCTTTTAATTGCTTTGCTGTTGTTCCCTGTTTATGTATTTAATTGCTCACGTTTTTTATAAGGAAGAATGTCAATTAATATAATTTTTTTTATTTATTTAAATCGAATTTAATTCAAATTAATACACAACTTTTTTCTTCCTTTTGCACACGAAATTTAATAAAGAACATTTAATTTGCAGCTTTTAATTTTCACATAATAAAAGTTAAATGAAACATTTTTAATTTGATTGTTGCAAAGTTGCAAATTAATAAATTTTAATCTTACATATTTTACGATTTTCGATAAAAATTTTGCTTGTATTAACAAATTTTTTATAATTAGTTTTCAGCCCGATTAAAATGTTAAAAAGCATTAAAATGAAATTATAATTAATTCAAAATTATCGCTGAAAAGTTGCACGATTTTCAGCTTGAACAAAAAAGTTTATCAAATAGAGAAAAATGTATTTAATTTGAAATATTTCTGTGAGTAAGTGCGAAATAAAATTGAGCTCTTTGCTAAAATTGAAGTAAACTTAAATCACAATTAACTTGCATGCATATAATTTGGGCTCTAAACTGCTAGCCAATTATAGACAGTAAATACAATTTGCGACTTTAATTAGAGTGAAACGAAGTGAACAGATAAATGCTTCGATGAACAGACAGGGAGACAGACAGACAGACGGATAGACAGGTATACATATTTTCAAGTGCTGTCAAATTGTTTGAAACACGTATACGCCCCAAAATTGGAAGAGTGTCTTGTCATTTAGCTTGACTTGTAATTAATTTATTGAATAAGCATTCAATTCAAGCCAAGTTGCTTTCAATTTCAGTTCGATTGCTCACACAATCGGTTTAGTTTTGTGGTTGTAAAATTTTAATGTTGGCATTCATTATCTGAACTCGAAAATCTAATTACTAAAAGTGACTGCACACCAGCAAGTTGTCCACTTTTTGTCTGTCTTACCATTCTAAGGAGCGATATGTGTGTGACCTGTTTGCCTTGCAGCTGACAGCGTTTTAAGCCAACTTTTAAGGTGGCCCAGACTAAGCAACAAAACACAGCACAGAGGATACGAGAACAAAACAAAAGCAAATAAAAACAAAAAACTTGGCCTTTATTATCTTGATGAGCGCCCAAACTATTTTACGAGCTCGACAACAAGTTAATTAGCCGTTGGTATTAAATGCGGTCCAAGGCGGACCCCAAAAACAGTTGGCTGAAACAAAAATTTCATGTTGTCAAATGTATTTTACTTTTATTCTTCGTCTTAGCCTACTTCCTATCATTAATGAAGACGCCTTTGCTCTCCCCCATCCCTTTACTGTTTCTTCTCTTCTCATCTGCTTTTGCTGTTTAATTTGATTTGCTTATTTAATTTTTATTGCTGCCCCAGTTGGCCGTTTCCTTTTAGCCAAAAGTAAAAAAAAAAGAGACGAAGACGCTTAGTGTGTTTGTTCAGCTAATGACAATAATTAAATGCTCAAGTGCGTTGTTTCGAGCCTGAGTTATGCATATTAATTAGCTGCGAGTAGCGTGTGAAAATTTTTGTCGTTATTCTTGTTGTTGTTGTTGTTGTTGCGCACCTGCGGAGCAGAGAAAAAAATTAAATAATAATAGCGAAAAAAAAAATAAAGAAAAAATGTCGAAGCAATTGGCGATGCTGTGCAAACAATTTTAATTAAATGGCAATTGCGCATACGCCGCGTGTACGCCAAAGATGGCAGATAAAGCGATACGAAAGGAAGGTGCCAGCTGACAGCTGTTTGGCGACGCCACAACGCGGCGTGTTGCAACAATCATTACAACAACAACAGTTACAGCAACACTAACAACAACAACAACAACATAATGAATTTACTTTGCCAGCTTTATTGACGCTCAATTCGATTTGGTGTCGCTTTTTGCCTGTCCAGCTCTCACAATTGTTTGACGTTTAGGCCAAAAGTCAACACGATCTACAACAACAATCACAACAAACTTAACTCGCAACACTCTTGCGCTTTTGTTGCATTTAATCTTTTCCAATTGCTCAGCGTTTAAAATAAATGAACGGGCCATAAACAAATTAAACTTGCCACAGAAACAAAAAAATAAATTTGTTTAAATGCGGAACATAATGCGTGCCGACGACGCCCACGAATTGAAAACGAATTCATTGTGAATGAAGGCAACAACTGCAACGACAACACCAATAACAACAACAACAACAACAACAAAAACAACAGCAACAGCAGCAACAACCGCAGCAACAAGTCAACAATTTATTGTTGTTGCCTGTTTGCGGTCGATGTCGATGATGTTGCATTAAATTGTTGCCCCTGCTGTGCTCTCTTGCGTTGGCGTTGCATTTTTGGGAAGATAACAACCACAACAACTACAGGCAGCAACAACAGCAACAACAACAACTGAGACTGACAAACTTTGACCCAAAAAAATGCATAGGTAATAGGTCGGAAGTGAAAGGGTTTCGATTCTTTTGCTAGAGCAGTTGGTACTTCGTGTTGCCGCTGACAGCGCCACAATTTGTGGCATTTAACTTTTACAAGAGGCGCGCCCCAAAATATTATTTATTTAAATTTGAAATAGATTTGAAGATCATTTCAAACCATGCCGCCCGTTGTGTATTACAAAGTGAATATGAAGAATGCGTGATTTGAAAACATGACTTCAATTATGATTTCATTGGAAATTGAATGCGGTTTATTGACAGCAATAAGACTGATCTTAAGTTAAGTACGCATTGTATTTAATCTTGTAAAAAGATTTCTTTTACTTAAAACTTTACATTCATATCAATTGCATGACAAATTGTAGTTATAACTAAATGTTACAAATTGAATTGAACAGTGGAAATGAATGAATGAATGATTTCAATGTTACAAATTTCAACACATAATTATAGATTGCTCATTTTCAAGAATGCTTAGAATTTTAATTATATTCTACATATATATCCCAGAAATTTCATAAAAATCTATTAACAAACATAGAGGTTATTTAAGAAACTATTTTCCATTGTGTGGAATCTTTCAAACCATTTTTTAAAATGATTTGAATCTTAATTTTAGATACCTGCTTGTAGTCGAGCATTCTCTTGGTTTATATTCTTTTTTAATTACATAAAATAAAAATCACTTCACAATGAGAGGTTCTTGCCACACTTAGATTCTGGTTTATATGGCTAAAACTCTTGACATTTGGCCGACAGTTTTATTGGTGAATAATTGCGTATGATTAAACCATTTGTATGGCCTGTCGACCTATCCATGATTGATCTACTCGATGCCAATGAAAATGAAAATGAAAATGAAATAAACCAGCTGCCAGACAAGAACAAACACTACAACAAAAACAAAAACAATAAACAAAAAATAGAAAAAAAAGGACAGCTTAGTCATACGACAATCAGACAGACAAACAGGCAGACTGACGGACAGACAGAGAGGCAGGCACATACGTCTAAGTAATTTATATGATGGCTTGTTTTTTGCTGACGTGGGAGAAGCCATGACAGGCGAGGGGAAGAGATGGGGGAGGTGTGGCAAGTCGACGTGGATTATGGCAATGATTTTTGTAATTCCCACTGTTGTTGTTGTTGTTGGTGCCACTGTTGCTGCTGCTGTTGCTGCTGCCAACCGCTAAAATAATCCATTAAAGATAAACTAAAAGCAAACACTAAACTCTTGTGCTAAGGCAAAGAAACCGCAGCGCACCCACAAGTCTGATAATCAATCATTTATCAATAAGCGACGGCACACGCCCCAAAAACTGCACTCCATATGATTGTTGTTGTCGTTGTTGCTACTGTTGTTGTTGTTGTTGTCGTTGCTGCTGCTGCTGTTGATTGGTTGCTCTAAGCTTTTAGTTTGCGTTTAACGCCTCATAGATTCTCTAAAGCGTGAAGAAAAGGGGGAGAAAGGGGCCACGGCCCACATGGGAGACTTCAGTGTGTGTCTATGATAAAGTGATATATGTGTGTGTGTGTGAGTGTGTATGTGAGTGTGGCACGCATTATACCCAGTGGTGTGCCTCAGTTTGTTGCCTGAATAACTGATAAGACGCTCTCAGAATGCCACAATTATTGACTATATATGTATGTATGTATGTATATATGTTTAAGAGTGTGCAACCGCATCAGCTGCCATTGGTTTAATTAATTTTCTAGAATTCCGATTTTGATTTGAATCTCAACAACTATTGATTTGCCCTGGAAATGTGAGGGGTAAAGAAACTGCTGTGGGAAAAACTCTTGACGCTGCTTTCTTGACATGCGGGAAGTCGTTTGATTAGAATTTATGCAACTTTTTAACAAGACTCTCCATCTATCCATCTATTTATGCAATTAAGATGAATATGTAGATACTCATAAACAATTTAAATATATTTATTTTTGCAGAAAATGACGAGCAGCAACGATGTGGCAGCCTCTGTGCAACAACAGCAGGAAAAGCGCGACGGGGCATGTGAAAATGCTAAAGAAAAAGGCAAATAAATGTTAATGCGAGAGACATTGAATTTTTACGACAGCATTTAAAACAATACGCAGAAAAGAAGTGTAAAGGAAATTGCAAAAATAACAACGAGCACAAAAATAAAAAAAGAAAGGAGAAGAAAACAGCTTGTAGAAACGTGACGTGACGCCATCTTGTAACGGTAATTGACGGCACACACGTGGATCTGCCCTCACTTCATCCACCCACTACACTTGACTTGGCCAACTAACTAAACACACACATTTAGTTGGTAGCAAAATGGCTGTTAGTAATATTGTTTGTGAATGGCTGCGAGCTCTTGGCCTGGCTCAATATGCGGAAAGTTTTCTCGACAATGGCTACGATGATTTGGAGATTTGTAAACAGGTCGGAGATCCAGATTTGGATGCCATAGGCGTTGATAATCCCTCGCATAGACACAAGCTCTTAAAGAGCATACGATCACTGCGGGAAAAAGGTGCAGCCTCTGTTTATTTTATGCTCAACGATCCAAACTCGTTGTCGGGCAGCATGGAGATCCTTTGCGAGACGCCGCCAAGCAATGAATTGGAACTTGTCCTTGCCGAACAGCTGGAGACGGACGGAGTGCGTCTGACAGCGCATCCATATTCAACACCGGTAAGTGGAAACGCATCTAAATTCATGACATACCATAAATAATGAGACTGAGGGTTGTTTGAGAACTTGTTGATTAGTCCTCCCAGTCTCCCGAGAGTCCCGTGGGCCACCCGTTGTGGCCTGCCAACTCCATCAGGAGGTCTATCAACTCCATTGATTATACATGGCTGTCCGCCCAACTCTATAGTTGCAGACTTTCTCCATTTTCATTAAACGTATCTCACATCTCTCCTTTGTTTTTTTTTTTCTATTTGGGAACTCTACTTCCTGGACAAGTTTAGCTAGCTTTTTATTACAGAATCCAATTGCAAACAAAATTGCTTTAAATTGCAGTCCTTCTCTCTCTCTCTTTTTCACTTAACACCTTTCTCTGTCTTTCTACATGTTCAACTTTGGTTTAGTTTAATTCTGTTCAGTTTCTAGACACCCACAACAAAAGCTGAATTCAAAGCCAAAAGCAAAGCCCGAAAAACTATTCAATGTCAGTTTACATACTTAAATTAAAATTCCCCGACGAGTATAGGGGTGAGAAAGAGACACTAAGAGTGTGAGACAGATAGAGAGAGAGAGTTTGTACAGTGCATGGCACCGTTTTCAAATGTCAACCTGGTCTACACTTGACAGTAAAATGGAGTACATTTAAACGGCAGCCCCGGTGGTTGTTGCCTGTCGGTGGTTCGGTGGTTCGCTCATTGCCCGGCCAATGTTGCTGCCTGCCCTGGCCAAATGGCTTTTGTGTATGCAGCTTTTGGCTCTTTGATGCCGTCTCGAGTGTCATGATGTTGCCCCATTGTTCTGAAGTCCGTCCATGCAACGCAGGACGCTTTTTGGGGGCTCTGTTTCAGGTAGGCGACATATCATGTGCCATTATGTGTACCAAAGGCACCGACGCATCGCATCGCATCGCGTTTATTTTTGGTGAAACAATTGTAGAGCCAATGTTCTTGGAACAGTTTTACTTTTATTTTATTTTATTTTATTTTTTTGGTTTTTGGGCTGCATTTAAAAAATGCCTTTAGCCTTGCTTCCTTTGCCCTAACTCTTTTTCATTTCTGTAATTAAAGTTAGTTGCCGAAAAATGACCACAACTTGAATGATTCAACAGGGAAGTTGCTGGTATCCAAAACTTAAGCCCATCTTGATTTATTATGCTAAAGCATCTCGAAGCTGAAATTATAAAGTCAACCTGCAGAAAGAATTTGCACATCAATCTTAGCAAAATGTGATTTATACATGTATACAAACATACACTATGTCAATAAATTATTTGTACGATGGAAAATATGCGCATCTTTATTTTCTGTGTCTCAAAATAGATATTATTCGTATTAAGTTTATATTGCAACTACGATAGAAATAGAAAATAAAAAGAAAATAGAAAATCGTATTTTGCGAAGTAAATAATGTGAATTTTGTTATTTGTCAACCCTAATTTGTTTAAAAGAAATAAATTCACATAAAGCAATTTAATATTGTATTTTAGTTGCTTGTGGAAGAATGAAGTTTTAATAACTATAACTACCTAAAATAAAATGACAAATATAAATAAATTATTTTCTCTGTCAAAACAATTACTTGACCAACTGTATGTGAGGATTCGCTTACTAAAATAAGTTTAAAGGAAGCACATTCTGACCCAATATATTTTGCAGCTTCGTTGGCGGCTTCGACTTGCCACACAAATCACGTCATTGAGTTGTTTTCATCAAAAGGGCAAGCATCTAGCTTTGCCTCTCTTTCTCCTCCTCTCGATCTCTATCTCTGTCGCTCGTTCAACTTGCTGATGAGTCTTGTTCACTGCAGTTGGCAGTTGCCAAGATTTTCGAAACAGCAAGTTGCCAAGTACAAGTTCGAGTCAGAGTCCCAGTCCCAGTCCCAGTCCAAGTCCAAGACTCTGGCAGCCATCTCATTCATTCATTTGCTCTGTGCTGTCTGTCGTCTCGTTTTGTGTATTTTTATCCGAAAACTATCTGGCTGCCTGACGACTTCTTGCAGTTTTGTATCTGCGTATCGCTTGGCATACAATTTTTATTTATTACTCATTCAGCTGCAAAATTGTTCCTTAATTGCCCATATCAGCTGAGAAATGAAATTTATTACCTGGCGTGTGTATATCGCCAGTGCCAGTTTCTCTTGGCAGTGGAGAAACAGACAGCAGACAACGTCCTAAACTTTTGCTGCCGCATCATTATCAGCCTCGTCGTCAGCGGCAGCATCCACAGTCCAAGTCCACTCCTCCTCCTTCATCTCGTTCTCCTCTTTCTCTTCTGCATCTCCTTTAACCTCCTCCTTCAGCAGCATCGACATCATTAGTTTTGTGCGCCGCGCCGACAACGTTTTGTATATTTACTTAATATTGCAATGGTCTTTCTGTTTATCTGTGTGTGTGTGTGTGTGTGTGTGTATCTGTGTGTGTCCAGTCTCAGTCAGTATGTCCATTTATCTCTGTATATGTGTGTGGACAGCAACCTTCTGTGATTTCTGATTTCTTATGCCAATTTACTCTCAACCATGCTGCCTGCTCCACATCTTTTCTCAGTCTCAGTCACAGACCTCAGACCCATCATCATCATCATCCTCTGTCTCTGCCTGCTCATCATCATCATCATCATCTTCATCATTATTATTATTATTATCATCAGCAGCGGCATCGCTCGCTTTTGCCATAGATCAAAAGACAGTTTTGCTTTAGTTTTCTCTCTATCTCACTGTGTTCTTTTTCTGTGCCGTTTGTTGTATAATTTTATTTTATGTGCTTGTAGCCTTGACCAGGTCAAGTTGTTTTTGGGGTCGAGACTGCCTAGACACTGCCCTCACCTTAACTCAACCTCAACCTCAACTCAACTGAACTCAACTGAACTGAACTGAACAGAACTGGACTCGTCTCGCCTTTGAGTTTAAGTTTGAGTTGGCTGACTTTAAGTTATTTCAGCGCTTGGGCTTTATTGATTTGTCCTCTTTGATCTTCTGCCTGAGCTGTGGCATGATTTCATTTTTATGAACTTGACTTTTGTGCATTTTCATTTTGATTTCAGTTTCGCCTTTGCCATTGCCTTTGCCATTGCCATCCTTATTCTTTGTCTTTCCGTCTTCATCTTCGCCTTTTGGCCATTTTCTGCGTATCGTGGCAAGTAATTGCCGCAATTCAATTTGCTCATTTTGCCTACGTGCAATGTGGCTTTATTATTCAAGCCCATAAATTAGCCAATAACCTTTCTGACTCAATGCCCAGCACAGGCATAACAAAAAGTACATACTATATATGATTGAATATTGTATGAAGCCAATGAAGTTTATTTTTTTAAATTAATATTTACAAAATTTAATCAGCAAAAAAAATTAATTAGTTGGGAAATTAAATATTGATATTAATTTTTAAATTGATTGATAAATCTAAATATACAATTAAAATTTAAACGATTTACCAATATTGATTTCCACCTATCTTTGTCGATTAAAAGATAGCATATATTTACAGAGAAATGAATTGATAAATAACAAATAAATATAATATTAGGGCTGTTTATTGATAGAATATAAATAAAAGGGTCGACTGATACTATTGTCAATCAGATTCAGTTTAGAACTTTAGATAATTTCATCCTTTTCATTAAAATTAACGAAGTTATTGTCAAAACTTTTCTGGGAACTTTTATGCCATTGTTAAGTATAATAACTTCATATACAGTGGGTAATATAATTAGCCAGCATTTCGTAGCTAGATTTGGCCATTATCATTGCATAAATTAAAACATAATCATTATACACGCCCTCATGCACGACATGAAAGCCAATTTTCGCAGCTGGCCCTAGAAAAATTTGCATGGCTTGGGACCAGGAGTAGGACAGGGGTCAGGACGAATGGCAGGATGAGAGGGCCATGAAACTTAATCAAGCATTTAACACCAAAAATGTAAAACTGCGAAACCATTCATTGCTCATAAAAAATTAAAGTCTAATTGTACACAAAGAGCAGCAGAGTTTGCTTCAAAATGGAAATGGGAAAAGCGAGGCACATTCACTTTTCAACGTTTCCACATTTCCACGTTCATGTTCATGTCCAAGTCCCTTTTTTGTGGCAGAGTCAACGGGGCGGCTACAGGTTTTTGTTTTTCTTTTTCAAGTGAGGGAAAAAGGGGAATCCTAAACTAAACGCTGAAGTTTGGCAAAGGCATCGACATCAACCCTCTTCATAGCTGAAAGGCCGGCAGGACGGAAGGCAACGAGGGCTGCGTGCTTTTTAATTAATTTAATTGCAATTTAATTACGCTTGCTATTTAATTAAACACATTGGCAGCTGAAGAAGGCGTTCGTGCAAATTGCATGCAAAGTTTTTCCCGGCCAGCACTCGAAGCAAAATCAACAGAGAAATGGTGAGAGAGAGAGGGAGAGGGTGAAATGATTGAGAAAGGGAGACAAATTCGAGTACTCGTAGTTTCGGCAATTGTGGCTTAATTAGACATGCAGTTAAATTGATTTGCCGTTAGCCAGTATTGGCCCCTTTACTGTTTGCTGCTAACATGGCCGGCCAACAAGGCAACAATTCACACAGCGAACCAAAGAGAGCGAGAATTTATAGCTATTCCCTGTGCCGTTGATAATTGACGATTAATTTAATAGAATGTCCAAGTTTGGTGTCGCAACTAACTCCTCTCTTCTCTGTCCTCTCTTTGTCTCTGTCTCTGTGTCTGTCTTGTCGGCATGCTCAATTGTGCGAAGTTATTTCGCATGCCGCAAAAGTGGCACCAAAATGCTGTCGTCTCCGCTTGCCTTCCCTCCTCCTCAAAGTCTCTAAATGCGAAAGTCGAATGGTCTCTCAGCTCCTGTCGCCTGTCGACAGTGGACAGTCGACTAGTTGGGATTCTAAACAACTTGCCACATGCTTGCAAGTTTCCGCTGCTGTCGCTGCTGCTGTCGCAGTCACTGTTGTGGATGCCACAAGAAGAGCCCTACTTGGAGTTTATCTCATATTTCACATGCCGCCGCAATTACTGCCGCCACGGCGGCTACTTACTGACCAGCTGCAGCACCACTTTGCCCCACACTGCACCACAACAGCACCACACTTTCTGGCTATGTCAACTGCCTACACAAGTAGCCTGGCTGCTGCCTTGAAATGTTTCATAAATACTCTATACTCTGTACTCTGTACTCCGCGGCGGCAACATTTTGCTTATAAATCAAAAAATGGCCACAACGTCCACTTGCAGCTCCGTTGACAGCCGCTTATAAATCTTGTCGCGCACTTTTCCGTTGGAGAACACAGAGAATAAAGAGTTGGAGAACTCTTGACCAGGAAAAAGACTCCTTCTTCGTTTTTATACAGGTTAACTTGTGCGTTTTGTGTAACCAATTACAACTAGTGGAAAAGCCTCCAGTCGAGAGTAATCGACTGTAAGAGACTCTGTACATATTTCGTAAATGAGAAACTGATGACAAATTTTCAATAATGTCTCTATTTAATATGCCTAGAAACTTTTTAATGCAATCATAATATAAAATAAAAATCCATTACATTACAACACTTATTATTATATATATTAGTTAATATATACTTTATGGGATTATATACTTCAACAATCCAATTATACCTATTTTAATTTTTAAAATACAGAGTTTCTTTTTAAAAAAGAATGGGAGAAAGAGTCTACAACTTGAAATTGAACTCCAGTTGTTGTTGCTGTTGCTGTTGCTGCTTCTTCCCTCTTTCAATTTGTTGCTCAGCATTTATTTATGTTGCAACATTCTCATTGGCAGTGGCAGAATCAGTGACAGAGGCTGAGGCAGCGGCTTTGGCTAAACAAATCGCGCTCAACTTGACATAACTCGCTGTCAATGTGTCGTCTGCATGTCTCATAGTTGTTGTTGTTGTTGTTGTCCTCATTGTTGTTGTTGTTGTAGCAATTACACATCTCACAATTGTGCCACGCTAATGATGGGAGTCCCCGCAACAACGTCCGAAACAAACTCTGACAACTCTCTGCCTTTGGATTTTGTGACATTTTGCCAATTGTACAATTGCGTGGATTGGCAGTGAAAGGCGGTCCTAGGCTATATTGACTCGGCCTATTACTTCCCAGTCATGCTGTCTCTCTCTCTCTCTCGCGCTTTGTGGCAACTCCATTTCCATTTGCAACGTCCCCCGTTTTTGCCTTGGGGTGATTGTGCTGTCCAGGCGCATTGATATGCCCCGTCGCTGCTAAATGTCAATTAATGTCATCAACTATTTTTGCAACGTTTTCGCTTTTAATTGGCATCCCATCTCTGCTTCAGCTTCAGCTTTTGCCATCTGCTTCTTCTTTCAACTTCAATCCGCCCACTTTTGGATGCCGCGCACATTTTATTATTTGTGGGCGGTGGCCCAAAGCATGCTCTTGACTCTGCCATAGAAGTTTTGCCTTCGCTATGGGATTCCCACAGTTAAATGGATTCTTGGACTCGGTTTGTATTTTCTTTTTCATTTTGTTTTTTTTTTAGATCAACGGCCAGTGAAAGTTGTTTGCATTGGCTCGTGGCAAATGTTGCTGACACATTTCAGCAGCAACCATTGAAGCCTTTACAAATGCGCCAGATATCCAGCTAATTAGAGCAGAGAGCAACATCATCATCACCCAGATTATCATCATCATCATCAGTGTATCCAAGGGAAGGACGTGCACAGATCAAACATTGCACAAGTGCATCATCAAACTGGTTGGTTGAGAGCAAAGGGAAACCTAGGGGGAAGTTGGGAAAATGGGAACTTGCAATGGAATTAGGATGCAGCTTGTTTGCTGTAATTAACATGCAGCTGCAGCGGCGATTAGAAAGAAGCTGCCAAAAAGGAAAAAAAGGGCCAAAGAGCATTGGGTTAATCGACTAGGATGATGCTCTTTAAAGAAATAAATGCAGTCTTAGTGAAAGTAAGGAATGAGCTTAGATTAACACTTTAAAGAACTTGCTTAAAGTGCTCTGTAGATAATTGAAAAGAAAAGTCAGAACTTTAATATCTAATTAGGAAAAAATATTCATGTTTTTCACTTTCTGTGCTTAAATTGAAATGATTCAGCTTTTATTAAAGTAATATTTGTATAAAATATATTAAGTTGAGCTTAACTTTCCTCTTCCTGGAAACTGTTAAAATTGTTGCTCTGTTAGAGTGACGCTATTCAGGACAGTGATTATGTTAAATTCTGCTTTTCTTTTCCCAACTCTGCTTTAAGTAAAATCCAGTAATGGACGTAGGAAATAGATGCTTGCACTAAGATAACCATTTATAAAGCTGTCAGGGAACACTTTCTCTGTCACAGAGATAGAGAGAGACAGCGAGTTGAGCGTGAGAGTGAGAGTAGAGAAACTTGATTCAACTGCTGTGCAAATAGACACCGAAAATGGTGCAAACGAGGCCTAAGGCTGTCAAAAAAGATCCGACTATGCCTGCTTAGAGTTAAGTTGCATTTGCAACAATTTTGCTTTCTGATTTTATTTTTTTTTTGGTTTAGTTTTTGGGTCTCTTTCTTTGATTCGTCCAGGTCATGTTGTCATATTTTGCATGCGCTGCACGACAACCGCAACGATGAGACAGAGACAGAGACAGAGACAGAGACAGAGATGGAGATGGATGAGAATTTCTTGGAGGAGGGAGGAAGGGAGAACGAGTCAAAGTCGACGACGATGTTGTTGGCTTACACTAAACGACATAAGCATAAATCTCACTTACCTACAACTTGATTTACTCACTGCATGCTACAGTCTCATGGCCTGGACAACATCCATGCCACATAGCTCATGCCTCATACCACATACATTCATACCTCATGCCTCATAACGAATGTGCGCCTGTCAGCATTTCAACTTTGCGCCATTTATGTTGGTCAACCGCTTTCAGTTTGAGTTTGAGTTTAAGTTCGAGTTGGGAGTTGTGGAGTCGGGAGTAGGACTTATTTTTGGTGTGGGTGCTTCTCTTGATTTTTGCATGTGCAGACACATTGCCCTGTCGTCTATCTGACTCTTTGTCTGTCTCTCTGTCCGTCTGGGGATCTATAGGTCTTCTGGGGTCTGGGGGTCTTCGACCGTAGGCGTAGTAGCATCGTCTCTCATTTTTATACCCGGTAACCAAAAAGATGTTATAAATTTGTGGCAAAGCATGCTACAGATAAAAGATGACCTCTCGATTTTTGGGGTTTGCATAAGCTAAAGACGTTAATTGAAAGAATGCAAATGAGGTTTTCATATTACAATAGAAAAATAATAGATATAGATACCTAAATAAGTTTATTCCTTACAATTGTAAATCAATTGGAGATTGTACAGAAAACAGAAGCGCACATTTTAATGTTGGTAAAATAAGTGTAATAAGTATTGAAATAATAAACTACATTTATTTTTTTTACTGGAAAAAGAATGTTGCATTTTCATGCATAGAGTGCGTAAACTGCGCTTACTCTAGTAACGAGCATCGTCGAGTCGAGCACACTCGGCTGCAGCTTTTTGACTTGTCTTTTTTTTGTTTTTTTTTGGGTAGGTGTACCCATCGCATTTGTGTTTATTTCCTGTTTGATGGTGGTCCTTCTCGCTTCTTATGATTCATTTGGCAATTTAAGGCGTATGACATTTGATATAAATGTTGAGCGCTTAGCTGAAGTGCGGATGGAGATGGGAAATGGAGATGGGAGATGGATATGGAGATGAAAATGGTACTCAATGTGATTGAGTTGGCCGTGTCATGCCAACTGAATTTGCATAATGTGTTTGTGCCGTTTAATGATGGTCTGCGGTCTAGACTAACAGATGAGGCGGCTTTTATGTGTATGTGTGTGTGTGGCCAAAAAAGCAAAAAGCTGGCAGCACCTTTTCATACGACACGACTTGGTCATAAAAACAGCTGCGAGAATTGTTCAACAATATGCAACTGTACCTGGGCTAATCATGCAGAGTCAGCTAGTTTTTGTTGTTCTTGTTGTTGCAGTTGCAGTTGCAACCACACCTTGCCACTAAATACCTGTGGCCATTAGAAGCACACAAATCATCAGACTCAGACTCAGCAGCAGCAGCAGCAGCTGAACAGTTTATCACTTTGGCTAAGAGTGTAAAAACCAATTTGGAGCACTTTTTGCCACCTACACACACCCACACACACCTGCACACACACAGACAGTGGCAAACACTCTGACGACAACTGCAAAATTTAGTTGTTAAAGTCAAACAATTTTCAGCAATATTTCTGTGAATAAATTGCTGTCGCAGTTGCAGTAGCAAGTTACAAGTTGCAGTCGTTGTTTTTCTTTTACTCAGTTTGCTTTTCCCCCTGTACGTTGACATTGTGTGGCTGTGGCAACAACAACTTTAAATACGTTGCATCCCCCCATTGCGAACTTGAAGTCGCCACGTTTTGGGTCATAAATTTTGCCACAGCGACATTTCGGCATTTTTCCAGCTTGAATTATGCGGCAAACAGATACAGATACAGACTCAGATACAGCTAAAGATATAGATATATATCTTTTGTCATGCCGCCCTGCGGTGCTTAATTACTTGCAGATAATGCACGCCCCAAATGTCATGTTTCAACTGAGCTAATCCACAAGTGATGATGATGCATCATTAAGAGGAATGAGGGAGCATTCGAGTTCGAGTCCAAGTCAGAATCAGAATCTGAATCTGAGACTGTTTCAATCTAATTACTTGCAAATAAGCCTCAATGTTTTGGCCACACCCCGAAAGCAGCTCAGCTCTTGGTATTACATTTTCATTAGCAAGAGTGTGTCTCCAGTTGCATACATGAATGTATGTATGTGTTTATTGAGATAGAGATTGCAGCAAGTTGCAAGCTGGACTGCTTAATTAATTTCCGAGTGCCACGTGTGAGTGTCCAATATCCGTATGCAATCAAAACTGCAACCACAATGTGCTTAAGCGCCAGTCGAACAGGGAGACACACAGACAGATAGACGGACCGACGGATGGATGGATTGATGGCTTGAATGTATGAATGGATGGATTGAGCATCACTTCCTTATCTCTATTCCCTCTTTCTCTCTTTCTCTCTGTCTATCTCTGTCTGTCTCTGTTGCTGGTCAGTGCTTTGAAGCGCGCCCATCAACGAGTTTTCGCAAGGCATATCAGTTTTCATAATTGGCACTGGCAGCACTCTACATCCTTCGTTTCCCAACACTCCTCTGCTTTTGCTGCTTCTTCTTCTTCTTGTCGTTGTTGTTGTTGTTGTTGTTGTTGCTGGGCAAACACTTCATGTTCATGCTACCCACTCGAGTGGACATTTGAGCCTTGGTCTTTATATTTAAGCCATTGCCATTGGTATTGCAATGTATGCATATATATATAAAGTATCTGTATCTGTATCCATGTCCATGTATCTGTATCTCACTGTTTTTCTCTCTCACACTCTCTGTGTGTTTGTTGTTTGTTGTATCTCCGACTGATACTCGCATGTAGCAGCATCATCACCTCATTTAGATATGCGATATGCAAACCTTTGCAGCTTCTTCTTCTCCACAAACTCCCAGACTCTGGCCTCTGTCTTTGCCCCTGCAACTGCCACATGCGTTGCAACTCGTTGGCTGAACTTGACCCTGGGGCTAAGGCAGGCGTTGAACATGCGCCTTAAATGCCACAACTTCAGACTTTACTCTATGGAGCACACTCAAAAAGCGTTGTCCGGCCAACGCATTGCACTCAATGAAATGAATTGGTTGACATTAGTTGTTGTTACTCATCAGTTGTTGTTGGTGGTGTTTATGCATTGCCATCTAGGCTTTTGCAACTGAAATTGTATACGACAAAGTTGTTTTTCAAGGTGTGAGGATTCCAGACAACAACTGCAGCTGAGCTGTCCTTAATGGGGGTATATATGTCGGATTGTTATGGAAATAAGATAGAAATGTTTCTCACACAAGCACTGAGAAATTGAGTGGAAATAATTAGAATAGAGTAAGGAAAATGGATTGAAAATTGGAGAAAATGGTTAAAAATGTTGGAACATAAAAAAAAGGAAATTGCTGATTGGAAATTACTTGTTAGAATATCAGGAAATATTTACAAAATTACTAAGAATAAAAGAGGAAAACTATTAGAATAGGTATTTAAAAACACCAAATTTTTATTAGATAACTTTAGCATAGAAGAATATAGAGTATAGAGTATAGTTATACCCCATGATTACCATATATTCAATATATTTAAACAGTTCACTAAAAGAGTTGAACACTCTCAATTTGTGTTGAAAAATACTTAAATATTTTGATTGTAGAATTTCAATTTTCTTCACAGACCCAAGGAATTCCCATTAACGAGCTCCGTTGCATCTGTTTGACCCTGTCAAGGAATTGTCTGATCTGCAGCTCAAAACAATTTATATCAATTTTCAGCAGTGGGTCGACACAGCTCTCTACTGTCTGTCTGTCTCCCTCTATTATTCTTAATATACATCTATCTCTTTCTCATCAAACATTCCCAGCACTCAACGCTAACTAATTTCGCATGCTTGGGCCACTTCATTTGTGATTGTGAGAGGGGGATGGGGAGGGGGGATAAAATGCATATGGAAACTTCACACCAAAAGAGAAGAAATCTCCACACACACACTGCCACACCCCCTGTCACATCATTTCCTTTCTCCCCACTCTATGCTCCATCAAGCTGTACACACAAGTGCTCAACCCAATTCCATATGCATATATAGTGGAAGTTATGTATGTATTTATGTCGTTTGGGGGATACGTATCCGCAGTGCCACACCGCACCACACACTCTTTGCACCACCACACAGTGCACCACAGAGCCGCTCGGCACTTGTCTTAAATGACATAATTTACGGCATAGCGCAGCGCCCGTTACCGCCCACCCAACTGACGTCGCTAAAAATTATAAATAATAATTCCACTTGTACAAAATTACCAACATGCCCCACGCACAGACACACACACATGGACAGACTACCAGACAGATATACAGAGAGACAGACAATGTGGCAGACACGAATATAACCATTCGTATTCATTGCCCCCTTTTTTTTTTTTATTTCTTGACTCTGTTGCCTCTGCCAGCCTATTTCTCTTCCGTCTGAATGTCTGACTGTCTGCTCCGACTCTGTCTCTGTCTCTGTCTCTTATTGCCAAATAAATTCGTGCAGCAACGAAAATGAAATGTGTAAAATATGTTGCACGGCTTTCTGAATGTGCCTGCCTTAAAACTACAAGCCTGAGACACAGTTGCAGCCTCATTCCCGTAGACTCTTTTAGCTCTGGCCAGTTTTGCTCTGGCATTTTTATATGGTTTTCACTTTTTATACCCGCTACCTATCGAGTCAAAGGGTATATTCTATTTGTTGGATGCGTGGGAGACCACATAAGATCGATCCACCCATTTCCGCCTGGTCTGGTGTGATCATCTATATCTGTGAAAGTGCACGAGCTAGAGGAAGCCTTCAAAAATCAATAAAAACAAGCAACTACTAACTATTGTTAATAAACCTACATAAAAACAACAAGGCTGGATAAATATTCCTGTAGTTTTTGCTGTCTTAAGTTTTAAATTAATAATTTACTAAAACTTTCAATTCATTGAGGCTTAAAGTTCATAAATAGAGTAACAGGTATCTCCTAGTCGGAGACTCGACAGTACCTTCCTTACTTGTTATTTTTTTGTTGCTTGTTGCATGAATTTGTAGTTGTAGTTGCCCCATGTTGCCTGCCCAGTCGCAGCAGCAGAGGCAGCAGCAACGACCCCAGTTCGGCCTTAATTAACTGCTTATGAATCTGCATATGCAGTCGTCGTTGTTGTTGTTGTTGTTGTTGTTGCCACACCCTCAACTCCCTACTCGTGTCTTGTGTAGGTGCTGCTTGTTGTGGTGGCGTGGCACAAATAAAAAACAGGATGCTCATTTAAATATTTAATGAAGTGCTGTGTTGCAGTTGCAGGCAAAAAAAAAAATAAAAGAAAAAGATAAAGAGAACGAAAAATTGGCTAATCATGCCACAAGCTTCCACTCGCTTTGTGGCACATGTAACAGTTTTTGGGACTGCAGTTTTCATTTTCAATTTTGGGGCATGCCTCTCATTGACCCATTTTCTTACATTAAAGAGCCTACTTGCTAATGTAATGGCATGTGGATTGTAAACTGTGGCTTCAGTTTGCCGAGCACGTCTTTAATTAGAAAATAATTGCAAAAACCAAAACATACACGCATAGCATAGACAGACAGAGAAAGAGGAGAGAAATGGAGAGTGAGGTGTAGAAAGAGAGAGAAGGACAACGGCGCCACAGTCTCGACTGTGGCAGTCTCAATTGATGGACATGCTGTTGACTGGTCGGCAACGCAGCTTGTTGCAAGCCTTGACACATGCCAAAACAGGCAATGGTCAAGCTAGTATGAGGCTGCGTTTTTTTTGCTTTTTTTGATGTTGCTGCCACAGCCATTGTTGTTGTTGTTGTTGTTGATGCTGTTGTTGGTCGGAGCAAAGCCAAGGCTCGTCGCATTACATGGCAACATTTGCAACACCTTTCAGTCAGCACAGAGAGCTCTCAGTCATTCAGTTCAGACAGTGAGTCCATCGTTTGTGGTTATTGGGCATACCTGCCCCCTCGTTCCTGCCACTTCACCATGCCACACTTTTGTACCTTCATTGTTTGTGGCAAGCGTCTGTGTGTCTTGCGACCGCCTACACAGCTTGCTGATTTTTGCGAAAATTTATATTACTTGGGAGACAAGTTTTTGGACTTGGGCCCCATGTTGTTATCATGTGACATATGTGCATCAACGCCCCATGTTTGTTTTGGCCATGGCGCTGTCAGCAGCATGCCAAAGACACTACGATGTGGCATGCCACGTTTCTTCTTTGTATTTTTTTTTTTTTGGTTGGAGAGATTTATGCTGACAAGACGTCGTTTGATTGGCAAATGGCAATGCGTAGACAACACGGCGTATGCGTAATTTGACAAGTCTTAAAGTGGAAACTCAATTTAAAATGGCAGCAGCTGCTGCTGTGTGGCAGCCAAGTGGCAACTTCCGCGTGCAACTAATTGGCTGAGCATTGCAAAAGGTGCACGCAATTAACCCCACAACACAACAGAGAGCAGAGATATAGAGAAAAAGAGACTGAAATGGAGATGGAGACTAAGACTAACTTAGTTGACGTTGCATGCCTTTTGTCCACTTGCAACAGCCCCCAAACTCCTGTTGCAGTCTCATCCTGAAGTCGGGTAGTTGAACTCTAACTCGAACTCGCATGCTGACTTTTATCCAGGCTTTTGTGTGACTTCTTTTTTGGCAATAAACTAATGAGCGACAAAATGCAAAAACCAGGCATACACATAGAAAGATAGCTAGAGAAAATAGCAGAGAGACAAAGAGAGAAAGAGAGAGAAGCAGACAGACATTCACACTTGCCACATGCAACTGCTGCTGCTGCTGCTGCAACTTCAACTGACTCGACTGGCTTAATTAGAAGCTTAAGTTAGTTAGACGCCCCAGACAAGTTGCCTCGCACAGTGGCACTATGCAGTTTGCACTATTAACCCTTTATTGCGACTGCTTCAGCTCGCATTACTCCACTTCCCTATCGTCCCCTCTCACTCTCCGTATCTCTATATTTCTGTATATATGCTTTCTGCGGGTGTCCTCAGTCCTGGCATGGTCGTATCCATTTAGCAATTTAGCCACACACCCACTCATTCCTGCCTCAAAATGCCTTTGCCATAAGGCCATGCGATACGTCCATCAGTCGTTTGCTCGTTTGCCTGCGCGCTCATTTAATTAACAGTCGCGCGCCACGCCAGCCCAGAAACAGAAACAGAGACAGAGACTGAGACTGAGAATCAGCGACTCAGACAGAGGCTGATTCAGAGACAGAGACAGACCCAGGTCCAGGTCCAGGCGCAGGCCAAGAAGAAGCTGAAAGAGATCTGCAGCTTCATACTGATGTGGCAAGGCTCTCCATGGAAAGACAGAGATGAGAAGGCGTGCTGCATCTTTGGGCGGGCGCGGCAACAATTTTTTTTGTTTTTTCCTTTTAGTTGCACTAACAAAGGGTATGACAACTTTGTGTCTGATTATGTAAGCAATATAAGATAACTAAATTTTAATCAAATTTTAAATAAATAATATTAAAAAAGACAAGAAACAGGCATATTAAATGTCATAATCAACACAAATAAATAAAATCGACAGAGACTTGTCTGTCTGTCCGTCTATCTCATATCATTAAAACAAACAAAACAAATCACTCACTTATTAAGTTAACAAAAAATTGTTAAGGATATAAATTTGTTAGTCCTTAAAGTCGAACTACTTTACCTTATAAATGTGCCATAGAAAAATTTCTTACAAATGAGATGTTTCTTAAGAAAAATTCAAAGCCAGTTCTGATATTATAAAGGCAATTTAGAAAAAAACGCTCAAAATATGAGATATTCCGGATTTAACAGTTTATATAATTTTCAAATAATTTTTGTAAATAAGTGTATACCATATTTAAGTAAACTATTTAATTTAATAATTTAAATTAACTCTAAGTAGCAACAAACTACAAAGAGTATACAAAATGCGATTTAACTTAAATATGAATGCCTTAAATTTTTTAACATTTTTTTTTTGCATTCGCTTTTGCTTTGTTTCGCTGGGCTCATCTCCGGCAAACTTGCATGTTTTTAATTATGAATTATCGTTGTGCTCTTTGGCTGACTTTACAATGAGTGACTGACAGACCGACCGACTGACTGACAGACTGGTTGACTGACAGACTGACTCCATAGCTTGTTGCATTTAAATGACATAATTATGGCGCATAAAGAAACTCCCACACTGAAGCAACAAGGCAACTTCAACATCCACAGTTGCACCACCGGCGGCAACGGCGGCTCAAAGGCAGCTCCACTTCCTTTTTTATTTTGTTTTTTTGTTTGTATTTTTGGTGGGGCACATGCAGCGTCATAACAATGGCAAGCGTATTTGCAGCTTCTCTTGCAGCAAATTATAAATATTTTCGAACTTGTGCAGACAACTTGAAATTGCAGTACGGCAAATAAATTGTATTTTCTATTTATATTGTATAACAATTTTTTATTTGCACGTCAGACACTTGAGTACCTCCAAAAATAAATAATAAAAATAATAAAGATGGGAAATATAAATAAAATTTGGACAATTGAAAGCGTATTTGAGCGTTAAGGCGCATATTACGTGTGCAAATATCAACATTTTATTTCAATTTTTAGCCAATTTTTTATTTATTTTTCGGCCACTTGACAGCGGCCACTTGTGAAAACCATTTTCATTATGAGTGGTGGCCACAAAAAATACTCTCAACAAAAAAAAAAAACAGAATATAAAAAAAATAATAATAATAAAAGAAAAAGTAAAATTGCAAGTGAAGGCGCAAATTTCATATCGATTTACACAGTCAATGGCCTAAACAAATAAAATGATGAGCGTCAATGAAGCGAGCGGCGAAATGTTTGAATCTCTCGTCGGTAGAGGGGAGATGGGAGGGGTTTTTTGTGGCTTGTGGCAAGGGAGCACAGGGTGTGCGAATTGGCAGCTGTATGCGGTTGATCAGCAAGTACAGTAGCTTTTGCCTATGAGCAACAGACTGAGTGTAAGCGAAACCAAAACCAACTCGAAATATTTCAATAATAGACATCAAATACCTACAGATTTACATGAAAGGCAATTGAAATTGGAATAAAACCACAAATTCAGACAGTAAGTGAAAGGCACTTGGTTGCATTTAGTTGTAAACTACTTTAAATCAATTTAAATAGTTAGATTTTGAGCGTAATAAAACAATGGGGAATTGAGGCAACGAGTCAGCTTTGTATTGCATTTAAGTGCAATTTTCGTTGAAGTATTTGACTAAATTGTATAAGCTTTCACTTTACCAGAGAAATTGAATTCACAAATGAAGCGCCAGCGGCTAAATTAAGCTGTCAAAATAACAAATACAACAAGATACAAATCGAAACAAAACGTTGCTCGTTTGATATGTGAACAAGCAATGTAAAAGCGAATGATATAGCCGTTGGCGAGAGTGTGCACTCGACTGGCATAGACTCTGTATATATTTATACAATAATTCAAGTTGAATTATTTGAATAAGAAAACAACATTTATTGGGTCCTTCTATGTCTGACAGAAACTGTTTTTATTTCTTAGGGCACAAAGTTTAAAATATCTTTGAATCTATAAAGTAAAAGTATTAATAATCTGATATTTTGCATGATTTTTATTCATGTTCATTAAGCAAATCTTAGATAAGCTGGGAATTTTATAGGTTAGTCACATGCTGCGACCATTTACTGCTCAAAGTTGATTAAAAATGGCACTTAATCACTTCAATAAGCTCATAGAAAACTTTTTGATTGCAATAAAAAATTAAAGAGAAAAAAAAACGCTAATTAACTATTGATTGGTATTTTGTTTTTATATTCATGCAAATCATTGGTTTGTAGTGGTCAGTTTTTTTTGTTACAACCAAATATTACAGAACAATTATAATTATTGAAAATAGTTTTGTAATTAAGCATGCATGACCACAAATTTGCATTAATATTGCTAGCATTATTAGAAGCACATTCACGAGAATAAATCGACATATCCATTACCCTAGAATACTGTAAGCTGATTAATGAAAATGTGAAAATCGCACATAGGCTAAGTGCTGGTTTTTTTATTTCTACTGGTTTTTCAGATTTTCGGATTGGTTCATAATTTAAGCATTAAATTAATAATTAAAATGGCAAATTAATGCGGTGTTCAGCTGGAAAAATAATTGACGCATTGCAAGAGAGCTAAACGAAAATAACTCAGCTGCTGCTTTTGAATTGATTATGATAATATTTGTTTGCTTTTGCCCCACTTCACTTCCCTTTCCATCAATGAATAATTAATTTTATTGATTTTGTTGCGTTAATTACTTGTGTTACGGATTTAACTCGAAGATAAATGGTTTTAGTCAAGCTTAACAACATTTTTGTGGAACTTATGATACTTGAGCAGCTGTTGAAAGACATGAGAGGCAATCGACAATTGATGAATTACAGGGTATCTTGCTGCCTTAAGCTGGCCAGAAAACTATCCATCAATTGGCATTGGCAAAGGACATCGAAATAACTAAGCTAACTGTCCATTCCCTCTCTGTAAATTCCTTCCTTTTTCTATCCCGTTGCTTTGCTAATGAGCTTTAACGACGTCAGCCGAAATGTAGGCAACACTTTATATGAATTTTAATTTGCCTGCTCACGCACACACGCAGGAGACTGGCAGCATTTGTTAGCTGTGGCACAGACCGTTAACTTGTCTACAACGCAACACCTACGCAGCTTGATTTATGAGCCGCAACAACACATACACACACACACACACGCCACACAAATTCACACATGGCCTGTCAAATCTGCAGTGAAATAAAGTAAAGTTTCTCATTCCCGCTGACTTTTTATATGGTAAGCCATAAACTAACATTTAATGTGCACCAGTAGCTGCCACATTGCCACTGCCACACTGCCACGCCCACTTATCTGGGGCGTCTCATTGTCGTAATGCATAAAAACGCACTAAAATGTTCCCACGCAATTAATTCAACGTTTGCTCTGTACTTTTTGTTTACTTAATTGGTAAACATTTTGTTACATTTTTATGTGCGCCAAGGTGAAGCACTTCACAGAAATCGCTACACACACACTCATACAAACACTAACACTCACACACATTCTCTTAGAAATAGCCCAATTTAATATTCCATTTTTATTGTTTTGTTGCTGCTACTTTTGCCTTTTGTTAATTAAAACACAAACACGTGCAAAGCGAATAAAAAATTTAACACAATTTTGGCTCGCTCCGCCAAAAAAAGAGCGTCACTTGCCACGGTGGCAATGAAATCAACAGCAACATTTTCACGACACCATTTGATATTACATATATTTATTTTGTGCATACCCTGTAATGTTTGAAAAGGACACGCGTGTTTAATGAAAAGAAGCAATTTGATTCTAAAGAACTGAGCCTGCGAATGTGTTCAACATATGAGCTTAAGTCGTTTAATAATTATTAACAAAAAATTTGATTTTGTTATCATATCTCAACTTTAAATACAGGGTATCTGCCTGATAAGCTCTTTTGTTGAAGCCTTTCAAATTATAAAAGACTGCAGCTCTCTCAACTAAACTCTTCTCACTTAATCTTGACAAGTGTTAACAGAATCTCATATAGCACAGCTATTTTATACAGGGTATCTGCCAGCCGAATTCACTTGTCATCAGACTGTTCACTTGCTGTCGCACATAAATGCAATGTGAGTTTAATCCTTTTAACGCCGCGTTTTCATTACATTACTGTAAATTTGGTTACCAAAATTGTAAAGGCCGCTGCAATTTGGCTTTTACTTTTGTTTGGCGAACCGTACGAGGGATGCTAAAAGGGTAAGGGACTTTGGATATGGCTATGGTAAAAATGCAAAAAATGCGAAATAGGGAAGGAGAAAAAGAGGGGTATGGGGGCGCATAGCTGGTGTTTACATCTATGTGAACTTTTTGTTTGTTTGTTTGCCTTGCTTCAGCATAACTGAAATTGTGCGCCATTTTTTTTGCGAGTCTGCCTTTATTTTCAGATTTCCACTTCCCTTTCTTGTTTTGCTGTTGCGTTTACTGTGTTTGTTTTGTTGCAGGACGTTATGTAGAAAACAATTTCATATACTGTGCCCTTTTTGTATACCCTGCGTCCATAAAATACTTCAATAGGGTGTCATAAAGTTGTGTAAAACGAATATACGAGTTACATTTAATCAGAATCGATAGAGTAAACGATTCCAATAATTTTGATGATTTTTGATTCACATTTTCATCACTATTAACGTTGGTAACTCAAAAAATACTTAAGAAGAAAATATTGAAAAAGAAGGGAGGATGAGGAAGAAGGGATCTTTTGCCCTATATAATGGAGTATCCATCAGTCGATCACTCTCGACTATAGCATTTTTACTAGTTGTTTATGTTCTCTTGTTGTTGGTATAGCCACAAAATTTTGTGGCAGGCTAAAATATGCGTGTGTACAAGCATAAGTGATGCGAAATATATCAGCATTAGGGTGGCTCAAAAGACTTGTAGAAGATCTACTAAAAGTTAAAAAAAAAAACGCAAAATCTTCACTCTTTAAGCAAAATTCTTGAAACAAAGTAAAATCATTTTCCAAGCGCACGGGGCCTTGATTGTTCATTAAATAGATTATAAGTGGAAATTGTAATAGTAAAAAGCGTAAATGGAAAAAAAAATGTATCCAAAAAATTCATTTAATAAAATTTAGGTACTGTTTTCTCAAATAGGTGTGCTATATGTGAAAGTTCAAAAAAGCAATTTTAACAATTAGGCTGAAAGAGTAAATTTTTATTTGATGCTCCGCTGAAACACCCTAATGTAGAATTTAAGATACGCAAAAACGGGGGGTTAATATGCGTTTATATACGTCCTTTTGCCTGACTGTTTGTGTAACTTGGCCGCATTTAATGCCAAAAATATGTACAAATTTGGTTTCTCACCAATCCCCAACAGCAAAGAATGTTTCGTCATGTGCTGCCACAAAAAATAGCAACAGTAACAACAAAATATCTGACATAAAAATCAGCTTATAAAAGATGCAAAAGAAAGACGAGTTACAAAGAGCGACCGACAGTGGGAACAGCAAAAAAAAATCAAGTATACGCAGGCATCAAACAAATGGGGTGTTGGTAAAAAGGAGCTTTGCCATTCTATTTGTTGCATGATAGCAGCTCATATTTGTGAAATTCCATAAACGCAACACGGTAGAAAGTGTTTTTTGTTGTTGTTGCTGTTGTTGTTGTTGTTGCAACAAATGGCATTTAAATGAAAGTCGCTGTAAAGCAAAGAAAGTCTTTAAAGTGCGCTGATATTAAAAATTAAAGTTAAATGAGTTTGTTGCTGGTTGCAAGTTGCCGTTGTGGCAGTTGTTGCACTCACGGTGGTCGCCGCATGTCACGTCGACTGCGGTTTATGCTGCTGCTGTTGCTGCGGCAAATTCACCTTGAACGCAGTCAGCCAAGCTCGACAGCCAGCTGATGCTGTGGCCAAAAAAACCGCAGTCAGGAAAAAAAAATTAAAAATAAAATAAAATAAAAGGGAACAGAAACGAAATGAAAATAACAACGAAAAGCGAAAAATCTTGATGCAATTATTCATACATACACGCACAGTCCAAATGCTAAGGTGAAGGTGTATGTTCCAAAGCCAACAGCTGCACTGGGGAGAGAGAGAGAGGTAGAGCGAGTAAGAAACAGAGGGAAAAAGAGAGAGAGAGAGAAGGGAAGAAGAAGTAGAAAAAGGGTGCTTGCAATTGACTGACAGTTTTGCCTGCGTTTCGACTTCGCTTTAAATGCGAAATTCATTTGTCATGCTTATAATTGTCTCACTCGGCCAAATTGCAGTTCGCATTTTGGGGGCCAAAACGAAGATTGGGGCCGGCAATTTTAATGAAATCGTTGTCAGACTGAGAGACAGTCAGACAATCGGACAGTCGGACAGACAGAGAGAAAGACAGTCGAGGCTGCCAGCACGTAATTCTCTCATACCTTTAGCTGCATCTCGAGAACTGTGTGGGGCCCGCAACGAATTGCTGTCAGTAATTATGCTTAATTTTTGGCTGTTGGTTTTCTTTGCAACGGCAACGTTTTATTTTTATTTGCAGATCACAATTCCTCTCGCTCTCTCTCTCTCTCTCCTTCTCCTTCTTGTTCTTTGGAAGCATTTAGAGGCTGCTGCTGTTTTGGGCTTTGTATTAAGTTGTTTGGCAGCTGTTGTTGCTTCGTCTGCAGTTTAAAATTGAATAATGAACGCCCATTTGGTTTTATGACATTTCGATAATGATGATTGTTTTGCCTTTGTTGTGGCATTATCTTTATAAGGCAAACAAATTGTTGTTGTTCCTGTTGTTGTTGTTGTTGCTGTTGCTGTTGTTATTGCTGGGTAATTCAATGCGCTTGAGAGAAATCGTATAAATCTTGCACTTTAATTCCCAGTTCCCAGTTCCCAGTTGAAGTTGCAGCCGCAAACGCAGATCAAAAGTGAACTAAAGTAAAACAAACTGAAATCGATCATGATTGAAATCGAGCAGAGGCAGCAACAACACACACACAGAGACAGAGACAGAGTGTGAGTGCCCCATTGCGGCAATGCCGAGTGTTTTGTGAAACATCAACATTTTGACAGGCACACAAATCCTCTTGAAATGAGATTTATAAGACACTGAGCAGACGCAGCACAAAAATACAAAAAAAAGAACAACAGAAAAATCAGGAAAAAATCAGAAAAAAAGGAGAGAAAAAAGCGCAAAGTCATTGTCAGCGTTGCGCTTGGCTGCGAAATCAGAAAAGCAAACAAAACAAAAGGTTCCACAGAAATGTGGCATAGCTCTCTCAATGTTGCCGCAACTTTAATGTGTAACATGTAGCCAAGTTACCAGCGTGCTGTTGCTGTTGCTGTTGTTGATGCCTCATGTTGTCGTCGTCGTCGTCGTTGCTCGTATTTATTTTCATTTTGAAGACATTGTAGTGTCATTTCAGCAACGACTTGTCCAGCCGACCGCAGCATGAAAAGCAAATAAAAAGGCTACATGAGACAAGGCGGCCAAAAGCCGAACTCAACTGCAAACCCAACGAACTGATCCCAATCCGTGTAACAATTCAGCTCGCTGCAGCTTTTAATTAAGCCAAAGAGCAACTGGTTGCCATCAGAATGGACTTTAGTTCCATTTCTTTCTCCCAACTCACCTTGCCTCAAGTTAAAGTTAAAAGAAATAAAAAAAATAAAAAAAATAATTTATCTGCGCGTAAGCCGCATGTGTATCTGTATCTGTATTTCTTGGCTGTATCTTTTAGCTGTATCTGTATCTGTAACTGCAATATGTATCTCTGCTCGCCTTGTGTTTGCTTTAAAGTCTCTCACGACTCGCTGCAACTGTTGCTGCCCCGCTGAGCGTCAACACCCCAGCCACAGTCACAGTCACAACCACAGTCACAGCGTTCGGTTATGGGACCCACTCAGCACAGTCCTTGCCCCCCGCCTGCTTGCTTGCCCCTGCCCCCTGCAACAGCATCACGTTCATGCGTGTCCACATCTTTTTTTTTGTTGTGTTGTGCCTTGCCTGCGTTTTGTTCGTTTTTATGGCAATAATTGCAACTTGATGACTTAATTGCGGATGCAACTTGTTTTCCAACCTCCTGAACGGCATGGGACGCATGGCCTGGAAATTGAATTTTTCCACCTGGCGTGGTATGAGTACGAGGCTTGCTTTTAAGCAGGATATGCTTTCATTATTATAGATACGATATAGCTATACGATGCGTTGTGGCATGCAGCAGATAGACAGAAAGATCGACAGACAGACGGTGTAATTTTCCCCATTGCATAAGCAAATAAAATTTCATTAATTTATGATTGCCAACGGCTGCCAAGACACAGAACCACAGTCGAAAACCACACAACCAAACCACCAACAGTTTCAGCACCCACCTTCCTTAATACCCCGCCACTCCCCTCTCCATCATCTACTTCTGCTTCTTCTTCTGGTACTCCTGCGACCAGTTGCCACAGGTCCATTAGTTGAGTTCAGTTTGGAGTTTCAAGTTATATTTATAAACGCAGCAACGTGACATTTATGCGAGTGTTCATGTAAATGATTATTACGTGCCGACTAACCCCTCTCTTCTCCCGTACACTCCTAGGTTGTTGTTTGCAAAGTAGATTTCATGATTTATGGCCAGAGTGCAGTGTTGTGTTGTATAGTGTTGTGTCTGGCCCTGTCAGCCTCTTCGTCTGTCTTTCAGTCTGGCATTGCCAAAGTAATTTTATGTTTAATTAAAAAGAATTCTGCCTCAGATGCTTTGATGGGCATTTTGTGCTATTCATGTTGTTTTTATTATTGTTGTTTGTTTCTTTGTTTTTCCCTTTTTTTTTTTTTGCTATTTATATTTAATAATAGTTAACATGATTTCTCAAGTTGTGTGTGCACGACTTTGATGTTCGCTGCGTGGGCAATATTCAAATCAGTTTGACATGAGTTGCAGTTTCAAAAAAGATTGAATTGCCTCTTGTGGGCAACGATAGACATACGATACTGTCTTGTAAACTAGAAAAAGATAGAAGGAGAGAAATATAGAGAAAGATAAAGATAGAGAGAGTTGTTAAAACTTATCAGATACTCAATAGGCGCGAAGATGATCAGCGCTCTGACACATCAAATTATCATAATCCATGGCTAAGCAGGAAATTGCGATTATATTTTACATAAAGATTTACATAAGTAATTTGGGATTAGGAAAGATTGGCCCACATATTTAATTACATATAATCATAGGCTGAATGAGTTTCAAGTTGAGGTAGATTTTTGATTGAGATTTATGAAAATGACCAATAAAATGTTATTTGATTTCTCTCTTGAGTTTTCTATTTTTATTTATTTTGTAAGGATTAAAATGAATTGAACTTAAATTTAAATTTATCATGATACAATGATATATTGTTTGTTTTTGTCTCTGCGCTCAGCACATTCCATTAAATTGCAATAAAAAACAAAAACAGAATCTCACTTTGATATACCATTTAATTAACATTTTTCTTCTTTCTCGATCTTTTCTCATTTCAGGTAAGTTTCCAGCACAAACAAGTTCATATCCGCAATAAAAATCGAAACGTTTTGTCTCTGACGTGGGTTAAACATTTAAACGTATAAATGTATGTATATGTGCATATAAGAAGTAAGTGGTATTAACTGTTCAAATGTTCAACTGCAACTGCAACAGCAACAACAAACACTACAACAAAAAATTGATAAGGGCCCGCCCCGCTTCGTATGCAGTTTAAAAACTCATTTAGTGTCCAATCAAGCGGCCATAAAATAAAGTCAATAAATCAAGCATAAAAGTAACAAATGCACAGCCAACACTCACGATAACGCACACACACTCAACACACACACACACACACACACACACACAGAATGATATACAATATGCAGCGCTGCATTTCAATAAAATTCGATACGTTTTGGGGCATGGCCTGGGCATCGGATGCGGATTCGGGGCATGCCTCTGAGTCGGAGTCAGAGTCGGAGTAGGAATCAGGGGTGGGGGTCGGGGTCGGGGTCTGAGTTCGGTTCGATGGGTACCTTATCAAGGTGTGATGATCACTTGCGTGCCAGCGGCGCCTGACTTGCATTTCAGACGCGTCTCAACGCCGTTTGCTCTCGAGAATCAATAAAAATAAATCGAAATGTCAAAGCGCTGCATGTTTTTGGTAATAAGTGTGGGGTCCCGCAGCTCCTCTTCTTCTTCGTTTGAGTATGATACAAAAATATAAACCAAACACACCAAACTGTAAATGACATTGTGGACAGTTTGAGCTTTGTAGATATTCATTGGAAGTCGCTAGAAATTAACATACACTCATAAAGGTAAATTCACTGATAAAAGTGAGGAATGTTCATATTTAAATGAGAAAGTAAACAGTTGAAATAGGATGTAAATGTCTCTTAAACATAATCACTTTAGCGTTTTTAAAACGAGCTGATATGAAAAATGAAGCAACAATTAAAAATAAATATGTAATATATTTTAATTTTGTAATAAGAGAGTAAACTAAATGGGGCTATGGGCTAAAAGTCATTTAACTTTCTGAATGATTCTTATGCAGTTTCGTTTTTAACTTAAAGATAATAGAAGAAAAAGCTAACCATTTTATTAAATGAAACCCATTTTTTGTTACTTTGAAACGAGTTTTATTAAATAATTCAGTAGGCATTAAATTCAAAAATCGCTATATGTATCCAAAACTAAATTCAATTGGTAAACTTCAATGTACCCTCCAAAATATATTTATTTCAGTATTGTTCCAATTCAGTAGAATTATTAATATTTAAACTATAATATTTTATATTAATTGATAGTTCTAATTTAGAATAATAAGTTAAGAAGTTTTTTATCAGTGTATTGCATATTACTTATAGAGCATAACAAATATTACGACGCTTAAAGATATTGAATTACATAAGGTTGAGCCGCAAGACAGAAAAATATCGAAAAATCACTTGAGCACGATTCAAAGATTCGAAAATCAACAATCAATTGAATGTGCGCATAAATTTTCGAAATGAGAAATGTGACACAGGAGGTGGTGGAGGAGAGGGAGGAGCAGACACTGCCGCTGCCACAGTTGCTGCCACATATTGTAACCATGGCCAGCGGGTGGGCAACTGCAGACTCCAGAGCTTGCCCCCTTGTGTCTTACAGGTCGAGAATCCAGTTCTGTGATTGCGTCCAGGCTATCCACAAATTGCTCGTGTTCAGCCTTTAAATCGTTTTACGTAGTTTTCGAGACAAGTCCACGGTAAATGTTCGCCAAATGTGGCGCTGTTTGTAAATCACGCACGCTCTCCAAGCCGCAACGCTGCACGTTGCACGTTGAACGCTGCAAGCTGCACGCAACCGTCGCATTGGCGATGCGTCGATCGATTGGCCAAGTCAGCCGCGACGACTCTTGTGTGTCAGTCGTTTTGGCCAAGTATGTTAATCTTTCGGCCGCTTGACTAAGTCGGATGCTGCCCCGGCTACTTCTTGCTTCTACCTGCCCCTGCCACAAATGCTGCTGCTGCTGCTGTTGCTGCTGTGGCACTGCTCTTAAATTTATGCGCTGTTCAAACGGCGCGTAATAAATTTGTTTGCTCTTCAACTGTGCGCGCGCATGTTCATTGAATTTGTTGTTGCCGTTTGCCGCAGCAGCTCAACGATATCCAATACAAATCCGTATAGTCCAGTCCCCCTGCCATCTTGCCCCTGCCACACCCCAACTCCTGCCACTGTTTCTACAATTCCAAATCCCGCCAACGGCCACTTCATTTTGTAGCTTTTAACAGCATTTCAGCATTCTTCTGTATTTGTTTATCTAAACGTTTTTATTCATTTCTTGCTCCTGCTTTTCCCCCCTCTCTCTCTCTCTCCCTCTCTCTTTTTATACCCGTTTCTTGTCGGGCAATAGGGTACATTGTATTCGTTGCAACGTTTTTGTGGGAAGAGCAATGCACTGCAGACTTTATAAAATATTTATATTCTTGATCAGTGAAAACTAACGTTGGTCTGTCGACCTATATAAACAAACAGAACTCAAAGAACTTAAGAGCTAGAACTGTCAAACTTGACACACTCGCTTCTATTAAACTTTATGATCTAGTTTGTTTTAAATTTTTGCTTCTTTTTTAATAAAAACCTCTAGCATCTACTTAAGAAGTTCTTTTTTCCTTAAAATTGGGAGAATCATCACCTCTGCTACTTTTTTTTAAAGTTAAGTCGCTCTTTTTGGTATTGAATGTTTTCTTGTATTCATTACCTTTAATCGCACGAAGATTATATACATATATTTCTTGACAGTTATGACTGTGTCAAGTTTTAAATTAAAGTATGCATTAGTTTTAATATCATGAAAATTCAATGAATTTCATTTTGAGTAATTGGTATCTCATAGTCGGAGAATCGACCAAAGTGTATTTACTTGTGCCCTGTGTTGTTGTGTGGCTTCTTCGTGTTCTTGGCCTTATCTCTCACTCTCTTCTGGCTGCTGTTCTGTTCGTTTCTGGCCGCCTGGCGGCCTAATTGATGCGCTGTGTTTGCTCCACGCGGTTCTGAGCTGCGCATGCGCAACATTCACACTTTGGCATCGCCTTTGCTGCTGCTGCTGCTGCTTTTGCTGCATTTGCACGTTGCACGTTGCAAGTTGCCATCTCAGTGCGCCATCTCCAGTTGATTGCACATTTTATTTGCGCATTTATTTGCATATTTTCTCACACGGCAGTCGCGTTGAGCTGTCTGTCTGCCCCTTTTGCCTCATGCCCCATGCCTCATGCCACTGCATCTCTCTCGAACCTTCACATTGCTAACTTGTTTACTTTTCTCTTAAGCTGCAATGCAATTCAATTGTCTGGATCTTGACTTTGCTTCAGTTTCTGTTTTTTTTTAATGTTGTTTTTTGGCTTTTGTTTATTGGGTTTTTGTTTGTTTTGTTTGTTTGTTTGTTTCTCATGTTTGCCGCGGCCGCCTCTTAATAGTTCATTTAGTTTGCATTTTTATGAAGTCTTTGTGTGGGTTGTGTAATAAATTTAACTCAAGTTTATTTATGTGCCGTCTTGAAGACATTTATCACTCAATTTGAAGGCGTAATTGGGCGCAAAGCGACAGCAGCAACCACAAGATGAAGGAAGCTGTTGTTGCTGCTGCTGCTGCCACAGGAGCTGCCTCTTGCCACATTGTCAGCCGTTGCATATTTTGCATATCGTTATGCAGTTGTTGTTGTTGTTGTCCCTGCTTCTCCTCTTCTGACATTTCTTCTTTGATTGCCATTCCCCCAATGGAGGCTGACTGATGGACGCCAAATGTGTGCGATGTTGTCAATGACAATGACCAAATTTGGAACTTGCCACAAAAGAACAGAGCAATCGAGCTGTCTGTCCACTGTCGACTGTCGAATGTTGAATGTCCGACTGTGTGGGTCACTTTTCACTGATGGCCCAAACGATTACCAATTGTCAATATGGCATTGTCATTATTTAATTGAATTTAATGCAAATTTAAGGCACTTTTGTTTGCATATTACATTTAAACCTTTGTGGGAAAATGAATTAGATGAATGACACTAAATCAAGGAAACATTTTCTGATCAAATTCTTTGAAAACGTCCAACTAAACTTATTTGCTATGAAGGGTAAAAAGTTTATAATTTGTTAAAGCATCATATTAAATTAAATATTAGTAAAGAATGTTAGTTTCTCTAAACTGAGTGACCACTGTATTGCATGATGCTCCACTTGATCGTAGAATTCTCTATTGATAACCAAATTTTCAGATTATTCAATTATGTAACTTAATTGTACAATTTGCAATTTGATTTCGCTGCTGCAAACAATTCACAATTCAGCATGAAAAGGCAGTCGTTCAAAATTAAGAACCCATTCAGACAGAAATCAACAAACTGACAGGAAAGAGAGAGTTACCTCATAGATAATATGGTAATACGAGTATTTCGTCAATTTTCAATTTTTCACCTGTTTTCAATCACAAAATTCAAATGTTAGAACAATGGAACGGTATTTGTTGTTGTTGTTTCTGCTGTTGCTGTTGTTGCATAGCAAATGTTGTTTAGCAATCACACCATTAAACAATAAATAAGCAATTTGTGCAACAAATAGTAGGAGTGTGTGTGAATGTGTGTGTGGCATGGTAGTATGCTAACATGCCACAAAAGCGCTCAGCGCACACTTGCAACACATTTTGTAATTTCATTTCATTATGCCACCAAAAAGTCGAGCTGTTGTTGATGGATCGATGGATAGATGGACGAATTGATGACTGGTTGACTACTTGACTAGTGTGTGTGTGTGTGTGTGTGTGGGCTGCAGGAATGGAAGGACACTATGGCTGTGCCACTTGGCAACGTCCCTGTGTTATCCTTAATTTATCCCTGTTTCACTGCTTCAATTTTTTGTCCAAGCGTCGAGAGGTTTTTTGGTTGAAAAACTCGCGCGCGTTAAATTTCAACTCGCCTCTATCTCCAAAACTCCATCTGCTGTAACTCCTTCTCAGTTATTTTGGCTGTTGCTCTTTCTCAGTCTGCTGTGTTCCGAGGCATTTGTTGCTGTCTGATTGCCCGCAAAAGGCAGCGCCAACAAACAGGAGATAAAAAAAAATCGAATTTCCCGTGCGGACTGATTCGATTTGGCGTTGCAATTTCACGCTGTGTTATTGCAAAGTGGCTGCAGCAACTGGCCAAAAACTTTACGCCGTTCTCACATCTCCCACTCCCACTCCCACCTACATACAACAAGCAGCAATAGCAATTTTGGGCCAACAACAATGGCCAAAATGCCAAACAACGAACAAAACGTAGACCCAAAAATCTCATTTAGTGACGAATTAAGCGCCAAAACAGACAGGCGATTCAGTATGTCAGACAATCTAGACGAGTACCAGACCATCAGCCGCCTACATACATACATTCCTCCCGCTCTTTTAGCCTTGGCCCTGGCGCGCATTGTCAAGTGCAGGCCGCTAACCAAATTGCAACACGGCCAAAACGAACAAAACTGGGCTTAGTTGGCAATGCCGACTGGCTATCTATGACCAGTCATCGATTGGTTTTTTGGACCCATTGTTCGTTAGCCCGTTTGCTGCCTGTTCGTGTTTCGCGTTTCGCGTTTTTGGCCGTTACTCTAACGGCCTTTAACGCCATTTTCCAGCCAACTCATTCACACCATTGTCTATTGGCCATTGCCGTTGCCATTGCCAGAGTATTTTTTGGGTGTTTTCTCGCTCACATTTTGACAGATTGTCTGCAAGGGCAAGTGCAATATTAGAACATGATTTATTTATGCAATTTTTAGCACAATCCTCATCCCTTATCTCCCCGTCCCTCACATTGGCATTTGTCTATCATTTTGGCACTGGCTAACAATTTGTTTTTCTATTCTGTCTGTCTGTCTGTCTGTCCAACTGTCTATCTATCAGTTTTGTGCTGAAATGCAATGTGGCTCTGTGGCAAGGGCATCCCCAGTGGCCATGGTAGAAGTGTCGGCACGTCAATTTGTTTGTCTGGCTGTCTGCCTCAGACTTCCACTCTCTCTCTCTCTCTTTCGCTCTATCTTCGCCTCTCGCTCTTTATCGGTGTTGAAATTATGATATGCAGTGGGTGTATCGGGTTGTGGCTAATAAGTGTGCGCCAGTATGAGTTCATTTCTGGCAATTAGTGGACAGACGAAAAGGCACATACGTCTACAGATGTATGTGTCTAACGAAATTGCGCCATGTTGATTACGAACAGGTAAAATATTCAATTTGTATTGCGGTCAATTCACTAGTATATTCATAATTACAGTTAAACTTCTAACTATTAAATAAAGTCCATGAAAATTAAATAGAAATATATTTAGAATCTATTTATTGATTCTACATTTGAACAGAGTTCGATTTCTAATCCTTTTTCTCAATTAAGGGAATATATTAAATACACAAGAACCAAAGCATTTATATATAAAGAATTTTTTTTATAATAAAGAGATTTTCGTTCACCATAAAAACTGTTAAAAGTAAAAAAATGTGCATAATCCTTGATATTTCCAACTTAAACATGTTGTATTTCACAGACAGCTGCGAGAGGTTAAAGATAGATAGAGAGAGCTGCCTGGTGCTGCTTCTTCTTAACGCAATCAGACACAATCAACACCACACAGCCCTAAAGCAATAAAATGCATAATCAACATTTCTATTTTTTTCCTTTCCATTTTTTGTATAATTTTTTATCGCTGGCAATAGATATGCAAATATGTGCGAGAGAAGAGAAGTGGAGGATAGAACGCAATGCGAGAATGAAATAAATGAGGCACATTATAAATGCAAAAGTACATGCTAACTACAACAATTATCCTTAATGTTGCCAGCAACTATGGACGCCATTAGGGGACTTCTTCACCTCCTCTTTACTCCCCTACTACTACCCCCTCATTGTCCAGCAGAGTGAGTCCTGCTGTTGCTCCAATCCAACGTTGATCACTTGCGAAAGAAATTCAAATTAAAATGCTTCGAATGCTATGCAAAAATAGTTTCCAATTTTGTGCCAGCGCGGAATGCTCATTACTCATCAGGAGGAAAAGGGAGGCAAGTCCATTCAGCTGGGAGGTAAAAAAAAAATGCACGCAAAAAAAAAAGAAAATGAAACGATAAAAAGATAAAGCAAAGTATGCAGCATGGCGACAACGAAATGACAGCCAACAAATAAAGACATTCGAATCGAATCGAATCGAATTGAATTGAATCGATGGTCATTCGCTGTTGAGGAAATTGCAGTTAATTATCATTGAACAATTTTTCAATTGAAACGACCGGCATATTCAGTGGCATGTGTTGCATATGGATTCACTGTAATAAGTATTGTTATTTCTGGCGTTTAACTGCTAAGGATATAAGTAAAGTAGTAGAAAAGTATAAAATCCAGAGAGCGCGACTCTAAGAGACCCTGTAAGAAATGTACCAAAATGATGTACACCATATTTGGCGTCTCTAGCTCTCAAAGGGTCTGAGATCATTGCTTTAACGACTCGGCCGTTGCTGCTGATCACTTTATGGAGTCTGGCACGCCTCGTTTTGCAAGTTTTCAAATTTAATAACCTCTTTGAATCATTTAAGTACAGGGTCTAAAAAGGACAAACGAATGTTAACAAGGAGCAAAGAGTTGCACGCGATCAAACAACCCCTCAAAACGTTCTTGCCCCGTGTTGTAATCAGAGTCCACAGCTGGACATGCGGTTTGCATTCCCTTTTCATATATACAGTCATTTTTCAATTATGTTATTAAAAGAAGGCGCCGCACTTGCCACCAAATGCAGCAAGCAAGCGAACTGTGGCGAACATTGCGTGTTTAAATGTTTTAAGCATTTCGGTTATCGGGAAACAAACAACGAGAAGCTCATAAATGCAGCAAACAAACATGGAAATTCAATTATGAATACTTAGAAGGTTAAAGCACCCGGGTAGTCCCTCTCCTTCACTCTATCACATGCCTTCCCCTCTATCTTCCTCTCTCTCTCTCTGTGTTGTTGCGTCCACTATTTGCAATATGAAATCAACGAGTGTAAGCCAAGTCTGTGGCTTAAGGCAATTTGCATGTGCAAATATTGCAAATCTATTCGAACGAGACTATCATTTGCATTCGAGTATATACTCACAAACACTCACACTCCATCTGTGAGAGAGAGAGTGAGAGAGAGAATGGAGCACAGACGTCTAATTATGTCGAGCAAAGTTGCAAACAAATTTTCCGCCAGTCATGTTGCCGGCTGCAAATAAAAATAAATATTTACATTCCATTTGGCAAACGGCGCGCAAAGGAAAATTGTGCGTAAAAAGCGTTGGCATATTTGTTAACCTCAAGCAACAGAATCCAAAACCGAAACACAAACCGAAAGCAAAGCAAACCGTAAACCCAAACCCAAACCCAAACCCAAAACGTATCCAGACAAAATCGATTACCAACTGATTGACTGTATGGCATGGATGTTGATGATGATGATCAGTTGGAAGGAGTTTCTACAGTTTCCTCCAGCTGTTGAAGCATTCGCTCTTTCAGTTAAAATGGTAATTGACTTTTTCGCGTAACCGCAATGTGTTGGTAAACTTGTTGCCATGTCTATATCTATGTCTATATGTAATGTGCCCCCCCCCCCTTTTTTTTTCCCCCATCCTTCCGATTTTTCCCTGATGTGCAATAATGCGCTGGCATCAGCAAAAGGCAACTCGAAATGCAATTTCACAAAATGCTTGCATAAGCCAAGGCGCATCGCATGCTGTAACAGCAGCAGCAGCAGCTCTACAATGTCATATTAGAGTTTATCAACTGGCAGGGCTATGAAAATTTAGAGAAGAGCAGATAGCCAGTGATACAGAGAGAGAGTGAGGGCAAAAGAGATAGAAATAGTGAGGGAGGATAAGATGGAATGACGTTGACGACAAGGCTGCAATTTTCAATTTCGCGCACACTTTGCACAGATAATAGAAATTTCTTTCTTTCCTCCCGATGTTGCAACTGCTGTTTGCCGCATCTGCTGCCGTTTATTGACACAAATCGCAAACGCATTTGACACAAGTGCCGTCCAACAAGCTCCTCCTGCTATCCCCTTTAACTCTCCATCCTAAGTTGTAAGCAAAATTTAGGTTATGAGTAGCTTAATGGCAGTTCTTTGTAGTTTTTTCACTTTACTACTCATTGCACTTTGTTGCATTTCAAGAGAGTTTTCGAGATTCTCAGTTGTATTCTCTAAGCTGCTTAACAGCAAAAGATAAAGCTGGACAATGTATGAGAAGATTTTGAAATGGGAAAACTAAATATTGTTGATTCTAACTGCAGTTTGTAAACCCTTCTAAAAGAAGATGTTTGGATTGAAGAAATAAATATTATATTATAGAGTTGTCATAATATGGAAAGAAATAAACAATTCCATAAAATTTGTGGCAATTTCTGAGCTGTAATAAATTTTCACAGCTGTAATAAATTTGTATTTTTCGATTTTAAATAATTTATTGTGACAGGAAAACTAAACCAAAAGCTATGCAATAATATTCATCTCAAATAAGACTCAAGAGGATACCGTGTGTAGAGCTAGACACAGGATAACAACTAGACAATAAGTTTTACTTGTATCTAAGATAAGCCAAATTCAAGTACAATTTCCATACTGCTTCCTTCCTCCCATTGGCATCTTTAGCTGATATTGCTACTAATCAATATAAAGTCTGTTGTGTGAGTTGCCCCCTGTGCCACATTTTGCTGATTAGCTTCTCAGCTGGCAATGCAATCGGTCTTCTGTCCGTCTATTGAGGGCTATCCAACGCCCACTTATAGCCACTTACAAGAGAGAGACAGAGAGAGAGTCCAACAATGAAATATATTTTTAATCAAGCCAAATCGAATTCAAGGCAATACACCGGTGCCTCATTATTTAGGCAAATGTGCAGCCATTAACTACAGTGCGTTACTCTCAAGGGGAGAGAGCTTTGGGTTTGAGTTTGAGTTTTTGGCCCCCAAAATGTTGACCCAACACAAAACGGCAAATTGACAAATGTGGCCACTTAATGTGCTACAGAGGGCAAATGTTAAACAATTTTCTGTTATTTTGTATGCCAAAAATACAAACTAATTAATATGAAAAACGTCGAGGGACGTTGTTGCCACATTGCCACATGGACTTGACGACGATGCGTCGTAACTTTGGCACGCATTGAATTTTATTTGATTTTGTAAAAATTTAATTTCGACAAGGAATTCTTGTCAGCGTGTAACAACAGCAACAGTAACAGCAACAACAGCAACAACAACAACAACAACAGAAACAACAACAACAGCAATAAGAGAAGAACAACATCAACACTAGGCGGCAATTTCTCAATGTTGTGTCGGAGAAAATGAAATGAATGAGCTGAAGCTCAACAGAAGAGCCACTGAGTGAGAGACTGCCTGACTGACTGACTGACTTGGCTGACTTGGCTGACTTCCTTCAGTTTGTTAAGGGAATTTTGCATTTTGTTTGAATTATTGCCTTCATTAAGATTGCGTTGTTGATTTCTTCCTTTTTTTTTCTTTTCTCTTTCTTTTTTTTTTAATACTTCTCGTCACAGGCTGCTGCCAGTCGCAACATGAGCGACAGCGTGATTTCCATCCGTTACCATCTCCCTCCTACCTATTGTTGTGCACACCTAGGCGGTCTTCTTATTGCCCCCTCCCTGTTCCGTCCCTCCACCTTCTTGTACATTTATTGAGCCACTGTGTGACTGCACTTGACAATAAATTTTATTGTAGCTCTACGCACAACGCCGTCAACGTTTGTTGTATTTTTAGCTTAATTGTGAATGAAGATCGGAGCAGGAGATGTTTCTGTTTTCTGTTTATTCGCTTTCCATGTGCTGACATGTGTCGCGTCCCGGTTTTGGCCCACCCCGTCTGTCTGTCTGTCTGTCTTACAGTTAATTGTGCGAAATTCATTCATATAGAAAATTTGCCAGACTGTAACCATTGAAGTCATAATTATGCGATTTTACATGTCCCTTGGCAGTGTTAGCTAACGAGCAATTCCCTAAATTTAATCGCAGGTGCTATTGCTAGGCGATGAAACTACTCCCAAAACTTCTCGTTAAAACTATTCGGAGCTTCTTGCTAGAGCTTAAACAACTCATTTCAACTACTCAATATAGTAACTTGGTTCATCTACTTACTATGTATAACTTTCGGCTAGAGCTTCTTGGTATAGCTTTTAGCTAGAGCTCCTTGATATAGATTCTCGCTAGAGCTAATCGCTTCAACTACTCGCTTTAACAATAAATTCCAACTATTCGCAACAGCAACTTGCATCAGCTACTTGTTCTACTATACTACTTGCTATACATACCATAACTCGCTACATTTTATCGCAACTGATAATAATCTTTTGATTCTAATCGAATAAGCTGCTATTGCCATACTCACTTATGTTACCCGCTACTGTAACTCGGTATCATCAATCGTTACTTATTTTTTTTTAGCTCTGTGATAAAGTGAAAGTTAAATACTAGTACTACTCGCTAAAGCTACTCGTTACTGTCAGTCAATGCAGTATTTTTTAGTGTTATTTAAACCAAAACTTCTCGCTACAAACTATACTCGATATGCGCTCTTTGCTCTGCTATTTGTTTTGCATAATTAAAATTCTTGCTACATTTCATGCTCGTCTTGGCAATTTCACTTTTTTCTACATTGTGCCTGGGTCGAGTCGACTCATATTCTGTCAATAGGCCGCAGGGCAACAGCGAAGAGAAAACTTTCCAAATTTAACGCTCTGCACAATGGGTCCTGGGTTTGGTTAAGCATTTTCCTTTGGTTTTTTTTTTTCAGCTAGCCGTTGTTACAACAAAAAGCAGAACAATTACAACTAGCGAGTCCTCGGGCAGGAGCGCAGAGTCAGGATCTCAACTGGGTTGGCCTGAGTTGGGCTTATGCAAACAGGAAATGCATAATGAACACGCGGCACAGTCGGTCTGGCAACATTGCGTTCAGCGGCACACTGACTCAAAACGCTTATGACTCCGACTACGACTCCAAATCTGACTATGACTCTGACTGGCTTTCATTCATTTTTGAGCGGTTTCGTGGTTAACAAGCGCTTCCTTATCCTTATTATTTTAATGCCTGCGGCAGCATTTCATCTTACTTACTTTTTTCCTCAACTTTTCTTTCATTTTTTATGTATTTTATGGCAATTTTCATGGCATTTTTCTTACCTTAAATATTTTGAACTACCTCACGTTGTCTAGCTACTACTACATATTTGTTGGTGCTGTTGCTGTTGCTGTTGTGGTGGAGTGTGTCTGTCTGTAGTCTGTAGTCTGTAGTCTATAGTCTCAACACTGTGTTCTGTTTGGGCTTTGTGCGCATAATTGGGGTTAACTACGGCCAGGTGCGACGACGGTGCAGTTATGCCCCGGACTCAATTCCGGACACCCTACTCAGCCCAGCTCCGGTTCCCTGCTCCAGCTCCGGCTCTGGCTCCGGCTGCCAGACACAGGACTTCAGGAAGCGCCTGGCATGACGCCGACCATTGTGTGCCCAAAGTGTGCTAAAAAGGAAAAGTAAAAATTTTTTGCCGCACTTATAAATTGTCGGCTAAAGTTCTGCTTTCATTATGATTTCTCTTCATTTATTTTTTCTGCATTTTAATTCGCTCGCAATTAACGGGAATTGAAAGTGAAAATGCAGTTTCGAATTTTGAGCGTAAAAATTTTGCCTAAAACAATTTGGAAATTCAAAGTCAACCAGAAAGTTGACACGCAAATTGAGAAATTCAATTAAATAAAAACTTTTTCTCATCTTAAATATGTTTTTTCTCACACAAAGAGAGTGAGTGGCCGATGGTGGGCGGAAGGGTAAGGGGGCGTGACTGTGGCCGTGTTGACACGGCACACACACGTGCCATCATCAGGCCAGGGTCTCTCAGGCTTTCCGTTTTTTCCATTCCATCCGTGGGCTCATCATCAATTCAGTTGATAATTATTTTTACGCGACGCAGCAAGTGCATTAAAAATGCAAATGGCAACACTTTGCCACTTTGATGGCCTCAACATCGGCCTGTCGCGTTGTTACCAGTGTTGTCACGTTGCTGTTTTATTAATTTATTAAATTAAAAAAAAAAAGAAAAAAACAGAAGAGAAACACACACAAAAACAAAACTCGCAACGACAAAAAGGCGCAACGACAGCGTGGAAAACTCTTTCACATCTGTAATTGTAAATTTATGAGGCGGCTTGCAAAAAAAAATATAAAAAGAGAAGCAGCAGCAGGAAAAATAAGGAGATGGTCCAGCATAGAGTTCTGGTTCAACTGGGCGCACTGTCAATCGTGTGGCATGAATTATTAATTATTTGATTTTTCGCTCACACACAAACTCAAACACACACACACACGCACACTTTTCAGTGTTGCATTGCGGCAAATGGTCAGTTGACACTTTGACAGCCTTGCATGCAACACTGTACATCAATTTTGACATACAGAGTTGCCAAGCTAAAAAGGAGCAACCTTTTATTCCCCCCATCCCTAATTGCCTAAATGAAATTATTAACCAAAATGTGCAGAAATTGTCAAAGTCTGCTGTTGACGAGCCTGATTGCTAATAAAAGCAAAATTAGCTTAATCTAATTACCTGTCACACATTATTTCGGTTTTATTTCTTTGGCGCAACGAAACGTATCGAAAAGTCAGCAGCCTTAGATCAAAATGTGTGTGCCTTCAAAAAAAAATTCAGCTGCCTCGATTTTTCTTTTACTTTAGGGCTGGGCAACACCCCAAGGGTCCCATGGTTTTGGTTTTGGTATGGATTGGATTGGATTGGTAGGTAGTTCTAGACTGGACGGAATGAATCAACCCCGTGTACCAAATGCCCACCTCTCTCTCTTTGCTTATTTATTGTGCGTGCCCTGGGGAATGCCAACTGCTGGAAAGCTGTGCATATTTTGCCATTTTCACAGTGTTCCTCTCTTTATATCTTCCTCGGAGTGAATTATTCAGTGCAGAATCGATAAGGTTTGTTGCTAAAACCAATGGTATCTTTTTCTGGGCACAGTTGCTGACAGTTTATTTGGCAAATTGCTTGCATGTAATATGAAACTTTACTTGGCTAATTTTTTAGTTTTGCCAATGAGTCACAGTGAGTGCAAAGCAAAAAAATGTTGTGTCCCTGTGGCAAATCGAAAATCTGAAACACGCGTCACGCATTGCCGAAAGGAATGTGAAAAATCCCAAAAACCATGCCCACTAATCTGCCCTGACTATGACTCACAGATTCCTCCCCTGCATTACCTCTCTCTCTCTCTATCCTCTCCTATTCTCTACCTTTATCTGCTGCATTCGTTAATTTAGGAATTGGTTCTGCAATTTTCAAATCCACCCCTTTTGGCTTTGCCGTCTGTCATCTATTCATGTTGAGCATAATTTAAAATTTAAAAAAAAAGTTTATAAATCTAATTAGAATATGTGCGACCCGTAGCTGAATATGCACGTCTATCTCTATATCTATATATCTTTGTCTGTACTTAATTCTCGGGATCGTTGTTGCTCATTTCATATGCTCAACGCATCTGGCCGCATCCAAAAACTCAACTGAAAATTGCCAATGGCTGCGGCGCCTGTGCGTCTGGGTAATAAATTTGATTTGTTTCAAATTACAGCCAAAAAGCAATGAACAATTTTATTTTATTTTCGTTCTCTACGTTTATTTTGTATTATGTATTTTTTTTTTTTTTTTGTATTTTTGGGGTTTTCTCTTTTCTGCATTTTGTTAAGCCGCCAAATCGAATCTTACTTGTGGTTACTCTCTGCGGGCAATTTTCATAATTTACATAAGCAAATCAAATTGTAAATGGAATTTGTGTTTGGTTCCAGGATCAGAAACAGGAGCTGGTTATGGGGAAAAATCTAAAGCTAAAGCTAAAGCTTTTATGTCATGGCAGAGATACGAATGAACGAGTCGATGTAAAGATGGGGAAAAATGGAACTATGTTGAGTGTCTGACGTAGATTTGCCATTCGCATTTTGCTTTCATGCCACAAATTGTGTCAGCTTTAGCTTTACTTTTGTTGTTCTATGTATGCGGGGCGCCTTTATGCGTCTTTTGTTGTCGATGCGCCAAAGAATTTGGCTCAAGAGATGCTTTACTTGCTGCCTGGCTCTTTTCAAATATGTCTGGGAAATGTTGAGAAGTAATACACCTACAAATACATGTGAATTTGTATGTACATATTTGAAAAGGAGTAAAGTTTAATCGAATAAGGGAATTTCTGCAACTAGAAAGTCATCATCTGTACGAAGAATAGACAACTCTAGATAATATCACAGTGAATGAATATTTCATTAAATTTCGAATTATGCACATGTGAAATGGCATTACAATTTAATTTTTAAAATTTTTGAGATATAATAAGTATTAAAGAAGAAATTCTTCATATGCAATAAGTAATAAATGAACATAATTAAACTATAAACGATTCGTTATTGAATTCAAATTCAAATTGAATCGATTGCAAAACAGAAAAAGTGACAATAAGCTAAAAAAAAGTTTGTAATAACACTTGATTTATCGATACGTCTGTTTGCGAAACTTACCAACACTATTGAGATGTCAATGTCAAACCTTATTATCAATGATAATTAACTTTTCTACGAATGTGCCGTCGTATGCTTTCTGTACAAATTTTGGAAATAATTTTCAAATAAATTAATAACAATTTAAAGTGAATATCATAGTAAGTTGTGAAGTAACGTGTCGAAGTGATTCATTGTAATATACAATGTTGTGGTTTATAAAAACCACAACATATTTTCACAAAATTTGATTTTGTTTGGCTTTTGATATTAAACACAGGATTTGGATGAAAAAAAGTGACATTTGATCCCTAGGGCTCCTTGCCAGGCTTTTAGTTTGCTGTCACATATTTGCTCATTTTGAGAAACATTCAACACACAAGTCTAGAGCAATTTGGTTAATCACACGCCCGCGTATTAGATTCCATAGGATTTTTCGTCAATTTCTGTTTTTGCGTGAGAGCATTGGGACAATCTATATATGTATTTGCATTTGTAATTGTGCCGCATTGGTAGCAATGTCAACTGCGCTGGCAACAGCGGCAAGTGCAACAAGCACGGCCACAACAACAACAGCAGCAGTGACGCCAGCAACAACAGCAACAGCAGCAATAGCAGCAATAACCACAACGTCCACAGCAGCAGCAGCAGCATCAACTGGTAACAACACAAGGTCAATGTTGCTGGAGCCAAACTTTCCACAGCTCATCGAGCAGGCAACATCCATAGAGCAATTAGCTGTAATTGAAGAAAGCGAAAATGTAAGCGCAAATAATATTGAAATATTATCATCAAGGCTGCAAATCAGTTTCTAAAATAAATAAATTTTAATTAATCATTAACTTAAATTAAATTGTTTAAAAACTAAAAAGGTTTGCAGCCTTGAATATAATCAGCAAAACAAATCATCTACAACAAACATACACTGCAGCAGCAACAACAGCAGGCGTTAGCTGAGGAGCTGAACTTGGACACGGGCTTGGAGTGTCAAACGGAGTATTTTGATCCCAATGAATTTCCTCTGCCCGGAGCAAGAAGAAAGAAAAAGGTGCAGAAGACTATAACGCAAACCTATCCACGTCCTCCCGGTGGCTACAAATATTCGATGGGTTTCCTTTATAGCATCGGCAGTCACATGGCTGGCATAACACTCGATATACCGACGCCCACATCGATAATGCCCCGCATGTTGCGTACCTTGCCCCCGCCACCTCCCACACAATTGCTCCAGCTGCCTAGTGTTGCCACCGTTCCACGTTCTGGCTCAAATTCACCTGGCAATCGCTTTGGGGCAACTGCAGCCGCAGCAGCAGCGGCGGCAGCAGCAGCTGCATCAGCATCAGCTTCTGGAACTGGCAACGCGAATCTATCGCCGCAACAATTCATCTGTCCGGGTTACACAAGTCCGCAGCGTCGTTTGTGGCATGCTGAGAATGCGGTCTGGCAATTTGACCGCAATTATCCGTATAATCAAGGATATGCTTCCACGTATGGCATACCGATGGTGCCACTTGGCTTTGATCAACATTCATATGGAGCACATAGATTCATGTATTCCAGCTACTATAATCAAGCGATGCCGCGCGGTGGATACCGCCATGTGACGCCCAATTTGTCGGTTGTTGCCGACCAGCAACAGCAGCAGCAGCAGCAATCGAATAATACAGATCAGCAACCGCATCCTCATCCGCTTGCACATCCTCATCAGGTGGCAGCTGCCGCACAAGAGGTCTATAACAATGAGTACGCGAATCTGGATCCACGATTTGGACGTCCGACAGCAGCGCAAATACGTGAAAGATTTGTGCCAGGACGTCATCCAAATGCTGCCATGTCCCTTCCCCGCGAAACAAAGACATTCTACAATAGCACGACGGGGAATGTAACTGTTGGTGCACCCGGCACAAGAATTCGACATCCGTTTGATCCACGCACAGGACTTCAACGTGGCAATCAACAACAGCAACAACAACAGCAACAACAGCAACATGCGGCAGCAGTTGCACTTCACAACAATCAGGTGAACAATAGCCATCCCATGGAACAATTGAATACGAATCGTCGTGGATTGCAAGCAAGTGGCAGCTCTCACAATGCAGCATCTAATCGACATCTCAAACGCTCGAAGAGCCAACTAGTGACCACAAACAGTTCTGAATCCCTTTCCTCATCAAAGACACAATCTGAGCAAGCACAAGTCGATGGCCAAGTCGCTAATGTCTCATATCATCATAATCAACATCGCAGTTATCGTAATCGTCAACGTTATATGGCTAATGTTGCAGGTACATCCTCTAATCAGCAGCAGCAACAACAGCAACATGTCAACAATTATCAGCCGCCTTTGCGACGCATTGTCAAATATCAAGACATACAGCAACGTCAACTTTCACGTTGCTACAACTCGAGTCACATGGAGCACGTGGATTATCCTGCCACAGCAGCACTTTATGCCCATGAGGCACTTGCTGTCCATTATCTAGGGGAACAGGATTTATTCGGTTTAGCGGCTGCCAGCAGTGGCACCTCTGATGTGGATCTGCATCATGATTCCGATAGCTTTGTGGATTGCGCAGGTGCTGTTGGAATCTCTGCCCCGCATGGCGACTTCTCCTGTGATGCGGATCAACAATGTAGTGCTCATCCAAATGGTTCCATCTCTGGTGATTTCGATGGTCTCTCCTATACCAGTCTGGGGCGAAGTTCTCCCTGCGATAGTACAGAAAGTGAACAGAGCGATGCTTCACTGGAGTCAATGGTCTGTAAGATCACAACTGGTTGTGTGGCAATAGCAACAAGTACGGAGTTGCCGGATCTCAAGGGTCCCAATCTGGTGCCCTTTGGAGATATGCATTATCTTAAGGAAGCAGAACTTAAATGCAGTCAAGGATTAAAGAATGGATTAAAATGCTCGTCCCATTGTTGTGGAGATATGCCTGTCGAGCTGAAGCCTCACCAGGAAGAGGAGGAGATTGATTGCTCCGAGGCATCGGCCTTTGTCAACGAAAATACTATCAATAACAGTATCAAGGTAGGAAATGCATTGTCAGATCCATCCCTGTCCATGTTTCCATCTTCAACATATGCTTACTTCGTCCAGGATGCGTTGTTGGATGATAATCAACCATTGACCATGCAGAATCGTTATTGGCACGACTTTTTTGGTTATACGCCAGCAGATCGATTTCTCACTCGTGCTGGGCTTGTGGAAATGAAGCGTCCCCCTCCCTCTGTCACCAGTCGGTCCAAATGGGATCCCCTCACCTTGTCCATTTGGCAAAAGTTTCTCGATTCTCAACAGACGCGACAAATGTACAAGACAAAGATGCGTCTTTGGCGATTTATTTACAAGGTGACTATGGTATGTTGTGTGTGCCGTAAAATAAATTATTTTGAAACTTAATTGTATTTTCCTAGTTATTAATATTAGTTTTTTGACCATATAATTATATTATCATTAGAATTATAATTATCTTATTATTTGCCATCACTACTACCATTTAAATAGTATTATTATCATTATCATTTTCGTTATCAGTAACATTAACATTAATATCAATATTTACATTATCACTATCAAAAACATTGGCATTAACATTAAGAAAAAATTATCATTAGCATAGTTAATATTTTTATTTTTATCATTATTATTATCCTTGTCTTTATTATTATCACTGTCGCTATCATTATTTTTTCAATCATTGAATTTTTTTATTCATTATCGATGGCATTTGTATTTATTATTTAATTTTTAATATTACTTGCTTAACCTTTTCATCATTTGATTTTATTATTAGCATTATTATTTATAGCTATTATTATTATTCATCTTCAGGCTGTTTATCCGCGTTATGGTCTCTATTTGGTGGGCTCATCGATCTCATACTTTGGCTCCAAGTGTTCAGACATGGATATTTGTATGTTGGCCTGCACAAATCCCAATATCGATCCTCGCATGGAAGCCGTTTATCATTTGCAGTTGATGCGTGAATTGTTGAATGCAACAAAGAAATTTCAGAAATTCAATTTGATTGAGGCACGTGTTCCTATACTTCGATTCACGGATCGTCGTCACAAGGTCGAGGTGGATATCAATTTCAACAATTCGGTGGGCATCAGGAATACGCATTTGCTTTATTGTTATTCCCAGTTGGATTGGCGTCTTCGAACGATTGCCTTGACCGTCAAACAATGGGCACAGTATCATAATATAAACAATGCCAAGAATATGACAATTTCAAGCTACTCCCTCATGCTGATGGTAATACATTTTCTTCAGGCTGGCGTCAATCCTCCAGTGTTGCCCTGTCTGCATAAAATGTATCCGGAGAAATTTGGAATTTTGCAGCCCACGGATTTTGGTTATGTTGATATGAACGAGATCATGGCTCCGTATAAATCGGAGAATAATCAAACTCTTGGCGAATTGTTGCTCAATTTTCTGCATTATTATAGCATTTTTGAGTATGGAAAATTTGCAATTTCTATTCGTGTTGGTGGCGTTTTGCCCGTGGAGACATGCCGTGCCTCGAAGGCGGCAAAGAATGATATACATCAGTGGAATGAGCTATGCATTGAGGAACCATTCGATTTGACAAACACAGCACGTTCCGTCTATAATCCTGTGACCTTTGATCGCATCAGATCGATATTTCTGGCTTCCTACAGAAGATTGGAGTCTACACGCAATCTTAATTCCATTTTTGAGGCTTACGACGGACCCGTCATTCATACGATACAAATGCCTGAAAATTCGGATAGCGAATTATTATTCCAAAGAACGGCAAGTGGAGCATCATCCAAGTCGGAGAGTACACAACCATCTCCAAGGCAATTGGTTGATAAATCGACGACTGCGATTTGGAGTGATATCAATAATAAATTGGAGCACCCAAGTATCGATACCATTGCGGAGGAGGAGTTGCATCCTGTCGAAAATCAAGGGCCAACAAGCCCATCGTCTAGCCAAACCTCTAAATTCATACCCCAGTAAGCTTAATCCCTAATATAAGATATAGTCAGTTATAGCAAGAAAAAAAAACAGAATGGTTCGAAGGCAGAAAATGAGAATAAAAACATAGACAGAGACAAACAGCTGCAGTTAGTTTAGTATCCCTACTCTGAGAATCTAAAAAAAACCTATAACATAATAAACATATTTGCCCAGCTTGCAGATTGACACTGTAAATTTTACGTTGGACACTTAACATTCGAGATTCTTAACGTTTAAATGGATCCGTAGCGATTGAATAACCCAAGAAAAATCATTAAAAAAAAGAAAACTATAAAATATTCAACCTAAGTCTAGCCAAAATAATTATACCATGGGTTAAAAAAAGAACTACTGAAATCTGCACTGCGCACAGTAAAAAAAAATATTAAAAAGTCACAATAAAAATCGCAAAAAAAAATATTTAGGAGTATAGGACAGATATAAACATACATATTTATATAGATATATATATAAAAAACAGAGGTAGAGTGAGGAACTAATATGAAGCCTTGTACATCACACTTTCCACGTATTTTTATAAAAAAGCTCGTTATTCCACATATTCTCACATTTTATATAAAATATCAAAAATGTAAAAAATGCGCTCAGTCTAAAACTAAATAATTCAAAATAGCCGCCGTAAATTTCAAATCGCATTTGAATCGCTACCAAAAATTCAATGTTAATTAGACTGGGCTGCCCAATAAAAGATATATAAATAAATGAAAAACACGAAAAATCGAAAAAAACAACAATTTGTTAAATTAATTTTAGTGAATATTTACATTCACGAGTCTGAAAGAGTGCAGTCGAATTAAACTGAAATATGTACTCTTAATATTATAAAGTTGAAAGAACTTCTCTGATCGTAAATTAATCTATTAGATGATTTTTTAGTTGTACAGAAAAACTTCAACTGCTTACAATTATTATTTACTATTTGTTAAAATGAATATAGTTTTTTGGAACTGTTTTAACTGAAAGATTATTTATTTATGTACATGAGTAGACTTATGTTTACTTAAATCTTCTAATGGGGAATGAGAGCCATGGTACCGGAAGCCTTCGGCTGATCAACTGAAAGATATTTATAAATAATCGAAAACTTTTTTACAAATTTACAAATATGTTTAGATATTGTATAAGGCTTGTTCATTGTCGTTATGCTTCCATTAAGAATGGAACTCTAAACGTAAAATGATCCTTTTTAAATTACATCAACATGTTATGTTTTCTTCAGAGTAATTCCAATTGGTGCATTATTTTTCTAGATTTTAGTTGTGGTCGATAGATTCAAGTATCTTTTGTATCACATCTTACTGATAGATACAAAATACACAACAAAATGTAGTCCTTCAAAAACTACTTCAAATAATTTGTCCCCTGGGGTCATTGATGAAGCGGATGGAAGGAAGAGGAGGTGTAGTCAAAATTGTCGCACATGTTGCAGCAAATTAAATCAGAGTTGCAGCTGCCGTAGGTGGATGATAGTGGGCGGTCGAACTGGGCGTGGCATGAAACATGAACGGCATCTGTTGTCGAAGTCATCAACAATGGGAAAACCAAAAATGCGACTCTGTCAAATTATTACATCAATTGCAATGCTCAATTTCAGTCGATGCTGCAGTTGCAACTGTCTGTGGCAGTTACAATTATAGTTACAGTTACAGTTAGAGAGAGTGCATCGGTGGTTGGTGTTGAGTAATTGATATAATGTCAGCACACGCAGGCGTCATGTCGCCCACTTAATGTCCAAATTGTCAACGGGATTAGTGACCAAACGGAAGACAGAAAGGGATCGGGGGATGATAAGGGGACATTGTCGATTTATCAGAACGTGCTCTAATGCAATATCAAAGCATTCACATTTGAATTCGCATTCGCATTAGCATTGCAATTGCTATGAAAGAGAGTGAGAATCATCATTATAATTATCACGGCATCGAGCTCCACAATTGTCACATTAATTTGAGCATATGTGCAAATTTTTGGCAATTAAACCAAGTCGCATCATTTTTCATGCCTAGAAGTAATTAATGCAGCCGCCACTATTAATTGCATTTGCATTTCCATTTCCATTTCGATTTGCATATTTCTTTCATTCAAAGTTGTACAAAATCAAAGTCCATTTGACACCTATTATACATAAAAACCATTATGAAAATTGTACTCTAAACAAAAGCTGGCCAACACAAAAATGTCTATGAATAGTATAATAGAAGAGCAATGAATGGGCACAGAATAGAAATTCATTAAAATTTCAAGTAAAAATTAATTTGCCAACAATTTGCGGCAAAGTCAGTGGATGATGATAATGATGCCTGCTTTTCCCCCTTTTTCCCTTTACTTTATTTTCTCTTTTTTTGGTAGAGCAACAGCTGCAGCTACCATTTAAATTCCTTGGCCAAAATCCGAGGGTCGAGCTCTTTGCACAAATAATTACTCATTGTCATTGTAATTGGCGTGCGGGCGCTAAATGGTTTCATAGTCTGGATTGGGATTCAGTTGAGTTTGAGTTTGAGTTTGAGGTGAGACTTTGACAACTTGTGATATTTTCGCTTTGGGTTCTAACTTGATTATTTGTGCACCCAATAGACGATGAGTAAGCAGAAGTTAAATGAAGACAACGACAAAGAGAGAGAGAGGGAATGGAAATGGGAACAAAAACAATGCTGCTACCAAGCTGAGTTTTAGCCCTTTTGCTGCTCGATTACTTATTGCTGGGGATACTTTTTCATTATGTACTCACATGTGTAGCTCAGGGAACAGACGCCAGATCCAATCCCAATCCCAATCCCAAACCCAAAGTCAGAACTATAGACATACACACATATATACGATGTACGATGTACAGATGATCCCCAATGGACGTTGGGTTATATTGTGCGCACGTATTGGAATTTTCATTTTATGTCATTTCAATTTTCCTGCCTTCAGTTTTTATAGACGCAAACGAAAATGAATCGAACGGAAAAAAGGGTTCAAATTGAAAGATGCAGCAACAATGACAACAACAACAACAACAATTGCTCATGCTCTGTCCATTTTTGGCTTGGATTTGTTGCCTTTGGGGCTTTTGTTGACGTGCCATGAGATTGTTGTTTGTTTGTTTGTCGTCATCGTCATCGTCATCATCATTGTTGCTGTTGCTTCCAGTTGTTATTATGCGAACATTTTCTAGACTGGACAAAGTCCAAGAACTCGTCCAATCTCGTACCAATTGTGCCTCAATCCATGTGCAACAAATTACCTGCGGCATGTGAAAAACTGCACTCGGCGTCAAGCAGAAGCGTTGACAGCTCTGTGGCAACTGTGCTCTCTCCCTGGGGAAACTCCAACAGTGGAGAGGGGGGCAATAGTGAAAGAAGTTGGAAGGAGACTTTGATGAATCACAAAACTAAACTAATCATTTTTCTTTATTTGTTCTTCTAATTGCAGGTAAGCTCATTACAAAATAACAACGACTAACATAACAACCACAACAACAGCAACAACAACAACAACTGTTAGCGTAAGTGCCACTTGAACAATTTTAATTAGTTTGAAATGCAATTAAATGCATGTGTTTTAAGCCATGTTTTTTGGTTTTTGACCAGCTGGTGCACTTAGCACTATTTAAATTATCCAAAAACTACAAATGCAATTTTAATTTTTCAAGCAATGAATCATTTTTGACCATAATAATAAATATGCCATACCAAATGTTGTTTGCCTAATTTGCATAAGTCCATGTATGTGTTAGTGTGTGTTTGTGGGGGTGTGTTTAGTGTGTGTGTGTGCGTGTGTGTGAGTGCATTGCCGCACAATTAGAAACACATTAAATATTTAAAACGCTGGCACATGAAATATAAACATTGTTGTAGGCGCTTTAAACAAACATTTTTGCTGTTTGCCTTGGCCATTGCAATAGCCCTGAGCTATCTTCTCCTCTCTCTCTCTCTCTGCCTCACTCTGAGCTTCCTGATTATCGCATCAAGCAACACTTTAACATAGTACAAACATGGCCAAAAATAAACACACCTAACATCAAATTAATTAAATGTGTAAACACGTCAAGTTGAGGTAGGCAACTATTTTATATTTTCATTGATTTAGGCATTCTTTTTTTTTCAAGTGAAACAATCGAAGCTCGTTTAGAAATCAAATGTTGTATTTTTAATGGGAATTTTTTGCGAATATTTTATTTGATATCTAGAAAATTTTCAAATCATAACAAATTATTCGTTTATGCAAATATCTGTATATGTATTTCTAAATTATTCTACTATTTCTAGAATATTTATTTAAATACAATGAGTTTGACATTTAGAACAATTAATTAAAATTCTGGAATATTTGTTATTTTATACTGGTTTTTGTCATCAACTGTTTTCACTATATATCAATTGAGATAGGAAAATTATCAAAATGTTATTCTATTTGCAGTTTTTCAAATCTATGCACATTTTGTGCCTGTAAATGTTTCTAGTTCCAAGTTAGCAAAAATTTGATAGAAATTTTTTTAAATTGTCATCCTCTTTGAAGTTACTTACTAACTATTCGTACAGTAGAATTATTAATATTTTCCTTTCATTCAAATGGAAAAGGGCACAGTCGAAATTGAAATTCAGAACAGCCCCAAAGCTTCTATTTGTATAGTCAACTGGGGTCCCGATGATGACACACCAAAGTCGTTTCGTACTTTTATTATCCGTCCTATGATATATGCATAGAGTCGTATTTTAATTTTATGACTCGTTTCGCAAACTTTTTTTTTTTTCCAAACTACAATTTTATTTCGGTTGCTGTCTTTATTTCAACACTATCCATCTAACTATGAGTTTTTCCCTTTTCTTTTTTTTTTGGGTGGATAACTTTGGGAATAACGCCCCAGCAATAGCACCAAAAATCAATCAGCCAATGTCGTTGTCAATAAAAACGTTGAGCATCCCGCTCCCAAAAAAAACTGTGCGCTATGTGGCATGCTCTAAGGCATGCATGAACATGCCACATAGCACGCTCACACACACACACACACACACATGAGAGAATTCGCTTCGTTCGGCAATCAAGCACATTTATTATGCATTTTTCATATGACAATTTTATTTTTTGTGTGCAGCACTTTCAAGTAGACCATTTAAAATCAACCGCATAAAAAGCATCACACACACTCACACACACACTCACACACATGCAAAATACCGACGCATCCTTTATGTCTACACATGAGTAAAGCTGCTGCACAGCTGTGTGTATCTCCCTCTCTTTTTCTCTCTCACACTCTCTGTGAGCACATATAAAAAACGTAAATTACCCGCATTTTTTACAAGCATCTTTTTTTCATCTTTTATTGAAAATTGAAATTTATGCGTTGCGGCCAAACGCAACCGTGACGAGTTGTTTGAATATACGAATATACATATCTATATATATGTATTTATCGCATGCTGATCCCTGCCATATCGCTGTCATCTTTAGCAGATACTTCAGTCTATCGATAAACGTGGCTTTATTGATTTTCAGGCCCAGACAAATTCATAAATTTAAATGGCCGCTTCACATGCTACACTTAAACGAAAGCCCAAAAAAAAGCGAAGGCATAAATCATGCAACTTGCTTTTCGTTTGTTTACATACTTGTACTTGTACTCGTACTTGTGCTTGTGCTGCTACTGGTTGTATTACCTTTGCCACAGGTTGGGGGCACAGTCTGTGCCTCAGAAAGGGTTGCAAAAATGTAGCCGCATATCGCTTACCAGTCAAAAGTCCAGGGAACTCTCTGGAGTTTCCCCCCCATACTCTCCACGTAGTTGTCCTTTGGCTTTTCACACATTTGCATATCATTTGCAGAGACAGTCGTGGGCGTTGAGGGAGGCGTGGCTGTGGCAGTGGCAGTGGCAGTGTTGCTTATCGTTGCGACACTCAGAAAGAGAGTTGCCTACTTGCGAAAGCATTTCCGTTGCCTGGGCACGCGCTTGTTAGAAGCGAATTCAACGAAGGCTCTTAACGATTTCGTGTCATTTTTTGCATTTCCTTGTGCATTGCTTTCAGTTCTTTCCATCTTCTTCTTCGTTTTATTTTCACTCTCTTTTTCTTTGGTTCGGTTTTCCGCCCTCGAGTGTGCGGCGCCTTATCGCGTGCTACGTTGTGGCACCTTCAGACAGTGGCAGAGGCAGTGGCAGTCAAGTGATTTTGGCCAAAACCAGAATTAAACCAAGTTTCCACGATGCCTTGTCAAATAAATCACAGCAGAAAATCAAAGAGAGATGGAGAGAGGGGTTAAGGAAGACAGACTGAATAATGATAAATAAGTATGTATGTGAATGGGTACGTGTTAAAAAAGTTCTTCACGTGTCAGTCGTTAGGCTGCAGGACAAACGACAGGCTTTATCTGCAATGCAGCTTGCAACTTGCAGCCTGCCAAACCCAGCCACAACTTGCAGCATCGCAAACGTCTTGAATATCATTTGCATTTGCATTTTCATTTCCTTTTGGCGATTATGCATTTTCTCGTGCCATAAAGACAATGCTGCAATTAGTCGTGTGCCAGGACACTTTAGACTTTGGACTTTGGACTTCATGTCAAGTGGTGCTGAAAAGTATGCTATGCTTAAATGCTACAATAACTTTCGATGCGCGCGCTCAGCTCGTTCAATTAAAAGCCCCAAACGCGTTGCCCAGTGTAACGCCCACTGTGCCACGCCCATGCAAATGGGACAGCCCCACTATAATACAGCATGATTAATTTGAACGCCCAGGAAAACCCATTTGCATGCAACGCTTGAGAGTCTTGCGACAGGATAATCTTCCAGCACGTTGTCCTTCAGACTGCAGCTTTCTCTCTCTCTTTTACACTTTTTCTCTCTGCCCTTGTTTGCCTTTTCTCTTCCTTTTTGTCCTTCTGCCTGCTGTTTTAAGTAATTTTTTAAGAAAACCAAAGAAATTAAAAAAGCGCACTGTGAGCTCACAGTTCGCTGGCAGGGATAAGACTTAAGTTTTGCCCTGCCAGGGCTGCCAGGTAAACCTGGACATGGACAAGGATGGACTGCATCGTCGACGTTGTTGGCGGGTCCCAGAAAATATTACAAAAAACGTGCCAAACGTTTATTTAAAAGGATTTATGTACGTTACGTGCTAAATGTGAAATAATAATTTTTCTTACTCTTTTTCTTTCTTTTTTTGTTATTTTTAATGCCATTTTTAATGCCGCACATTGTGCAATGCAGTCAAAAGAGAGAAAGAGAGAGAGAAGAGGGAGAGTGGGTAAGGTAGTGCGGCATTTTGTGGCTGTGGCATTAACTCAAGTCCTTTGCCATTTTTATTGAGCTGGCCAACGCGTGAAATTGTTGTGGGCCGACAAACCGGCAACTCTTTTGGCCATCTTCTCTCTGGTTCTGATTCTGATGCTTGCAGAGATTTCTCTGGTCCAAAACTTAATTGCATTTGAAGTTGTTTCTGTGCGAATTCTCTAGCTGCAGCTTGTCTTAAGTGCTGCGTCTACACAGCCAGAAAGGAAAAGTTTTTTTTTTTTTGCCTGTTTTCATTATTTTCTTCTTCATCTAATTTTATTTCATTTTTTTTTGCTGTAGTTTGCGGTTGCCAATGCCAATTTATGGCTTTCTTTCTCTTTTTCTCTAGGGCAGTTGAAATCGAAAATGCGTAGACAGCTTGGGAATACTGTAGATACATAGAGAGGGACACAAGGAAAGAGAGAGAGAGTCAGAGAGGGAGCTGGAAAACTGGCCACAACAATGATGCAAACTTTATGCTGCTGGTTCCCAGTTTCCACAGAGAATTGTCTGTCTACTTTTGCTTTTCCTACCACTACTTCTTTTTCTTATTATTATTATTATTATTATTATATTTTCTTTTTGGCTGTGCGACTGTACGTTTGTTTAGCTACCCGCACGCATATAGCATAATAATTAGAGGGTGTCCTGCAGACGGGGTTGTCCTGGGCCGTTAATGCGAGGACTTCGACTCGAGACAAAGACAAACCCCAGACAGACACATCATTGTACAGTTCATTTTGCGGCGCAGAAAGTTTCTTAATTTTTTTCTCTCATTTCTTTTTTGCTCCCTTTGTCCCCGGCGAAAAAAAAGTTTTAATATGATTTGAAGCAGACATTGCAGCAGCCTGAGGCATAATTAAAGTGGCAGGCAACACATTAAAGCCAACCAAAAGGTAAATGCCACAACATTGGTGTGTGGAAGTTGCATGAACTTTACCTTAGCATAACTTATGCATGTGCAACTTGGCCCCAAGAAATGCCTGTAAAGGTGCTGCTTGGTTGGTTGCATGCCCCACACACATGTGTGTGCATCAGTGATGCCAAATATTCGACACAAAAAAAAGTAATGACAAACTTAAATGATAAAAGAAGATTGGTTTAAAAGTTCGTTTAAAAGGATGAATTTTAAAACAAATTTTTACCACGAAACGATTTTTTTTTGCCTCTTGTCAATTATAGCTTTCTTTGGATTATTTGATTTAACATAATGGTTCATCCTGCTAATAATGGTTCTAACTGCTAATGCTTTTTTTTATTTATTACACATTTGTCTTATTTAAATTTATATGTAACTTAAAAGTTTGTTGTTGTTTCTCATTTGACCCGCCTGAATTAGTTCTTAAAAGGACAGATCTATCTGGAAAGTGGCTCATTTGGCATTACTGGCGTGCATGCTTAATGTTTAGTTTTGTGCCAGCGTCTTGTTAACTTTTCTTTTAGCCAGCTTATTACCTTAAACTTGACTAAGGTTGTTGACTGCCAGACCAGACGATGGAGACCCTGAGAGTGAGTGTGTCCTTGGGGTGCGACTCTTAGACATGTGCAACCAAAGCATAAATTGAAATTCATATTCAAATGTGCATGTGCTCTCTCTCTCTCTCTCCTTGTCTCTCTTTCTCTCTCTCTCTCTATCTCTGTCTGTGCATTAGGGACGCCAGTTTTCTTCTAATTTTCATTAGTCGACAACGGCCATTTGATGTCCCCAGCTGATGGCCGCCGTCTGCATATCCTGCATATCCTTCGCTTCTGCAGACATTTTTCAGCCAAGTGTCAAAAGCTTTCGAGGCACTCGAGTGAAAGTAATCGCCCTGACGACGACAACGACAACGACAAAGTTTCTTTGTTTTCCTTTTTTCCATCCTATTCCGCTTCTGCTGTTGTCTAATTCAATTACCAAAATGTAAAGCAATGCACTTGCCTTTACAGTTAAAAATCTTAGGTGAAAGCAACACAGAGAGTGAAAGACAGGAAGGATAAACTTAAGAGAGGGCAAATTGTATTGCTAGACAGTTTAGTAAGTAAAAGTTTTAAGCCGTTGTAATATATGCCCCTGAAGCATCTATAAGTTAGCAAAACACTCAAGGAAAATACAAGTCTCAGCTGGGGATTTTATAGGGGGCGACTTTCGTGTGCTTTAAGACTGAAAAACTTGGGAGCTTCTTATTAAAAAAATGCAGTATTTTGCAGAAAACATTGACAGATATTATCCTAAAAATTATAATCATTAAATTTAAAACATTTCAACAATATATGGTTGCAATTTCATATCTCACTTTATCTTAAATGTTTCTCTTAAAAAAGTTAAATTTACTTTAAAACATTCTTAATCGCTTCACAATCATGTTGTATTAGACTATTTTATATTTAAAATTCTGAAATATACAACAAAGTGTCATACAATAGTTTTTCACTCGTTTTTCATGTCTTTCTTGTACTTTTCGTATTTAAAATTTCTTAAAGCTTTAACGACGGTTGTGGTTTCTTAATGCCTTGTCTCTACTTTAACACTTAGTTCCGCAACGATGCGTTCAATAAAACTTCAATTAAATTAAATAAATCTCAGTAAAAATGCGCAAGTTTCATTTTCTCTACATTCTGTATCTTCTGCTATATATAGAGTTTTCAGACTGTCCGTTGCAGAGCAATCAGCAAACAGCCTGCGGTCATCATTAAATGTCTAATTTATTTCCAAAACAACAACAATAAGAACAACAACAACAACATCAGTAGCAGCAACAACTGAGCAAGCGAGAAAATTCGTTATTACAATAAGATTTTCCATTTCGCATTTTCTCTCGCTCAATCTCTCCCTGTCTTATGCTTTCTCTCTATCTCTGGCTCTCTTTCGTTTTGTTGACGGCTATAAAATTTATTTAATAAAACAGGCACGTTCTCATTTTAAGTGCTGTAAATTTTAATTTAGTTGTTGCTACCACACAGCTGCGCCCACTCGTCCTAGAAGGATAGGGGATTAGGGGGCGTGTCAGGGTGCCATCATCAAAGCCGAAAAACTTTCGATAGAGATCAGCGTTGCGGATTTCGCCTTCATTACAAAACAACAACAACAAACAGACAGATAGACAGACAGACAGACACGGAAAACGGAAGTGACTTGTAATGAAGCGCAAAGCATTTCGGTTCACTTTTTTAAAGTCCTCTCACTCGCACTCTCAATTTCCATCTCTTTCTGTTGTTGGTTCTTTTTATACTCATATCGGAGGGAAAGTTTCGCTTTAATGAGTTTTATCAGCGCGACAGTTTGACAAAAATTGACTGCCATTTGTTGGGGCCGCGAGCGTTAAAGCAAAAACTTGGCCCAGGCAATCAAACAGAAAATATGTTTTACTTAGTGCTTATTTATGAATATTTATGAATGCGACAAAAGTTTACAACCCCAACCCCAAACCCCCTTTCTACAAATGTACCATTCCTTTAATTTACCATTCCCCATTTGTTTGTGTGACGTGTTTAGTTTGTTTATTTAAATGCGCCTTCAGCTATGCAATTGTATATTAATTCAGTCGCAACTTGGACGACACGAACTTAACTTGGGTTTTACTCCTGCGGCCAAAGTTGAGCTGAGACAGCGACAAATGCTAACTGACAAGCCAATTTCGCTATGCTGAGGGTTTTCTTTTTTTTTTCTTTTTCTTTAACTCCTCTAACAAACTTGTACGAAGCGGACCCTTTCCAACTGGCGAACTGGCAACTTCCAACTGGAAACTGGCAACTGGCAACTGGCAGCTGACAGCGGCAGCAACAACAACAGAAACAGAAACCACAACAACTGACACACGTCGACGGCATTATGCAAAACTGGCAAAAAGGCGAATTAAAAATGCAAATTCTATGAGCCATTTCAATGGCATTTCGACCAGCTCATATTTAGGCTACACAACAATTCTTATGAAAAAAGCAGAATCAAAACAACAATTTTTATTAGAAAACTAGAATGGAGGAAAAGATAAATAATAATGCTATTGAAATTTCTGTAGAAATTCAAATTGAATTATTTGATCTTAGGCTCCTAGTTGTATCTCAATTTAGATCTTTTACATTAAAAAACATACTTTTTGCGTTACAATAACTTTAAGCTAATTAAAACTTATCTAAATTCCGAAAATAAGAGGTAATGATAGTGAAGAAAATATCCGATAAATTGTCGACAATAAGATTTAAGAGCTTAACATCCACCTAAAGTAACTTTTTAAACTATTAAGCTTTAATAAACCCAGACAGAAATTCATAAGTTTATCCTGTTCAAATAATGATTTAACTTATGAAATGTTAAATAACTTAAGTACTTTCGCTGCTTTTACCTGGTTCTGCTTATTGTGTTTATTTGCCAGCTTTTCGGCATTGAGATTTTGTCCATGAATTGCTTTACAGCAGCTTGCGAGTATTTCATGTGATATTCCATCATTCCATTGTTGTAACATGAACATGGAAAATAAATTGCAAAATGCCTTCACGTTTTTTTTCTGCAGTTCGTTTTTCTTTATTTAGTTATTGTTGTTGTTATTATTTTTTTGATTTGGTTGTTGTTGCGGTCGCTTTTCATGTGGCTGGCAACAAAATTGGTGCTTTTAGTGCCTGTTGTCAAGCGATTGCATGCCCCAATAAGTATGCAACGTTTTGTCAACTTCCGTTGCCGTTTGCTACCTGTCTCGCATTACGTATACGTCGTGTGCTGTCTCCAACTGCCTCACTTTTATTTTATTTCACTTTTTCTTCATTTTATTGCTTTCGATTTTCATTTGGACTGTGTGTGTGTGTGTGTGTGTGTGTGTGTGTGCGGCACATGGCACGTGCAACAAACACTAAGACGATAGAGGATGCTCCACTAAACTTGCCAACTTGGACGCGGCGTAAATTTTACTTTAAGCATGATTTTATTATTTTCTCTGCCCTGTGTGCCGAGTGTCGAGTGCCGTGTGCCATTGCCTGGGTTCGATTGGGTTTGTTTTCGTTCAGCGTGAAATTCAATTTCCCATTTCCCAGACACACACACAAAGGCAGCGAAAAAGGAGAGAGTGGGAAAAAGAAAGAGATAGAGGGAAATAGCCAACTATGTTGCTGCCTTCTATTCGCTTTGCGCGTGTAAATAATCGTGACTCTATTGAGATATCCTGCACAGCCTTTTTGCATGCATATATATAGAAATATATATGTATACGAATCTATAGATATATATATATGGTATGTATAGACTTACACGGATTGGAAAGTCGAGCGAGGCCAAATAAATGCAGAGTTTAATCGTTTTTTGCCTTTGCCTATGTGTTATCCTTCGTGTGGCATTCAATGGCTGCAGCTTTATCAGTCGACGCCATCGCCAGTGCCGCCGATTTACTTTTCCGCTTTTCCAGCACATGTTCATGTAAGTATGTGTGTAAGTGTATAGGTGTGTGTTGTTTGTGTGTGTCTTTCTTTTGCGGCAGCAAAATTCATGGCAAATATTCTTGATTTTTATTGCGTTCGCTCACAAGTGAAATTGCTTAAAATCTATTTGTAGATTTTATTATTATTTTTGCAACGGCGACAGTTCCGCCTCTTTTTTTCCGCTTATAACAATTGTTGTTGTTGTTGCTACAATTGTTGTTGTTGTACATTGGCATGCCTATGTCGATGGGTGGAAAACAATTTTTTCCGTTTTTGCTTGGCTACATTTGCTTTTGAGGCATTTTTTGCAGTTGTTGTGTCTTGATTTTTACTTCTATATTTTCCTTTTTTATTTGTATCACTCGACGCATTCCTTTTGGGTTTATTACTTGCCTGCCTTTTTATTTTGACTAAGGCAGAGAGAGACGGAGAGGTTGACAAGCCGCATCTATTTAAATTCATTCAGTTTATTTGGCCAAAACATGCAAACATTTTCCCGCAGCCTCTGCCATTATTTGACTTGTTTCTGCCTCGCTTCTTTTCCATTTTTTTCTCTATCTCCCTCTGTTTTGCTTTTCTTTATGCTTTCTTGGCACATTTCGGACATATTTTATGTGCATTATCTCATGTTCTTGTCATATTTTGATTGCAGCCCTCAGCCGTTATTTATGTAGTTCAAGCTTGCTTTTCTTAGCCAGTCTCAAAATGTGGCTTTAATTGCAAAGAGCATTTGTGTTTAGTTGCTGCTTAAGCTAAAGCACGCCAAAAAAAAGGAAAAGCATTAAGAACATGAAATGGTTGGCAGTGAATATAAAAATAAAAAATAAAATGAAATATAAATCATACGCACCATTTAACAATAAAAGGCATTGGCATTGGCTCTGCTCTTCCGTCGTTTCCCAATACAATGGCCCATAAACGCAACGCTTTCAATATCACTTATAATGCCCCTCGACACCCTCATACAGACTCTTGAATTCCCTTCTCGTTCCCTTAACTGCAACCATTTGCAACGGAAATCAAGTCGCACATGCGAAAGTAAAAATTCAAACAATTCTGCGCGTTGAATACAAAAAAAGGGACCAGAAAAAAATGGTCAGGGAAAGGGAACATATTTAAAGTGAAATTCTGCAGCATTTAACTTGCGGCATGATGATATTTGCCATTGTGGAAAATGAAAACGAAAATGAAAATGAAAATGCGAAACAATAGCAAAGCCATTTCCTTTAGCTTTGGGGGTCAGTGCAAAACAAAAGCCGAGCCAAAGCTAATGATTGTTCAAAATCAATTACAAGGCAAAGTGAAATCAGAGAAAAAGAGAGAGTGATAATAGAAGCAAAAGAAAGAGCATAAAAGTAGAGTGGGAGCAATAGAAAAATTTATAGAAAATAAAAATAAATATGCTAAATGCTGTGAATGCCGTTCATGATGATGATGAGGTTGATGGGCTGTGGCGATTTCCGTTGACAATTTTATACATTAGAAAGGGAGAAAGAAATTGAAAGAGAAAGAAGAAATAAACGATTGGAAACAGACAGAAACGCAATCGTTAAATTTAACAACTTTCGATTTTCAATTTACTTTTGCCACGCTTCTGAATCACCTTCTTTTTATGATGCTTTTGATTTCTATCTGTCTGTGGCAAAGTTAACTGAACTTTAATTGAACTCGTGTGTGTGTGCCTGCCACGCCTTGTGGCATACTCAGTTGCATACTTTCAGAGGCATTTCTATAAAGTGAATTTAATATAATGATACATTTTATGATTGCATTTACCTGCAGCTGGTCAAACTCACGTCGACTCGATGACATAAAAATAAATGCCACCGTGTGTATGTGTGTGCGTTTGTGTGTGTGTGTGGCAGAGTCAGCAAATTGTGGCATAAGGCGTTGCTAACGAGGCAGGCTGATAAAGAGGGAGAGGAGAATCTGTCGATGGCACTGGCCTGACTGTCTACCTTCGACCATTGGGGCTGTCTTCTTGGTCTTCTGCCTTGTGTCTTGTTTGTTCATATACACAATTACCGGCTAAGGCGATTTGCAAAGCACAACAGCAAAAACAACAAGTAATAGAAAAGACTACAACTTAGAGAACTGGACTGCAAGAGACCCTGTATTTACTGATTAATAAGTACGCACACACAAGACAGTGTTCTCTTCTTTATTTGTTTCTGGACTGCTTGAGTACCTTTCTAGTTTATTATCCGATCGTGATGAAATATTAAGTATAGATCAAGACTGTACTCCTGTACGAAAAACTCATGTTATTGATACAAACAGACATTTCTTTATCGAATCATTTGTTAATGCTAATCAATATTTATCAATACTTTATGGGAACTGCCTCCTTCTGCTTTTTTTTTAAACAAAATATGCGACCCCTTGTGCTTTTCAATTACAGGGTCTAACAATGTGAAGGCACATCAGGTGTGTCTACCGACTGCACTCAAGTGCTGCTATGTCCATTGTCCGTCTTTGTATTGTGCTTTGTCGTTGTTGTTTGACAATGTTTACAGGTGCAAATTTCAAAGTGAATTGCTTTTCTATCGTTTGGAAAAGTGCTTGCAACACGCCAACGCACATAACTAAAGGCGTTTCCATTTCCCACTCATTGCAACAACGGGCAAATTAGTTCAGCCCAAAGATACGACAAACAGACAGACGGACAGACAGATAGAAAGAGAGGAAGAGAGAAGGAGAGGGACAGAAAGAGTGAGAGAGAGAGACAGACAGATAGGGGCAGAAACATAGACTTTGTGGTAAATCTTTTGCGCCGTTGGCACTTAGTAAAATTGCTAGAAAAGCTGAGTTAAGCGGATTTATTTATTGTTGTTTTGTGTCGTTCTCTTTACTTTTGTGGGCGTAACAGGTTTGTCATACGAGCAACAACAACAACAACAACAACAATGCATTACCTGCCACAAACTTTAAGTGGCGCTTTGTGTTGTGTTTTGTGCATTGATTGTGTACTGAAAGCCCTTCATTAAGTCTCACTCTGTCTCACAGTCACTCCCTCTCTTTCTCTTTCACTGCGTGTGGAAATTGACAGGCCATTGTCTGTGTGCGTGTGTGTGTGTGTGTGTGTGTATTTTAATTGAATTCTGTGCACAGAACATTTATTAACAATAATTGCATTTCATATGCCAAAAACCAGACTGTCCACAAGTGTCCAAGACTAATTTATCAATAACTGTGTGAGCAACGACATTCATACACAAATTTAAAGCCACACCCATACACAAACACACACACAGACACTTTAAGTAAAAAGTTTGCAAAAATAATGAAGCATAGCTTGAGGCGCACAAACAAAACGTCGCACGCACGCAAATTGCAAACAAGTGATGCAAACAAACCCAACAACAAGAGGTACAACCACAACAACACCCACCTGACCACAAAATATAACCAGTCCCTTCCCCCTTCCTCCTCCACCCTCTTTGCAGCAACACTCTCTCCCCCTTGGTCTACAACCTAGTCTGCAGGCCAGAATAAGCGCAAAGTCACGCAGCTGTAGAGTTTTGCATAAAATGCTGGCCAAAAAAGAAAATGGCAACCCCTTTTTACACACCCACACACACACACAGTCTCACATACACCTACACAAACATGTGTTACTCTCATATGCATGGCGCCTGTCCACATTTTGACTGATCAACCAAGCCAAGCAATTTTGTTGAATTTGTTTGCTTTTGCTGCCCAGTCAGGGTCTGTATTCTGTATGAGATTGGTTCGTAACCCGGTTTTGGGGGCGTGACCAAGCTGCTTGTAGTACCCAGAGGATTACCTGGACTTGTGCTTGTTCCTGTCACACAGTCACAGTGTCAGCTTGCAACTGCAACTCCCCCTTCGATTCCCTTACCCTTTACGATTCTCTCTTCTGCTGACTGGCCTTCTGGTGTCACGCACTTGTGAGCTTGTTTGCTCATCAATGCGACAGTTGCACCTACGCTCCAGACCTTGCCACAGCTACCGCAGTTGTTGTTCCTTTACTCTTTTTAGACTCTGTACTTAAAGAATATAAAGGGTCTAAAAATTCTTAAGACAAATATTATATAAATGACAAGAAATATTTTCTTGATCAGCATATAAAATAAATAATATATTCTTGATCAACATCGGCAACCGATTTATGATCGTCTGCCCATGTAATTTAAAGTAATTTATTAATTTCATTGATTCCTAACGCTACAGTATTGGTACTTTTACATTATTGCGTTAGTCACAGACATGTGTCTGTATAAACACCTAGATTTCAGAGCCTTTAATGAGTAGAGGCACCAAACTTGTTATGTGGATTCCTCTACAGCTTAACAGCTCCTGTTTGTCTTAACATTTTGGAAGAAAATCTAAATTACAAAATATCATGTCCTGGAACATATTATATAAAATATATTCCGGAACTGTCCTGTAACATTCATCACAATCGGATAATTAATATTAAATGTTATTAAAGGCAGATTCTAGAGTGCATGTGTTTTTTACAGAATAAGTACTGGGTCTCTTACAGTCGAGTTCTCTGGATTTTTCTTCTAGTTTTACTATTGCATAAAGTCAGGTAACTGTTTTACATTTCGATTTGAATTTGTTGCTGCAGTTTACCCAAAGTTTGCACAACTTCTCTACTCTCTCCCTGTCTCTCTCTTTCTATATGCATAGCATCTATTGCTCTAAGCCCCCCTTCACCTTTTTTCAACTCCTCCCCTTAAGCACCACCCCCTCACAAGCTGCTGGTATTGCTCTTTTTATTGATTTGACTTGTGTAGTGGCTTTTCAGTTATTTGTATATGGCTTAGACTGCTCTAAGCCCACGTACCTTGGTAGATGCTTCAACGCATTTTTTATTCCAAAAGTTGATAGACTCAAACTTTTTGGCTTCACCTCTTGAGTTTCTCTAGAGAAATAATCAATTTTTATTTAGCAATGTGCATAATCCAATTCTCTTTCAATTGCTTATGAGCAGACATTGTTGTTGTTATTGTTGTTATTCTGATTTTTATTTGTCTTCGATTTGCAAATTGCAATAAATTTTGATTACAATTAAATTTTAATAACATTTCGTTTATTTCTTTCTCTTTTCATTGCAGGTAAGATTCGATAAAAACCAATTGAAGAAGTATTTGTCAGTCATCAGGGAGACAGGTTTGATTAAACTCTAAATAGACATTTTATTTGAGCTGATAGAATTTGAAAATATTCTACATCTAAAGAGATAAATAAACCAAAAAAGAATGTTAAAATTATATTTCTCATCGAAATGTTGTAGTTGATTCCTTAAGGCATCTGCCTTAGACAAATGGTTTGGTTCTCTTCAATAAAATGTATAATCTAATTATACAATTGTATAAGTTGCTCATCACTTTGACTCTGAATTTACATTCTCAAGTATGCATAGATTTTGATGATGATATAACTTTCTAGTTGACTTGCCCAGTAATTTCCACTAATTCACCCATCAACACGAAAAAGTAGAAAATGTCAAGTACAAGGCTAAAGATCATAAATCTTTTACTCTGCACAACAAAGAAAGAGAGAGGAAAATTCCTTTGGACGCGTCATAATTTAACACAGCAGCAATGTGAAAGGACATGCCACAGAATTGTTGTTATTATTATTCTTCTGCTTGTTGTTTTTGTAGTTGTTGCTGGCCGAGAGCGAAAAATATAAATGTCCAATTTGCGCAGCGTCTGTGTTACTTTTGCGCCAAATGATTAACTTGATTTATGCGTGCGGCGACAAACTTTCAGACTTTCCTTTTGCACCTTGCCACGCCCACTTGACTGACGACCAGGTGTGGTTGTTGTTGATACTGCTCCTGTTGCTGTTGCTGTTGCTGCAAAAAGAACAAAAACAGTCATAACAAATATAAGAAGCATAAAAAACTCATTCGCACACTCGACAATCATTTACAGCAGGGCGTTAATTTCCTCTGTTGGCCCTAAACTTGCCTCACTTCAAGTGAAGTTGTGCCTTTCTCTATCTCCTCCTTCTCTTCTCTCCTGCCACGCCCACTATTTGTGTGAAAGAAGAAGTAGAAAAACTACGCATAAGTCTAACAAGCGCCATTAGTTGGGTTTCCCCAAGAGTTCGACAGCTGGCGACATTCTCGTTGTTGGTCGCAGTGGCCTCATTTGTTTTAATGTGTCAATTTGTTGACAACGCTCTCTCTTTCTCTCTCTCTCACCCACACAAACACTGTTTTTCCTTCTCTTTTACTCTTTTACTAACTCTGGGGTTATTGTTCATACGCCACGTGGTCCACCTAACATAAAGCTCAGCGAAATTCACCTGTAATCTGTCATTTTGTCGCTTTAATAAACGTTTAAGGCCAACTGGCGTTGTTTGAGCCACTTTGGATTTAACATATTGTTTATAAACTTTATACCACAGTTTTTGCTACATACAATACATTTTATAAATTCTCCTCTCTTTTTATACCCTTGCAGAGGGTATTATAATTTTGTCACGAAGTTTGTAACGCAGTGAAGGAGGCGTGTCAGACCCCATAAAGTATATATATTCTTGATCAGGGCGAAGAGCTGAGTCGATATAGCCATGTCCGTCTGTCCGTCTGTCCGTCTGTCCTGTCTGTCCGTCTGTCCGTCTGTTTCTATGCAAACTAGTCTCTCAGTTTTGAAGCTATCTTGATGAAACTTGGTACAGGTCCGTCTTTTTGCTGCACGCAGTACATATGTCGGAACCGACCGGATCGGATAACTATATCATATAGCTGCCATAGGAACGATCGGTTGGAAATAAACATTTAGTATGAAAAACTTTTTTGTTTCTCAAGATATCTCAACCAAATATACACATTATGTGTTTGATTAAGTTTTAAACAGGCTGACCAAATTTGGTGTAAATCGGGCTACTATATCATATAGCTGCCATAGGAACGATCGGTTCGAAAACAACATTTAGTATGAAAAACTTTTTTGTTTCTCAAAATATCTCAACCAAATAAACACATTGTGTGTTTGATTTAGTTTTAAACAAGCTGACCAAATTTGGTGTAAATCGGACTACTATATCTTATAGCTACCATAGGAACGATCGGTTCGAAAACAACATTTAGTATGAAAAACTTTTTTGTTTCTCAAAATATCTCAACCAAATATACATATTTTGTGTGTTTGATTTAGTTTTAAACAGGCTGACCAAATTTGGTGTAAATCGGACAACTATATCATATAGCTGCCATAGGAACGATCGGTTCAAAATCAACCTTTAACAAATTTTGTAAAAAATCTGACGGCTTACGCAGGGCACTGCAAGGGTATCCAAACTTTGGCGCGCCAAAGTTAGCTTGCGCTATATTTTTTTTTCTGTTGCTAGTTTCCCAGCGGTTTTCTCGCGCATTTCCTTTGCCGCTGTTGCCAACAGTTTTTTATGGCCGACAAAGTTGTTGGCCATTTTGACATATTTCACGCTTTGCTTTTATGCTTCCTGATTGCCAGCCCCAGACTCCGCTTTTGCCCTTGTTAAGGCCTTCTGTTCACTGCTCATAAAATTCTGTTCTTTGTATTTATTGCTGTTGATTTAGTGCTAAGTTCCGCCTATTTCCGCCCCCTCTCGCCTTGCCCCGCAGCAGCTATAACATTTTTTATGCATTTTATTTATTCAAGTCTTCTGTTTTTTGTGTTAGCCTAAATATGTATTCCTCTTTGGCTTATCGATTAAACAAACTTTTGTGATTTTTTCGCGCGATTTTGATGTGAAATTCATGAAATGCAACAATTTTGGCCCATTTACCATGGCCTACATGTGTATGATTTTTATATTGTTTTTGTTTTTGCGTTGGCCATTAAATTTTTATTAAGTGCAAAATGAAATTGCCTTGTTTTCCATTCCTCTTCCCTGCTCTTGGCACTTAATGCGCTTTAAGTCCACGGAACTTGGTAATATTTGTGCTGTGGCATAAAGCATAAATAATGGTGTTTGTTGTTGTTAAGCAACCCTCGCCACGCCCCCGGTGTGAACATATACACACATATACGGTGTACAGAATTTAACTTTGCTGAGCATATTACTGCCATACATATATATGCCCTGTAATCGAAGAGCAAATAGGTATATCGACTGTAGGCTCAGTTCTTTTAACTTAATTACAATTAATATCATTAAATAATAAATTTATTGAATTCAAAATATTATTTTAATATCCAACTTTCAGTTGCTGAAATATATACAAATGTATACCCTGTAAAATATTTTTTTGAGACTGATCATTAGTTTATGAGACCCTTATGACTCCTGTAGAGCATATTTTCTCTATCTAAAGCTCTTTTTTGTTACTTTTGTCTGCTAAATGGTATATTTTAATCGAGTTTAGTCATGATCATAGTCATAATTGTTTTGTAAATAAAACTTATAAAATTAATATGTTGCTATAATAATTTTTGTATTATTTGTTTTTTGTAATTGTTATTAATTTGTTATACATTTCGCGTTTCTAGGGTATCTAATATTAATTTTACACACTGTTTAACAATTGTTAACAGGGCATCTACTAGTCTTTTAACATTTGATTTGTTAATTCTACCAGCAAACTTTTCATTTCATATCATTGAAATGGCATTTTATAGTGCTTTTAATTATATGAAAAAGATATAACTATTTTTCTTTGTGTATGTATATACATATATGTGTGTTTGTGAATGTGTATGTGAGTGTTTCTCTGTGTGTGTGTTTGTGTGTTTGATAGCCATTTAACTGCACGTGAGATTCATTAATTTAGTTGCCAGTTTTGTTGCCTGCATTACAAAATGTTACTCCTTGTTTGCCACCTGAACCTGCAACCCCATAATTCCCTTACCCCTCCCCCTCTCCCTGCTGCTGCTGCTGCTTGTTATGGCAGGTGGGCGTGGCAGCAGTGGGGGGCAACCTCTATTAATTGAGTTGCAAATGCCAAGCGAAACGACATAAAAAGCTAATTGCTGCCCATTATTGTTAACGTAACGTAACGTAATGCTCGTTACGTTGCGCAACACTTAACATCAAATTGAAGCATTTGCTAAAAACTAAAAACAACTGCCACATCAAATGAGCGGGCGTTCAAATAGTGGGCGTGGCATTTAATGTGTAGTATGTTTTTTTTCGAGTGTTGCCAAGATCATCGACTCTTTTTGTCGTTTTGCAACACCTGTTAGCATTCATTAAAACATTAGATGAACACACTTCAACGTGCCTGGCATGCTAGTTTACTGTCCCCATTGCCACGCCCACTTTTATTGACGCGCCCACATTTGCTGACAGTGCTGCACAAATCCACCTTCTTTGCCTTTACTTTGCAATATTTCTTTCTTTTCTTTGGTTTTGTTTGCTGGGCACGTGAAACGTTTCAGCATCGTAAAAAAATTCGTCTGTGCTCACACTTGAGTCTTACACACACACACACGTTCAGTCAGAGACACCCACACACACACACTGCCTCAGTTTGTTTAGTTTTTGCGGTTATCCGGCGTTTACATTGTCTAAACGCCCGGGCATGGCCAACAACATGAGTTTGCACGGTATCTCATTTGGTAACAGCAGACCCGACCCGGCCAAAAAGGTGGCTCAATCAGCAGCAAGTCCCGCCCCATCCCCCTCTACACTCATACATCCTCCCACATCTCTTTGCCATCTTTCTCTCTCTCTCTTTACTATTCCTTCTTGGTTGCTTTCTCCCTGTTGGCAACTTTTTGTTGCGCACTTTTTTATGGTTTTTCGTTGAGCTGCCGCACACAATTTTCTCGCAGTAGCAAGAGGTGTTTATACACACACACACACCACACACACACCCAGGAAAATTCATATGTGTGTATTTCAGGGAGTTTTTCAGTTTATACCCCCCGTTGTACATTTAATGGCGTTGATATGGTTTTATGACCTCTGTGGCCTCTTACACACACGCCCCGAAAATTGCATTGTTTGCCCATTTCTGTTTCTGTTTTTGTTGTTCATGTTCTTCTTCTTCTTCTTTTTGTTTTTATTACATTTATTTTATGTTTTTTATGATTTTTGTGCTTTTGTTTTTTTTTTTGTTTTTCGTTTATTCTGTTTAATTTTCTCTTTGCGCCCACCAAGGAGTCATCATTTCTAAGTTGCTTTTCTTGTATGCCACACGTGTGGGCGTTTGGTTTATTGGGCGTGGCAGGCGTAACTGATAACACATTGATCCTGTGTGCTGTGTGGCATGCAACAGACCTGCTGCTGCTGCTGCTGTTATTGTTGCCACTTGAGTTGCATTTAACATTTCAATGGTTAAAGTTGAGAGTTTTCACATTTGCATTTCCCATTTCGCAATTTTCGCCTTTGCTCGGCAATCAAACGCTTTTAACTCCCCTCGCTCTCTGTCTCCCTGTTTCTCGTCCTTTCTTCTGCTTTCTCTCTAGAGTATTATTTCTAAAAACAACGCCGTCATTCGCATTCGTGTTGCAGTTGCAAGTGCAAAGCATTCTGTAAATAAAAATGCAATTTGATTTCGTTTTGTTGTTTGGGTTTTTGTTTGTCATCGTATTTCAAATGTGACAAATTGAGTGCCCCTTTTCCCCCTCCACCCACACACAGCCTGAACAAACAACACCTGTGTGTGTGTGTGTGTGTTTGTATGTGTATCTGTGAGTGAAGAGCGAAATTTGTTTGCATTTTTATAAGCATCGTCGGGTTATTGATGCCAGACAAGAGGGCGCACTCGACGCCCCTATCCTGCCACACCCCCTTTCGCAAAACGGAAAACCCGCAAAACGGTAAACAGACACACACACACACACACAAATACACAGATACAAACACACACAGACAAAATATCCACAACGAACTTGGTTGAATTTGCATTGGAGTTTTGAATTTTCACTGCGTTTGCCAGTTGAGAGCTTCAATATCAGCACAAGAGTAAATAGATATTTGAAAAGCTTTAGCTAAATAAATACCCTCGCTTATTTAGGACTACATTTATATGTTTAATTGCATTCAAGCTCTCATTTAATTTCAAAAACATTTCAATTTACCTCGTTGCTAACAAAAGGAAGCAACTTTGAATAGTTGTTTAACGCGTTCAAGGTCCAAAAAAATTGAATTGTTTGGGCGTTGTTGATTTATGTATGTGTGGTGGGTATAGACAACTTTATAAGCGATAATAGATTGCGTGACTGAATAATTGAAAGAAGCGCCAGAAAATGTAGCTAAAAAGTGGAATTATAAACTAAATGATACTCTGTACAGACATCAAAATTAGGAAAGGTTAAAGCAAGTAGGGAAATCAAGAAATTTAAAGAAAATTAAAATTGGTAATTTCACAAAATATCTGCAAAAAAAAAGGCTAGAGACAAATAGTGAAGATAGAATTGAATAATAAAATATTAGAATTAAAATAAAATGAATAAAATATACAATTATACTACGAATGATTCTGTTCATCTAATTAAATGCAATAAAATATATGTTTTAATTGTGCCTACAATGCATATCCTACATTCCATATCAACTTAAAGCCCTATATACCCCTTAAGATAGACTTATTGAGTTCTAATAAAGTGAAGCTCTTAAAGAAGAAACCCAAAAGTAGACTACACAAAACTGGCGCAGACATTTTACGAGCGCATGCAAAGCCCAGAAGACGGATATGGAAAGTATCCTAAGAGCTAACTAGGCTCACAAATGGTGGCAAGAAGGGAGACAAGGCGAGGCGCCTCCGACTGAGTGAAGCATGCTCCGAAATTCATGAGCCACGAAAACGCATAAATATCCAACTTTTCTTTTTTCCTCTTTCGCCTTTATTTTTCTACTCTTACTATTCTCGCATTTTGGCTTTTCTGCTGTGAGAGACATGAAATGTGGCAAAAAGCATGGCATTAGCTTAGCCAAAAATCTGTGGGCGGGGGGTACACAAAGCGAAAAAGCGATAGAGAAAGGGAGACAAAAAAAAAAAAACAGCGCACGGCAGGCAATTTTATGAAAATTATGACAATAATTGTCATTAAATCAAAAATGCTCAGTAATTGTCTCATAAATTTACTATGCAAATTGTGTGGCAAGCGGGGGCGGGGCAGGCACAAAGGGAGGCCCAGCTTAGAGTTGCATGTGAGTGGTGGGAGGAGAGGGAGAGGTAGTGGAGGGAATACAGGGGGACAGTTTCGTGTTGGTCGTCGCAATTTTACGATATCAATAAAAACGTCGACAATATAAACTTAACTTTGGCTTTTTCGGCCTCCGTTCTGGGGTTTTGTGCCTGGGCATTAAAATTGTATGCATAGCATATTTCTAGGCGCACGTGCTGTTGTTGTAGCTCCTGTTATTGTTGCTGCTGTTGTTGTTATTACTGTTGCTGCCACAAAAGTTTTTACGATGCCCCATAAAAGCGACCAGGCAACTGGCAACTGGCCCCCAATCGTAAGTTGTTCTTGCTTTTGCCTTTGCCTTTGCCCTTGCCTCAAAAAGGTAAGAAGCATAAACAGAGTTGCTGCAAAGGATTAGATAAGCTTAAACTTTGGCTAAGTCAAGCTTTTATGCCTATGCACTTGTAGTTATATACGCACCACTGCACCACCCAAATGGTTTACCTGCGCTTTAAAGCCAACAACCAACAGGCAACGATTAAAGTGGCCCACAAATTTAAACACACTCGTCTCTCGTCGACTCTGGGCCATGGCCTGGACATGTTGGCCAGACACGTCAAGGGGCGGTGTTCACAGGAAGCCGCAAAGTGGCTTTTTAATGCACACAGCAGGTTTTGGCCACGCCAAGGCAACAACAACAACAACAACAGTAGCAGCAGCAGCAACAACAATAACAACAGCCAGAGCAATATGCAATTATATAAAAATCAGACAGAAAAGATGGAAAAAAAATGAGCAAAAAAAATTGCTTACTTTGCAAAAGCAGTTGTGTGAGTGTGTGTGTGCGTGTGAGTGTGTGTGGTCTGTTGTGTTAATTTAATTAAGGCCTGAGCGTCCTTGTGTTTATGTGTCTGAGAGTTGTGGGAGAAATTGTTGTTATGAAGTGCCAAATTGTTGGCCATTTGACGGCTTGGCTGGGAAAAAAAAGTGAAGAAAATACAGAGAAATTAACATAATTGAAAATTGAGGCAGCTTTCAGCTTTGTTGTTGCTGTTGTTCTCCTTGTTGTTGTTGTTGCTGCTTGACATGTGCTCAAGGTCGTATTAAAGTCGTCGCAACTCAAAGTATGCTCAAAAATATGCTACACTTTTTTTGTGTTTCGGCCATTTTGCTTAAACAAAAGCAACAATGTGTGGGACCTTTTTGTAGTTGTTGTTGTGGTGGTGGTGGTTGTAAGTTGTTGTTGTTGTGGTTGTTGTAGCATCTGATTTCACAATATTCTAAAGGGAGCTATCGAGTTTACTTCATTAATAATTCAACAAGAGTCAGGCAACCTTTTTTTTCCATCAATAGCTAAAGCCTAGCATAGCTATAGGCATATCTAATAAGGGTAAATGAAAGAGGGAGAAAGATTTAGGGAAAGAGACAGCATATGGGAATGAGTGTGTGTGTATGTGTGGAATTATATTATAAAAAGGCAACACAACTGCATTAAAGTTGAGACAACAAATCTTGCTGTGTTTTAACTGATTTATGTATTGAATGCCACATAGACTATGTTCTTTTATGCTAACTTAAATGTCTATATGCCACATAGACTGTGTGTATATGTTTGGATATGTGTGTGTGGAAGCTTTACTAATTTACACTTTTTTCATACATTTTTTGCTGTGTTGCCACTGACAGTTATATAAATTATTATGTTTTGCTTTTAGCATGATTGAAATTAAATTAAACTGCCTTTGTCAGCTGTCTCTCTCTTCTTTCACACTCTCTCTCTCTCTCTCTCTCTCTCATTCGCTTGCTCTATGAGATGTTTATGTATGTGTGACTTTGTCTGTCGTCTAGCAGCTGCCAGAGACATGTGCTGACAACAACAAAAACAACAGACGAAGCTCGCAAAAAAAAAATGAAGATAAACTAGAAAACAGAGACCTGGTTTTTTTGGGGTGCTGACGCTGAAATTTCATTTAGAAAATGAAAATTTAGTAAACGCCGCATAAAAGCAGCTGCCAAGCGAGAGTGAGAGAAAGAGGGAAAGCGGGAGAGAGGGACAGGGCTAGGCGATGAACATATTTTCTTATAAGCAGACACATACATTCTCCTACATAATTTGTCTGTTATTTGCTTGCTTTTTGTTGTTTTGTTTTTCTTTAAATTTTAATCATGTGCTTCTAACACATTCTGCCAAATTGAGACCATATTTTTGTAATACTCTGTAAACATAAAAGTGTCATAAGAAGTTAAATTAAGAGGACAACAGAGACTTTAAAAGAGAGAGGATATGAAAGAGATTCTTAATATAAAAAGATTAGTTTATAGAGATAAAATCCTTTAAATTGTTATTAATTTATTTTGCTTTAAAAACACTAGTAAGCTACATTTTTGAGCTGTAACTGCAATGACAATTATAGGGTGTCTTTCAGCGGAGGACACCCAACACAAGCATTTATTCACATCCATTTTTGGTGTACTTTTTTTTTATTGTCAGACGCATTGCTTTGCGTTTTTATTTGGTTGAGTGGGTAAATGTACATGTGTGCCTCTGAATATCTCTGTCTCTTCCTTTCTCTTTCCCTCACTCACTCTCCCTTTCTCTCTCAGCCTGTATGTGTGTGTGTGGAGGGTGAATGGGTGTGTGTTTGACAGCCAAAACCTTTTAAATCCTTGTTAACTTGTTTAAATGCGCAGGTTTTTTGGCGCCCATTCATTGCCATATACGTATATGAATATGTATGTGTGTGTAAGCGTGTGTGCATGTGTAATTGTAAGTGTATGTGGTTGTGTGTGTGCACGCATTAATGTACATAAATTTTTATTTTTATTTTTTAGCAGGTCCCTCGTCGTAGGCGCTTTATGTCATCAGCAGCTAAGGAGCAAATAAATTGAAAAGCATTTCGAGTTGTTTTCCTTTATTCATTTTCGCCACTTTCCCCAATTTTTCCCCATTTTCCCTTTTTAAACTGAAATTATGCTGATTGTTGTGCATGTCGCGATGTTGAGTCGAAACAAATGAGAAAATGTAAATCAGTTGTGTGTGTTTTGTTTGATTTTTTCTGCATTTAAAATGTAAAAAAAATGCATGAGTATGCGTATATGAGCTATAAGCGGTTTACAGTTACAGTTAGGTTTAGATGTTGTCCCTTTGCCAAGAAATTAATGCGCTTTTAACCTCATTCCACAACCACTTCACTTCACTATGCAAATTAGCAGCAGCTTAAAGCTTAACTTGCAAAAACAACAATGATAGAAATAGCAGTGTATCTTTTTCTCATTCTCTCTCAATGATTGACTATGAGATACTTTTACTTTCCATTAACATTTCATAGTCTACAGTACATTCCATAGTATTATATTTAAGTCCCATTTCTCTTTCCCACTTCTCTCACAAGTTGGACATGGCCTAAAGCCAACTGCAATTGGCCACATCAAATGAATGGTGGCATATAAATGAATTCATTATTTTAGAGAACTCTGTGGGCAGTGGAAAGACAATATTTATGCTAAGACTTAGGCATTTGCAATCCGTAAGAAATTGTACGAGTATTTTTCATTAATTTCAGCATTTAAATATTTACACAGTGGCACATAATTAATTGTGTACCTCCGTCGCGACGCTACGAGACGCCTCGTGAAGTGCCTGCAAAAATGTGTAAATTATGCGAGAGGGCGCCGCATTTCACACTTAAAGCTGGCAGCCCAGAAAGTGACTCCCAAACAGAAGGAAAACACTGAAAGGAGAAAAGTGTGGATGGCCGAAGGTGAAATTTATGCGCCGAAATTAATTTCATGCAAAAACAATTAAGTTAATTTAGCAAAAGGCAGACTGAAAAAGCGCAACACTGGCAGAAAAATCAGGCAAATGAAATATAATAAACTTGAGAAGAGAAGGAAGAGAAAAGGAGTAAAAAGAGCTGCCAAGCTGTGAAAAGGGATGGTGAAAAAGGCTTTAAATTTCCATTGCTATCTATAGATGAATGCGAGAGTCTGTGTGTGTATGAGGGTGTGTGTGTGTATGAGGGTGTGTGCGTGTAATACAAACGCAATTAAAACACACTCAAGAGGCGCAAACAACAGACAACAGAAACTGAACAGAACAGAACAGAACAAAACACAACAGTCTGAAACGACACCGTAAAACATTTAAATGCCGAAAATAGACAAGGGAACCCAAAAAACAGAGCCTGAGCTGTCTTTTTTAAATGGAATGGGATTGTCAGAGGGTGGAGGGTAGGTAAGGGGGTTGTGAATGGAATTTCGCTTTCAAATTGCGTTGGCGCGTGAAATATCTGTGTTTGTTACGTGGAAAATGGATTGCGAATGCATTTTATATACGATTCAGACTCTGACTTCAAGTTGAGCTGCAATACAATAATAAAAATTGGAATTTGGCAGCACGAAAACAGCACAAAGAGTGAAAGAGAGAGAGAGAGAAAGGGAGAGAGAGATGTAAAGTGGAATAAAAAGAGACTGAGAAAAGGTCAAATGGGAAAGTGGAAAACTGACTGAGAAAGTCAGATGCTGCTTTCATTTATCACGCGAATGTCAAGTCGACCAAATGCTCAAAATGCTTTTTAATTGCATTTCAAATGACAGCCCAAGCTGTGGCGCCATCTAGCGTTTGGATGCAGCAGCTGAGGTGCTAAATGAAACTTAAGGATACCCGGACAAATAGAGAGTTGAAAATGTTGAAGCAGAATGTAAAAGAGAGAGCTAGCGTTTTTTTTATTGGGCTTACAATGACATTGACACAACCCCTGGGCAAACAGCGAAAGAGCACAACCCTCTGACAGCACTCCCACCCCCTCTAGGGTTCAGTTTCAGCTTCAGCTTGCAACTCACAAGCGTGCAATAAATTTTTCAATGTCATGCGTCTCGTGCGCGCAATCTATATAAAACAAGAACAGCAACAACTACAAAGTAGAATTGCAGACTCCCAACCATCCCCCACCTGCCACCAACCACCTACTCCCCCAGCTACCAACATGTGGCAATCTGGCAACCGCTAAGCACCCAAGCAACAGCAAAACAAACTTCCAATCAGACACAAGCTGAGGCAAGTCTCCTTTACTTGACTGCTGACTGCTGCCGACTTTGTGATAAATGTGCTACAGCTTTTTGTCTTTACTTCATTGAAGTAGCCTTGCCCTGCCCCGTTTGCCCCTCCATCTTGCCACATGCTGCCCCTGCCCCCTTCTCCCGCTTATCTGTGTCTCTGTCCAGTTGCTAGCTTAGTTTTGAAAGTGTTGAAGCAGCACTTTGGCAGTGGCATCAACGCCAACGAGTGCGCTGTGTCCCTCGGCATATTTGCTTTTTATCTGCGCTTTGCATGTGGCATCCACAAGCAGCAGAGCCAAGAGAAAACTCATCTTTGCCTGCGCTTTGCGTAGTTGGGCCCTGTACATAAGAAATGTACAAAGGGTCACTTAAGTTTGTCATCAGAATTAAAGTGCGTAGCAGAGATTTTAAGAGCTAGATTCACAAAATTTGGTTTATAGGTTCCGAATCCCTAAATCTAGAAATCGAATAACAAACGCGTTTTATACTAGAGAGGAGTGTTTGAAGAGTTCGTTTCTTTTTGTAATTACAGGGTCTCTTCAAGTCATTTGCTCTTCACTGTAGACTTTTCCACTAGTTTTTCGTTCCTTGTGCACAAGTTACAATTTTAATCGCGCCTTTGAGACTTCATTAGTGCCGAGTTCCAGAGAACGCAATATGAATGGCTAAAAGCAGTTTTCAGACTTGGTCTAAAACTGAGAATGGGATTTAAAAGAGTGTGGAGAATAGAGAATGGAGAGTGGAGAGTGGAGCATGTGCGAGGCTCAAGAGCAGCTATGTCTCTGTATCTGACTTTTATTGTTGTTGCTTTTGTTGTCTGCCAAATGGCGCATGAAGCAGCAGCAACAACAAGAGCAACAACAATTTTGCTTGCCTCATATTCTCATGCTGTCTCGCTGTCTGGGCACTTGAGTGATTCAAGTGTTTTTTATAACTCCTTTTCAGTTCAGGTTTAAATGAAGTGTTTGTCTTGAGCTTCAAGTGTGGCATGTTTTGATTTTTCATATTTAAACTAGACTACAAGAAATAAAGTCAAGACAACAACAGCAGCAAACAACTTTCATTAGAGCCAGAATCAAGCTCACAAAATGCCACTCGAGTAATTTATTGTTGATATTTGCTCACGCACTTGACGCAGTCACCATCGCCGTCTCAGTCAGCGTCGCAGTCGCAGTCGACGTCGCAGTTACACCTTTCACTGAGACGTTTAGACGCTTGTCAACTTTGTCATTGTTGTCGTCACACATGTCGTATGCGTGTTACTTGCTTTTACGTTTCTTTTGGCTTTTGCTTTTTGTTTTGTTTTGGCAAAAACATAAAATATGCATAAATTCCAACATGCTTCCCTTTTTCCATCCTACGGGTCATAAAACGCAGAAAAGCAACTCGAAAACGTTGTGGAGAATATGCGGAAAAGTTGCGGAAGTGCAAATGTTGCGATGAGAAACAGGAAAGCAACAAAAACAAAAAGGAAAATAATATTTTCATTTCATTTGCAGCTTATTGACAATTGACATGAAAATGTTACTCTTCTTCTCACTTTTATTGTTGTTGTCGTTTTTATGTTTTTGTTATGCGACTGCAAATAAAGTAATAAAAAGGAAAAACACAATAACAAAGGCACAAAACCAAAGTCAGACCAAAGTACTCGAAAAAGAAAAACACATGCAATTTTTAAAAAGAGCAACTAACATATTTGGCCGGAAAAATATCTAAAATTGTTTAAGCTGCCGACACATAACGTTTACATTTATTTGCTGTGCTTGTCTCTCACTATTGCTTTTTCTTTCACACACTGACTCATTGTGACTCATTTGGCAACAAAAAACTGGAAGGAATGCTTTTGAATGCATTTCATGTTGCATGCTTCTTGGGGCAAGCACACAGTTTTTTCTGCCACAATCTGCTGTAAAACGAAATATTTTATGAGAACCTTTTAAACATAATAGGAAAATGTTGAGGAATTGCAGGGGAATAGTTGATGCGAGGGTAGTTTTAAAAGTAGATAAAGAAAATCAGGCAGTGATTAATTACAGTTGAATTCTATGATAATGACGGTAGAAATTTATTAACAATAAATAAAATAGCTAAGATAATAGCAGTTACTATAAACGAAAGACAAAATAAATAAAATAATTGCAATAAATCATAATATGAATAAATCGAATAATCATAAGAGATATCAATAAATAAGACAAATATACATACGGACATTTTTACATTCATATATTTAAATAATAATTGAGTTCTTAAATAATAATTTATTTATCTGTTATTTATTTAACTAACACTTACTGTCCTTTTAAAGTGCCTTAATGGGTTTTAAACTCTGTGAATTATGTTGAATGTCAACTCTTAAATCAACACATTTTACTCCTAATTATCAATCGTGTGGTCGCTAGTATACACATTGATGAGGACGCCACTGTATTATTTTTCTTTCAATTTCCCATTCTCATTTTTACTAAATGTGTCCATGTAGCAAAGGATCATATTTGTTACTTGTTATATATTTATTTTCTATTTTTCTATACTTTTTTCAATTTGTTTCTTTCGTTGTTCTTGTGCGATTTGCAGTGCACTTTGCTTTGATATCAAATATGCCAGCAATCTGTCTGCATTTTAAATGAAACCGAAGAAGATTTATTGTGTGTCCAATATCCGTTACGCCCTGCCCCGCCCCGCCCCGCCCCCATTCGGATGTCCCCAACCCTCAGATGTTGTTATTGCTGTCCAAAGCGTCGGCAAGGTGTCAAGTGCGACGACGACGACTTCAAGTATAAATTATGTTTTATTGAAACTGATACTTTGACAGCAAATCTGAGCGTAGACTTTTCAATCAGCCAACACTGCAAACTGTTGCTGCGAATGGAAAGGGAGATTTACATGGAGTTGGATCAGAAGCAGAAGCAAAAGCAAAAGCTGATGTTACCCTGGATGAACACATAAATCACAGGACATGCTGTCGACGACGACGGCGACGACTAACTGACTGACTGACTTGAGCTAAAGGACGATAATTAATTAGCTTTTAATGCTGCCATCTTGTTGAAGAACGACAGTTTGAGTGCATTTAGTCAAACGGAAAATGATGCCAAGGAATGCCAAGGATAAGACTATCCTCGAGTTGTGATTCTGACAAGAACAGACAGACAATCGTAAATACACACACGCAAACCAACACACACTAGCATGGAATTGGAATTGTAAGAGAAGTCAGTGCGAGGACATAATGCTTGATCCTTTGTAGACATTTCGTTAAAAGGAGCAGGAGCTGGAGCTGGAGCAGTGCAAAGGCACTGCCAACAATCAAATCAAAAGCAAACAATGAACAAAAATGTAGGAAAACATAACCAAAGATAAGCGGCTTGCAGCTTCAACATCAGCTCAAGCAAAAAAGATGGCGACAACGACAACAACGAACAACGACAACGTTGTTGTAAACGGAAACGCAGACATGAAGCGAGCAAAAAAAGGAAAAAAAAAAGAAAAAGTAAAGTAGAATAAAAATGGCAGCTGGGAAAGAAAGAAAAACACAGAGAAGCAAGTGCAAGTGCGAGTGTCGGCGCGTCCTTGTCGTTGTGTCCTGTGGCAAGTAGTGTTGGGGGACAAGGGGGACAGCCTGTTGTCTGCTGCAAATACCGCAACATGTACTCAAGCAGATAATGTTAAATACCACTCGAGGACGTAAGAGCACAAGGCAATGCCAAAAAGGAGGAAGCAGCAAATCCATGTAACAACAAAAGACATAAGCGAGCCATTGGCTCCGACTCTGGCTGTAAAAAGGAGCAGAAAAAGGACACCACAGCGCAAAGGACATGCGAAAAACGAAACCGAAACTGAAAACGGACAACCAACTGAGCCAAATCCACCAAACCAACCAGACACACTATAAAGCGAAACAAAAGTTCCAAAAAGACTCGAGACTCGAGGAAAAAACTCAAAACTGAAGCTGGGCCGGAAAATTTAAGCGCAACATTAAATAATTTACAAACAAACGGCGCAACGGTCGCCTTAATCGCCGGAAATACGCCAAAAAATAAAAAAAGAGGCAGCAGAAATAACACCAAGTGTAGCAACAACAGCAGCAGCAACAGAGACAACAAAGCTTGCCACATTCAACTGCCTGGTCGAGGGTCGACGCATGTGCAACTGTCGTCCATGTTGTGAAAAAGGAAAATCAATAAAACGTGCGAGGCTGTGTTGGGTGCGTCGTTTGCTCTCTCTTTCACTCTCTCTCTATCTCTCTCTCTCTCTCTCTTGCTGGCACTTTTACTTTTTGCTGAACTGAAAGATGCGACACTGGCAACGGCTGCCAGGACAAGGCAGTTTCCGATGCCGACTTCCTCTACTCCTACCTACCTCCTTTCCTTCACTCCCTTTTTCCCCCCTTTTCTGCCTTCTCCTTTAACTCCACCCAACGCTTGTCCTTGTCGCCGCTTTGTCATTTGTTTGGCCTGCAGCTAAATTTGCCTGTCTGCCCAACTGTCTCTCTGTATGTCTCTCTGACTGTCTCTACGTCTGTCTGCCTCCTTTTTGTGGGATACACATGAAGCAATCGCTTCGCTTGCCGGCTTAGGTGTGGCATGTGGCATGTGGCAGCTGTTTTCAGCCAAAGTGCAACAAACCGAATTGAAACTGTGCGAGGCCACGATTTTTGCATCTTTATAAAGCAACGGACAGTTGAACAGTCGTACAGTTAGACGACGACACTGACAAGCGTTAATCTTGAAATAAAATATGTATTTGTTTTGAGGACAGGCAGCCAAAACTCCCTCAACAAAATGTGTTGCATACTTTCGAGCGCAAGTCGCGACGGCATTTTGATTATCTTTGACGCAAAAGCGACTTTCCATAGACTTTGCATAAATTTGCCACCCAAAAAAGTACCCTCTACAATTTCTGCCTAGCTATATCTTTTGGTTATCTTTTACTTTTAGCTACACACTTCTAAGCTCTTGCAAATTGACAAAGAACTTCACATTGCCAACTTGCCTACACACTCGTACTCTGTCCCCTGTCTCAATCTCTCTGCCTCTTACTCTGTCTCTCCCTCTCATCCATTCTCCCTTGGTTTCTCCTTTACACAGTCTCTTATGCAAAGTTTTGTTTGATTTTTTGAGGCTTCTTTTTGGCCAGGTGGTCGCGTTTTGTTCGTTCTTCATTTCTTCGTTTGCCTCGCAGTCAACGTTATTTGCATTTCAACTATGTCTGTGTTTGCACCTCTATACATATGTGTATGTGTGTGTGTGTATGTGTATGGGTGAGTGTTTGATTGTATTTGTGCCGCGCGCTAACATTTTGTTTGTATTTCATTAATATTTCAGAGGTGGCGTTGTTTGAAATCAAAACATAAATATTAACATTCATGAATTGAAACTGTGTATCGCCGTGAGCGCATTTCCTGTACTCGTCAAACACACACACACACCATCTCTCACACACACACACACATACAGTGAGTGTAAAAAAATGATATAAATGCCGCCGCACAAACCACAAACCAAACAAATACCAGACAGATTGACACAGACACACGGACAGACATGCAACAACATTTTTAACAATTTTCTATAAAAAAAAAAAAAAAATTGGAAAACAGGGAAATTAAAATTAAACTGTGAAATGCAAGGCAAATATTTTTGTCTAGCCGGGATCATTCGAGTTGGCCAGCTGCTCGTATAACAATCCCTCTTTCTTCCCCTGCTTCCCATGCCACGCCCACTTGTACACATTGCAATTGTTGTTGATGTGATTTGCTTGTTTTTCATTTACCCAACCACATTTTGTGGCATGCGAAAAGTTTTGTTTTATAATTTTAAGCAAATATCAGAGATATGATTTGTTGGCCAAAGCGAAATGCATCGGAAATACCGATATAACAGATATAGTTAATATTTATGTGAAGTTGTATCATTTAAATCCAAGAGTTATGATAGAAATTTTCTAAAAGATAAAATCATTTTTCTGTGCTTAATTAAGACAAATAATCCTAAATTAATTCGATTATCTCATTTATGAAGCTTTCTCTTATATATTTTTTCTCATCTCATCAGTGAACGTGTTGTTCTATTTTGATATGAATAAGTGATAGTTTAAATATATTTATTAACTTATTCTAATTATTTAGAAATATCTATTAAATTAATCAAAAGCACAAATTATACAACTTGACTAACTTTTATGAATTTAATTCTTCTCTTTACAGGTATGTCGATTTTTACCCGCAAAAAAGTCATTTAATCCATCGATGTTTCATCAATGTATACACGTATTTCTCTGCACCTTTAAGAGCCTTCATCGTTAATGTAATCGTAATCGTAATCCGTTAATCGTTTATCATTATTAAATGTAGTTTGAATTATGCTTTAACTAATTAACAACATTTCCAAACTAACAACATTTCCTACACAATTTCCATTACCTATGCGTGTTTGAGTGTGCGAAAACATTTGTGTGTAACTGTCTGTAACTCTGTTGTATCTCTCACTCATCACGTTCTCTGTCTTTAGCTGTTGCTTTTGTTGATGTAAGTATGTTGATGTGTGTGTTACAAAATTTGTGGTAAATATTTAAACGTTTTCATTATCATTTTGTTTTATGCCAACGCTGACAACACACAAATCTGTCAGAGATTTGCAAAACCGCCGAAAACAATTTGTGTGCTTAATTAAAAATTTAAATTACATCAAATAAGTGGGCGGCACAATGACTGTGTGTGTGGGGCGTGGCATTTGCCAACAATTTGTGTGTGTGTGTGTGTGTGAGTAACAAATTTACGGGCAAAAGCTAAAATAACGCTGCCATTACGAGTATGACATGCATTATGGCCAAAAGTGATGGCCAGAGAGGGAACAATGGGAGGAGGTCAAAAGGAGGGAATTAGAAGAGTCCTGGCCACATGCTGCCACACTAATTTGTGCATTCCCAAGTTGGGTGCGAAAAACAAAACGCCGCCATCAAGTTGCAGGCTTGAAAACTTTGTCCTACTCATACTTTAGCTTTCTCTTTCGACTCCATCTTCCTTCTTTTTCCTACTCTTTCTACAGCTATTTGCTCCTTTATCGTGCTGCGTTCTTCGTGCTCCTGCTCGTTGTTGAGTGCAGAAATTAATTGCATTAGAAAAGTTGCACAGAGTCGCACATGTGCCAACCGATGGCAACGAAGGAAAACTGGCAACTCGGTCCGCCAAACTTGCGCTTATTTAAGTTTAGAAATGTCTTGGCAAAAGTTGCCAGCCTTCATTCTACTCCTCTCTCCACATCTCCTACTCCCCTTTTTACCCAGTATTTCTATTGCTAACTCCCCATTTGTCGTTCTCGCTGCTTTTGGCCTTGTTGGCGTTCCGGACAAACGTTTGTCAGCAAACTTAATTTCTGAACTTTTTCCGTAGCCAGGCAAAAGCAAATGGCATTTGCAAACCCCCTCCTGTTTCCCCCCCTCAGCCAATCGACGTTTACAAAATGCTCGTCACCAACTTTTGGCTCGCTTTTTCAGCGTCTTTTCTACCAACAAAAATGAAGGAGGGGGCAAGTCGAGTTTTGGGGCATGTTGCATATTTTAAAGCGCAGCCACTAGACGAAACTTGCCAGACGCACATTTTACATAAATGTTGCACTTAAATGCACATTTTGTCATAACGCCAAAGGAATTCCACACACACACACACACACACACACACACATACACACACACACACAAAATTCGATGAAAAACAAAGAAAATGCTCGCATCTAAAGGAAGTTTCTTCGAGCCAAATTAAGATTCTTTTGCGAGTCCATGACAATTTTCAATAAATAACATTTTGTTGATGCTTTTCATTCTTATAATATTTTTTTTTGCTGTTAGATAGTGCATGAAAATATGCACATGAGATAAAAAGGGGAAAACAGGAAAGGAAAAACAGCAGAAAAATGCTGAGACAAATAGGTAGGAAAAATCCTACAAAGGGCTGTGAAAAGCAGCTGTAAAATGTTCAATGTAAATTTTGCAACCTGCGCATTTTGTGCATTGGCTTGGAAAACTGCTCAGCACATGTGCGTGTGTGTGAGTGTGTGCGTATGTGTGTGTGCGTGTGTGCTTGTTAGTGCAATTGCACAAATACAAATGTAACTTTGTCTTGGCGTCGTCAGCTCGTTGTCAAAGTTACTTTGTATTGAAATTAGACACATTTCCGTGCAATGCAAAATGCCAACGGCAGAAAAGACTTACCTTCTAACATTGTGCATTGATATGCCAATGCAATGGGAAATTCAGGTGATTCAGCTACGGCAAGTAGACAGCTGAAGTATGATATAGGTTTTTGCTCAAGCACCTAAACACAGTCTGTAGCTAAACCCCTGTACTTAACAACCACAGCGGGTCTATTAGGTTTCTTTAATAAAAGCAAACAGGGCGACTTTCCGAATGAGTAACTTTTGAGATATAGAAACACCTTTCTTGATATGTACATTATCCAGAAAAATATATCAAAATTTTGTTCATAACGTACTAAGTGTTGTCGGAAAAGTAATAATTTGAAGACCATTTGTCTAAGAAATGCATCGAGAAAGTAAGCTCTTAGTATTATAGTCTAGTTCTTGATTGCAAAATTCTGCTGTTTTAGGTTTTCTCTAAAAGCTGTGTTGTTTAAAAACAGATTCTTTTGCCTAACTCTTAATAATTCCTTAGACTCCTTTTTTTTATCAGTGTAAGCTTTATATCCTACTCAGATCAAGTCTCTGCACAATCGAGTTACAAGAGCTAGATCCTTGAGTTTTGGCATAACATATATCAAATTTCGTGTTTGTCCTGAAACTTTCAGCATGGAAAGTAAATAAGAAACAATTATGGGGGAACTGTGGGTCAAAGCAAAATAAAATTATCTCAACGATCTAAGAAGAATAAGTACAGAGTCTCTTGAAGTCAAGTTCTCTCTACTGTATGATTTTCTACTTGTTGTTGCATGTGTGACAACGACACCGGGGCGACACTCGTTGACATTGGGGCGACAATGCGTCAAGCAGTCGCACCCCTTTTTTACATACACAAACCTATACTACTTACAGCCCTGTCTCTCAAACACACACACACACACACTCTTATACACACATTTACTAATTTGCATATTTATGCAATTATACGTTACCTTTTGTTCCTACCTCCAATGTCTACAAATTCTTGTGCTCAACCCTTTTCGTTTGGCTTTTGCTGTGCCCCCTACTCCTACCCCGAGACCCCTGCCCTCTCATTTTGGGCCACCCCTGCTACCGTCAACAGTTGGTCGCGGCAGGAACGTCAGGTCGCGGCACAGCATGTCACTTGTCACGCCAAACACGAACACGTTAAATGTCAACAATGAAGTGACACAGCACGGCAATGGCAATGGCAACCGGTCATTGTCCTGCCTCCTTGCCACACATACACACACATACAATTGAAAGAGACAACAGCAGAAGGTCCTTACAGCCTGTATCCTTTCCTCTCTCTCTCTCTATTTCTCTCTCGACTGACATTTGACACTGTCACAGCGTTTAGTGATTTATTTCATGTTGACATGCGTCGTTCCCTCTGACAGTGCCACCTGCAGCAGCGTAAACCCTTCCCCCCTCAGCTTCTGCTCTCCCTTCGCTTTCCACTCATTTTTGCTCTGTCAAAATTTTGAAATTGCGCTTAAAATTTTTGTTATTTCTATTTGCATTGTCCCCCTTTTTTCAGTGTGTTGTCTCCCACAACAACTGGCTTGCAAATGAAGTTATGAAAATTACTCAGCAACCACAACTGCTGCCACATGCGGCATGCCGCGTGTCAAGAAGTCTGTAGGGTAGTCTCTTCTCTGCTGAAAAATGAAACCCCCTTCTTTTGCTGTGTATCTTCAACAAACGATCTCAATCATGATGCGCATTATGAAAATTGCATAATTTTCTCTTTCCTTCTCGCCCAAGGGTTGTCAATTGTAAGAAGGTAGAAGAAGCAGCCCCCTTTTAGCTCAAATGGCACTTCAATTAGAGCAGCAAATACAAAAACAAATGTAAATAAATGAAAAGTAACCAAACAAACAAACCAACAAACCAACAAGAGCAACTTATCGTTTGGCACATCTTGACATTGCTGAAATCAAAGCAGCTTTGGCAGCTTAAGAAGAACGCAGCTTCAATTGCCAATTGTTGTTGCAGGAAAATGACGGAGAAAATGCTGCAGGAAAATGTACGAGGAAAATGCTGTGAAATGTCAACAGCTTTAGCGCAGCTTTAATGCCGCCTTTCTTTGCCTGTCACTATTCAATTATGAACGTCGACTCTGGTCCATTGACAAGTTGCCGCATTGTGTTGCAATGTTGCAAACAGCACAATAGCTCTGCTTGCAGCTTGTTGCTCAATTTTTGGCCATCATTGAACACTTGACATTTATGGTTTTTGGCTGGGAATTAAGGTAGCAATTTATTGGCCAAAAAATGTTGAGCATATTTTTTGTCTTCGACAGTTTTATTGAACATTAAAGTCAATTGGCCAGTCAAGTTGGCTGCTTCATTTTGGCCACGTTTACGACCCCCAGACTTACTCAATGTCTGGCTGGAAAAAACTTTCTTTTGACAGACAGAGCATCCTCTTTTTTTGTCAGTGTGTGAGTGTATGTGGGTGTGTGTGTGTGTGTGTACAACTCAACATTTTCTTGTTAGCCAAAAAGATTGTGTTTTGCCTTTGACTGACATGATTATAACTTGTATATGTCGTTCAGTCTGTTCTCTCTTCTTCTCTCTGTCTTTTGTTCTATCTTTATCTTTATCTTTCTCTCTTTCTTTCTGTCTGGTGATTCGGTTTTGGCTCTTCGGCACGTTAACTCAAACGAAACTAATTTAATGCGCTGCAAAAAGTATTCAAACAATTGCACAAGGCGACGCCCAAGTGAAAGTCTCCGACTCCGACCCCATAAAAAAGCAGCCAAAAAACGTGAGCACATCAAACGGCGAATTCCATTTGCAGCGAAAAGGAAAAAGTTTCTCAGCTCAGCTTTGGCTTAGCTTTTGCCTCCTGTTTATCCTACTCTTTTTTATTTATTTCTATACGCTTTATGCCCATTAAAACCTAAGCCACGGGGTATAAGAGACCATTAAGTATAGGCAAAAAAGAAGAATCTTTAATAATTGTTATTCAAGCTATAGGGTAACTGTTATCAGTACTTTCAAATCTAGCTTTTTACGCTTAAAACCCTTATGATAGGATGTCAGAGACTGCAGACAGGACTCACTAAAAGTTAAAAAAATGTTTAATAGTTTTTCAATAATATGTACATTTTTGCAACAGGGTATCTAAACAGTCCCCAATTGTCCGCCTCTTCTTATTTTTTATCCAGCAAATTCAATTGTCAGGGCGTGCAACTGCGACTGCTGTGTGTGTGCTTGTGTGTGTGTGTGGGCGTATGGGCGTGGCACAGCGCAAAATGTTAACAATTTTATTTATGTTGGCTTTGAACTTGATGTTCATTATTTTGAAGCGCGCAAAGTACGAGACACAAAAGCGATAAAAGCGTGAAAATGCCTGAAAAGCGTAGCATAAACATTGCGAATTGTTGCATAATTTTTAGAGGGCGTAGGAATTTTTAAGTACAACAAATATTGCGTATACTTCACATATGGCAAAGACTTTAAAGCACAATTTGATAGAAAAATTAGCTTAAAAGCTTGTGGCCCTAAAGCTATTACTCAGACACACACACACACTTCCACACACATACAGACAGCTGCCAGGCTGTGGCAACCATTAGAGGCACCTTGAAAAGTGTCACCCGCTACCCTTTTTTGGTAGAGGAGAGACTATTAGTTTGCTCAACATTTTCCCTGGCAAAACTAAATACATTTGTGTTAATTTTCACTCACACACACACACACACACATACTACACACACTACATAACGAAATGCGTAATAAAAAGGCTTAGTGGTGGCACTGTGACAAGGCAAAGGCCAACTTCTCCCCGCACTTCCCTTCTCTTCTGTTTTCTCCTATCGCAATCCTTGTGAAATTTACATATGTGCGGCTGCCATATATGCGACTCATACATCAAACTATTAAAAGCCTCATAGTAAAGCCTCTAGGGCATCATCTCCTCCTCTCTCTCCTTCTCCTTTTCCGTGTCTTCCTCCTCCTGCTGCTGCTTTCTCTGTGTGGCATGTTCTCTGTTCAGCCGGCATTTGTCAAATGTTGCGAGGCTTCAGCTCTCTGCTGCTTGCCTTGCAAAATAGCAACAGCTTCTCGGGGCCAAAAAGTTTTACAACATTGTTGCGGCCACGCCCACACACCCACACTCCGCCCACACACTACTGTTTGCCTGTGTGTGTGTGTGTGTGTTTTACAAAAGTTAAAGTGTATTTTGCAGCGAGGGCTGCCACAGGCTCCATAGACTTTACAGGATCAGCAGCAGGTGTATATTTACATATTTTTTAGCACATGTATACACTAATGGTCAAAATAATAAGTACACCAGCGTCACTTTTATTTAAACTGCAACAGTCGGTGACCATAAATGAATATTTGAAGCCAACTTTAAAGAAGGGAGTAGTTAGTATTTCATACCAGTTCATAGTAGTTTTATATTCCATGCCAGCTTTTATATTATTTTTATCTTAATTATTGAAATTTGAAACCCTTATATTCTGCTACTCGTATACTTAATATGTTGACCATTAGTGTATATATGAATCCATGCAATTTTTAACTCGTATCTTGCGGCTATACAGCATACAACCTGAACGGTTTGTCCTCTGCCAAGCTTTGTGGGTAAATGATTTGAAGTGAGGCCGAGGCCTCAGTCTAAACTTCTGGCACCTGCCCCTATACCTCTATCTATTTAGATTTCGACTTGAGCTATGCACTAAATTAGTTTCATTAGTTTTGCCGAAAGGAAACACCCGCTCTCCTACTCTCTGAAACTGTGAAGTTTGAATTGGTTTTGTGTTGGCATGTCTAAATTTGGAAGAGAAAAACTCACGTAAATTCTGTGTCCAGACAACATAAACAATGGAAAAGCTGACTCGACAACCATCATAAATTGCTTTGCTTCGTTTCGGGTCATTTTTTATGAGATGAGGAATAGAGGCATCATCAAAGCAGGATGGCTGGAGCCATTGTCTGAGCTGAGGGTCTTACGGGGCAATTAAAATAAATTATGAGGTGCAGATTTACGAAAATTAAGAGATTGTTTTTACATCACATACACACACACACACACATACTAGAGAATTGCATAATAGATGTAAAAGCAAAACTAAAGGCAAAAAGATAAAGGATAAGTGAAATCAACTTGCAGGTTAAGCGCTGTTGCTGCCACATGTCTCCTTCCCCGCTGTGCCACAAGCACGTGCTTCCCTAGATCCCCACATGTGTGTGTGATGGTGTGTGTGTGTGTGTATGTGTGTGCTTGTTGGGGATGCTCATCAACAGTCAGCACACCTGGCGCGCGCCCACCGCACATTTAAGCTGGAATATAGCTTGGTTTTTAGCAGTATCCTTGGGTATTCTCAGTTATCCTTGGGCATCCTTGGATTGCGTGTAGGCTGCAGCCCTGGCAGCAGAAACCCGTAATCAAGAATTCAGGTCATGTGCATGTGAACTCAATTAAGCAGCACATAACTTACAAACCGGATTACAATCATCATCATCAACAAGAACGACGCTGTTGAGTCGACTCGACTTGAACCTTTTTTCTTCAACCCAAAAGCCATAGCCAAAACCTAAAGCCAAGTTCCTGCTGCGCATGCAAAGTAGCAAACAGCAAGTAGCAAACAAGTTGACCAGGCTTAGAACTGCGATTGCTTTTGCTGCTGCCTGCTGCCTGCTGTCAAATGTTGACTTTTCAACGAGCTCTCAAAATATGTTACTCATCCGCCGCGTGTTAACCTTTTTCTGGTTGTTGTCGTTCGGGGTGCAAAACAATTTGCAACCATAAATTTGCCACAACAAACAAGGCGACCATCTACATCTCCACCTCTACCACCTCCATCTCCCCCAACTGCTGGCTATTTTGGGGCAGTCATTTGAGGTAAGGTCAAACAGCTGTCGAATGGGGCAACGACTGTGACCTGACTTATTTTGTATGTATCGCAGGATATGAAAATTTTCACTTGAATAATTAATTGAACAGGCCAGTTGGCAGATTGCTCTTCCTCGCTCTCTCTCTCTCTCTCTCTCTCTCTCTGTCCCGACCCTTTAGTCATGTCCTTGTTGATTTTGTCTTGTTGCGGTTGGCATTTTGGGGTCGACAACAGTAACAGCTCTTCATTTGCCTTGCCACCTGCCACATGCGCCCCCTGCCACCTCATGTTGCTGTCTCTGGTCTTGTCTTGCGGTGCTCAGCTGTTCTACACTTCCTTTTTCTCCTTTTCTCCACCCATTACTTGCCTTGTCTGCGTTTAATTAAGCAATACATTTCGGACAGAACCAAGTCCATTCTGCAAATTGCTAAAGCAAATACATATACAAGAAAAGGTAAAGCAATGTCCTGCATTTGTTGCATGCCACAATCGACAACATTGTCTCACCCTCCCCGTTGTTTGTCATGCGTTTTATGTAATATTTTCTACCTCTTTTTTTTTGTTTTGTTGTTTGTTTCTATTTTATTTTTAAGCCGCTTTAAACCGCCGCCACAACAAGCAAAATAACATTTAAGCCTTTCGTGATAAGCATTTAAATAAATTAAAACCTCCCCTCTACCATCTTTCTCTCTCTCTCTCCCTCTCTCTCTCTTTGTCTGTGTTACCCTTTAGGCCATTGTGGCTTAGAGGAAAACAAACGCACTCGTATTCCCATTGACATCCCTCTCACTCCTCAGCTATCTATCTCACTCTCTCAGTGCCACGCCCACACGCCCGTATGTCAACAATGCAGGCTAACCACACGCGGGCGCGCTCTAATGAAAAATAGCAAGAGTGCCGGATATAAACAACAATACAGCACAGCTGCAAGTCTGCAATGAACATCCAGCTAATACCCTATAAATGTTAAGGAGATGAGATAAAGAATAAGCTGGAAATTTGAATAAATGCTGTGACATGTTGAATATATCTTTTAGAGACATGAGTTCATCAACTAAAAATGTATACAAATAATTAAATTGAGTACGCAAAACCCATAACCCAATTTGACAATATGAATGCAGTTGCGCATATACCGTATTATGTATGCGTTTCTAGGGTATTTGAAAAAAGGCAAGCGCACAATGAAATGAACGCATAAAGATTTGTCAGCGTTGATAAACAACAAAGCCAGCGACGCGACAATCCCCTACACTACCCTTCTTCCCTCCAGTCTTAATGCCCTTCCCTCTCTTCCCTTCCTCGCTCCCCTACTTCTTAACCCCTAATCCGTTTGCTGAATGCTAAGAGGAGAATGTGAGTGGAAAGAGGAAATGCTGTGGCAGGCAAACAAATGGCCGAAAAATGTTGCAAGTGTTGCGTTGCTTTGATGGAAAGTGTCAATGTGTGTTGGTGTGTGTGTGAGTGTGTTTTTGTATGCAACAAAAAAATGGCATTTGCCAAACCGCAAAATGGCCGCGACGCTGTTAAGTATGCTATATTAAATTAATTTGCATTGTGAGGGGAGCTCGATTCAATGGGGACCAGCTTTGTCTGTCTGCGGTTTAAAGGAAACAACAACGAGAGCATTGTCTACTGTTTTTCATATTCACAGTTTGCAGTTTAATTATGAGTTATGCTGTTGACCAAGATCAATTTGCATTGCAATGGGCGAAGCGAAGCATTATGGCCATAACCAGAAAAGCTAATCGCCTGCAATCGCTAAAACATTATAAACACAATCAAATTTTACCCCCTTTTTATGCAAAAAGTATTTGTGTTGTTGCCATAAGAGATAATCACTTTTTATTTTGCAGTTTATAATGCATATAAAATGAAATTGCAATTGGCCAATGGCGTCAATAGCGTCAATATGGCCAATAGCTTTGATAAGCGGCAATCAGGCAGTTAGGGAAGTTACGTACTACAAAATTAGCATAATAAACGCTAGAGCTTCATAAAATTTTATTAATTTAACCCCCTCCCTGATACAATGGAGCACTCAAGAGCTCAACAGCTTAACAGATTTACAGCATAAAAGCCGCGCCATAAATACCGATGATGGCAATCAAAATGTAACAAAAAAAATTATAGAGGAAATTGCAACTCACTAAATGGACACTAAAACAAGTAAGAACTCTACAATGGAGTATGCTAGATAGTGAAATACTCGCCATTTAGGTAAAATTGTTAACAGTATAATGAAAATGAATTAAAAGTATATCTGTAAAATAATAAATTAAATGGACAAGCAGAAAGCTTTTTCGAGATACAAATCTGAATCATGTATATAATTTCTACTTTAAGATGTCACGGATGCTTTCTCCTACATGTCGCATATACTTCCATCAGTCTATAACATTCTTTTACTGATTGGCTACTGTGTAAAAACAGACAATTGCAGTGTAGAGAAAGAGACAGGAAGTCACAGAGAATGACAGAAAGAGGTGTAGTGCATAGTTTTTCTAGGTCAGGCAATTGGCAAGTGCACTAAAAGCCAAACAACTGACAAACTGAATGGCGGCCAGAGGTCCCCAAAGAGGCAGCGACCCAAGTGAGATGGGGGCAATGTAGAGCCATCAACTTGTCGGTTGTCATCAGAAAAGAGGTGGATAGAGGCAAAAGGTATGCAGGCAGGTATGCAGGCAGGTGGGCGTTGCCAACTGCTGTCAACAATGTCTAAAACGGCAGCTGACAAGTGTGTACGCCTCACAGAAGGCCTACGATGAGTTGAGAAATGGCAGATTGCACGGCCGTGTCTGTCGACATGCGAGTCGAGGCAAGTCTATCTGCACTTTTCGGCAGACATTGTGTCGTCGAGAAGGGAAGGCCGAAAGGTGAGAATGGGGAAGTGAGGGACAGGCCGTGTAGACAGGCCTTTGGCTGGCTTCATTAGGAACCAGCCCCCATGCAATTGTCGACTGTCTGTCTGTCTCTCATGTCTGTATGGCTGCCAAAGTGCCAACAGTGAGCTGCACTTTCTGCTGCAGCTGCACAAACTATTTACGTTGCCGTGCCGCGCCCACTTTTTTCTTTATATACGTGTTACTCGTAGAATAACAGGGAATGTTGCGCACAATACAGTTTTGAAGATAGTATGCTTTGTTCTAAACGTTCCCTTTTATTATAAACAATTGTCATACTTAATCGCATCAAAACATATTTAAAATATATAAGAAGCGCCAGCGCCTAAATGTTAGCAGTACTTTGTATGACATTAAGGTTTCAAGTTCATATGTAAATGTAAATTAAGTAACGGGTATCTGCTAGTCGGGTACTCATTTACAGCTTACTTGTTTTTTCCTACTTGCCTTGGGGCAACTTGGTGCGCCGTCTGTTTTTGTGACGCTCTCAAAAGTTCAATGCACGCGCTTTTGTTTTGCCTACATCGCGACGTGGGCTAAATGTAGCATTTGGCAGGCAACATTTACTTGGCTTTTTTCCTAGCAGCCAAACGCCCACGAGTTGGATAAAGCCGTGTCGTCATTTGGCCCAATGCCAGGCATAAACTTGGTCTTTAGGTTAGCACAAAGAAAATGACAGAGGAGATTGAGGCTCATGACTTGCAGTTGATAAAAAATTAAGCATAGTTTTAGGCGCCGCTTTTAGCAAAGTCGCCACTGCTGTTGACTTGATGAAGAAAGTTTTATTGGCCAACTGCCCCAAACTTTTGCTGTTCTTGCTGTTGTTGTTGCCTTTTTAATTTTATACAAATATTTTAATAGCATTCTTTTTTGTTGGACTTTGGTTTTTATTAAAATGTTGACAGCTTGTTTTGGACATTGAACGCAAAAACTTTGACAATGTGACAGCTGCAAAAAAGGGAAACGACACTAATTGATGCCGCAACAAAGCAGACTGCAGTTGATCCCTGTTATGCCTTGTTTATTTGGGCCTTAATCGAATCAGTTAATGTACAATGATTGTTATCATATGCATTTGCACAATGTTTATTCATAATTTTATTGTGCAAGTTGACGAACCTATTGTGATGCAGAACAAGAGGCAAATGTGTTAAATTGGGCAAACAAGCAAAGGAAATAAAGAAGGAGAAATAGTAGAGGCTTTCTTAAGGTAAAGAGAGAGGTAGTAAACAGAGAAGAGAGATAGAAAAATGTTGAGGAAATGGAAATAAGTTGCTACTTAGTGGTGGTTGCTCGTCAGGCAGTCAGCCAAAATCTTGCCACATGCCTGCGCATATTAAGTGGCACGTGGTGGCACACAGCTTGGCCATATGTGCGGCATAATGAGGCAAGTCGTGCATGCAACTCCGACTCTTAACTCAGACTCAGACTCAGCCTTAGACACAGCCTCAAATGCTGACAGCAAATCAATTCATATGCCTGCTACCCACACATGCCACACTGTGGAGCATTCATCAAAACGTTGCCCATTATTGTATTGTGTATGCGGTTAACTGCAAATATGACTCGAGGGTGCGACATAGCACATTATATTATACATAGACCAAGCATTATAGTATAGAAATGGACTCTGTCCAGTCCTCTCAAACAATGGCAATGTCCGTGGGGCGTTTATCATTTAGTCTTTTGGACAAATGAAGTCAATTTGATTGCGACCGTGTCTGGGCTCGGCTTGGGCATCAAAGAAAATTGTTTTAAGCGTCCAGAGTGAACGCTCCGATTAGCATCGGCTTACATTTCCCACAGTCCCAGCGTTGAGTGGGGTAAAATCTGATAAGCACCACGCACCGTCGGTCGTAATGACAAAAGAAGAAGTTGGCGGCTTAACAAGCAAAAACCCGCCTACATTCCTTTTCACCACGTCTTTCCCTTACTTTCTCCCCTTTCCATTTGCTGGGCATTAACGTGCTTGGCAAAAGTTGTTGCCTACTTACAGGCGCGCGCTTTCTTAGTTTGCTGGCAATTGCACTTTATGCTTAAACTTTTACCCCTCCTCCATCTGCCCTTCAACGTTTATTACACACTCATTTGTTTTTTGGGGCCCAACCATTGAAGCGGCTGTCATATTAAGCAACTTTGGCCATTCCCTTGGCCGGCGAATGAGCTGGAAGAGCGTGTACCGAGGCCCACGATAGAAATCTTTTTGTTCATTTCATTTTATGTCTACTTTGGCCAACACACAGACAGACAGAGAGACAGACAGACAGATAGACAGACAGAAGGACACACGCTCACGCACACACTCACATTTTTAGCAATTTCCTGGCATCTCATCTAGTTTGGCCTTAGTCTCCGTCTCCGTCTCCTTTGCCATCTCCATCGCAGCCTCTCTCTCTTCTGCCCGGTGCCTCAATTTGACACTGATGTGCCAAATGTGGAAATTCTCTTTCACTGAGCGAACGTTCTTCTTTTCGACTAAAGCAAAAACTGCAAAGAATATGAAAGTAGAAATTGAGTATAGTTTCAAAATGTCGAAGATTTGATGCTCTTGCACAGATACTAATCAGCAAGGTTAATTGGAGAAGCAGGCCAGACAGACTTGCATAACTTCGTTATAATCAAACCGATTTTAATGCGGTTTGATCTACAAATTGATTTTACATTAAAAAATAGTTCGGATTCAAATATTATTTTTGGTTCAATTAGTATTAACTCGTTACACAGTTGATGATAATATTTGAATACCCTCTGTTAGGGTGCGATCGTAAAAACATTGTAACTGTTACAGCAAAAGGCAGTGTTGAAATGTAATTTGGCCAAATTTTTGCTGGACTGCATTCGTTGTGCTATTTGCTTGGGTGTCGGTTGTGTTTGATTGTGTACGTTACAAGAGAATGAAACTCAATCTGTCTGCCTGCCAGTCATCATGGGCTTCTCCACATATGTACAATGTACAGTGAAACCTCTCTTGGGCGGACACTCATGGTCGCCCAATTTGTGTCCGCTCAAGGGGAGTGTCCGCCTATAGGAATATTTTTTTTTTTTATGAATTCAAGTGGTTTTTTCCATTTAGCGTTTATTAAAATAAATAATAATGACTTCAAATAATAGTAAATTAACTTCCAGTTAATTTACCTTCTAAGTACTTAGTATGGGTTAAGCTTAGTATAGAAAAGTGAAAACAAAATAAAAATAAGAAAAAAAAATTAAAAATAAGAAAAAAAATTAAAAATAAGGAAAATAAGCATCGATTGCATGGGTTACACTTAATTCTATTGCGTCTTAAAAAAGTCGTCTATTTTCGTTTGTCGAGCGCTCTTTAATTTTTTGTCCAATATGCAGGACTGCAAATGGCTTTCCAAAAGTTTTATATATTCAAACGCTTTATAATCGTTTAGAGCGAATTTTTTTAATTTCATGATTGCGGTCATCGCCTTATCATCCGAATCTATTTGATCAGGGTCATAATCCGGCTCTTCGTCGGATTCCGAATCATCCTGGTCTCCTGGGGTTTCAATGCAATTAATGTCAAAATCTATAGATTCGTTTTCAGTAACGATCAAGTTATCAATTGACAAAAATTGTTCGAAGCTGATATCGATTTGATATGTTTTTAGAAGTTGAGAGATGGAGCAAAAAGTGGCTAGTGGCAAATCGTCTTCTCCAAATTTGTCAAAACCCGCTTTTTTAAAACAATTAAAACAATTGTCAAATTTGGCCGCCCACTTCTGATTTTTAATAAGAAAACTAGCTCGTCAGCGAACGTTTTTAAAAAATTCGTGTCCCGCCAAGAGAGGTTTTCGTTCGTTTTTGTCCTTTTTTTAGTGTCCGCGTCCGCTCAAGAGAGTGTCCGCTCAATAGAGGCAAAATTGGTCTGAAAACCCCACCAAAACCAACGTCCCCGAAAAAGTGTCCGCCCAAGGGGAGTGTCCGCCTATTAGAGGTGTCCGCTAAGGGAGTTTTCACTGTACATACATTGACGTACTCCAACTCCTCAACTTCTCAACTTGAAATAGCCCTAAAACACGAACTCGTGCGTTAGTCATTTTGGCACTTTCTCATGCTGTCAGCTCACAGAGTAACGCCTACTTTTTTTTCTTCTCTTTCTTTTCCTCTTTTTTTCTCCTTATCTGTTGCCCTGTCTAATGTTGTTGTTGTGTGTGGCAGATTAGTATAGGGATTCCATCTTGTCTCTGCTGAAGTTCGATTGTGCATTTAATGTCAATTTGCCGAAAAAGGGACAAGGCAAATGTTTGTCGTGCAAAAAGTAAAATAAATCATTCGGCAGCCAGTAAAAGAAAAACAAGTATAGAGTGGAAAAGTCTGAGATACACAGCGAGAGAGATTGCCAATTACAAGTCGTAATTAACCGCTCTCTAAAAGAAAATGGAGAAAATACCAGCAGTGAAAAACAGACAAGTGAAGTAAAATCAAGTTACATAGTATTATATGAATCAATTATTAACTTTGCTGTGAAATAATGAAAATCAACATTTAATTAAATGTGCTTGTAAATTATTAAAAAAAAATATTTGAAGAACATTTTTGGGAAAACTCGATTGCGTCCACTGCAAACTCATTTACAATTAAAACAACATTAATTTTGCGCTAATATGACCTCAAGCAGTTTGCCAGTTTTGGGCCACAAAATTTAAATTACCACAGAAATTGGCAACAACAACATGCACACTGAGAGCGAAAGAAAGAGAGACAGAGGGATGGAGAAAGAGAGACGGCACACAAATGGCCAAAGACCAAGCGAACGGCGGCCCTTGGCCACAGAAAAGTAATTAAATTACGCTGAAAAGCAGAAAGCTCACCCCTCGCTATCAACTGCACCGTTTTGCACCCCTCTGTGGCATTTACCTACGCCCCTGTTGAAACAACAAAAACTTAAAACGCTTAGCCACGCCCATCGCTTTCATGCTGTGCGAAAATTTCGCATAATTGCGTCAGCGAGCACATAAATTGCCAAAGACAGCAGCCCGCGGCATGTGGCATGTGGCATGTAGCATGTAGCATGTTGCACGTGGAGAATGCGGCCATGCATCGAGCAGTGACAGGCAGTTAAAAAGGGGGAGAGGTGAGGGTGAGGGTATGGGATTGAGGTGCAATCAAATGATGCACTTTGCTTGCGCATATGTCAAATGGGGTTGCATTGTCTAGAAGCAGAGGGTGTTGCATGCAGCATGCTGCATATTGATGGTGATATGGATGTTGGTGTTGTTGTTTTTGTTGTTGATGTTGATGTTGCATGGCTGTCACTCGAAGCTTGTCATGCGTTTAATTTCTTCTCTCTCATTTCTTTTTGTTTTCTGTTTTTTTTTTTTTTTTGCCAACTTAAATTACATTAAGCATGAAATATTATGCTAATTATGGCTGATTTCATTCCATTTGACGCACGCAACACAAGCCAGACAAAGGACTCCAGGACACACGGTACTCACAGGACTCCCCAGTTGTGGGACAAAGAGCGCAGCGTGCAATGTCATAAAAGACAATGCAAATGAATTAAAATTAAATGGAAAAGAAAAAAGTGCAAAAGAAGAGAATTGAAATTGAAATTGAAATGTAATGCGCAGTGTGTGTGGGGTTGGGGGCTGTCAGATTGCCACGCCCCCCTCTTTTTTGCGAGTGCGTCGCCAGCGGCTGTCTGTTGCCAGCTGACGTTGCACGTTGCCACTTGCCACACTTTGACGTTAGCTTTTGCTCTGCTGACTTTTGCATCATGAGCAATTTTATGTCAAACGTGGCGTATGCGTAATTTTTCATTTAACATTCCCATCCTCAATGATTTTTCCCCCACTACAAAATGAAAATGAGAAATTAAATTATTTGCTGCTAATGTCTAGAAGAGTATAAGAGTATTTGAGAGGGTTGCGTAGCCAGGAAGAGGGGGAGGTTAAAGAGAAGGGGCAACTGAGGATGTTGCAAAGTGCGCAACGGAAATGATACAGCAAAAAGTGAAAAGCAGCAGCCGGCAACACACGCACACACACACACACACACACACACATCCTGGCCAAGCTGCTGAAATGAAAACTAAAACTCATTTCTGCCAAATTAAACTGAAATGTGCCCCACGTTTGGTGGCAGCATCAAAATGAGTTAAAAGCAAAATGCCGCTCAGTAACATGTGTGTGTGTTGCCGGTGTGTGTTCATGTGTGTGTGTGTGAGTGTGTGTATTTCAATGCTCGCATCTTAAATGTAAAATTAAAAGGCATTTCCGCAAAATGTCAGCGTCATATTGTAAAACATGAGTATTTAATTAGAAAATACTTTTAGACTGGCAACAGTCGCAGAACCTGAACAGTCTCTGCTTGCCACTTGCCACTTACCACTCCACTTGCCCCCTCATGTTGGCCTTGTCGATACGAGGCGTGCTAATGAATTTCGCCAGCAGAGAGAAGAGTTTGTGCTTTTTAACAACTTAACATTGCTCGCGTTTGTTGTACAAAATACCTTTTTCCTTTAGTCCTTAATGGGGAAAAGCGTGGCAAGCGTGGCAAGCAATGCATGTCTTAGCGAGACGCGCCACACAGAACACGACGTGCAACAGCTGAAAACTTTGCATGTATGCCGCATATTAACACCGAAAAACTATAATATATGTAAACAAGGGGGAAAGTCTGCTAAGTTGAGAATAGGGAGGATTGAAAATGGGGTAGAAGAGAGTAAACAGGAGTAGGAGAAGAGTGTGAAGAGTTGCTGCGATAGCGGCAAATGTGTTGGCTTAAATTGCCGACTACCAAGCGAACAAATTAAGTATTGAGAGTAGGAGAAATAGGACTAAAACAAAGAGAAGGAAGACTACTAGGAGGCGAACTTGGGCTAGAACAAGAAGGAAATTGTAAAGGAAGACTTGCAGGAAAACTGAAACAAGGACGAGCGGAAAGAAAACTTGAAAAGAGACTATAAAGGGGACTACGACAACAAGAACAAAGTGACGTGGGGTTATTTGGGAATAGGCTGAGTAGGAAAAGAGAAAAGAGAATAGGATAGACAAGCTGCAGATTAAAGAGTAGGACTATAACTATGATTAGAAAAGGAAATACAAGATAAACTAATTGGTGACATGAGGCAAAGCTGATAGTATAAATGAGAGCAAAGAGGGAAAGGAGAAAAATTTTGAAGAAAACTAGTAAAAAAAAACTAGATCTAGGCTGAATAGAAAATAAACGAAGTTTAGGCTTATATGGGGAACATTTGTATAAATTTGGAATTCAACTGGAACCCAGCTAAAAATAGAGTCTAAGAATCTGATGAGAACGAAAATGAACAAAAGGGCTAAGAAGCGGATTTATAGGACCAATAGTAGGAACAAAACTAGCAACACGACTACGGTAAGTCAAACAGTAGCGTCTAGTCAACTGAGGAGAATGCCTCTTCTCAAAAGTGAGAAACGAAGAAAAGGTCTATTACTGCGATGAGGAGAGGAAAACTATCAAGACGAAGAAGTCAAAGGAGCAGGAGGTACTCAGCTAACTCGACACGATGGTTGTGTTAATGGCCACGCATTATTCAAAGTCTCGTTCTCAGATTGTCAAGAGGGATAAGCAGCCGTTGTAAAAGGGGGCGGCATGGGTGTAGTTATTGTGGATAGAAATGTGAGGGGGTAGGAGGGAGGTGGTGTAGCATGGTTTGGTGTGTAGGCTGTCCACTGGCCATGTCAAAACTCATTTGCCGTTAACGAGCAGCCATTGTGCTCATAAAAGGATTATTTACAAATCACTGACTTTTTCAAAAATTGTCAACTGCAGGGCAAATGCCAAAGGACCTGACAATCTCGATAGGGAAGAGGGGGGAAATGGCGACGCCATCATCAACAAATTTTCTCGCTGCTGGCAAAATGCTTTGATCTACAATTTATGAAATTAACCCTTAAGTGCCATCCCTCGCTCACACTCTCTCTCTCTCTCTCTCAAACCCTGGCATACTCACTGACTCATGGACATCATCAACATGAATATAACTTCAACTTGAAGTTGATTTCTTTTAGCTGATTACGCGACAGTCCAAAGAGGAAGATGAAGGGAAACCGGATGCAATGCCACTGATTGTTGTGACTATTTGCAACGGAATTGGATTCAGTTATTTTCCTTCTTTTTTTTTTTTTGGGCAGAAGCTAAGGAATTGAAGCAACTGAAGCTGAAGATTGAAGTCTTTGTTATGAATGTGATTTAAGCGTAAATTGACTTGCATTCCATTTACCGATGGAAATCAGAAATCTGCTTAAAGCCGCTTTAAAGAGGCTTAGCAAGCATAAAAGAGAAAGAGTAAAGGTGGTGAGAGAGAGGGAGAAGAAAAGAGGGAAATATATGGCTGGGCCCTTAATTGATACCTTTGTTTGCATTGCGGTCACTCTAATTGGTGTTTACATGCGGCTTTGGAGACTTGTGCAAATACGGGCTGACCAGACAGAGAGAGACTCGAGTCTGTTCTTTGTAATTTTGCGTGCGTTCTGTTTGCTCATTAAACGCTTTGCAGCCTTCACAACAACAGTACACAAAAAAACAACAACATCAGCAGCAACAAAAACAACAACAACAATATGGTTAGCAATGTCATCAATTAGCAGAGTTTGGCTAAGAATCGAGTGCCAAGTTTGCGCAAAAAATTGACAAGCTTGAGCGAATTTTGTGGCTCTTAATGAGCAAACGTGAAACTCGCACAGGCAATCTACATGTCACGCCTTAACGCCTACTTAACAGCTACTACTCTGCCTCTTATTCATTCTCTCTCTCTCTCTGACTCTCCCTCCTTTTGCTCCTACTTTCCTTGGCACTTACAAGCACACACATGTCAAAAGTTATTAGCCCCCGTCGCGAGCTCAAATAATTTGTTGTGCCAGAAAGCTGATTACTAAATACATACAACAAATAAACACAAAGTCATTTTGGCCAGCTTCAAGAGCCAAATCCTGAAGCTAAAGTTGCTAGAAATAACAAGCATTTGCTGCCAAAAAAAAAAGAAAAGTTTTTCTTCTTCGATTTTTCCTTAATATTTTGTTTTTTTGTTTTTTTGGATGGGCTGTCATTGCCAAATCCTAGCACGAGCAATACACTGCGATATCTTCCGCTTCGTCTGCCTCATCGACTGTCAATATCGATGTTGGTGGCAACATCTTCTTGCCTCATAAGTAGACAACTTTTGCAGCTGTCCTGTCGCTGCGCTACGTGAGGGCGTTAAACTCATACATCACTTTATCCTTTATCCAATCTCCTGGTGTCGTTTCTCCTCCTCCCTCCTCCCTCCTCAATTTTCTTCTTGCCCTTCTCTTCTTGGTCTGCCACACATTTTCGCACATTTTGTGCTTTTTTTTCGCCCAGAATCGTAGGAGTCGCGTCTCTGGGATGTGTGTCAAGAGTTGCCAATAAAGCCGGAGCAAGCGCAATGGGTGATGTCGAACTATTGAAAATAAATTTATAACGCATACGTCATGTGAGCCGCGCTCACACAATTTTGCAGTTTATTGCATTTGTCGCTGGCATTGCAAAACTTCAATAAATTATTTTATTGCGACAGTTATTTTGTTGGCTTTTTATGAATCTATTCCAGCACACACACACATAATCATACACACATACAAGCGTTTCTGTTCATGTATGTGTGTTTCTATTTATCTATGTCGAGCTAAACTCTAAGTACATAGAAACTTTGCTGCTGTCATTTCACATTGGTTTGGCTTGGCAGCAAATTGCAAATGACTTTATGAGTTTGCCTTCTTATGTGATGAACTGACAAGGACTGGCAAAAGGACACACATATATACTATAGTAATATGTATAAATATAGATATATTTATTTATGTATTTATGTACTCTGCTTGTAAATATAATAAGCAACATGCTTGTGAAATTGATTCTCTCCAGCTGCCATCAACTTGGAATTGCATAATAAATTTGTGCAGAATGCATAATGAACATTTATATATACTTTCGAGTAAATAAAACATTATTAGCTGATGTAACACAGCGTTCTTTGTGCTTGTATAATATTGTATTTCTTGGAAGATACAAACTGGTGCTCAAAATAAATATAAACATTTAGAAATTAAAAGAAAAACAAAGGGAAACAAATTCCATTCCAGTCATGCAATTTTCAATGTTTAATCTTACTACATATAGGAAAGGTCATATATTTTGAATTTTTAAATATTTGAAATTCTTGAACAAAAATTTAATGTTTCTACAAATTGCTTAATAAAAAGCCAACAACACTTTTGCCAGTCCATCAAAGCTTGACACTTTTGAGTCCTTAATAAAAAAGGCAAACAGTCAACCGGCAAACACCAACAACAAGAATAACAAGAACAACAGGCAACACCTTCGGTGCCTTAAGGGCTCATTGTGAAATTACTTACAGAAGAAGAGAGAGCTAGAAAAAGGGGGAGAAAAGAGAAAGGACCTCTGCCGAAGGCTACAAATGAAAAGGCTTTTAGAGGCATGGCGGCGACAAGAGGCAATAAGTAGCAAAAATTACGCTAAACGCAGCAATTTCCCGCTAAATTACACGAATACACACAGACACACTTATACATATCTATGGTTGAGCGTTACTTGCCTTGGAATATGACCAGGTAGCGGCATAAAATTCAACTATAAATAAGGCATAAAACACTGAGGCAGAAAGAGAGAGAGCGTAAGATGGAGGGAAATGTAGAGAGAGGAAGAGGAGGCAGAGACGAAGCGTTTAATAATGCGCAGCGCGTCGCACAAATGAGTAGGAGACACATGAAGGAATCGAAGACGAAGAGGGATTTGAAGGGAGTCTCGTCAGTTGGAAAACTGTCAATTTCCCCCGTGTGAATGCGTGTGTGTGTGTGTGTGTGTGGGGGGGGGGGGGGGGACAGTGTCGAGCGTGCGAATTTTAATGCGTGTCATATTTGATTGATGCCCTAGCGTCATGTTGGCAATGCTTGGAAACAATGTCAAGAGTTCAACATTCGCCCCAAGCGCCCACTTCCAAGTGTCACGCTGAGTTGATGGGTAGAAGAAAGGGAGGGAAGGGACATGCCCCTGCAGGTATGCAATGAAAAAGTGCGTCGAGCTGAGCCAATTTCATGTGCCTTATAAAATATCATTTGCCTGTCATTTCCCAGTCTCTCACTCTCTTGTGTGTTTATTGTCTGCATGTTGCGTAATTTAGCGCCATTTCTTGCTTAACAATTTTATCGTTCCCCTCTCTATATGTGTATTCTTTTCTTGATTTTCTCTTGTTGGGTGGGAGGGTGTAAAAAGGGGGAAAACTGACGCAATTTACTGCCAAGAGGCAAACTGCCATGTCGTCTATGAGGCTGAGCTGTAAATATTTGCACATTTCGTGGGAGAGGGAGAGCTTTTTACAGCTGGGCTGAGACTAAGATATACAAACATACATACATACATACATACAATATACAGGGCATATATTGAGGCAAGTTTGTGCCATAATTTATGCCAAGACAAACGATGTACTCTCCGCAGGCTTTTCTGCTAGTCGTAAGTGCATTAGGAGGTTGCTTTTAGTGCCCCAAGGGGGCGTCGACTTAATAATTTGCGCGAATTGGCGTCAAGCGGCAAACTAATTTGAGTTAAGCGTATTGTACACACACACAAACGCACACGCAAACACACACGCACACTCACACCCACACTGTAACTGTTGACTATTAGCAGGCACTGTAAACCGTAGCAACCGTAACTAACCCTCAATCCATTCATAACTAAGCAAATTTATCAATTATTAAGCCCAAAATCCACGCCAACAAACATCAATAACCTCATTAATCGTTCATAATAATCGCAATTCGTAAATCGTTATCGCATATCGTTATCGTAATTAGATTTCCTACTCAAAAACGGCCTCAACTCTCAACTCTCATCCAGCAATTGCACCACGAACTCCACATACATACATATAGTATCTAATACCCCCTCTCACAAATCCCTCCGTTTTCTCCTCCCACTTCCCCCTCTTTGTTGCAAAGGAGGGGTTGGATGTATGTGAAGTAACTGTAACATTTGCTGCTATTTGCTGTTTCTGTTTGCAGGATGGACAACGCGGCCATTTAGAGGGTCTGGCATCGGTCTATTGTGAATTGTTAATGGCTCCCTTTGGAGATATTTTAAGTGCTTTAGAAAATGCTAGACAAGCAGCTTGGGCGGAACGCAGTCCGCTACATCCCGCCGGCGGCAGCAGCGGCGGTGCGAGCGGCAGCGGTGGCAGCGGCCTCAGCGGCAGCGCCAACGGTGGCATTGGCAGCGCCAGCGTCAGTGGCATGCAACAGCGCCAGCAACATGGCCATCGTGGTCATTCGATGCACGGCGTCGGTCTGCCAAATAGTCATAGTCAGCCCATTTATGTGCCAGGAAAGTACTCGGTATGTATGACACCTCCAAGAACAACAACAGAAAATCAACACCCAAAAACAACACACAGCCAGGCTTTCCCCTTAAGCAGAACAACAAACAAAACCAAGAAAATGAAACTTAATTTATTTAAAGAAATTACCAAAAATGTTCGCGTTGATATGACAAATTATAAACAATAATTATTTAAAATATTAAGAATGTTGTTGGCGTTGATTTGACAAATTATAAAAAATTAAATAGAATTCATGGTTAATGTGTATAACAAAATAATTTGATGTTGGCGTTGATCTGGCAATTAAAATATTATAAATAAAAATTCGCATTTAAATTTTATAGCCAAATTAAACGATTAAATAACTTCTAAAAGTGTGAAAGTAAAAACATCAAAAATTACGTTTTATTTTTAATCGGTAAAAATAAATTTAACAATGAAGTCGTTGATTTGGCGATTTTTAATAATAATACAGAATTATTAATAAATTATTATTTAAAATATGTAAAAAATTTAAAAGTGAAATAATATTATGTTGGCGTTGATTAGGAAATTTAAAAAAATTAATTAAAACCATAAATTTCTGAAATTATTGATATCTAAATCTTTAATGAAATAAATTTGTTTTTTTGTTAGCAATTACAAAATAAAATACATTTATTACAAAAAAATGCTATAAAATAATAATTATTTATAAAACCAAAAGAACAAAACAATGTATATAAATGTTATCTGAATGGAACATTAATTTGGAAAATTCAAAAAATAATTTTTTCGAATACAAAAGTTTTAATTCTTCATAAAAACAAACATCGTTAAAAATTATTCAATTCAAATTAAAAAAATGTTTAAAAAACTGTTCAATTAATTTGTAAATAAATTTGTGTTGATGTACTTTCCTTTTTTTTGGTTTTGTTTTGAGTTTCTTATGTTGCATGTTGCACGCTTTTAAACACTGGCTAATGAATACGTTACAAACACTATAATCATTCTCACTGTGTTAAACTCTCTGCCTTTTCTAGCCTTCCAGCTGTTTGTCCGACAAGGAGGAGGATGAAATCTATGGCTTTGGTTATGGCGTGTTTGCGCCGCGAGTGGCACGCGGCGGCTTGACACAACAGCAGCAGCTGTTGCAGCAGCAAACATTGCAAACGCAACAGAGCATACAGCAACAACAGTTGCAGCAGCAGCAACAACAGCAGCAGCAACAGCAGCAGCAACATTTACCAATTGTGCCAGGTCAACAGGCGGCTGGACAGCCCGGAGTTGGACCACAACAGCATCAGACACTCCCGCCAAATGTAGCACATCTAAACTTTGTGCAACAAAAGTGAGTTAATTAATGTAGCAAGTTGATAAAAAAGAAATGTACTAAACAACTTCTATTGCAGCTGCCTGAGTCCACGCTCCGCATATTTTTATGAATTCCCACCGACAGCAGGTGAGTTCAAATAAGAAAATCTCTCAAATCTTCACTTTGCTAATTTTAAATCCCTTCAATCTTTTGGCCCTTTTTTCTGGTTCTCTTAGAGGGACGCGAGACAAAGAAGCGGACGACATTGGCGCGTTTGTTGAAAGGCTTAAAAACAGTCAATCGAAGGGATCGGAACAATCAACAGAATGGCGCACAAGCCAGGGTAAGTTCAAATAAACCCCAAAAGAATATTCGACTGGCAACTGTGGCAACTACAAGTGAAACTCATTTTACTGAGCTTCGTTTTATGACCGCAAGCAAATTGTTTGTCCTTTTGCCTTTCATTTAAATCAACTGCGGTAATTCTTTCAATTTATTTGCCCAGAATTTCAGTCAACTTGCCCCCTGTATTCTAAGTCCATACCACGCCTCTTTGTCAGTCCTACGTTTTGTTACATTCCGTTTCTTGGGCTGCGTTTCTCTTCTTTTTTATGACTTGCTGCGTCTTGGCTGCTGTACTTAATCTTGGCCCCGGGGACATGTAAATTTTTATGCGAGCTACTCCCCCGTGTCACCCACGCCCCTCCAGTAAGGTCCCCCTTCTTTGCCAGAGAGAGAAAAAGGTTAAAAATTTGCGAAGCTGTTGTTGAAGCTGCTGTCGTTTGCCTGGAGGCCATGTCTACATTGCCATTGCTTTCTCATGGTCCTGTCATAATATGGAACTGCTACTGCTGTTAATTCTCCTGCTACTGGTGCTGCTTCTTCTGGTTACGTTCCCAGTTTATCTGCGCTGTGCTCCACAAAGGATTCATTCAACGCTGAGCGTCTTTGATTAGAAAGAGAGAGAGAGAGAGAGAGAGCAGGCACCTTTGGGGGAGCCCAAGCAGCTGTAGAAGTACTAAGAGTAGCATCAGTTTGCCACTATTCTTGGGGCATGCAACACAAAAGGCAGCCTGGCAATGAAACTGTGGCCAAAGATAACGCTGCCGACGTGGCAGGACGGCGTCGACGCTCATAAATAAGCAAGGACATGCATAAATTTTTCAAAAAGCAAAAAGAAAAACACGAGTGAAAAAAAATAAATAAAAGAAGCTTTTGCTGGGGCGAAAATAAATAATAAAGTGAAAGAACGAATGAGCGAATGAGATGCGAATGGAAAGAGTCAAGTCGAAAGGCAGCCCAAGGGTAAAGGAAGGAGGTACTCAGGGGGAAGGGCAGTCGATGGGAAATCGTGTTCTGGCAGATAAGCGCAGGAAATGACTAAGGATATGCGCCTAAGTAGCAGCATCCTCATACAAAAAAGAAGCAGAAGAAGAAAAAAAAAAGAAAAGTTCCCTTTCAAAATATAATTAAACAGGCACTCACCTGGCCATGGCCATGTGTTTTAGCCACTTTTACCTGACCCCCAACCCGACACGACCTGACTCTTAGCTGATTTGCTATTTATGATAAGAAAACAAACGCATTAGAGGGCAAAGAAGACAACACACACACATAGAGTGAGAAATGATAAAGAGAGTGAGGGGTGAATGATAGGGTCGAGAGGGTTCGCGACCCTTGTCGTACTCTGACTCGTTATTAATTAAAAATTAAAGCCCCAGCTGAAAGGTGTGAAATACAAAAATGGCGTCGTAATGGCGATAAAGCACGTGGATCCCGTCCGTCCGTCCGTCCGTCTGTTTGGCCGCAAACTGATTTATGAGTCTCTTTGCAGGGTCAACCTCAGCTTCTCAACATTATTCTCCATCTTCTTTGGGTTGTTGTTGGGCTTTTGTGCATATTTGAGGACTGGCAGAGTTAATAAGCTAAGAAACTTTTGCGTCAATTGAATTGGAAATTGCTTGAAAATTTCGAAAACTGAAAATTGAAATTTTAATTGATTTGTTACCCATTTTTTCGTCCTTCCTCTCTCTCTTTAGGCGGCCAACGATCGTCTGAGGCACTTTCAAATGATAAACGGCGGTGCTGGTGTTCCACAACAGAGTTTCGAGGAGACAATCCATAGGGTAAGTTTATGCGGCAAGCAGACAACGGCGCGTATACGCAATAAATATGTATGGAGCAGTAAGAGCAGCAATGGCAGCAGCAGGAGCATAAATATTTATGCAATGCATTGCTGCTGTTGTTGTTGTTGTTTTTGTTGTTGCTGCTGCTGTTGCAAGCAGCAACAGCTGCCATTGCAAACAAAATTACTTCAAAATTGTTTGCAACAATAACAAGAACAACAAGAAAAACTTGCATACCATCTACTTATGCCATGCAACACCCCCATCACAACTACAACAAGCATGTTGCAGGTTGCTGGTTGTTGGTTGCTCGCTGCTCGTTGCATTTGCAATGCAATTTCAACACGAAAGCTGCGAACCTTGCTTCCGAGCACGTTTACCTGCAATGGCAGCTGAAGCAACTGCAACAACATAAACAGCAACAACAACAACAACAGCAACTGCAATATGACTACACAAAGTAGATGCATGCAACATTTAAAAGTTCATTGCCGTCAACATTCATTATTAATGACAGCGCAAGTTGGAGCAAGGAGCGTGGAGCAAGTGCCACGGCAACCAAAAACAAGCAACAAAATGCAATCAACGGCGACAACAAACAGACAGCAACCAGCACCCGCAACGACAACAGCAACAACAACAACAATAACAACAATCTCACAACAGCTGCATGGACTGCATAATGCATGCAACTACGCCCACTGCCACGCCCATGCTTCACGTTCAATTGTGCCACTGCACGCATGTTTTTCACACCAAAAACAAAAAAGGAGTAGAAACTTTAGCCAAGTACCTAAAAGTAGACTTTCAACTTGCAACTGTGGCACGTTGTTGTTCTTGTTATTGTGGTTGTTAACTTGAGTCTATCAGCATTTGTTGTTAAGCACTTAAAACAAAACAAATGTTATAATTTCAATAATTTTTACTCTGTTTTCCTTGTCATTTTCTTCACAAACTTTCCACAGTTAAAAGTACAAGAAGCAATGCGGAAAAAGGAAAAATTTCAGCGTGAACACGAAGAGGTAAGTGAAAAATCTATAGAAACTTACTTTGAAGTAAATGTAAATAAATGGAAAATAAAACATAACAAATTAAATAATGTCTGGTAAAAGTTTTTAATAAGTGCGTTAGGTTATCCTTTTAGATTGCTTTTAAATCTGGATTAAAATGTATTAATTGAATATATGTTGCTTAAATGTATTTACATAGTAATTTTTAATGTCATCTATGAGTAAAAAGGAAATCATATGATTACAAAACTAGAAAGCTGATTGCATAGTTATAATCAGACAATGAGGAGTATTCTTAGTTCTCATATATAGATATATATAATTAAACTCACAAGCAGTTACAACAATTATGAGCACAACAAGAAGAACAAAAGGCGACTGTGAATTTTCTTGCCATAAACAAAAAAAACATAGAGTTGTGTAATTTTCAGTTTTGCTCAATCACATATCAAATATGCATATAAATATATGTATGTACATATAAGATACTATATCATATCATATCAATCACTTTTAAAGGCTTACAACCTGGCAAAGCTATTAAAATCATTTATTTTTTATACAGAAAAAGCAATTATTCTGCATGTAGAAAAGCATGCAAAGCAGAGAAGTAAAACATTTACATGTACATGTATTTGCACCTAAGTACACACGTACAGACATAAGCAACAACAACAAACACAACAACAACAGCAAGTGCAAAAACAATAAAGTTTAACGTGGCAAATGATAAACTTTTTGTCTGTCATAAAAATGATTCTCGTAATTTTCAAATTTTATACAGACCCAAGCAAAGGATACTTTCCAAAAGGTGCCACACTAATTGCCCATGTGTGTGTGATTTTGTGTGTATGTGTGTGTGTGTGTGTGAGTATGTAAATGTGTACATACTTGTATACGAAAGTAAACTGTAAATGAAAGGGCGTGTCTGGACTTGAGCAAATGTTGTATGGCATTTCAGCAAGGACCTTGCTGGCGTGTTATTACAAGCTGTGAAATATGTACTTTATACCCTCTAAAAATTAAAAACAATTTGACAATGATAAAGACTTCATTATAGCTATTCAAAATGGAACCTAGTTGAACTATGTAACTATACATTTGAAAGTACCGAATACTACCCTGTAGAAAATACTGTAGAAAGCATTGCTAAACTCGACAATCTTTTGTATCCATTAAATATTAAAAATGGATGAACAGGAAGAGTTTTTTTCACCCATAATCAAAATTGTAACTGGAATTTTCTATTAAACTTTTCAATTTAAATTGAAGCTTCTTCTATGTGAACCCTGAAAACTAAAAACTTCAGTTAAAATCACAATAAAAAACTAATTTTTATCAATCTATCAAAGTTATATAAAAAATGAATAGAAATACCCGTTAGACATAAAATGTTATGTTAAAATCTAATTAACAGTCAACTTTCTCTACTCAACTCATTCATCTCAAGGATCACTCTTCAACTGGAGCATAATTATAGTTTGGCTTTAGTTTGGGCAATGTCAACGTTAAGTTATTGCCATCCCATTGCAAGTGGCAAGCATGTTGCATGTCTACTAATATTCACAGTTAATTATACAAGGCAGTTATCAGCTTGAGGATGTCATATTCCAATTTCCATTTCAGACTTAAGCCCATAGTCTCTTCAATTTCGTAGTCTTCCTTGGCCTGAAAATGCAAAATTCTTGCAGTTACCAAAAGTACACACTATAAACACATATGCACATGCACAGACACTCACACACACACACTCACACACACAAACAAATTTTAGAGAGACATGGCAAATGCGTTGTTGCACGACAATTTGTCTGTTTGCATGTCGACGACGTGTCCCGCCTAAGCAACGGCAATAATTTTTGTGCATAAATGAAAAGCATACACACACACACACACACACACTGACACACACACAATACACATACTCACTCTGACACACTCTCAGACATTGCTGTTGTCCATTGTCATTGTTGTAGTTGCTGCTTAACTTGTGCAAACAACTTGCTGTTTGTCTAATTGTAATTGCTGTTCTTGTTGCCACTAGGCCTCTACTCCCCACTCCCCACTTGAAGTTCCCCTGGACCAGCTGCTGCTTATTTTCCATTTGCTAGAGAGTAAAAGAAAAATGTTTCATGCTTATGAAAAATGTATAGTTTCGGCAACGGGGCAATAAAAATGTTATGTTTTGCCTGCTGCCAATAGTTTAGCTAGTCGAGAGTTGGGCTGAAAGGGAGTTACGATTAGAGTATCGGATAGTCAATTAAGCAGAGCTCTGCAGCAATGTGATTAGCTTCAAGGCAACACAAGTTCTGCCACATAAATTTTAACAGTGTACTGCCACACTATGTGTGTTTGTGTGTGGCAGGCAGAGTCAATTGTCGTGTTGTTGCAACAAACATTTAAATGTATTTTTAATGCTGCTGCCCCGAAAAGCTTTTAGCTAATTTTTATACAACTTTTGCTGCCATTTCTCTTAGCATTTCTATTTTAGCTTTTGCTTCTCTGGCCCTGGCATCCTTTTTTTCTATTTGGTTTTATTTTCTGGCTCACATATATTCGTACATGGCCCTGGCATGTTCTTAAATTAGTATGCAACACATATTGCGCTATTATGTTGCAGGACATTCAACCAAGCCAACAGTCGGAGCAGCAACATCATTTCACTTCAACACTGAAAATTGTTTTAGTTTTCAAATGGAATTTTGTAATTTTAACGCCTTTGCCGCCAAAGCTGTAAAAAATACTACTACTACAAATAAAAAAACAAATGTAGGAATACTTCTTGCCCCCACTCTGGTGGCAACAAACATCTGCTGCCTGTGCTGACAAATAAGATGAAGCTTCGACTTGACTGCCAAAGTTGAGAGTTCGTCTCGAATCTACTATTTCTATTTTCTTTTTTTTATTATTATGCACAGCAGTCACGTCGCTTGCTGAGCAGAGACTAAGTGTCCTCCCTCTGCTCACTCTCTGTCCCCTTGCCACACTTGCCCCAAAAAAAAAAACTATGCACAAAACTCAGCACCTAAACATTTTTCAGAGATCATAAAGTGCATTCCATTTAGTCGAGTGAGAGTTTAGCTAAATGCAACTATCTGAACGTTATATAAAAAAGTTTTTAGATTTTGATTTTAATAAATTTAAATATGTATTTAAATTTTACGTTTATTATAAAATTGTAATTAAAATAATAGCTTTAAAAAAATATTGACAATAAATAATGAAGAAAATATTCTTACTATTTTCCACTTTGCAGATCTTGCGGGACATACGCCAGGGACTGTTGCAAATGAGTCGTGGCGAGGGACGCACGGGTAAGTCTAAATTTCTTAACTCTGCTATTTCTTCCTCTCTCCCTACTTTTTTATAATAAAATCCCAACCCAAAAACCAAATTTTCAATTAAAATGCGGCACAATTATGAGCCATGGACTTTGGGGAATTGAGGGTGGTTGCCTTAAAAACTTAGACGAGTGCCCCAAAAGTATGCAATAAAAATTTGTGCACTCAAAATATATTGCAGCAGCCATGTGTGTGTATGGCAATAGGCAGTAGGCGTGGCAATGTCTGGCTTGCAACTTGCAACGACCGTCTGCCGTCTATCGTCTGTCGTCTGGCGTGGCGTCACATGCATAAGCGAGCATAAAATCTTATGTCCGTTTCCGTTTTGCTATTGCAATTGCAACAACGGCAACAAACTGTGCAACTGTGCAACTTTTGTGTCCTGCACAAATGTGGCAAATGGCATTTCAAGTTTTTCGTTTTCGTGTGTGCAACGTTGCGTATAATAATATCATGTTGCCACTGCACATTTTTCATCTGCAACTAAGCTAAAGTTTAAAGCAACACCACCACAATTCTGTCTGTCTCTTTCCCTCTTTTCCTGCGCTCCCTCTCTCTCTCTGTCTCTTTCTCCTATCTTCCAACTCTTTATCTCCCTTTCCAATTTCTTTTCTCCTTTTAACTAAGCAAAATGGCCTCACAGTTTATCCCTTTGCAGATGATACTTATATGTACGATGAGGCGCTGCGCAGTGGTGTTGCTGTTGCTGCTGGTGGTGGTGGCATCCCTGGTGGTGCACATTATGCGGTCAGTGCGCTGCATCATCAAGGTCATTGGTACGACGAGCCGCCCTATGAAAGCGATCCCGATGATTTTCTTATGGCCGGACTCAATTGCGGACCAGCAGCAACAATACAGGTAAGTCAGAGAAAGACTTAGTGTGTAGTTGTGTGTTTGAGTGTGTAAGTGTGTGTGTGTGTGTGTTAGCTCAATTTTAAGGCCATAGAATGGGCTGTTTCTTGTCTGTGATTTATGTGCGCGGTTTACCAAACACTTGCGCCCACTTATTGCCGCAGTACTTGTACCAGAATCAGTCGACGTACTTCGATTGCAGGACTCGAGGACATTTGCAGCTCCCAGCTGGCAGCCAATTCTCTTCCTGAGACCCTGTGCCTAAAAAGAACAAGGGGTCTCTTGAGTTTGGACCCAATATATATATGTGTATGACCCAATATATATACTTGATCATGATCAACAACAGAGTTTGTCGGTATGTCTATCAATCTTTATAAACTTCTAGATTTTGGAGACTCAAAGATCTCAAGACACCAAACTTTGTTTCCCTAATTCCTGTGCAGATCAGGTTTGTTTTTCCATTTTCCCGCATTCCCTTAAAAAATTAATTTTAAATCTGGAGCTTTAATATTTATAATATTCTAGATTTGTTTTGTACAGAGTCCCTTACAGTCGAGCTCGCTTTATTTTAGCCTTTACTACTAGTTTTTTTTGTTTGGCTTTCACAAATGTCGTCGGCAATGCAATCACTTCTTCTTCTTCATCGTGCTCTTTTGGATTTATGCAGCACATTCGTCTCTGCTGTTAATCCTGGCTGCGACTGCGGCAGCCACGCCTCATTGCGCCTCCCTCCTGCGAACCACCAACCAACATTCTTTCACTTTGATTTCTCAGCGGATTTCGTAGGTTTTCGCTTTGTGCCTTCGATTTTTATTTGCTTTATTAAATTATACGCTGAATATATTTCTGGCATTCGCATTGATTTCCAAACTTCGATTTGTATGTCCTTTGGCATTTTCTTTCTCCGAGTTTCAGTTTCTGCAAGTCCTTGCCAAACTCTCTTAACTGCGAGTTGAACTTCAACTCACTTTATTTTTATTGACAGCCTCCGAAAGAAAAGTGCATAATTCTTGTTGACTTGCGACGACGACGACGACGACGACGTCTTGAGACTTTTTTCCCTTTGGCTCTGCATAATAATATTTTTTTTCTTGAGTTTTCCTTGTGATATTCACAGAAGTTGCTCTTTTGTCGATGCGCATTAGATGGGATACCCCTACCCTTATATATCGCTCCTTAAGGGAGTGAGGAGTTCGTTTTCAAGAATTTTGTTTTCTTAGTCAATTGAAATCACTCAGCTGCGATTCGATATCCTTGAGGCCGCCCTTTTGCGGCCTTTCAATTCTATGTTTCACTTTGATGTGGCAATACAACAACAACAACGACAACAACAATTACAAGGGCCAACGAAAATTTGTTTAACAAAAAGTTTTTTTTTGCGGTTTGCAAAGCACTTTAGCAGTCCGAGGTCCCATAATAATGTTAAGCTGGCAATTGTTGTTGTCGCTTCTGTTATATTTGCCCAACAGACCGCAATCGACTGATTCTAGTTGCCCCAAAGTGCGGCAACAACAAGATTTTAAATAAAAAGGATGCCAATTGGGTGGCATTAGCAAGTCCAGTTGCCGGCTTTGATCATTTGTTAAATGTTAAAGGCAACGCACAAAAGTATGCTATAGTTTTTGAGAGCTTGAGAGATGTGCAATCAATTCATTATCTTTTCTCTTTTGGTTGGGGGTTATCCACAATGCCAACATGCAACATTCTTGTGTGTTGAATTCACATGCTACAAAACTTTGTAATTTACATTTTTTGCTTGCCACAAATAGCGCTTACCTCATGTTTTTGCGTCAAAACATGAAAGTTAGCAATGTAATTGAGAAGTGTGTGTGCTCCTGACTGTGTGTTTGTGTGTGTTGCTTCAAAATTGAAAACAACAACTTTGCAATTTCCGCTGCGTTCGAATAAACTAAATCTAAAATTCCATGTACCAAAAATGAACAACTCGAGCAGCAAGAACGACAACAACCGCAACACCCAAAATCATTGCTGCAGAGCAACAACAACGAAACCAGAACAACAACAACAACATCAGCCGCAACAGGCTAAAATAAACTGAAAAGTGGAAGCAACACGCCGCGCATAAACTTTTATAACTTTGTTAATTTTTCATAATTTTGTTGCCATTGTTGCTGCAGTTGTTGTTGCTGCTGAGCAACAAATTCAACTTGAGTGTTGAGTCGCTTGTTTTGCTTACATTTAAAACACATTTGCCAACACATTCTCATTGCAACACTCTCTTTTACTCTTCTCCTTTCTCTTTCGCAGGGTGGCCGCGTACGTTTCTCGAACAACCGCGAGAGCACGGGCGTAATTTCATTAAGATCCGCCGGAGATATTTCACTGCCGCAACGTGGACCGCCACGACGAGGTCTTATCGTGCCACAGCAGCCGCCAAATCCGCCGACAATAATACCGTTAACGCATGCCAGGTAAGTGGTAAAGGGAAAGGGAAAGGGGAAGGGTCAGACTGGTTGCCATTATTATTTGCAGTTGAGTTTATGACTGTGGAGCCAAAGGGCAAAGCATTAATAATACAAGAGCTCGTGGCACATAGACACCTATATAAAAACGGTATATAGAAATTGATGACTGTGTCAGGTTATCTGACGATATTTGGCAATTGCAGGCGTGAGATACAAAAATGAACCCTTTTCGATGGTGGACAGGGGGCAAATGCTCAGTGAAGTACAAAATGTGCCACAAATGTGTGCAGTGTGGCATGAAAAGGCCAAACATTTAGCACAGCAAACAAGCCAACACTAATAGTTGACCAAACCGAACCGAACCGAACTTGAACCAAAGCAAAGCAATCAATGAGCTAAACTTCAGCTTCCTTCTTCCCTTTTTCCCCTGCATCCTGCCACAAGCCTTGAATTTTATTTGTCAATGTGAAAAGGTGCGCAAAGGATTGAACCCGACCTGAAACGAAACGAATTCGTCCAGATTCGACCAGTCCAAAATAAAAATGAAATACATAAAAAGGTAGCCTCACTTCATTAGTGCTGTTATCAACATTTTGCAGCCACACAACGAATGAAAGAGACTCGGTCTCTGTCTGTCTGACTGACTGACTGGTTGACTGGTTGCCTGGTTGCCTGGTTGACTGACTGACTTGCCACATATCGAAACGCAGTGAAGCGAAAGTCATCAATTTCATATTGTTACGCATGCCACAAAGAATAAAACATACAACTCTGGGATGAGCATGAAGACAGTGCGATTAAGGAGGGGCGGGGGGCAAAACTAATAAGAAGACGACAACGAAACACGGCAACGACGTTTGCAATATTGGCCCAAAAACACACACACACACACGGAGACAGACATCGACAGACAGCATCGACACTTGAATGAAATGGCATTATTGCTACTTCAACGCGGCTCCACAAATGGTTCAACATGGGCAGCCTCGTCAATCAGTCGGCCGACGGTTACCAGTTGCCAGTCAGTTACCAATTGGCAGTCGAGAGAGTTGGGAAACCGTTTTCCACACGTACGCACTACGGCAACTATACAAAAGACGTGCTGAAATAACTTATACGCCCCGTGTGTCCCAAAAAAGAAAACTTTTCCTTGCCAAGAAATAAAAGAAAACAAAACAAAACAAAATATAAAAATACAAAAAAATAAATATAAAAAAAAAACACCAAGTAGAAGAAAAGGAAACGGAGCCAAAAGTGAAAATCTCAACAGTGTTAAAGTCAAACGGGCGGGCAGAACAACAAAAACAGTAACAACAACAACAACAAGGAAGGCTGCAGAAATAAAAAAGTAGAAGAAAAAAAGGTATAAAATATTTATTTATATGAGCTTTGCTTTCTGCCTGTGGACCCAAAAGACCTTTGTGCCAAGTGTTATTATTGCTGTTTGTTGATGTTGCTCTTACCAATGTTGTTGCTGTTATTGTTGTTGTTGTGTATAGTACATATTAACTTGGCAGAGGCAAGAAAGTATGGTTTTGAAATCAAAACGGGTTCAAGATGTTTTCTTAGGCAGCCACTCGAGATGAACAAATATTGGGTGGGAATTTATTCTAAAAACATAAAATATAAATATAGTACAACTATAATCTATATCTTTTTGCAGATCCCATGATCGTGAGAGTGGAGATTATGCTGGCTCCATATCGGATTTACAAAGCGTTACCTCCAGGCTGAGCACAGTTTCGGTAAGTGCATAAACTCGGTAGTAAAACCCATTAGACTTGGCAGCTCATTTAAGTTGCGTTACCTCCCTCCCCCTTCGCCATCTTCTTGTCGGATGACTGACTCCCTCAAAACACGTGTGTGCGTCTCAATGCGTCGTCTAAATTGATTAAGTGCACTTAGTGACAAACAAAGTTCACATTTAGCCAGAAACAACCCAAATGCCAGTAAGAAGAATAACAAAATGCACCACGTAGACTGTGAGCAGAGCATAAAAACTCGAAAAGCTTTTTAGCCAAAGTTTTTTCTACCTTCTCCTCTATCTTTTATTCTATGTTTTTTCTTTTTTTTTGTTGGCAAACGACGGCACTTAAGCCAAACTAAACGATGTCGAAATGCGACTGGCTGACTGCCTGCCTGTTGGCCATTTCATTTGCAAAACTTGACTCAACTCGACTCTATTCGAGTTTGGTTAATATGAAACGCACTCTTAACTTGGCTTTTTCACTCTCTCCCTTTTTCAGATTGGCACCAACAATTGCACGGCACGTTACCGCACGCTAAGCGGAGGCATCGGAGAATCGCCCTCGTTGTCGCCGAGTCCATCATCCGATTACGAGGACATTGGCGCCACACGACATGGATTGCCGCCAAGTCTTATCGCGAAAGCCAAAAAGAATGGGTTGCCCCACAAGGCGAATACCATTTGCCAAAAGGCTATGGTGCATCATGTAAGTTAATTAATCACTGTTACTCCATGATAGAATTTGTATCTGTTTGTATGTGTGTGTGTGTGTGTGTGCACTTGTGACTGACAAAAGCAATATTGACTCTGACTCTTGAATCTGAGTGAGCTGCAAAATGTAATTAGCTTGACATTTACATACGATATGCGCCTGATTGGAATTTGTGAGCATCCTCTAATCCTTGCAATTTGTCTACGCCTACGCAACATTCACGAAGGCCAAAAGCCAAATGACCCGCAATCCCCAACCACTCCAAAAATAAAGCCCAAAATGCCTCAAATACTTTTGGGGCCAAACGAGGCGTTGGACTTGGTTTTAACATGCACTCTAAATGCAAATGCCAGTTAAATGAGTTTTTATGCGCGCACCAAAATGTCGGATAGACAGACGGACATCAGACTACGATGGGTCATGATGAACCACAAAGTTGGCAATCCTTATACCCAGCGACTGTCCAGAAAGCGAAAGTCCATTTCCTGTTTTTAGCGGGGACAATTTAAGCTGATTTATAAATATACATAATTCCAATCTACACAAAATGATTTTCAACCCGAAGATGTCAAACTTGGGAAGATAATTTAAGAAAGATTCTAGCTTAAAGCCAGTCTAATTTACATTTAAATCAAAGTATTTTGAAAGACTTAAAGAATCCCAAGTTTTCTATAAATAACAATTTTAAATTCTATTAATAGATCTCATCTAAAAAAGACTTTCACTATATCTAACTAAAAATAAAAACTAAAATACCAATTTACTTTTTTTTTGGACTTCGTGAAAACATTTATATACATTCAGGATGTAATCTCATGCTATTTACAATGGCATCTAAAAATTATTTTTTTGATCTGTTAAGTTGAGCTTTATAGATGACGTTCCCAGTTTCTTATAACTTTCTCCATTTTGCGATTCTTTTGCTTTGGCGCATCGGGACGTATGTGAAAGTTCTTGAAACCGTAGTCCCGTTTCTCCTGATTTTTAGTAAACTCCGCTCTTTGAATGTTACAGGAGGGACTGCCCGTTGTTTTGAGCCATTCTTTCATTAGCTGAACTTCGGTTCGGGGTCCTTCAATGTAACCTTTGACTGTGCCCATGGACGTGTTCATACACCAGCCACGTAGACCAAGAGTTTTAGCCTTCTTTTCGGCATGCCGTCGAAAGTAGACGCCTTGGACTTTTCCAAATACTTCAAACTCACACGAATAAACAGTTGCCATTACTAAACACGATGTACATGCTGTTTTCGAGGTCCCGCATAAAATTTTGAAAAAAACAAGACGAAATTTTCGATTACTGTAAAACAAAACTGAATTTTGAAATAACTTTCTGACATTTGTTACTTTGTTTAATCCGAATTTATCCAATATAATGCAAATTAATTTCAAATTCTAAATGAAACCTTATACATGGTATCTTTTAGTTGTATGTTGGCAACAAAGCCAACCAATAATTTGAAATTGCCTGTAGTAATCAGATATTCTATCAACCATATTTATTCTCGTTATTATAATGGTTGAAGGCATTTAATTGAAATTTACATACAGCGTATCTCAAAGTTAATCCTTGCTACAAAATCAAATATTCCGAAAAACACATTTAAGTATTTTTAAAAGGGTATCTCATAGTGGAACCCTTGTTGCTTTAATTGACATTGAAAAACTCTTGGGTGTTTTTTTTTTTGGTTTTGCGTCGCTTGCATCGGCAAAATTGTGCAGACAACTTTGATGTTTGTTTGTTGCAAGAGTTGCACGAGTTGCAGGAGCTGTAGGAGTTGCAGGAAGAGTTGCAATCGGCGCCTAGGCCTGTTGACTAACGGTTGATATGAGGAAAGTTTTGTGGTAGCCACCACAAGGCAAGCAGCTCAATTTCGGCTGTCAAACTTCCCCCCCCAAAAAAAGCCAAAACGGAAGCGCTGCAGCCAAATCCAAAGATCCCTTACCACTAAACAAAAGAAAGGGCAGAAGAAGAAAGACCAAAGGGTCTTTAATCCCTCAGTGTGTGTGTGCGTGTGTGTGTGTGTGTGTATCTGTGAGAGAATTTGTGTGGTTGCATTAAACTTTTTAATGATTTAACTAACAAAACTTTTGGACTATTTCTATGCTCTGTTCCCTCGGCTCAACATGCAATTTATTGCACAACATGGACATGGACCTCGACCTGAACATGGACTTGGACTTGGACTTGGATGATGATGATGATGATGCACTGAATACAACAACTTTCACTCGGTGATACGGACTCTCTCTTGGGGGGTGTTGGCTGCAGTCGAGCGAGATGCGTAGCTCGCCAAAGGAAATTGGCGTATTTAATGAGAATGGACGAAACTTTGTTGCCACAAAGGATACATCAAGGGATTTTAGCAATTCCCAAGATAATACCGACCGTGGCAGCATGAGCGATCAGGCGTTTGCATGTTCCGCCAGTTCCGTTGAAAGTTTGCCCAGCGCTTCCGGTTCAAGTAAGTATTTTTATCTATCTAACTCTCTATCTATCTATCCATCTATCTATCTATCTGTCTAACTATTTAAGTGTGTGCGTGTGTGTGTGTGCTTACAATTTAGAGTTTTGATTTTGCTTTTGCTGTTGTTGTTGTTGTTGTTGTTGGGCATTGGTTGCAAGTTCGCCTCAACAGTCGGTTTATTTATAAAAATTCCCAGACTACAGCCCTGCCTTGTTGCATATTGGTCTATTAACAGTTGTTGTTCTTATTGTTGTTGCTGTGGTTTTCTGCTGCCGCTGCACAATAACTTCAAATTTTGCAAAACTTAATGAATTTTTAATGCACTTGCTGCACATTCAAGTGGCAAGTGGGGGCAGCTACAGTGCAATGTCTGGGGCGTGGTTAAATAAAGGGCTGACGTCGACGCTGCTGCTCAGTTTTTAATGAACAAAAGTTTTAGCTAGTATATGCGCAAAATCTCTTCACCAAATAAAAAACCCTTAACAAAAAAAAATAAAAAGGAACCAACAACAAGAAAAAGTAAGAGCAACAACAGAGGATAGAGGGCCAAAGGCGGTAACGGGGCGTGGCTGAACAGGAGCAACTTTGAAAAGTGCAAGAAAAAATACTTTATTTTTATGTGGCGTTGGCCAGGACACAAAGCAAGGATTAGCCAAAGCTTTTGGCCAGAAAACTTCAAGTGCTTATTTAAATATTTTTTGGGGGTCTTTTAAGCTTTGTGTCTGTGTGTGTGTGGTGTGGTGTGGGGGGAGGGGTGGTTCGTGTGTGTTTGTGTAAAAATATTTGAAAAGTTTTTAATTAAGCAAACCAATTGTTGAACTGTGTGTGCGTGTATATGTATGTTATGTATGTATTTTGGCCAAAATTCCTTTGGCTAATTGGCTGTGGGCGCATTAATTGGAAATTTGCTTGTGCGAAAAGTTCCATCCAAAATGTAGAGTTGAGACAAATATTTAAACTTGAAGCAAATCATTTACCACTCTTCACACAGGCACACAGGCTCTGGTGCGTCCTGGAAGTCCGCACAGTTCGATTTCAGCCGAGGATCGCAGCTCATTGGTGTCCATCTGCAAGGCGAAAGCGCTTGTCGATAGTCTGCCTAATCCCTACGACAAGGATGCGTTGAAGTTCAAGGTAAGTCAGGAATTAAACTCAACTTGATTCGTAATTAGATTTAATTAGCATTAATTAAAGAATTTTATTAATATCCGCCATATCGCACTGAGTTTCGGAAAGATTGATATTAATCAATTTATTTACTTCAAATATTTTAAAGCAGCCTAGTTTATAATTTTTTACAACAATTCAAGATGAGTTAAACAAAATTAGAACCAACATTTTTAGCAAAGGGATCATTTTGATTAATTAGAGGATACAAATTTTTAACAATATCTAAGATCTGGTTTAACTTTTACTTTTACCAGAATAGTACATATTTTGCATCGTATATTATACTTTATTTCTGAAGTATCCTATTGATATAATTTTGTCTAATTCAATAACATATCTTAAATCATTACTTGCAGAAGGGTGAACTCATCGATGTGTTGTCGATGAATGCCTCGGGCATTTGGAAGGGACGATGTCATGGTCGGGTGGGACACTTCAAGTTCATCAATGTGGAGGTGCTGCCTGAGCAGCGTATGAAAAACTCCAGTAGCAAAACTTTGGCACCCGCCTCCCGTTTGGCCAATAGCAATAATGGCGGTGTCAATAGTGGTCCCAGCTCTGTCGAGGATCTGTTAATGCGGATTGGACTCAAGGAATACACCTCGGTGTTTGTGCTCAACGGGTAAGTGGTCTAGATGAAACAACTTTCACAACAAATTTTTTTGTTGGATTGTTTCACCTATCGTTCCATTTGCAGCTACGAGGATCTGGAATTGTTCAAGGAACTCGAACCGGCCGATTTGGATTATCTGGGCATTCTGAGTCAGGAGCATCGAGCCAAGCTGTTGACGGCGGTGCAGCTGTTGCATGACATTGAATGTAAGTCAATGAATCACCCTAACCATAACCACTTAACCCTTAACAACAAATTCCACAATCCACCAAACCACCAAACCACAATCAACACTCGAACACTCAACACAGCTACAAATTTCGCACGTACAGGCTCCGACGTGGACATTGCCGGCTCCAGCTCCGAGAACGATGAGGCAAGATTGAACAACATCAACAAGAAGCATGGAGCATCTCCCTTTGGTCGACGACACTTTCCTCGGGACTCTGGCTGCTACGAGGGATCACCATTGCCCAGCTCACAGACTCCGACGCAGGCGGTGAACTCGACGGACGAGTCGAATAGCTTAGACGATGTGGTATCCAAGTGTTCGAGTGAGATAATGAAGCGTGTGGAGAGCGCACGACGTTGCAAGGATAATCCGTTTAAGGCGACGCTGCCGGCACGTGTGGGGAAGAAGTCCTTTCTTGGCGGCGGTGGACTTATGGGTGACGATACGCTCACACGTGGCGGACTCAGTGAGAAGTCGAGCGATTCGGGGGTCAGCAGCAGTTCGCTATCGTCGGGTCCGTTGAAGAGCAGCACTTAACATTTGCCAACCATTCTCGCCCACGAGCTGCTGCTGGGCGTGGGTGTGGGCCAGGTTGCAGGTGCCACCTCACCGACCACATCGGTTGCCTCGGCCAGCATGGTTGGTGCGAGCATCAGCAGCAGCAGCAGCATGAATGCCAATGCACCACTTGGCAACATTTGCAACACACTGCCGCATGCCCCATGCTCAGCATCTGGTGGCAGCATCGGACTATCCAATAATCATCTGCCCCTCAATCGAAATATGGTGATGTTGCGCAATCATTTGCGCAAAAATACAAGTGGCAATGCAAGTCAAGTGTTGCACGACGACAACAAGGATCAATAACAACCCATTTATTACATACAGATTTTAGTTTAAGTTCTTAAAACAAAGTAATAAATATTTGAGTTAGATTGTATGTATTTCAATTGCTGTGATTCGATAGTGAAAACAAAAGGCCAAGTCGCGTCTTTCAGTTCAAATGTATAGTGTATAGAAAGAGAATAGATAGACAACAGACAGAAAGAGAGATAGAGAGATAGAGAGAGAGAGAGCGATAATGAGAAAGAGATGAGTAACAAAAGAGTGTATGCAGTCAGATAGTCAGTCAATCCTTCCTCCGATAATGTTGGCATTTATATATATACCTATCTCTATATATATGTATATATATATATATAAATATGTATACATATATTTATAGAGTTGTAAAATTAAAAGAAAAAAAGAGCTATATATATACTTAAAGAAATCGTTTAACTATTTTTAGTTAGCCTGAACTATTATTTGCCATTTGCCTATTGTTTTTATTGCTATATATGTGTATGTATTTTGCAACGTGATATTGTCAGACGTCCAACTTGAATTGCAGTTTTTAAATAATTTAAACAAACAAGCATAAAAATACAAAAAGTTAAAATGAAAAATGAAAAGAGAAACTCAAGTTGATTCCTATATTAAAGCACAAACAGTGCGAGCAATAGACCAATTACAATTTTAACAAATATTTACACGAAAATGAGAAGCAAACACCAAATTGCCAATTAAATTACAATTTTAACGTAATTCTACTTATCCGAATCATTTTAATTGTGTTGTTAAATAATAATATAAAAACAAAGAAAAAAACAAAAGAATGAAAATCCGTCAAAATTGTAAATTTGCAAAATCAGCTAAAGAAAATTGTATGCTAAGCAATATATTTGAAATCGTAGACTCCATGCAATCGATCTGTAAATAATTAAAAACTATTGACACTGGAGTGTGTGTATTTATGCCATATAATAAATTATATATATATATATATACAATTAAGTACATTCATAAATATATTTATATATATACACATTAAATTTAAACTATTAGCTATTTAGCAATAATCAAAAAAGAGACAATGAAATTAGTCAGGCGGCAGCGTAATGCAAGTTTTTATTGATTTCAGATTAATTAGTTGACGAATTAGTTAAATAAATAAATACAATTAATCAAGAGCAAGCACAAAATATATAAATATATATTTCATTAATATATAAATATGAATATCAGAACAAGGAAATACCAATTGACTTAGTGTACATTTGAAAAATGAAATCGAAACAATTCCAAAATGCTTTTTTCTCATTAATAAGCATCCGATACATATTAATATCAATATTATTAAAATTAAAGTTAATCAAAAAGAAAAAGAAAAACATGAAAGATTTAAATAAAATTTAACAATTAGTCAAGAAATTAATGCGCACGTGTTAAAACCAGAGGGTAAAATTATTCTAATGTAGGCATTTTGAATTTTTATTTATCTTATTAACAATTAAGTGTTTCAACTGTAAATTATAATAGAAATTTAACAATGCAGAAATACAATGCACAACATGCGACATTGCGGCATGTGGCATGCAGCATGCGGCATGTGCCAACAGTTTCCATTTATCACTGTAAAATTATGTAATTAAATCAAATATGTAAGCAATATTAAAGTTTAACATTACAAAATGAAATACCTACGGCATCACACTGCAGTTTCAGGCAACAAAGATAAATTATTACAAATTTCATTAGAACACTTTAAGCAAACGCAATGCAATGACTCCATCGAACTTTAAACTCTCCAAAAGCCCCCTACATTTTAGACGAAATTTTCATTAAATACAAAAAAAGAAAATAAAATAAAAGAGAGAAAAACAACAGCTAATGAAAGTTTATGCATAAATCAAGTAAAAGTCTTAAATAAAAATGAACATATCTAAAAACTAATCCCACTACAGCTTTTTATTAATTTGGTCAACGGTATTTTTTACAGTGGGGCAAAACTTTTGCACTCTCCTGAATTTGATTTGCAGGAATTTTAGGAGCCACATAGAAGTGTCCAGAACAACTCAAAGCACCTGTAAAGCTAATCTCCACGCGCAAATAGCAAAGATAACATTCAGTTTTAATGAGATCTATTTTTTATAGAAGTTTTATTCTGTTTGCTTTTCTTGTGCCTTTGGATAGTTACTCATAGTAAACTAATGTTGTACAGCTAGTAATAAGGAACAATCTTTTGATTTTCTAAATATAGACATAATTGAACCATCATATAAATGTACATTGCCTGTGATCATACAAAGAAGACCGCCTAAATGACTTCATTTGCCATCTTAATAATACTTATTTGTACTTATGGCTATAAATTCACTGACATTGAACGAAGACTGTCTATGTTTCCATCAATTTGTACCTACACGTGACAGATAGTATGAATATGAATGTAGGTACACATTTACATACATATGTATAATCTTATCTTAAAGGGTGTCGCGCGTGAAAAAAGTGGTATAAAAATAATGTAAACAATTCATAAGAAATATAGATGGAATGGATGCAGCATGGTTGGTTGGATGCCGTCGGCCTCTTGTGCCATCAGAGCGGAGCGGCGTCTTGGTAATCTGGTCCGGTGCTGATTAACTTTACGACACTCGTGAAATAGATCTTACTGTGGAGAAGGCATAGTAATGTTTATTCATACAGTAAGTAGTTACACTTGTGACAATTCGAAACTGAGCTCAGCTTAAAAATTCCAGTAAAGTATCTTAAGCTGTATCACTATTTTTGTCTCTCTCTCTGTATCTGTATCTATGCTAGAATTGTGCTTATCTGTTTTACTTCTCGCATGCATTTACGTGTACTTCTTATGCCTGTCGCACGGCCGGGAACTCGGGAACTGAACGAATTTGCGCTTAAGTGCTTTAGTAAATTGTTAAATTGCTTTTGTCTTTCATTCAACGAATAAGTAAATGAAAATATGAAAATTGATATTATTGCATTTGCACAAACTACGTAGACTTTATCTCATTTTCTGCTACATTTTTTGCGCTTAGTTTCAGTTTCAGTTGCTGTGCGATCCGGTCCACAGTCTCAACAAAAGCGCATAAATAATAAAATGTATAATTCAATAATAAAATACAACTGATAATACACAACAACAGCCACCATAGGGTATACATGCTTTAAGAATACATTTACTTAGAATGTTCAAAAGTTATAGAAAAACTAACAATGGAAATTTTCAACAAATTTTTATATAATCGAGTGTAATGATTTCGAAAATATAACTTAACAATTTTGACACTTATCCATTTGAAAACTTATTAAATCTTCGTCGCAGTTTAATATTTTGTGGACACATTAATGCAGGAATATAAACCTATCTTATCACTTTTGACGCCCAGACATTCGGTGCAACAAAAAATTTCTAATACCCGTAGTAAAAACGAATTACACAATTAACTCGTATTCTTTCCAATTTAATGCAATAAAAATCTTTATCTTTTCTTTAAAATGCTCGACTGACATATACCTCGTTCTCAAATCTTACTCTCTAACAATTTATCAACATTAATCTAAATATATTATTTGCTTTTCTAATATAATACCAAATCATAATTAAACAAATATTCTAATCTGAATGAGAAACCAGCTGAAACATAACTTGCTCAAGCAACAAGCTAACACCTTTCTAAAGGTAATTTCTAAGCGAACAATTCGGACTGGAGCGTTCTAAGTTCCTAATTACAAGCTAAAGACCTGTTACAGAAATTCTATTATGATGATTATGCACTCTGTCAGCTAACTGATAAGCCGCCTTCTCCCAGAGTGTCCCGCTTTTAACGTCGGCATTTAAACATAGTCGCTCTTATAACAACATCATTGAGTGTTGTTGACGGTTGAACCGCTTAACCGGGCTTCAAGTATTTCACAAATTTAATATTTTTTCGAAATGTGAGAAGTGAAACGTATCAAATACTTTCAAATTACCATTGAAAAGTTACAAAAAAAAGGCACTAAGCAAGAACAAAGTTAAATTATAAATTTCCTATTGCAATTAGAAAGCATTTGAGTTAAAACGCAATTCCGTGTCTTATCTTGATTCTAATACATGTGTACTAAATAACTATTAGTTACTACTTGAAAGGTGTTGCGAAATAAACTCATTGATTGTGATACACAACACCCTTAATAATTTCTCTCTCAGTCATCAGCGTTTGGAAAAACCAAATAAATTTATTTAAGCATTTTGTAAGTTGAATTTTATTAAATTCTATGTTCATCAAAAAATCGAACTTTTCTTACCAACTAAGATTTCAAGCCCTTTAATTTCTGTTGTTGTTAACTATTTAAAAGACGTTCAGAGAAACATTAATAAATAATTACAGTTTTTTTCGATTTATTTATTTATTTAAATTAAGTTATCGAGTGGAAATAATTTGTTTGGAATATCTGTGATGGGAATTTTGTTTAATCAAAATCCATAATTTTTATTGGTCACTAAATTTTTATCATCACTTACTGTAATGGTAATCAGAAACAACTGTGTTTATTATCTCTATACAATTTTTCCACAATTTGATTCAACATTTACTTAATAACTATAATAAAGAGTAGGTCATAATGCAAAGGCTAAATTAAGACTTTTGATACCGTCAATCAACTTTCTTTTGAATTTCATCATGAATCTGAAATGTTTCATTTGTTGTTTTCTTCAATCAAGACAATATTTAAGACAAGTTAAGTTAAGAAAGTAAAGTCAATTGCTTTGGTGCATTTCATCATGCACGAGAACCAATATAAAGATAAAACTATCAAATGTTATTCCCCCCGATTCTCGTTTATCAGATTAAATTAAGCCATTTAGATTTCATAATCTATATTCTTTAATCAGCAACTTTCCACAACCGAATCAACTTTAATTGGCCATGTTAATGAGATTCAAATAAACTGCTAAAATTAGCAGAAATAAGTTGACTTTTGATATCGACACTGAGGTCTTTGCTTGATAAGTAATAGAAATGCACGTCAAGAGTCAAATAAATTTGATTTAGTGTTTTATTTGGTTCAGGCTTGCCTAAGGTCTCTCATAAAGATAAATCTAATAACTGTTTGTTTAGATTTAAGATCACTTTATGTACTTGTATCTAGATAGCAACAGCAGGAGTCAACAATGAAAGATAAGCTGGAGGAATCAAACAATAGTAGAAAAGCATCTGCGAGTGTTCACGAAATGGAACTAGATGAATCGGAACAAGATGATCCATTTCAGGCTTTAATGGAGAAAGCTGGCGATCATGGACGCTATCAGACATTGTATAACTATGTGTTTGTGGCGGGATTGGCTTTTGCCGGTGCCATGACCTATATGAACATTATATTGGCCCTCAACATTCCCGATCATTGGTGCAATGTGCCAGGCAGAGAACAAACACAATACACTGTCGATGAATGGCGTGAATTGACACTGCCCAAGTGAGTTTATCATTTGGTATTAAGAGAGAATTATTTTACCAAACTAATTACTATTATAGAATGAAAGATAATCGTGGCAAGCTAACACCCAGCGATTGTGAAATGTATGATATGAACTTTACACAAATATCCGACTGGTCAACCTGGAACATAAGTCAGCGAACGAATCAAACCACAGGTAATTTGAAGATATTTATCTATGGTCTATTTGCAATTTCAAGTTGAAGTTGTTATAACTTTAACGTAATACCTTTTTATGGTCATTGCCAGTTTGCCAAAATGGCTGGATCTACGATACGACTTGGTTCGACAGCACAATTCCAACGGACGAGAACTGGATATGTGCTAAGGATTTGTTTGTAACAAATGTGTTCGTTGTGGGTCGTGTGACAGAGGTTGTCGGTTCATTTATATTTGGACAAATGGGCGATTCGTAAGTTTCTTTCGGCGGAAACTAAATTATGTTCAATAGTGCAATTGGTAATTGAATTTGTATTTGTTTCATTTTGTGCCATAGACTTGGCCGCAGTTTGGTCTACTACATTAGTGTTGTCTCTTGCTCTGTGGGTCGCCTGGCTTCCATATTGTGCACTGGGTCGTATACGTGGTTCCTTATCATGTCCGGCATTGTTGGCCTCACCGTAAATAGTCTCTTTCAATCGCCGCAAATTATTGGCATGGAAATCTCACGGGAGTAAGTTTGACACACAAGCCAAAAGTAAACTTTTCTTTAACTAACTTTACGTTTGGTTGGACTTGGTCTTGGACTTGGACTTGTACTTGGACTTCAAATTGGATAGGGAGGATCGCAGTCGAATTGCGTTCTTTCAGAGCGTCGGCTGGTCCCTTGGAACAACGTCGATGCCACTATTGTTCTGGTGGTTGCGGCACTGGGATTCCTTTATGTGGTTGACATCGGCCCCCACAGCGTTGGTCTTAATTTTCTCCAAGTAAGTCACGCACACAATTCAATTGACTTTAGCCATTGTCAATCCAATCCCAAATCGAATTTGAATTTTCATTTCCATTTCCATTTCTTGTACAGATACGTCATCGAATCTCCACGTTGGTTGATTAGCAAACGTCGTTTCCGCGATGCCATTGTCCAGTTCAATAAGATTGCCAAATTTAATGGTCGGACCTTCGATGTGACCGAGAAAGAACTGACCGAAATCTATAGCCGGGACAATCACGAGGTTACCTATGGCATGGCATCCCTATTTAACGGCTGGCGATTGGCTCGAAATACCATCATCATGGGTTTCAGCTGGTGGGTACAATCCCCGCAATACCAAAAAGCAATTTGCATTTCTAACTGTCGGATTTTCCCTTCTCCTTTCTCCTTTCTCGTTTTTCGAATTTTCTTTCGCCATTTTCCAGGTGCGTGGTTGCCGTTTCATACTTCACGTTGGTTCTGTTCACCTCACGAATGCCGGGAAATCCGTTTTTGAACTTTTTGTACCAAAGCATTGTCGAAATTCCCGCCTTTATCATGGGCAAATACTTTGGTGAGTGGCATCAGAAGGAACTGCCAATTGGCCACTGATTGGCAGCCAACTTGATGGCTCTCCTCTATCTTTTTTTCTTCAATTTCTATAGGCGACAAATATGGTCGACGCTTAACCAATTCGGCATCATTTCTTCTTGCCTTTGTTACCTGCCTGCCCATCATTATGTTAGCCACGGATGAACGTTATGAGACGGTATTGATCTATTTGGCCACCTTCATCAAGTTCCTCAATGCCTCAACATTCTTTACGGTCAATCTGCAATGTCTGGAGATATATCCAACTTGCATGAGACAAACGGGACTTGCGTTGGGCACAATTTTGGCAAATGGCATTGGTGTATTGGCACCGTATTTGGTTTATCTGGGGACGAGAGTGAATATCTGTGCGCCTTACTATATATTGGGCACCCTGTTTCTGCTGGGCGGAATCAGTGCCCTCTTCCTGCCAGAGACACTGCACAGGAAGCTACCAGACACCATGGAGGAGGCGACAAACTTTGGCAGGCACGATGTAAGAAGCATCATCGACAGCATCTAATTTATAATTTAAATTATGCAAAGCAGCCGTAGCCTAATTTCATTTTTCACAAATTTAATTTACAGAAATTCTTCAGTCTGCCAAAAGCGCCGCTGGCTCAGGACAAGAAGCTGGCATCAGAGCCGGAGTTAACCAAGCTGAATCAGCCGGCATTTGGGCCATGATGAAGCCATCCAAAAGGCAATGGCAATGGCAATGGCAACGTCAATGGCAATGGAAAATGGCAATTGATTTGCCTTCTCACGTTCTTCCTTTTTTTCGCCCCGTTTTTTTTGTGATGTTACATTAAGTACGCCCCAAGTATTACGAATAAACTGTTGTTATTATACTTATAAGCATGTGAGGTAACTGTAATAAGCCCCATATAAATTACATCGTCCTCGTCGTATAGAATGAATGAATGAATGAAATCTCTGCAATGAGTTTATCAGCGCATCTGTCAGATATTTACAAATTACCTGTGATATCATTGCCATTGCCCTTGGCATGAATAAGGGATGAGTCTTGGGCTTCTCCCGATGCTGATGCTGATGCTGATGTTGATGCTACTGTGGCTAATTTAATAAATGACATCGCATACACACGCGTCGTATACGTAATGCGCAGCACTCGTCTGATTTATGCCAGTTATGTATCAATTTTTATCACCAGTTGCAAAAATGAGCCCCTCCTTCTGCCTCCTACCTTTATCATTCCCCGCCTTGAACTGCGCCTGGGAGTTGGCAAAGTGTTAAACTGTAAGCAGACACTAACACCATCAAAAACAACGACAATGAAGAAAGTAACAGCACAAAGTTAACAACACAAAAATTTACATACTCTTCCATTGGAAAGATGTGGCAATGTAATTGTAAACTTGCTTACATTTTCATCTGAAGTTTCAGAAGTTGCGTTTCTTTGAAAGTTATTTATTTTACAGGTCGCCAAAGCTTGTCTTCTAGTTGAGAGACCCTTAAGAAATATCTAAGCTTCAAAGTTAGTGGGAAACTTGTTTGTGCCAAGGCAGAAGGCAACGACGTGCAACTTTTATGTGGCAAGGTGTTTCGTTTTTCAAGTTATTTATTATGATTTATTTGCCAATGTGGCACGCTGATGTGGCAGCGTCTGTTGAGACTGAGTCGAAGGCTTTCAGAGTGTGTTGGCCTGCAGCAGCGATAAGTAAATTGTTTATCCTACTTGTGAATTATGTGCTGCGACGGCCAGCCAGGAGTAGAGAAAGGGACAAGGGCTAGGGAAGAGGAAGGAAGGAGGGTATCAGAGTCAGCTTGATGATCATGTTGATGTTCGTAGAGCTCTGCTATATAATGGCTATGGCAGCAGCTAACATTGTTATGCTTTCATAAACAGCTGAGCGCAATTTTCTGATAAGCCAAGTCCTCACTGCACTTGTATGGGTTTGAGGGAGTGTGTATGTGTGTGTGTGTAAGTGTTGGTGGCTATTTGTTTCAATTTATCATAAAAGGCAACGCCGGAAGTCAGCCAAGTTGCAGTTGAATGAACGACAAGCGAGAATGTCTTGAGCCGGCTTAAGGCCTTAAGACAACGACGACCATGATGCCAAAGTCCTTGGCACTGACGCCATAGATTTACAAAGGGATTTTCATGCATTTGAAGTTTGACTCTGATGCACTTTAAAGGGTCGAGAGGCAATAGCAACAGCAACTGCATAAATATTATGCACAATTATCACTGTCTGGCTGCCAGCCAAATGCCATTTTTTAAATTGAGACCAAACAGCGCAGCAATAATGAAAACAAATGAGAGCAACAAAAGAGCAACAGAGAGAGAGAGAGAGAGAGAGAGAGAAGCGAGAGAGATAGATTACAGCTATTAAAAGCCAAATGAAATGTAAATTAAATTGTATTTATAGTTAATATTAAAGAACGCCTGTAAGTATGCAATGCTTTTTTACCTCCCCAGCACTTGTAAAATTCTTTGCAGTTTTTTCATATTTCACTCAAATTGGGAATGAATGAAAACTATTTGTAATATTTCATGCGAGTAGCAAGGCAGCCACATGAACAAAATCCAGTTTGCCGGGGGATGTGGTGCACGTTGCGCGAGGCACGTTTGCCTTGCTGCGGGTGCAACAACAATGATTGCGCTTTATTTGCGATAATAAAACACACCATCGCGCGCTGAACGACAAGAAGGACAGCGACGAGTGTGAGATGAGAGAATAAGAGGCAGAGAGAGAGAGAGAGAGACGATGGCGACTTTGTCGAAATCGAACCGCGAAATTGTAACAAACTGCGCGTACATTGGCCTCCATGGCAGAGGTAATAGCAAAAGTCAGAACCCAGAGCCAAGTACGAGAACCAAACAACAAGAGACCCGGACATGGCCAGGATGCAGAACCGGAAGTGAGCGGGTACGCGAAGGCGAACGTGAATGTGAACGCGAATCCGGGTGCATTGCCAGGCGCAAAATATGGCAAACTGCAAAGAATATTTAAGCTGCGACGTTGCAGCAAATATTAAAGAAAAACATGTGGAAAATAAGAAGAAAATGCGAGTGAGAGTGTGAGTGTGAGAGAGACAGAGTGAGAGAGTGGGATTTTTCTGGATGCTGGCAGAAGGATTTACTGCATATTTCATGTTCACAACGAACCAATTTTACGCTCTTCAAATCCTATTAGTCAATGGCCCTTTGGGGATGCAACGGCAACGCTAGTCACGGCAGCTGTTCGACAATGTCGGAAAGGGTTGAGTGGGGTAGATTTTGGGTGGCATCACTGGGTGGTTGGTTTGGTTGGTTGCTACTGTTGTTACTGTTGCACTCATTGTGATTTACTTATAGACACATGCATGTACATATAAGTAATACTCAGACGAGAACTGGCCCAGGTCAGCTTAGTCCGCCTGGCATTTCCGCACGATTATGCATGTGTGAGAGTTTATATCTGAGAATATAGTATGTGTGTGCAGTAGGGCTCGGCTTATTTATAATAATTCCATCACTTCTAAAAATTAGCAAGATTCTAAAAGTTTAAGAGCTTGATACTAAAGCTTAAGATGTTAGTTTGTGGTTATTTTAAGATAAACTCAGATACATATGATTAAGTTTCAACATTTTTGATTCAAAACAAAATAATCTAACACATATTATAATTTTTTTTTTAATTGCACCGTATCTTAGCTTTTAAACATGCTATCGACTTGTAAGATCGGTTTAAAAACATCGAATTTGCAGTATTTTTAGTTTTGTATTCAAAGTTTGTGTCTTTAATATTCATAGCTCGGTCATAATCTCAATGTTTGGTAAAGCACATACTTCTTTGTACTCTAACAATTATAATTATGCAATTCTTCTTGTTGCTCCAGTAAATAAGTCGAGCCCTTGTGCACATCTATGTGTGTGAGGCACTTCTAGCTGTGGGCTAAGCCAGCTATCGTACCAGCTACTGTGAAAGCCCTCATCAATCTCGCTACTTGAGAGCATGAATTATGAAAAACGTGCAAAATGCAAACGGAAATTAAAATCTATTACAAAAAAATATTAAATCCTTTCCCACACACACATACACACACACACATACTCACGGCCAAATAACAACAGCTAAGCCAAGGCAAAGTTCACAGTTCGTTAGACAAATGCTCGCGTTGGTTGGGCGCACAAAATCAAACAAAACAAAACATCCAACCCAGTCGAATATAAAAAAAAATAAATATGAAAAAAATTCAAGAAAATTTAATATATTATCCCCTACCAGCAGCAATGGACCCAAACATTTTTGCGACAGGCCTGAGGACCCAAACTACGGGTTGTCTCCTGCACAGCTGTTGAAAAACAAACCTCAACTTTGGTCCCATACAAATTTTTCTGTCATGGAATTGGGATGTGGAACTGGGCCTGAGCTCATGTCCTTTATTAGTTTAACAGGCTGCCGCTGCGCCTTTGACTACAACTTGAACTACAACAGCAACGAAATTCAACAAGCCATAAAACATATGAGAGTCCATGCATTTTTCATGAGGTGTTGGCTTTTGTGCCCATCACAATCATTATCCCAAGCCCAGGCATTGGAATCCCAAACTGACTGAGAGTCAGCTGTAGAGTTTGTCCTGCTCCTCTGATGTTTCCTCCACCTTCTCCTTCTCTATCTACTTCTGTTCCTGTTCTGGCTACACTTGAACTTACAATGACATGTTCGAACTTCGAACTGTGAGCTCTGCATATTTGTTTTTTCAATACTCGGTAAATTTGCAGGTGTGCATTGCATTTATATTTCCATTTTGTCTGCAGTTTTTGACAAATTGCTTTCATTAGTTTTAATGGAGTTGCCTGTTAGGTGATATTTGTAGATGGTCTGGTTATTTTTGCATTTATAATTTTTTGATATTTACACAAATCATCTTATGGCCAAGACCAGCATTCATAATATCAATTTCGAGTTAAACACCAGCTTTAAAAGCACATTGTTTCTAGAGGAAATATGAAGAATCAGAAAATGGTCATGAGTTGACTTCAGCAGTTTTGTTTGACTTTTAGTTATACATAAGAGAATAAAAATTGCAGTTCAATAGAAAAAGTTACCTGTGAACTGTTCTCAAAAGAACTGACTTTCTTGAATATTAATTTAAATTGCAACTTAATTGGATTTATACATATTTATGTATTGCTTGGCCTTTTAATAAGAATACAAAATTCAAAAGTGAGCAAAAACCATAACATCCTCTTTAAACTCAGAAAAGCCTATCACTTGTTAAATAAATTGTAAAGAATTAAATCAAAAGTTGTATATTTAAGTCACATAAGACAGATTACAGATGTTGTACAGATTGAAACACTTTATTTAGTTTTACATGCATTTAAATATAATTTTGATTCAATTTGCTGCAAAAGTGCCACATGATAAATGCAAATTTTCAATGGTTTAAATTTGTTTTTTTTTTTTTTTTGATTACAAACTGGCAAATATAAAATATTCGTATTTGTCAGATATTTCCTAAATGTTAAATTTAAAATACATATTGTTAAACGTATATATGTGTATATATATATATATTGACAATCTATATATAAATTGTATATATTTAAATCATTCAACACGCACTTTAAACACGGCATTCAAATTTATTCGCTTACATTCATGAATATGATTTGTTATTCATTTTTTCATTTCATGAAGCCAGGCATTTGAAATGCATTCTGGCATTTTGCTTAAACACTTAAAAATGTAAATTGAAATATGTTTTGTTTTGTTTGGTTTTGTATACATTTTTGCACTAAAACTCGTACTTTTAATTGTAAATATAAATATTTCATATCTCATCAATATTTATGCCTAACCAATACCAATAAATATGCTTACACATACATTTCCATATGTATTTGTTGTTTGCATTTGTTGTATCGATTTTTGTTAAATTGCTGAACACACTTTGATAGCCTTTTTGGAAATTCGATTTTCTTAATCCTTCTTTTTTTTGTTTTGTCTTTTGTTATCATATTTTTGGTCTCTTTCAGAGCTGTTTGATTTATTTTGGCCAATTGTTGTGCAGTTGGCCATGTGGATTCAGTCATTTGCTTGAACAATTTTCGATTGCCTTATGCATTGGCCTTAAACATAATTACGAGATGAATCGACTCGTATTTGCAACTTTTATTCAATTTTCTGATAGCTATAAACTGATACTTAGCTATGTCAATAAATATGCATATCAATCTATTTACGTATACGTCGTGTAACTCTAAACAATAAATTTAACATATGAGCTGACTTTTAGATCTAATCGATTTTACGTCAATTATTTCACCTATTAATTTGGCAAATGACAGATTTCAATATGCTAATCATAGTATTGAATTACATCAGGCCTTTATTGCTTTATTCAATTTTGTCAGCACTGTTCTGAGTTTCATTTTCGCTTAACTATAGATGAATTCAATACTTTTTAACTGAATTCTGTGAAAACATTCCATTCTTGGAATCTCTTATTTTAGTTTATAAAATTGCTTAGAATTTGTATATTTAAAAGTCGAACAGATGTGATTGTACAAGTATTTAAGCTATTTGATAAAACCCAGTACAATATTGGGTAAAATGGGTTAGATGGAATTTTTAAAGGCTTGTGGAGAAAGTGCTTCCATTTGGGTTTGACTGTACAGGGTATCTGTTGGTCAAGCACTCTTCCTATTTGTGGAATTAGAAATTATAAACGAGCTTTGCATAACTTTAAAGTTATGCATTCCCATATAGATATAGATACATAAAATGAACTTTAGTTTTATTGCTATTATTGTATTATTGCTTCAGCTGCTGTCTGTAAATTGGCATATATTGTATTTTATATATGTAGTTAAACAATTATGTATGTATTTATGAATGCACTGCATATGTATGTATGTATGTATGTATATATGCATTAAGCTGGCGCACAATTTTACACATGACTGCCTATATTGCCTATATTTAATTTCACCTTTTTTTCACTGTTTGCATTTTGTTTGTCTCTATACTATTTCACTATGGCTGGTTGATTTTACGAATGAGTTTTCATAGCATTGAATTAAATTGAAATAATAAAATGGCAAGGTGGGCGTGGAAAAAGCAAAAGCTTAATTGCATGTTAACACAAATGGAAAGCTGCATAAAACATAAAATTTGCAATCAAACTTAAATCTGGGATAATTGAGCACGTTATAGACATCACTTTACGCTAAATTTCATTCGTATATAAAATGCATAACAATTCGATCCGAATGTGTAATGGAAGGAATTGAGGTGAAAATGATTTGTGGAACAGCTCAGAATGGTCACATTTGCCAATGAAGTTGGCGAAACAACAAGCCGTTAACTGTCTTTTTTGGCTGCCAACAAAGTACTTTGGCTAATCAGGGTCAGAGCTGCCAAAAACCTAAAACGGAAACGGAAATGAAAATGGCAGTGGTAAATGGTAAATGGTAAATGGCAATGCAGACACGCATTTTGCCATTTAATAGCCTTAGTTTAGGAGTTTTGCACTCACGTACCCGCTAAATGTTTCAATTTTGGCAACTCCATAAGGCGCTGCAGACATTTCATAAAATAAATGCAGTCGAAAGAATCGCGAGAATCGAGCGAATTGGCCAAAAATGTTTTCAGCTTTCAGCTGCAGACAAATGGGAATTTGTGAGCGTGCAAATTGTGCAAATACAACCGCAAGCAAGTGCATTTATCGAGTATTTTTGTGCCTTTTGGCCAAAAAGCAAACAAAATTAGAAGCGAATTTCAAATGCTGTTCGACGGCTTCAAAATGCAAATCGCATTTGCTGGACAACTCGCCTTAGCAGGAGGAGAGGTTTTTTGAGTCATCCTGGTCCAGTGTCAACTTCGCTGCATACTTTTCTGCGCGACATGCAATTAAAATGCAAAAAAGCCAACGGCAGCATTGCTGCCCCTGCCACGCCCCTGCTGCCACCTCCACCTATCCTTGCTTGCTTCGAAAAACCAAAGACCAAAATCGATGCACTCGAACGCCGAACCCAAACCGAACTATAACCAAAACTCACCCAGGCTGCATTTTGCCAGATTGTCTGTGCAGCGTCTGCGGTTGCTGCAACTTTGAGCCATTTTGAGTGCTCTCTGTGAACTTTTGTGTGTGTGTGTATGTTTGAGTGTGTGTGTCTGTGTGTGCTCGTGTTGATTCAGCGTTAAGCTTGTTGGAATTTCGCGTTCTGTCAACATTCCTTGCTGAGTTTCTAATGCACTTGCCGCTTGTTATTGCGATGTCTAAATAATTGAAGCTGAATTTTGGCGAATCGTATAGAGAATTATTTGATATGGTATGTGGGTGTGTGTGTGTGTGTTTGCTTGAATATTTGAGAAGCTTTGATTGATTTGAAAATGTGTTTGAATGTGGGAAATGTAGAAAAGGAAAAAAGTAACATCAGATCAAATGGGAAAGGGAAATATTTCAATGTTCTATTGAGCCAGTTTTATTTTAATTAATATTTTAAATCTCTGTCTATAAGCTAATTCTTAAACTGTTCAATATCACCATTACACTGCACTACAAACTAATTGCTCGTTTCTTGCTTAAATTCGTATTGCCCCCGTACTCTCCTATCACCTGATCCCAACCAAGCATAAAAGTAAATTATGCTCATATATCATAACTTTACTCTTCAGATCCTTAAATGTGTAAGTCTTATGCAGCATCTATGCTGATGGCCGTGTCCTAGGGATGCTTCGTATAGTTGTTTAACGGCATTTCGTTAGCCAAACTGTGGGCCACCTCCTTGTTCCTCTCATGGAGAGCAATATCCCTCGGAGCACTTGCCGGTTTCTTCTGTGCCGCCTTTTGGGTCTTTAGCTGTGAGTGAGGAAATTAGACAAAGTTCACATGAAATTATTTAGAAACGAGTCAGGTGAGGGGAGGTGTCAGGGTAGTACAACGTGGATAACAGTTATATTTACTCGCTGTATGGTCTTCTCAAAGTCCTGTGGAGGCTCCGGGCGTTTCATGGTGCCACAGCTTCTCAAGCGTTCGTTGGTCTGTTGAATATGTATAAAGAGAAATGCATGGAATAAGTTAGTATTGTGCCCCATGATTACTTCATTAACTTAAGCAGCCAGGGTTTGTACAACAAACTGGTTGGAATATGGCATAAAACAAATCGACACCTCCCAACAAAACCACAATAAAAATAATATACCAGTAAAAATAAAAAACTCTGAAAAGAAGAACAAAGTAAATGAAAATGAAAATGAAATGAAATGTCAAATGAAAAGCGCAGGCCAAGCAAATATAATGAAAGACTAACAGAGAAATTTCCCTAAAGCAACATTTCCGCAACAGACCGCATAATGAGAGAGAGCCAAGTTTAGAATTATACATACGCGTCTGTGACCTTTTGGACCTGGCCAAAACCATAGTCTGCTCTGTTCAAATGGTAAAAAGCGTAATGAGTGCCAGAGGACAAGCGTTGTTTAAGTTCTAGTCGAAGGCAGTGTTGGTGGTGGTGTTGGTGTTGGTGTTGGTGGTGGTGGTGTTGTTGGTAGCTGAGCCACCCAAAAAGAAGAACGAAACCACAATTGTCGCCAGTGCTTAGCCCAAGTCATTTTGAAAATTGACCACAGGACACAGAACAAAGACTTTGGGAGTCTGTTGCGCTCAGGCAACAGCAAATTGCGCTTAAATATTAAATGAACAGCAGCAAAAAAGGACGACAACAAAAGAAATGGGAACAACACAACAACAACAACAGCCGTATACGGCAAAGCAAAACCGGACAACGGACTGTGGACTGTGGACAACAACCGTAAAACACGAAAAGTTATAAACTCTCTTAGGAGCAAGAGCTAAAAAAAAAAACAGACGAAGAGACACAAAAAACAAAACACTTTTACCACGCCTGAAATAATAAAAACAAATGCGATGTTGTCGTTGTTGCTGTTGTTGCTGCTGCTGTTGTTGTCACTATCGTTGTTGTCCTTGTTGCCGAAAAAAGGACAATCGTGTGTAGGGAATCAGCATCCGGTGAATGGCAACCACAAAAAGCAAACGCGCAAAGGTGCAAATGAGTGTGGAACCCTTAGGCCAGTCTCAAATGTATCCCGGAGTCTCCACTCTTCCCTCCCCACTCTTCACTCTCTACTGAGATCCCCGAAACGTACTGCAATCCGTGAAAGTCGACCGGACATGCCTGCCACTTGCCACTTGCCATTTGCCACATACTCTGGCCACTGCAATTGCAGGTGCAGTTCATATCTCTCTTCAGTCGTTGTCGTTGTCGCTGTCATTGTCGGTCTCGGTCTCGGTCTCTGCCATTTACATCCTCCCACCACCCACCATCCACCTGCCCCTCCTGGCTTATCAAACCTTACTCTTTGTTCTTGCCTCCTGCAATTCCGTTTTGTCATCTCATGCAACACCCCTCGCACAAGGCAACGCAATTAACGGTAATTGCCTTTTATCGGCTTAGACTTGATAACTTTTTTCTTCCTGCTCCACTGTCCATCTTCCATCTCTCTCTCTCTCTGATTCTTGTACCATCTCTTTCTCATTCACTCGCTTGTTGTTATTTGTAGGTTTACGCGGTTTTTATATTTTAATTTAATTTTATAAGTAGCAAACTGAGGGGCGTCCCTTGAGGTCAAAAGTTTTGCATTGCGAATATTCGGCAAAACATTCAAAAACTTTTCGAAAACTGGGCGTGGTTTGAAATTGCTTTGAAGTTGATAATATGGAAAATGTACACAGAAAACATAATAATAATAAGAGCACATCAAATGTGAAAGATTGTCCTCAATATAATTATTTGTATTTATTTTCATTTTTACTTTTGTTAAAATTTTGTGTTCAAAAAGTAACAAAACCGCAATCATTCTATCTATAACAACAGTTAAGTTACATTAATAACTTTATTTGTAAATATATAAAAGAAAGCTGCCCAACTTTTCTCACTTAATTTGAAAAAAAGAACTATTCAAACTATTACATTATAAGTTTTTCCTAACAATCAACTTCAGGTGTTCACATATAAAACAATTCTTTAAATTTGACTCTGAGGGATTCAATGGTTGTTAAAATTTAAAGTAAAAAGACAAAAAACGTTAATTGAAGTTCAAACTATTCTATTACTTTGTCAAAACCAAACCGATTATCCTGCGAGACATCATTTTGAACACATTTTCAGTTTTTATTTTACTCAATCACAGAAAAAAGCTTTAAAAGTTATTTACATTTTAATCGGTCTTGGCTTTTGCTTCCATCTATTGTTATCCTTTCCCTTCGTTCAGCTTACCTTTAATTGCATTCCCTCGGTGGCATTCAGCTCGTCTCCACTTTGCCTGAGACCCTGCAGGAAGCGTGCAAAGACCGTGCGTCGTTGTTTGTGTTTGTTGCGGCCCTCTGCAAAGAGAGCAGGAAAAAGAAATCAAGCCAATAATAAAAGCCACAATCAAACATTCAGTGCGCTAAACAGATACATGAATTGACTGAATAAGAGAGAGAGAGAGAGAGAGAGAGAGACTGAGTTGAAGTGCAAACCAATTTAATTGAATTAAAAGCCATAAAAAGCCAAACAGCCGTCAAACTGGCTAACCACATGTACTACATGCTCATTTGCAGTACCTCCATTCTTAGCCCTCTCTCTTCATCTCCTCTTCTCCTTTAGCCATCTCTTACCTGTTGCCGAAAAGTCGTAAAAGAAATTGGTGCGCGCGCCGGGATAACTGTGTTGCATGCCATTCAGATTGAGAGCTGACTTTGAGTCGATGGCATTACGGGCCATCCGATTGGCCAAATCGTTCTGTGTATAGCTGTAGATCTCATTCTCCTCGCGATTTGACAGACAACTCGATGGCTGCATGTAGCATGCATAATAAACGAAATGAATTAGAACTCGGCCTGATTAACTTTTTCGAGTCGTTAAATTGAGAGTCAGCCATAAAAGGTCAAATGTGCACTTTGCTTACCAAATACTTGCCAGGCACATAAAGCGGTTGACTGTGGCTTGTGGGCAGCACCGAGGAGCCAACAAGTCTGCTACCACCACCTCCACTAGCACCACTCCCACTACTTGCACCACTTGCCCCACCACTGCGACGTGTTAGCGTATGTCCTGTCGAGATGCGCACATGGCGCTCCTTCCACTTGGACAGACGCACTTGCTCAATGGCATCCAGCACATCCTCATAGGGCATATTAATCTGCTTGCTGTAATGTGCGGCAAGTCCTTCCAAATATCCCCGTTTCCCCTCCTGCAGAACAAGAAATTCAATTAAAGACTATATTGTGATTTTACTGATATAAAAAGATAAGCAAATAAATATATCCACTTTTGGTCAACTGCCCTTACTTTTATCTTAATCTTTTAACTTTTGCAAAACACTATTTTTTTTAAATTTATGCTTTAAATTATTTGATTTATTTTGATTCCTTCAGTTTTTAATTTAAGTTTCTATTAAATTTAATCTGATTTTAATTTAAAGAAAATTGGATAACTATTTTTTTTAATTTAAGAAAAATTTCGTAATTTTATTACAATTTGTTCTTTTAGTCAACTGCATTGTGTTGATGTTTAATAAATAAATAAGTATTTATTATAATTAATTCAAAGACATCTTGATTTGAAACTAACTTCTTCTTCAATTACTGTGCTGTTTGTATCTATCTGTTAAATTTCTGTTAATGTTGAAAGTAAAATAGATTTTAGATTTTGCAAACTGATATCTTTTATCAGTGCTCAGATTACATCTTAGTCTCAGGGTCAAATGCGGGGCAGTGAGACAAGTGTTAATATCTTCCGGTAATTAGCGTAAGTCTGCCACTTAAATGTGTCCTGCTTGACATTCAAAGCGTCCACTGATGCATCCTGTGTGCATCCTCGAGAGCCTTTCTACTTTCTGCTTTCTCCTGCTGCGGCTGTCGGGCAAATTCATTTAGAGTCGCAACCATGCAAACATTTGTGCTGAAATGCAACTTGTCTGCAACTGTCAGTCAGACAGTGACAACATACGCACACACACACACACACACACACACACACACACACACTCGCACATACATGTCGCATACACACTCATGTCTGCCTCATCAGCGCAAAGTGCAATTAGTTGAAGTTGCGCGCATCAACATGCCCCAGACAGTGGCAAGCACCCAGAAGCTAACAAGTCTACTACAGAGCAGTCTCTTCTATCTCCCTCTCCCTCTCTTTTTCCCCCTCTTCCTCTGTCTTTTATCTAGTCTCGCACGAGTGCAGACACCTGTCAGGCAAAACACATACAGTCATACATATGCATTTTCACTTGACTGCATTTCCATTTCATATAATTTTATTGCCGCATTTAAGTTGCATTTCAATTTGTGTCCGGAACGTGATATTGCGCATACGCCGCGTTTGCCCGCACAAAATACACAAAATGTTGCCAAAACAACTGTAAATATTTGGCTACATTTCAAAAAGCAGACTATGTTAAGTAGAGCTTCCACCACTTCCCCTTCTGCTACCCCTAAAAAAAAAGAACATAACAATTGCTAATTAAAATGCAAGGCAGCTGCAGTTTTCCAGCCTATGCTAAAGTTTCCACGAGAGTGAGAGAGAGAGAGAGAAGCTAGCACTTTGCTGCGTGCCTCATCATCAAACTGCACACTTTGCCACTTTACCACATTGACACTTTGGCACTTTGTTGGCAGAGGGGGGCAGTGAAGGAGGTAAGCGGAAATGCCGCTCGCCTGCATAATAAACAACAGCTGAGTGCCTGGCAAAGTGTCTGCACTATGCGTGCTCAATAGGCCGACAGAGCGGCATTCCCCTCAACACCCTCTCCACCAACCATCCACCCATCCTCATCATTCTCATCTCGGTCTGTCGTCTGTCGTCTGCCGTCCCAAATATGCAACTTTAAATAAAAGCAGCAGCAAACACACACTTTGCATTTATTATTTCCATCGCATTGCTTCATTCCTCAAATGCTTCAAATGCTAAAGAAAAACACGGCCCTGAACCAGTGACATGTTTTGTGCCTGCCAGGAAACTATGGTTATAAAACAAACAGACTGTGGATTCATGTAAATCACAGGCAACGCTTGACATGCTTCTGAAATTCAGCACTTCTACGACTTAGAAGCTGAACAAATGATATTCTCTCATATTATTAAAATTCTATAGCTTAAAATATCTAAAAAGAAGCCAAAAAGATAAAACACATGAATTTCGGTTCAGTTTTGACACTAATATGGTAGTTGAAAATCTAGGAAATGTTATTGATTGCAACGTGCTCTATTGTATCTATTGCTAAGAGGTATTATGACTTGAGGTATATGAATGAAAATAAGTTCGAGTCTATTTGTGGTTATCAATGCTTAGATCTGTCTGAATGTTTATACGAACCAATCCATCTTAGAAAGCATTTTTATAAATGATCAATTTTTGTTAGACAAAAGAAGGTGAGAGAAAATAATTATATACTCGTTATTATTTAAAACTATTATGGTTATTCTTTTACTGGGGTCTGAGGCGGGTATTTGATTGTTTTTAATGCAAACATCATAATTTAAAAACAGTTTGTTTTAATCATCATCTAAATATTTAGCTTTTGTTGTGCACACTGTGTTTTGTAGAGTGTTGACAGGATATCCCAAAGGCTAGCAGTCTCAACTCTACAAATATCTCGCTTATTTTAGTTGCTTTTTTTATCGGCATCAAAATTGCAACTGTCGCATTATGGCCACATTGATGGCCCAAGTCACTTTATCGTGCGTGTCTAGTACCAACCATTTGTGAATGTTGCAAGTGTTGCACAAAATTGTTGCATTGGCAAATCATTAAATTGTTACGCCGCTCCCAAATGTCATTGTCGTTGTCGTTGCTGTTGCTGTTGCTGTTATTGTTGCTGTTCCTGCTGTGTCCCAAATTTGTTTACGCCAGCCAACAATTACGAAATGCGGAAAAACACCCACAAAAACATTTCCCACGAAGGAAAGCAAACGAAACCGACATATTATAAAATAAACTTTACAGCGCCACCAAAACTGTCAAATAGGAGGAGGAGAATGCCACAGTGGGCAGTCTATGTTGGACTAGGAGGGGGGAACACGAGAGACAGGCGTGTGCGGTTGGCCACTCGGTTTAACTAAATTAAAATCGTGTTAATTTCACATTAGAGCGCACACAACTCGCCAGGCGGTTCCGTGTCCCCCAATGTTGACCATTACAAACTGGCGGCGACCGTCACATGCTGCAATAACAACAGCAACAACTAAACAACAAGATAGAATGCCACAGTTGAGTGTGATCGACAGCAAGACACCCGGTGACCGCCATTCAATTAAATCCCAACAAACCCATTGAAGCTAATTAGATATTTAAATCAAAATATGAAGTCATCATGCTAAAGTTGAATGTATTAAACAGTTAGATAACCTCTTCCTTCAGTTTCACACTGTATTCTATTTATATTCAAATAATCTATAAATATTGCAGTGTTAATAATCCGATTGTTCTGATGGGAGGGTTTTATAGGGGGAACATTTTGAATGTAATTCTAGCAAATCTGTTAATAATGATTTTGCTAATCTATATTCCAAATTTAAAGTGTTTAGCTTTCGAAGACTCTGAGAAAAAAGTTCATAGCTAGTTTGACCTTTGATGCTGATCGTCAATATCTTAACATATATTTGTCGCAGATGCCTCCTACCGCCTGTTACACGCGTTGCCACAGAGCTATAACACCCTTTTACAATTTTGTTATCGGATTTAACAGGTCCCCTATGAAGCAAGCGCATGCAAATTGCAAGCGGTAAACAAAATGGCCAAGATAAGCCAAGCATACAACCGAACAGTGACTGTTGGCTGTATTCATACACTCACCGGCGTGGAATAGGGATGGGCAGTGAGACGTATGCCATCCGCCTCAAGATGCCGCTTCATGACCGCCTCCAGCTCTTTCATCGTAACGGGTGTATCACAATCCGATGCAAGAATCTCGTTGCTGTTGCTAATCGCCTTCGGATCATTGATGAGTACATAGACAATGGCAGCTCCCTTTTCCCTCAGTGTCCGCACGCTCTTTAGAAGCTTACCACGATGCGAGGGATTGTCCACGCCAATGGCATCCAGATCGATTTCACCAATTTGCTTGCATATCTCGAGCTCATCATAGCCATTCTCAAGGAAACTCTCGCCATACTGGGTCAGGCCAATGGTACGCAACCACTCGCAAACGATGTTGTGGTGCGGCATATTCGCGTATCACGTGGCGGCTGAGGGTGTTGCAACATCAAGCGGTGCAAATGATACCTTTGCAAAGCGTGGCTTCGAGCTGCCACTCGTGGTGGTGGTTGTGCTGCTGCTGCCACCCGCCAGTGGCTCCAAGTGGTTGCTGCTGCTGGCGGCGCTGCTGCTGCTGCTGAGCGTTGCCTTCATAGCAACGTTTCGACTGGAGAGAAAAATGAGAGACAGGGAAATGAGTAGAGAAGAAGAATGATAAAGATAATAGAGAATTAGAGTTAACTCAAAAGGGAAAGCTAACTTATGTTTCAGCAGTGCGTGCAACTGTGCGTATGCTTAATACAGTACACTCACAAAGATTATAACCACTTGGTTTTCACGACTCAAATAAAACTTTGTAAATTCTGATATATAATTCAAAAGCTAAATTCTTTTTCTCAGGATATTAAGCATACGCCCGAGAAACACATATTTAAAGAACATTTATTTATTTGTATCTATAGTACATGATATACAAATCCAAGAAAAAGGGATAATTTTTACTGAATATTTTTGTTTAATAGAAATAAGCATGACAAAAATCTATTAACAACACTCTACATGAATTTTTAAACATTTCCCAATATTCTTTTTCTGTTTTTATTGATTGAGGCAAAACCTGAAGAACTTAAAACTGGAATTCTCAGAATTCACTCGCAATCGAGCTTAAGGAAAAGATACATTTTAGATTTCCTTCTTCAATTTTATGATGGCAATAATTTATTTCAAGAGTTCTATTTTGCAAGCCTCTACTGTATTTCCTGTCACTTCCGGCTCGCACAAAAGTATGCAATATTTTGACAAGTCGCCTAGTCAAGACCAGTCCAAGTCAGACAAAGGGGCAGGTATATCAATTTGTGTTAATAGCCGTCATTGTTCACTCACGACTGTCGGCCTATAAGCACTTAATGATAATGCTCGGTCATGTATACGGGCCACTAAAACACTTGAATATGTTTAGCCCCGGAAGCCACTTGCATATGAATAAGCCACTTAAAATGACAGATGGACACAGAGAGAGATACTCAGACATGCTCCCTTCTTTTAGGCCTGTATTGGACAAAAGACAAAAGGAAGTCGTCTAACTATTTATACTTACAGACAGATTCTCTGTCCTCTGTTGCCTGCATGAAAAATATTTTGCTTGTCGAAAAATGAAATGCAAATAGCTGTTGCCACTAGAAATATATATACTGCCATTTCCTCAACACATTCGTCTGGTTCTTAGACCAGGTGCCCACTCGTGCGACAGACATTCGTGCGTTAAACTCCAACTCCGACTTCGATTCCATTTCCGAATCCTATACGAATTTAAAGAAACACCCAAAAGGATCCTAATGAAAATATGTTATGTGGTTACAGTTTACGGGTTCACATTGCTGCAACTGTCATTAAGTGGAGTGGTCGAGCGACATCCTCTGAGCGTTGATTTATTAACATATCTACACATACAAACAGACATACATACACACAGATATGTTATATACATATTTATAAGATATTTCATTTGTGAATTGAGTTCAAGTTGAGTTTGCTTGGCGTTTGCTATTGATCAAATACATGTTTGTGGTGCCAAATACCAAAATCAACAGCATTTTATATGACATACATATTTCAAATGTTCAAATGTTAATTAGAGGGGGAGGCAGGGGAAAAAAGCTGTTAGTAGATGAAACTGCAGACTAATAAATTATATTGATTTTATGGCAACATTTCGCATACGAATATGCATTGATAAACATTTCAAGAATGAAAACATAAAATTTAGTATACACTGAGTATTGAGTATTTCAGTCTGCTGATAGATTTGGTGTTTTTCAATTTATAGAAAGAATATAAGACTAGAACTATGCTATGCAGTATTTAAAAAGAGCAGGTAAAATTAAACATATTACTATATTCCTGGATTCAAACAAATCTGTTCAAACCTCATGGCACATTGTAAATATAATTGCAAATTTATTGCTTTTATGGTAATATTTTCAATTAAAAATATGAAAGTGAAACAAAATCTATAAGTATTCATTAGACTACACAGATTTCCTAAATCTGATGGTTTAGTCATTATTATACATAGATAAAAACAAGTTTACAATATTGAGCACTAAAGAAATAACATAAAATATTAACGACTTGAGTGAATTTTCTTAAAAATACCATGCATATTATGATCTTAGTTTAGTCAGCAACTAGTTAAGATATTCCACAGAGTTTTCCAACTTTCATTAATGCCAGAAATTCATTAGAAGTTGCTCATATTTCATGTTGATTTCTTGCAGTTTCCCAAAGCTAACAACTTGTCCACTTACGCATGCACAACTCTCCTCCCAATAACTGTGCCACTGTTTATATTTGCCACTGTTGCAGCTGCATACACACACACACACACACACAAAGAGAAACCCAAACAACACACACATGCAGACAAATTTTCTCTTGAACTTTTCTCGCATTGTTAGCATAATAAACACGTAATAAAATGCAAAAGGCAAAATCAGTAAAGTCAATTTTAGTAGAAGATGCTTTTGTGCACAAGGCAGAGTTGATTTTCCAAGACAGTTAATGAATCTCCATGCAGCACAGATAGCATATATACATACGCACTAATATATTCACACACACACACATATTTTCATGCTATCAGCTACAACTGAGAAATGCATAAAATCTCTGGTGCATTCAGGCGGTCAGTGTAATTACTTGCATGACTGTAATGTCAAAATTTACATATGCCTCGGACACAGATAAGATAAGCGTCTTAAATTTTCAATTTCATTGTTTATTAAGTGCCAAATTACTCCTACTCTCCTCTCTGTCTCTCTATCTCTCTATCTCTCTATCTCTATCTTTATCTCACCCTCTGTGGATATGTGTATATCTTTGCATATTTATATGTCGAGCAATTGTCAAAGGTGTTTGGCTTTCGCACGATTTCCGTTTGTAATTGCATATTGTGCAAATTTTGTTCAATTTCCTGTTTATGAGATTTCCTTAACTTTAATGCATTTGCAATTATTGCATTAATTATATACCGCTTGTGATTAGTTTCCCTAGGGCCTTAAATGTGCGAAAATTGCACAAACCTGTGAATTATATTCTAATAATCTGCTTGCAAAACTGAATTATTGACTAATTAAATTTAAAGCGTACATTTGATGTTGACATAGATTGTAAAAATAATCTACTTTCTGATTGATGTTTCCATATAACAGCAGCCAACTTTATGGTTCCATTTTATTTAATCAGTTTATATTTGAAGGAAATTTAGTTTGTAATAAACACGAATACATTTAAATATATAAATCTAATTGGACAAAGCAATATTTTAAAAATGTAATCTATTCAAATAAGTTACAATATTGACTTTAATAGATATTTTATATACTCGCATTGTATGCAACTCTCTAATGTTTATCCAGTGTCAGTTTTTTATGCAAAGCAACCTAAGTAATTAATTTTAATATGAAAGTCAAACATGCTCTCTAACAATTGTCATATAATTTGCCGTCTAGACAGTGGAAATTTAGTATTTTCAATTAACTGCAACGACAACTGCTGCTGCTGCTACTGCTGCTGGGAGCAACCAACCTCCAACTAACAACAATGCATACAAAAAGGCGCACAATGCTGCAGTTGGATCCTAGAAATGGAGCTGGAGTTGATGTTGCAAGTTGGGTGTTGGGTGTTGGGAGTCGGAAAACTGGAACTGGAGAAACTGGATTTTCATTGCTGTATAATGTTGACAAAACACACAGCATGCAGCAACCAAAAAGAACTGATTAAATGCTATAAATAAAAGTAACAGGCTATTAGTTACCCTTTAGTTGCAATTTATCCCATTTGGAAGTAGCTTAAATGGACAAAGCTGTTGGGCATTAAGAGCGCTTAAACATGTTTATGCTATGTTAATAGAAATCTGCATTTGAAAGTGACTGACGAGTAGATACCCTGTACTTAATTTTGCAAGCAAATTGCTGGTAATACCCTTTAAGAAATTTAGGTTAGAAAATATCTTTATGTACATATTCAAAGATAAATATGCTGGTTCTTAGTGAAGTATTTTGTATTTTAGATACCCTGTAATTAGTTGTGCAAAAAAGTAAATATTATTAACACTTCTTTATGTTGATCATAGTTGCATTACAAGAAAAGAGATAACATTCAGATACTTCTGCAGTACTATAGTTTACATAAAATGGAGTTAGGTAAATATTTGTAGTTGACTTGTAGATATCCTGTACTCAGCTTTAAAACATGGTTTAATACAGAACTACACTAAACGTAAACAGAATCAGATTATTATTAGATTATCACATTGATAATTATGAAAGTTAATTAATTTCATGTTGGAGAGACTAATAAGTAGATACTCTATAGATACATAGTTAAAAAATTAACATAGTCCAATTGTCTGCGGCTTATTGAAAGCCTGAATGTAGTAGATTCATAATAAATCCACCTTTAATCCAGCATATCCAACAAACAACAATGTATCTCATGTGCGTACAGGGTATTCAAATGAAAAACAACCTGAAACGCGCTTGCAGACGAGCCTGCTTGTTAACAGGCGTACAGCACAAGCAAAGAGCTGGTTTGTTTTGGGCTCAAGGCTTGCAACAAAATTGCAAGCAGATACCGCACTTGCAACTTGCAACTTGCAACAGCTGGCTGTGGCAGAGTCCCCTGTCTGCAGTTGCCGTTGCCATCGTTGTGTGCGTCAATGTCAGTGCACCTGACGGTGCACTTGGCACTTGGTACACGGTACTCAGCACACTCAGCCAGACACACACACACACACACCCCACACACACACATAGAGGATGGAACGAGTGCTCGTAGCATTGCAGCTTCTGACAGGCTACGCATTTGCGGTTGCTCTGGAAGGGGAGAAACCTCACAAGAGCACAAGGTTGGAGTGCCATCTTTCTTATACGAGGACCTGCTTAACAAAGCGTGTGATGTTAACGGATTCGATTTCACTTTTTATCCTACCCCTTCCTCCCCTCCCCTCATACCAATCCATCTTACTGGCTTTGTTGCTTTTGCTGTTGCTTAATTGAAATTGCATTTGCTGCGTTTGTTTGCACATAATTACAACTTGAGGATTTTAAACAGAACACAGAAAACATAAAAAAGAAACCCAGGACTCGTTTGTCGCTTGTTATGCAAATTTAAGACGAGTTGTCAAGGACCGACAATTCTGCGGTTTCCTTTCCCCCATAATAAATATATATGAATATCTGTTTCTTATTTTGCAATACTTATGTGTGGTTTGAAACCGACCTTTTGAATTGAAAGTTTGCAAAAGATACACATTCACTTGTCAATACAGTAGCCTTTAAGTAAAAGCTGAGCTTGAATACAAGCTATCGTAATCTTAATTACGTTAAATAAAAAAGGTAGTTATCCTTTATACCTAAAGAACGTTTCCCTCTAAAAAGAGTTTAGAGCCACACAAAGTTTTCGAAAAAAAAAATCTTACTCTTCTAAAAGCATATGAATGTTGTTTTTATATTTATTACTTTTTGATTCTTTTAAAAAAGATTAAAAAATGTAGAGTAATTATTTTTGTTACTATTTGTATTTGAATTAAAAGATTTGATAAAACTTACTTTTAAAACTTTACAAAGCATATTCAGAATAAAAATCAAAGCAACTCTATCAACTTACATTAAATGTTCCTTATCATACTGTCACTATATATATCTATAATATTTAATTTTGAATTATTAATACTTCATAATTAAATATTTAACATTCAAATAATAATAATACTGAATTAAATATTATTTAACACAATTGTATTAAATTAAATTACTAGCAATTAAATACTATTAACTATTATGTTCCTAAGTTAGGTTTCAATTAAATAGAGTTGCTGCACCAATTAAGTGACTCAATTTTTATACTTACATGTTAAGTTAAGAGATAATTGGCTTGATTAACTTTATCCTGGTTGCAGCTGTTGCAATGCTGAAGTCTTGTAGTTGCCACTTAATCCTTGTGGCAGTTAAACGCAGCTTTTGTTCAACTTGTTGTCGTAAACGAAATAAGCAAATGTTTCAACACTAAAATTGTATGACTTCATGGAGCTTATGACGCCCATTAAGACATAATCAGGGCCACTTGTTGTTATAATTGTTGTTTCAAATGTCAAGCTGCAGGCTAAGCATGCCACATGCCACACGCAAATAGCCAATGATAGTCCTGCCACAATTATGCCATGTAATTTCGTGTCGGGCGCTTAGACAGCTCTATGAATGAATCAACGGCAACGAAAAAATGGCGCGAAAATGCCGGGAAAATGTAGCGAAAAATGGCGAAACACCGGCGGAAATCGGTGGCGCCACAAAATGACGCACAGAACACGCAATTGCCGAGACTTGAACGATGATTGGCACGCCGTATTGTGCAAACGAATTCAAAACCGAAATCAGAATCCAGAATTCAAAATCGAAAATCGAAAATTCAAAATAAACTAAAACTAAAATGCACACGTTCTTGTGAGTTTTTCGCGCGCGCAGCAGCAGCAACAGCAGTAAAAAAATGAACGCAACCAAAGTATGCAAAGCACGCGAACGTACTGGCAACTGGCAACGGGCAACATGCAACTTAATGCTGCATGTGCGGCAGCAACGATTTGAAGAGAGAGCTCGGCAAAAAACCTTCTCGAGGTAAGGAAGGCCTCCGTTAACGTAACGTTAGCATTAACGTTGGCGTTAACGTTAACGTTAACGTCGCCGTCAGCGCCTACGCCTTCAATGCAACGGAGCGGCGGCAACGACCGTGCGGCGGAGCAGAAGCATTGCAAACGTTGCAAGTGTTTGTTGTAAGCGATACCCAGAAGCCCAAGCCAAAGCCCAAGCACAAGCCCAGATGCCAGTCGGCGAGGGAGCAGCAACAGCAGCAACAACAACGCAGTTGGGGAGGTTTACTTTTTTTCTGTACTTTTTTTTGCCGAGGCAGCCACCACCACCACAGGAACAGCAGCAGCAGCAGCAGCAGTGGCTGTGGCTGTGGCAGTGGCAGCCGTGGCATGTCTAAGTGCAGAAAGTAGGTGAGGCAAACAGCCAGCTTGCCACATGCGAGGCAAAGCGAGACAAGCGACTGTCGAGGAGTGTTTACCTCGGCTTAGACCAGACGCTGACGCTCTGTCTGGCAGTCTATGGCAGTCTGACTGCAACGTAGGCTCGACACAAAACATGAATGAGCTGTGAAGCAAATGAAGTGCTTTAGTGCAACCCGCAGCGTATTTAAATATAGAAAAAAGAAATGCGAAAAAAAAGTGGGAAAAGAAAAAAGGAATACAACAAAAAATACAAAAAATACAAAAAACGTGACGTAAAAATGCAACGCATGCAGCAGCGGCGGCAATGACGACATCGTCTGTAACATTTGCAGTAGCAGCGCCGTCGACTGCGACGCCGGCATCGACTTCAACGTCAACGTCAACGGCGAGACCAACGTGCAGCAGACGGAGGCTCACAGGCTCCCAGGCGGCTATCATGTCACCGCCGCCGTCCTCATTTGTCTGTTTGTTTCGATCTTCTTCTTCTCCACATTTTTGTTTTGTGTTTTATTTTAATTTTCTCTTTGCTGTTGTTGTTGTTGTTGTGACAGACAGACATAGAGACAGAAAGACAGTCAGACAGAAAATCTGACGAAAGGCTGGCAGTTTAGTTTGGACTACGCCTGGGCATATTTTGTGCCTCATCATCATCTCGACTGGCGCTGATGGCGACACATGCGAGTGACTGCAAATAAATGTCAGAGGAGTCCGCATCCAGCAGTTGTTGTTGTTGTTGTTGCTGCTGCTGCTCTTGATATTGTTGCAATAATCAGCATTTCGTTGTGACTACGCCGGCTGGGGAACCTTCCGGCAGCATCAAGTTAAGACGGAAAGTGTTTGCTGTTCCTACGTTCATTATAAATAATAATAAATAAGATTTATAGGGTCTTACTGCTCAAATTTAGCTGTGAAAATAAATTTTAAAAAATTATTATATAAAAAGAATTCATTTATTTATTTTAACTAGATAATTTAAAATATAAAAGGTTGAACCAAAAAATTTACCGAAGAATGATAATATTATATAATGAATGATATAATACAAACATGATTAAAAAATTTAAATAAATAAACTGTTCATAAACTCCTATATAATGGAATAACATAATTAGATATACATTAAATTCAAGATAAATTATTTTTAATTAAAGCTATTTTAATTAAATAGTTTGTTGCAAATATGCCTAAACTAAAAAGTATTTATAGTGCACAGACTTCTAATATAATACCTAAAATAAATTAAACATGTTTTTAATTTAACTAAAAAAGTTAAGAAAAAATGAATTCAATACTTGATTTAATAAGAATATAAATAAACTAAGAAACATCGCAACTTTGAATAGAAGTATTGAAAAGTATAAAGTAAAACAATGTTTATCAGTTCATTTTACAACACTTATATTTTATATTGCTATCAAATTTAAATGAAGAATTTAAGCCCCTGTATATTTAAACATCATACATATTTGTGTTGAACAAAACGTACCCTGTATATATGCATTCTGTTCATTGCATGTGACCGAAAATAAAAATACAAAAAATTAATCAAAAGCAAATGACACAACAAAAGCCAATGAGGACGAGTCCGACGACTTGACGAGATGCGCAGCGAACCAAAAAACATTGCATACTTAAAGGCGCCATGGCAGACAGATGGACACAAAGACACACACTCATATAAGAACACATACTATATGTAGGCAGATGAAACGTAGCACAATTGAGACAGAACAGGGACACACACAGATTCACACACACACACTCACACATACACACGTATGCATTTGGACCACGTTGACAAAGCTGTTTGCGTGGCAATTGGAGCACAAGCAAATTATATGTAGTACGAGTATGAGTGTGAATGCGAATATGTCTGTGATTGTGAATGTGAATGTGAATGTGAGCGTGCCTATGCATAAACGTTCTCTACTGGCGCTTTTATCGGACTTGTTTTGATAGTTGACTCGATTCTAAGCCTATTAAAGCGCTTGAGTCGCTCAACAATTGAGCGGCTTAGCACTGAGCGGGCTTCCAAGTCCCGTAAATGATAGGCCCCCAACAAAGTTAAGCTCTCTTTTTCTCTCTCTTTGGGTTCTAACTTTGTCTCGGTCTCGACGTTTTGCTGCTGTTAATAATTAAGCCAGCGACGCGCTCGTTAGGAACATCCTTGTACCTCTCCTTCTATACTATAGCAATAGCTCTAGCTCTTTCTTTTTTCTGCATCTCTGTCTCTCTCTTTCTAGTGCTTATCTGTTCACTCTGCTCGTCGCGTCGGCAATTTTCTCAAGAAGCCGCACTTAAATGGCTTCCTGTGCGGGTGCAAACAAAAGCTGCCTGCCAGCCAAGCACACACATGTGTCTCTAGTGTCACTGTGTATGTGTGTGAGAGTGTGTGTGTGTGTATTTGTCTCCGACAGCAACAAAAAAAAAATATGGCAGCAACAACAAAAATCTCTGACTTTGCTGCAAGTCGAGTGGCGTCGCCTGGTGGTTGAATTTGTACCTCTTGTTGTTTTTTGTTATTTTCTACTTCTGGCAACGTGCTGCAAATGGAAAAAAGAGTTGCAATTTACTGTTGTATTTCCCATTTTCCTTGCTGTTGTTGCAGAGCGCAACACATGCGCCATTATGCAATTGATTTTTTGTTTTTTTTTTTGGTTTTGCTTTACTACATTTTTTGCATTGTTGTAGGAGAAGCTGCTTAAAGCTTTGCTTTTTTTCGGATTACGATGAGTTCAGCCAACACAGGGGTTCGGGTGGGGTCAAGGGTCATTCAACTTGCGGCTGACTAATTTCCCAGTCAGTAGAGGCCAGTTACACCGGCAGGTGTGCCTAATTAGGCGCCGCAAACTAAAGCAAAAGGTGCTGCTGAAAAGCCAGGAATCGAGAACACTGAAAGGTGTCTAAAGTGACGCTTCATGTGGAAAATGGCAAAAGCAAACTCGCCCCTCGTCCAACTGGTCTATCTGTCTGTGTGCTAAAAAGATAACTCCCACGCACACACAAACAAACACAGACTGGCTGCAATTGCAACTGCATTTTCTATAGGCATCACGTGCGCTATCTCATCTGATGTTGCATACAACGTGGCAACGCGGCTTTTAACCCTGAATGCATTTCATGAATGCATTTCAGCAGGCAGTTAGCAGGGAAGCAGTCAACATGGCAGACAACGCACAGACACATCTACATTCCGCCCACACTCTTGTTGCCTTTGGCTCTGACGCCCTGACAAGTCAAGACAGTCAGATTGCGTATACGCAGCATTGGCCACTTGCATTATTAAGCGCTACTCGAGCGCTGTGATAAGCTGCCGCGAATGCAAGTCTGAGTGTATATGAGAGTGTGTGTGAGTGTGCGTGAGTGTGTGTGATTGTGTGTGAGTGTGTGAGTGTGTGTGTGCCTTGCATATTCATTGTGAATGTCAAGTGTTGGCAGTTGCTTGCCAAGAAGACGCTTTGTTAGCCGCCTCGAACAACGACAACGACAACGAGAACAACAACAACAACAACGCATATGCACGTGCTTGGATCCGGATCCGGTAACATCGCCGTTTGCGTCTGTGTCAAGTGGCATTCAAGTGCATTTTACATGCCTTCTCTCTGTGATTGATGTTTGCATATTGCGTAGCCCTCTCCAATGGGAAGATGATCTAATGTCTGCCAGACACTTGAATTGTTTGGTTACAAGAAGAAAGTCTCTGCCAGCTACTCAAATGAAAGCAGCCGTGTTTATTGTGAACTCTAAACAAAGAGTTATGACTACAATAACCACAAAAAATGTTTTTCACTTCTATGTACATAGCTTTTAAGTGTGCTAATTCAGTTTTAAGCTTCACAAGAGCAGAAAGTGTTTGAAAGGGTTAATGATAAGATAATACAATATAATAACAATGTATGTAGCTTGTGTGTAACATAAAAAAACTTAATCTTATATTAATTAAAATAAATGGGTATACAATTAAATGATATTTATTTCTATGAATCATCCATTCAAATGCTATTTTATTACGATGAAACTCGATGTATAAATAATTTTTTCATTTTTTAGTGCTACCATTTTGTTAATAATTAATTTAACATTAATCATATAATACTTATAATTCGTTCATATAATGCGGAAATTAAACATTTACATCAATTAGAAATACTAATCAAATAAGAAATCGAAAAACATTTCATAATTAATCATAATAAAATATTTTGTTTATTAAAATGCCTGGGGAACTGAAGCGACCAAATATTTCATCGAGCGCCAGACCAATTAATCATTACAAAATATTTAATTAGTTAAAGCATTAGCAATAATTACAAACGATTAGCCACTTATTTATTTACTTATAATACAAACGTTATAGCACGATTGTTGACAGATTTGTAACAGAACTGATCTAGATATTCACAAATTGTTTGGTATAAAAACTATTCATACATCGACAAAAACTTCAGACCAACAGTATGTCAGATACAAGCAAATGTGTAAATATAAGTATAAAAGAAATAAAAATCATCGTATACACTGTACAAATAAACTATCTTGTCCATCTTTCGAAAAATAGGACAATCGCTGGCATTGAAATAATTTAAATTGAATGGTATGCTAATTTATCTTTAACATTTGTAATCCATAGTATTTAAATTTAGCTACCACCTAAAATGAGAGCCAATATCTATTTCCAAATGGCAAAATAAAAGCCAAAGTTAACGAAAAGAAACGCACAGTTCGATTTGGAAATCAAATTCAAATATAACATAATTATAGATGTATCAATTTAACGATGTAGCCAGTTGTATGCGTGCATATCATTTGACTCGAGCTTGGACATTAATCAAATGAACTACCACACCTGCATTTAAATCGCATTTGTAAACATATCTTACCAATTTACAACGTAAATCCAGTTAGTAAACCTTAAGCAAAAAGCAAAACTTAAAATAAAACAAACAAAATCCCCCACAAAAAAAAGCAACAATTAATGTAAATTTATTTACACTCATGAGCCAAAAAAATAGCAAAAGCGACGAACATTAATGCGAAACGGATTCGCACTTTTACTTTTTATGGGCAAAACATAAGTCAATTCAACAGAAATGTACAACATCAAATTGAAGTGGCCAAGAGCGAAGTGCGGGAAGATGAAATTTGTGGCGAAAACAAGCAGAAATCATTTTCACGGCCCTCTTGAAATTATGTGGAGATGCGGAGATATGCGTTTAAAGGTAAAAATCAAATGAAGCGAAGCCAAAAGTCGACTCCTTAACTATGACAAAATGGTACGTGAGTGATAGCCAAATTATGCCACGAGCAAACGAACGTTGAAGAAGCAAAGCTACACATAAATATAAACAAAGCATTAAAAAAATATACAAAACAGACAGAAAAGAAATTATGAAATTTCACGTTGTTACAACAAATCAAGGCGAGCAGCAAACAACAACAATTACAAATCAACAGTTAAACAAGAAACAAGTTTCCGGCGATCTCTGTCTCTGTCTCTGCGTCTGCCACTGTCGCTGCTCATGTGACGCTTCTTTTGGAGAAGTCCAACCAAATGATCTCAACGGCTTCAGCCTCAATCATTTGCCAGCCAGCGGAGCGTGAACATCGTCAACAGATACTCTTAAGACTCATCTCATTCATTTATTTTGGCCATCATGTTGCTTCTGGTGTGTACGGTAAGTTGTGCTTTTGTGTTAAGCCCTCAACGATTTGTTTATTAATATTATTACCTACCTCAATTAGTTGGCTTTGCTGAGCTGTGGGCTGGCACAAGATTATCATTATCCACGCCCGCATATACCATTCCACCTGTCGCCACAGCCACAGCGACCTGTACAGGAGCCATCGAAAAGGTATATTGTGCAAACATTGGGACCACATGGACGCACCTACGAGTTGCAAACACACAAAGCGCCAGCAATTTATGTGGCACATCAGACGGTCAATGTGCCACAGCAACAGCTACAACAACAGCAACAGCAGCAATATCATGTGCAACAACCGCTGCAACAATTGCCTACGTCGACTTTTAAAAATCCGCTGCTGGTCAACAGCAACTACCAACAGTTGCCAGTTAGTGTAACCGCATTAGTGCCACACCCAGCAACGCCCATCAGCTATCACGGACAGGGACTGGGGCAGTTGCAGCTGCAGGGGCAAATTCAAAGTCATGTCCAACAGCCAGTTGATAGCTACTACAATGCACCGCAGGCTTTGACAGTCGCCACCGCAACTCACGTGCAGCCAGCGACCCAGTATGGTCCACCTCCATTGCAGTTGCAGGGACAACCACAGCAGCAACCACATAACAACAATCCACTGCCTTATGCCATTGTCACATTGCCAAGCGGACAACGTGTACAGGATGCAGGTCATGGCTCTGGGCCACAGCAGTCCCCCAATCAACCCCCCCGCCTGGGAGACTACAGTGCCCAATCGCAAAGTGCCACATTGGACACTTACAACTACAAGCAATCAGTGCCTGGTGATGCAAGAAGCTATCAACGATTTGTAACCAAATGCCAACCAAATGGACAATGTCAACAGCTAACTCTTAATCCCGGCCAAATTGATGTCGATCATCAGCAACTGTTGCATGCGGCACGTGCGCAAACACAGCCTGCGGCAAGTGGTTGCAAGAAGAGTATTCAAGTGCCACCAGGTGCCCAACAGAATGATCAGGGACAACTGCGACCACGTGGCAGACGCACCTATGCTCATGTCCAAGAGCAGCTGGCAAAATATCCCTATAATTAGTATAGTCTAAACTATAAATATAAAGTTGATCGAATTTAGTAGTACCTGTTAGCTCCCAATATGGTATGAATTATATTTAAGATTTCTCCTCTTAAAGTACACTTTTGAAAATACAATTTCCAACTTGTCAGAATAAATTTATGGTTTCATTTTGAATATTTAACTTCATGTTGAACAAATACATCTGTTATTTATGATCATTTATCACTCTAATTTTTTATTTTCGACTTACGGATACCCTCTAATAATTAAGCAACTTCCAGAGCAAAACAATGAGATTCTGTTCAAAATGTATTTCTTTCCCAGCCCTAAAAGTACACTACACTTTTTGTTGTCTCGCAACATTCGCTGGCAACAATGTTGCTAAGCTTTGTATCCACATTTCACGGGTAACATAAAATATCTTATTGCTTAACTTGTTATAGCCAAGTGACGACAGTTAACAACAACGAAAGTACAGAAATTGTAAGAGGTAATACATACACTTAAAGATAAGGAAATCAAAACGAAGAGCAGTTCTGTTTTAAAAACATATGTTGCAAATCGGTTCTGAACCAAACTTCGGAAACAGGTTTGTTTAAGGTCTTTAAAACCAAACCGGATATTGTAATCAACCTTTAATCACTTATTCTTGCCCTCGAACCCAAACTGGCCGATTTCGATTTAGTAAAAAGAGTTTGTTCAGAATACTAAATAAATAATAGTCTCAAGTTGTTTAAAAAAAAAAGTCAAAGTCTTTAAAAAGTTAACGAATTTCATCTTCAAAAGTGTACAAGCTTAAAAAATAAGCATTAAAATGAAAACACTTGAAAAGTAAAATAATTTAATTTAAAATAAAGTTGTAAGCTAGGTTCGAACTAAACCCTTTCCATCAGGGGTTTCACAAACTGAAACCAGATCTTGCTCTACGGCTCAAGCCTGCTCCAAAATTTTGGATACTTGCAGTCTTGGTTAACTCTACCCCACAGATTAGTGTAAATAGCGTATTCTGTCGCTTAATTTATGCTTTCTACTTCCATAACAAAATTCCCCAATTAATTGGGAAATATTTAAAATCAGTTCAGGTTTTATGAAATTCCAATTTTGGATTAGTCATTTGTTTAGAATCGAAGTGCCAAGTGAGAGATGCCAATAAATAGCTTTATTTTTTTTGTATTACCAAACAGAGAAACACGTTCTAAGCCATGACGTCAAATGTGTAAAATGCCAACAACTACTTTAGCTGTTTGGACTTCAACTGACAGCTAGCTATCGTATAAGTCGGTATGTCTGAGGCTGTCCATCGGTAATAACTTGCCTTTGCGGCAGTGTGGCATGTTGCAAGGTGTCAACGTACAAGGGTCATGATTATGATGCAGCTTCCGCTGCTGTTGCTGTTGCACTTTACAGCTCGCTTCCTTTCTTGGGGAAAACTGACAGGCGATGCGGAAGTGACAAGTGAGCAGCCAAGCACCTTTAACTTATTGGAGACAGTGGAATGTGCCATAATGTACAGATTGGTAAAAAACGCTATGAAATTTTAAATTCGAATTCCAATCTCCAAATTTGTTTGGTTTTTGTTTTGTTTGTTGATTCGACGAAATATTGTTGTTAATTAAATTCTACGACCGGCTGTCTTAATGCGCAACTAAACAAATTAGTTAAATAATACAAATTCTAAGATCGCAGCAGACAGATGAGCAAAAAAAGAGAGTGATGCTAAGATGGAACCTAAAAGCTTTCAGAGTAATTTGTCAATTTGCCGGGCATTTTACAATAAATAAATAATTTATTTCATTACTTAACAAAAAAAAACAAGAAACAGCTATAGAAACAACAACAATTCTTAAGTTGCTCTCAATTATCAGTTTTTTAGAAATCGTGATTGTACTTTTTGTTCTCGCCGGGATCCACACCATAAAGATCATAATCAAATTGATCCCATTCCGGATACTCGGCACCTCGGGGCTGTGTGCTGCCCTTCTTCAGTTTCTGCAGTATCTTCTTCTCCCTCGTGATGTCTACAACTGGTAAATGTTGCCGGATGCGTTGCTCGTCAGCATTGATGGGCTGTGGATCACGGACAGGTGTGCTCGACAGAAACTGTGATTCATCCATGCCCAGATCATTGCCCGGACTCATTTCAGCCTCATAAAAGTTGGCAAAGTTCTGCAGTTGCATTGACTCTGCCGGATGATGATCATAATAATCGGGCATAATTAGATTGTAATTCCCTGTTAATGTCATTGGAGGCTGTGGACGGCCAGCATAGGCCAAGATTGTTCCACTGCCAGCGGCATTGAGATCAAAGGGTCTCCTCAACGAGGTTTGACTGTAGCGTGGCAGGGCCTGACTGTGACTTAACAACAAAACCAAACAGCAGCTGATCAGCAACTAAAAAAGGAAAATAATTCGGTTAATAAATGTAAGCAAGTATTTATATTATAAATTTTATAATTTAGATAAATTAGACTTAATTTGTAACTTTTATTTTGAATGTCATAAGTACTTATTTTTTCGGAAATAAAATAAAGAATAAATGTTATTTCCGTTACTTTTAATTTTAAGATATTGCGCAACTTTAAATATGTGTTTAAAAGGTATTTAAATTAAAAATATTTCAGCTTTTTGAATAATGCAATGCAAATTTATAAATATTTTCAAATCTTTTGATATAGGAACTTTTAACTCTTACCATATTTGTATAATTCTGTGCAGGCATTTGACTTGACATGTACTTGAAATTCACTTAAATTTGTTTATAATACTGTTTGTATACTCCTTTGGGAACTCTGCTTATTTCAAGCTCTTAAACACTTCTAATGTTCTGAGCGTTTTGTGTTCTTATATTTAAGGCGCGCATCGAGTCAAAATACAAATAAAAGCAATAAAAAAAAGTATCGCGAAATCCGGTTTGCAATCTCCAATTTCCAACTGTGCGCTGCCTGCTGCTCGCTGCGTGCCTCAGTCACTGTGACTGACAAGCGGAGTGACTGACACACGCAGCAAACGTCAGTGCAGGTCAGGCACTGAAGATGCTGCTGAATACGGAAGGGAGGGAAGGGAGGGAAGCACGTCAAGTTGCATGTCAAGTTCATTGCGTTAAAGTTCAACATCAAAATGAAAATCAAAAGAAATGCAAATGACAATATTTTTTTTTATTGTTGCGGATGTTGTTGCTGTTGCTGTTGCTGTTGTTGCTGTTGCTGTGGACTATGTGGCACACATTTGTGTAAATGATTCATTTTAATTCGATTGCATTCGCTTTTGTTTTCACTGTCTACTTGCTCGTTTATTGCAATTACTTTAATCCCTGAATATATGTTAAATATTAATTATACTCGACTTGTACCACTGAACTTTTGTGTTCATTTGAATACCCACACATTACATGCATATGTATGTAAACACATACACAGGCACATTCATACACATATTCATGTTATAAAAATGTCATATCAGTCAATAGGTTTTATTTAAAGGTGGGACACTGAGATTATATGATATGAATGCCAAAACAAGGTACTAATTAGTTATTCCTGAAAAGATGGACATTAAACAAAAATTGTGCTTGCAAAAATTGTTGTGGAAATATATAGTAAATTTATGGTAATGAAAAAATCTGAAATTATGTGGAACACAGCTCAAAATTCGAAAATTTCGATAGAGAACTAATTTAACATAACTATGCCACAATTAAATTGTATTTAATATTTAAATTTGTTTCTACAAAATTAAGACAGATTTTTCTTTTCTACCTCAGTCGCAATGAATCAACAGTAACAGTAATTTTTAGTAACTATGTAATTTTGAATACATATTCGTCTTCGGTTGAGAAAGTTTGTTCTTCAAATATTTATTAATTACAAATATAAGAATTTATGCATATGTAATCTTTTATAATTAGCCACAGTAAACACCAAACATTTTTTTATTTGGTCAATAAAACATTAATAAAGGGTGTCATTGAGCCGCATAGTTTTTCAAATTGGCATCAATTCAATTCTGTTTGAGACGAAGTGTGATTTCAATTAATTAACCTATTAAGGTTGCCATGTAAGCGGAAGCAGATTTATCTTGTACTTATTTTTAAAACAGACAGCAAGAGCTCTAGTCGGTAGGTATCGACTAGAATATACCCTGTAAACATACATTCAAGTAGACATATACTAAGATAAGTTTTAATAGGAAATTGTTACAGATTGCCCAATCTTTTAAAGACATCTATATAGTTGTCTTTGTGACACAGAAACAGACACAAAGCCAATTTAACCAATGCAAATAACTCAGATCTCCTGATGATAAACACAAACAAATTTACAAGATACATTTGCTACCAGAATACCTCTTTAATCAACTTAACATGGTATGCTCGTAAAAAGTGTAGTCCATCAATCATTTTGAGAGATTGCAAGAGAAAGTCAACTAAATAAGAACAAAAACTTGTATTTAATGCTCAAGTAAAGTTTTCAACTAGAATAGAGTCTGCATAATGATTTTACTTGTGGATATACCCACTCTTGGTATTATAAATGTCACTCCATTTATATGGATAAGTGGCTAAAAATGCTCCAAGTTGACTGTCAATCAAAACGGCATTTCAATAATTTATGTGAAATGTTTACAACAAAACAGTGTGTGGTTTTTTTGGGCAAGAACAGGCATCAATAAGCTTTATGTTCTGGAAAACCCATACCAGTTGAGCAACCCCTTCACCTCTCTCCCATTCCCTTTTCCTCTGCTCTCGTCCACAAAGTTCGCCCAGTGATAACTTTATTTACATTGGGGCGACGAGCTGCCTGGCAAAATAATTTCAGAAGCAGCGTCAACCTCTGAGGCTTATTTTGCATTGTTTTAAGCACTTACATTATTCGCGTATTTGTTTGATTTTATTTCAGTTTTATTTTTTATTATTATTTTTTGCATACAAGTGCGTTGTTTCTGCTTCGTTGTTGACCCCCGTTCCCGATTCCCTCTTACTGTTCCTGGCACATGTTTGAGATCAAAGACATGTTTTTGAAAGCGAGTAAAAAATATTCACAAATATTTGAGAATTGTTGTGCTGGGAATTTACGTCAGAACAAAATACGCCGGACAGCAGACCAGTAATAACAAAAATAAAAACATAACAAGAATTTGGCAATTGTGTTTTTAATTTTGTTATTAATTTGTTTTTGTCCTTCTGCATGTGGCGTGGATGCGTGGGCTAAAAAGAATTACTCTTATCTGCAGGACTTACTGTAGAAATATTAAAGCGCCCCTATAAATGACTGTCTAGCTATGTATTTGAACAGCTACCAAGCGAAAAGCCTCAAAGCAACGTGCCTCAAAACTAAACCACAAAATTACATCAACTTGCCAGACGCATCGACGCCCATTTACAGGGCGTTCTGCGGTTCCGTTCCCTAAACCCTCTAACTCACAAATCTCCTCAAAACTCCAACTCCCAATTCGAAGTGCAACCTCAATTCAAAGAGAGCGTTAACCCATCATCGCTGTCTATTGACGGCAAATGCAAATCGAATTAGATTTAATATGCAATGCAACCACAACAAACTGCCTGCACATACAATACTCCTTCAATTCTCCATCTTACCCCTCTAGAAGACTTGGTTTAATCACAGACTTTGACCAAAAGCCTCAACATTTGCACTGAATCGAATTTGAAATTCAATGACTGTAAACTGTGTCTCTTTAATAAATTCAAATTTAATTTAATATCTTTATGCATTTTTAATAGATATTTATTATATTTGTAGTTTGACTTTCGCAGTTTGTTGGTATCCCATTAGTCAGTCAAGCAGATAAATCAACTTTATGCTCAACATAGCTTGACCTGAGATCATTGACCTTCCATGTGATAAAATTAACTACAAAACATATGACAATATTTGTCCATAGAGACTCTGATCCATTGTCATACATATTCATTAAGAGTGCAATCAACAATAATAAGAATGCAAAAACAACGTTACATGAATTCAATTTTTTCCTCTCTTATTAAATTGGCTTATTGCCTTGTATTTAGTCATTAAAACTTAACTTAACAGCTATAATATTCCGAAAGTAAGTCATTGTAGATGTTATTTTCCGCAGAGAATGTGTTCTTGGAAGTCCAAATGAGCACATATGTAGACAGACACATAGAAAACGGAAATTAAATAAATAAAATGTAAATAACAACCAATATTGTAAACAGTTAAGTAACTAGATTACTTATTTGTAACATTTTTTTTTAGAAAAATGAATTGTTCAATTAACATGCAAGCCAAAACAAACAAATGCTGTATCACTCAGAGCTAAACAATTTACTGTGATTTAAAATACTTAAAATAAGTCAAACAATCTTGAAGAACTAAAGTTCAAAACAAAAAAGAAAATAACTCAGTTTTGTTTAATTTTTTTATGTACTCTGAAAACTAAACTTCATATATTTCCAATACATTTTTAGATAATATTAAAGTCAATTAATATTAGATAATATAGATAATATAGTAAAGTGAATAAATAAATAATAATGATATTAAAAAAATTTTAGGAATATTTAAACCAAATAATTTTTAATTTTTTTGACTTTAATATGTCAGAGCTCTCTTTCTTCTATTTCCATTCTTGCTTACTGTCAATTCCTCTATCTCTCTACCTTTGTTTTTCTTTCTTTTCTCTTTGACTTCTCTGATTTCTGACTTTGAAAATCATGTCGTCGTCATCGAAAGTTTGAGAGCTTCACACAAGAAATGTTTTTAATGAAAAATACTTAATTAATGATTGACATCCGTAAAGGACAAAAGAAAGGGAGCACTCAAACCATTGATAAGATTTATGAAGTGTTGTTATTGTCGATGCTCTTGCTGTTGTTGCAGTTACTGTTGTTGCCGTTGCTGTTGTTTCAGTTGCTGCAACAGCTGAGCATCTTCCATCGACAACCCAAAGCCCTTGCAATTACTTAATGTCTGCGACAATAAAATGAAAAAAGGTCAACACTTGCAACACACACACTTACATAAAGTTGCACTTGCCACCAACTCATAAAATGGATCATTAGCGTCGAGTGAGCTACTTGGAGGTTGCCACATCGAGCAACTGTTGCTGCCACGCCCACTTAATTGCCATTAATTACGTATATTTTATCGATGCCTCTTACTTAATCTCAGCTTGCTTGCAACGTGCAGCGTGCAGCGTGCCACGTGATGCTGACATCAAAAGGTGCAACAACAAAAACAACAGTAAGAAGCAAACAAGTATTTAAGCCATAATTAACTGAAGAAAATGTACACTACAACCTGCAACATTTTTGAGCTCTGATAGCTGAGATAGCTGAGATGAGCTTGCAACAAGCTGAAGCAGCGGGAAATGTTGCAGCTGACAGCAGCTGTTAACATAAATGTCGTTTCAAATACAAAACTGAATAAATCACATTCCAAATCAATGGGCTAGCAATGCAATTGGCCAGGTCAACAATTAATTGTAAAATGATTAAGCGAAAGTTAATGATTGAAATGTACAAGTATAAGTATGCATGTATGTATAGGTGTGTGTGAAAGAGCGTGTGTGTGTGTGTGACAGCGATAAATCAGTATGTGTGATGAGTCAAAGCAAATGCGAACATGCCTCATTAATCACATATCCAATTACAAGTACATTATTCCAATTTCATATATAGAAAGGGGCTGATAAGGGATTAAAAAGAGAGAATGGAAAGGGGCAGAGGTAGTGTGGGCGTGGCAAGGCAAGGCGGCGGCGTTCATTAGGTCGCTTTTAAGGCCATGCGATTTCTCTGTTTACCCGCGCGCTAATTGTAAATGCCAATCAGGGCGTCCTTCCAGAGACAAAGCCAACTGTCGAGTTGGAATTGTAGACGGAATCTGAATCGGAGATGGAGATGGTGATGGAAAGAGAGACGGTGTTGGAGACGAAGCCGAGTTGAGTATGCGGCGTTGTCTAAAGTTGCCTATGTGTTGCCTGCCTTCTGCCTCCCTGCCTCTGATTGCCACCAATTGGCAGAGCAGCCGTAGCACGCACGACTGCCTCATACAAACTTGAAACTAAACTAGTAGCAAAAGCTACAGTCGACAGAATCCGACTTTAAAAGACCCTGTACCTATTTTGTAAGCCAAAACATTAAAATACGAACAAGCACCCCGCAAGCTAATATAAGATAAAATTCCAATTATCTAAGACTGACTTGAAACTTGAATCTTAAAATGATTTATTTTATGAATACATTCCGAGTATGGTGTCTTTGGCTCTTTTAGTCTATGAGATGTGTTTATACAGACTGAAAGACAGACAGAGATGGCCATATCAGCCTGACTTTCTAAAAAGGTACCCTTATTTTTTGACAAGCTTTCCACACTTTTGCAACGCTTTAAGTACAGGGTCTAACAAGAGCTTGTCGTTGACATGGCCGCAACTCGCAACATCTCCGGGCAGAGGCACATCCCGGCCAACTGGCAACTGGCAACGCACAAAGACTGCCAAAGGAGTGCGCTGATGTAACGAAACGGTTAATTTAGAGACGGCAATGACAACAACAACAACAACAACAACAACAACAACAACAGCTACTACAAGGATAACACAACAATACGAAGACAGTTCAAAAGCTGTCATCACAAAGCTCCAACTGAGCCTGCAGATGAGAATGAGAATGAGAATGGAGACAACATTTGCCATTTGCATAGGGGCGTGTATGGGTCGCCAGGATCTCTGCAATTGAAATTGTTGTCGAGGATTGAGCATTGGGGAGGTTAAGGACTAGAGTTGGACTTGCTCTTTCTAGCATTTAGCTACTTTGTTTGCCATATAAAACATTTTTTAGTGCTGTGTTTTTGTACTTTTTGAGATGCTGCTGCTGTTGTTGCTGCTGGAAAATGCTTAGAATTTAATTAGCAAACGCTACCGGATTATGGCCACATTTTCAAGCAGCGAGCATGAAATTACAGTTTGCTTTTTAATGCACAACATCATGACAAGAAGCAGTTCTTATCCTTACATCCCTGAAGTGGCTTTAACTATTCTCTTAACTTGTTTGCTGCTACCTTTTACGTTTAACGTTTACATCAAGGCGTTATAAGTAAAATGGCTGTATTTGAAAGTATAAAATGGATATTAAATAACTTTAGAAAAATTAATATTAAATATAATTTTCTTTTTTTGTTTTGTTTAATAAATTAGCTCAACAAATAATATGAATTACAATTTTAGAACAACGAATTCGATTAAGCCTTTAAAGATTATGAGCTACAGTTTGAAAATTTTCAAATCAATAAATCAAATTAACTGATCGCAAAACCAAATTCCCCAACTCCAAAAACTAAGAAATCATTTTTAATTTTATAATTTTATGCAGTTATCGATTACAACTAAGCTCAAGTCAAAATCTGACAATGAGAAATTCGAAATAATGTTTCGGAAAGGCTAAAGCAATTACAAAAAAAAAACCCTTTATGTTAAAAATAAAGAAAGCATTTTGGAAGATAAGGCCTAAGCGAGGAAAAACATAAAATAATAGGTAAGATAACAACCATATCAAATAAGTAGTAATACTCACTAAAGAAAGCACTGAATCCGTATAAGTAGTTAGAAAGTAGGGATAGTAAAAATCAAAATAGGATTGCAAAAATAGAACACAAAAAGTTGCCTGGTGATAGAAAAACACGATTGCTTGTGATGGAAGTAAAGCGGCTTGTGACAAACAATGATAATTCAGTTTGCGTTAGTTAATCATAATTGTTTTTAAACCAATTTTATTTAATAATTATATCTTAAGCTCACAAGAGAATAAAATTGTTTTAAAATGAAATGTAACAAATTCACTTGATTATCATAAGGTCTCAAAATTTGTTGATTGAATTTATACAAGTGTGGACTAAAAAGCATTTCTCTGTACAGTGTACACACTACTAAAATGCAACAGGACACATGTTGCCACCTTTCTGATGTCATTCTCATCGTCGTCCTTATACTTATTCTCAACGTCATTGTTTTCTCTACCAGTTTTGACTGTCGTCTTTGTTGTTGTTGGTGTTGTTGCTGTTGGTGTTGTTGTTGTCTGGCAATTGCGCTTAGCGTTGACGCAAAACAATAGAAACACTTCAGCACTTTCATTTTTCACACACAAACACACAGAGACATTGCAATATAGTTTTAACAGATTTTTTATTTATTACTTTCAAGTTGTCAGAGGAGAGAAGATAGAGAGAGCGAGATAGACAAGGAAAGGGATAGAGAGCATACACAGAATTTGCAGCGTGGCACTCAACATGAAGTGCTGCGGTTTTTGTGGCATGTTTTATATTTTTAGAGATTGTTTTTAGTCGCAACATTGTCGCCTACTTTCTATATGGGTGTGTATGTGTGTGTGTGTGTGTGTGTGTGTGCTGCTTCGTGTTCAAGTTGGACAATGGAGGCGTCTGCAGTCAAAGGCGTGGCCGAGTGCAGCACGTTGATGACAGATAACTCACAGATCCACATAGAGACACTCACACTCTCACACATACACACATCTACACTCACTCCAACCTTAATTCTCTCCCTATCTCTTTATAGTCTCCATCTTTATCTCTCCATTTTCATATGCGCCCCAAAATATGCAAGATTCTTTTGCAATAGCTTCCGCTTCCGTTGTTTGACAAACAAACAAAAAATAAAATAAAATAGTCCAAAATTAAGATTCTTGTCTCAAAACAACTAAATTTCGCTTAAGAAAATGTATTGTTTAATTATTAAACTTTAATATAATACATTTATTATATTATAGGTCCATTTAATTTTGTATTACGTATTTTTTGTATTATTCTCTTGTATATGTCTTATTTTAAAATTCTATTTTTTATATTATTTTTTGTATTATTCTCTTCTATGTGTCTTATTTTAAAATAAAAAATTGAAGATAAATTTGAATAGAGAAACAGGTCTTTTTTTATCAGTGTAGCTAATGTTTGTTTATTGAAATGCCATTAACCAGCTGTTGCCTTCAGCACCGACGCACTCAGCAGCGGTGTGGTAATATTGCAGCAGGGACAGGGCGTGGCGGCCGCCCCTTCTTCCTTCTCTTGTTCCTCGTTGCAACAACGCTCGCATGTTGTCGCCGCCTGCATTGTATTATTCGCTTGAGATGAGCTAATTAAAATGCATTGTGCAAAAACAATCAACAATCAAAAAATTTGGATTTTTTAAAATAAAGTTTGTAGTTATTTTTCTTTTTACTTACATTGGCTGAAAGCTGTTGGCCAAAGTTTCTGGTGGCGCCAGAAAAGTGCCTCCTGTAATCGGCCGAGTTGCCGCAACGATTTTTGGCGCTGTTTGTAAATATTGTACATATTGTAAACGTTGTTGTTGTTGTGATTTTTGTTGTTGTTGGAGTTGAATTGGCATCGATGTTGATTGTAGCTGCTGTTGTTGTCGTTGCTGCTGTTGCTGTTGCTGCCGCACGTTGACGCCATTGAACCCTGGCAATATTTGAGGTTGTTGACTTGTCGGTCGCGCAGCCTGCGAGATTTCATAAACAAAAAAGTGCTTTTGCTGCTGTGGCTGTTGCTGTTGTTGTTGTTGCTGTTGTTGCTGTTGCTCCTGCTGCTGAGATTGCTGCCAATTTGGCACAGTTTGGCTTAACAATTGCTGCAACAATGGCTCCAGCGATTCGCTTCCCATGATTTCATGTAACGGAGCCGGCTTAATAATTTGTGTTTGGCCACGTTGAACGGTCACATGATTTGGCAACAGAGTGGCGCCACCGCCAACACCACCACCTAAAATTCCACTACCATCACCCTGTATATAGGTTGTGTAAACAGCACTGAAAGTACACACATAAGCAAAATGGCAGCTCAATAGATTGACCTCAATTTTTGGTAAGCCTATTCACGACCTACTTTGTCCTCGTCATCGTCATCGTCGCCGGCTGTTCAAACACTTGCCCCTCAATGAGACTCAAGGAGAGCAGAGTTAACACAAATGTTGGCCAATTGAAAGACATACGGACCGTATTAGAACCTTCTACGTTCAAACTAAAATATTAACTAAAATTTATTTATTAAAGTTGAACCCAACTGAGTCTAAAACGTTTTTCTCTCTCCATTTTTGGAAGAATAAATTTGTTGATGTCGATTAATTAAATGAGTTCTCTGCTTTTGCATGTAATTAACCAATTTTTTTATTGTTTACCATGTGTTTGGCATTAATTTGTATAAATAAATACCTTATAGAATTATTGTAGATAATTATAGAAATAAGTGTGTGCGTGTATTTGTGCTCATAAATATGCAAATAATAATTATTAAGTGCGAACATTCTAATTTGCATATTTTTTGTGCGACAAGAAACCTGAATAAAGTTACGTAGTTTATATTGCTTAATATTGTTTAATGAATTACAAATAAATTCAGAAATATATTTAAATTTATACTATTGTTGTTAATAATTTAATGTGCTATATTTTAAAAGATTAAGTTTACGGTTTAACTTCCAAACATTTGATAGAATACGTTACCTTATTCCGTCCTATAGATACTCTGCAAATCAATTGTCATAAAAAATGGTTTAAAATTATTATCAAAATTGTAAAGAGAAACTGCTGTTGATAGACTTTTAGAAATACATTTTTCTGTAAAAGGCTGAAATTATAATAGCTGTAACTATCAATAGTAACTTTCAAAACAGTTTTGACTTTCCATTTCAATTACTGACAAAAACTGCATACTTAAAATTTAAAATAAAAGGGATAATAAAAGCATGTCAAAATAGATATAACTATATATAAGTTATAAGACCCCATTAACACCTTATCTTTTGGCAGGGTATACGCGGAAATGCCTCAATTCAATGCCTGTCAAAATGTCAATTAAACTTTACCGATAATAATTGTACTTAAGTCGTAGCTTTGTCATTTCAGCAACTGGTTTGGCTGTCATTCTGCCAAAGGGCAATCGCTGACGGACATCTATCACACTTCATACACACACACAGGCACACACACACATACACATTGTCTGTAAATATGTGTGTGTCAAATGTTTTTCCATTAAATTACATGCGTCCAAGGGCTACTAAAAACCCTCAACCTCATCCATATTCCGGCTTAACCGCCAGAGTCATGAAATTTAGTGTTGGCGGCATAATTAGACCATCAATTGCGGAAAACTCATGACAGTCATGAATGGGCGTATATGGGTAAGTGTGTGTGTGTGTGTGTGTGTACGAGGCGTAAAACCACAGAGTTACAGTCCCCAACACATACGAATAAAGTAATATGGCCCAAAAGCATAAACTCATCAGCGTCGGAAATGTTGACAACAAGAACAAAGCTGGCCAAAAACTAAAAGCCAATGCTAAAACGGGTCTGTTGACGATGGCCGTCGCTTTTGGCCGACTGTTGCTTACAGCTATGTGTTGTAGTTGTAGGGAGAACAACAGCAACAACAACGACAACAACTACAACAACCACTCGCCATTTTGGAAAGCGAAATGCAAAGCACAAATGCTACTTTTGTCGCTCATAAATATTCACTTGAATATGTTTTTGGGCCACGTTGTTGTTGCTGGCGGCCGGCGGCTGTTGCTGTTGCTGTTCCTGTTGCTGTTGTTGGCTGACTGGCTTTCATTTTCAGTTTTTGGGCTAAAGGCGTAAAAGTGTGAAAATGTCGAGCATTTTTATGACTCTTTTTTTTCTGACCAGCGGACTGTGAAAGTTAAGCACATAAATAACATGGGAATATTTCGCTGGTTGGGAAATTAAAAGCACATTGCCCGAAACCGAAAACCGAACCGAAACACTTGGAATATGGTTATGGTAACCGCTGGGCAACAGTCGTCGTCGTATGTGAAGTGCTCTTTTTAGTTAAATTACACGCTCTAATCCACAAGTTTTTCAAGTGGGCCCAACCAAAAACCAACTGAAAGTAGAAACATAAAAGGCGACATATCGCAAAGGCGCCAAGGACCTCTCTCCTTCTTTTACCTCGCTATTAAAATCATTCTCCCCAGACAGTGGCAAAGAGCTAAGCTCGAAAACACAACAACCACATAGAGACACAAAACACTCACACACACACCCACACACACACACACACACACACACACACACAGGGGAAGAGACAGAACAGCGACAGCCTAAAAGTATACGAGGCATAATTCATGCTGATGGAATTGTATGCATATGGCAAAAGCAGAATGGAAAGAGATTGAGGATGAAAGTTGGATGAGAGTTGGAGATTCTCCTGCGTCTGCCCTTAACGGCTGAAAATCATATGCATCACGTGATTAAACGCGTCATGCATGAAAATGTAAAATATATTCCTTAAGAGTGAGAGGAAGAGTGACTGCAACACACGGAGTCAACGACTGGCGAGAGAGTAGAAAAGAAAAAAAAAAACAAAGAGAAAATATAGAAAATAAAAAAATTAGACATCGCACGTCATGTTTACTTGACTTGACTGGCAAAGCCCGAGCCAAAATAACAAAAATAAAATAAAAGAAACCAAAACGAAACGAAGCGAAGCCAAAAAAAAAGAAGAAAAAAGTAGAAAACAGCTCGTGACCGGCAAAATGGGGAGCTAACAAAACGCCTCGGTTACAAATTTTCCACAATTTTTTCTCATTTAAATGGAGAAATTGTGCGCTGCTGCCACTGACTGAGATGAATCTGGGCAGCACGTGCTGTGTTGCTGCCAGCCATGGCTTGAACTTGGCCAACTAGGGGTACGATGTCTCAACCAAGAAAATGTAAAAGTGTCAGAAGCTGAAGGCATCAAACAATGCCAGTGCAATTTGTGGCTCAAATGCAAGTAAATACTATAAGCATGCATCTACGCATAAATGAAAAAAATATGTTTGTGCACTTGCTTAATGTGCTGCTTTGAAGGTCATCAAGGACAAATGTAAACATGGCCAACAGCAGACAAAATGATGATTATTGAAGTAGCTCAGAAAATGCTATTCACTTAATTTCATTTACATTTTTAAGTATACAAAATATGTATGAATTTTGAGCGATAATTTTTGTTAATAATTTAAGATATCATTCAATAAATTTTGGTACATTTTGAATACGCTGAACTTTTTTTTTTAACAAAACATATAATATACTTTTTCGATAGACAGCACTCCTGCCTAAGTTTGTAAAACATTCATAATATTAAATTTAATGTAACTTTATTTAATATTAATATCTTAAAATATAACATTAATTTTATCACTTACATAATTTTATTGATGGTTAACATATAAATAAAAAGTTCTAAAGTAGACTTTAATAGGCCAGCATAAATTGAGTTGGAGTTAAGGTGTTTACCTAGTTTTAACTTATTCAAATTTATTGACTAGTCTTGATTCCAATGCATTTTGCGTGAGCCTAAATTTGTAAATTCTCTAGCATTTTCTTTAATTATTTTTAATCTCAGAGTGTGTCTGGCTTTTCAATTTCAACTGTCTTCAGAGCTTACACATTTCAATGCAGCTAAGCTGTGCCATTTAAAATTAAGTTAACTGCAATCTCAGTTGAACATGAATTGAAATTTAATACACATACGCCGCATTAGCCAGCAGAAACCTCATTTTGTCGCAGCGTTTCCTGCCTGACAGATGCGTATGTAGGTGTGTCTGTGTGTGTGCGTGTGTTGGAAAAGTCAAAAATAAGAAAAACTTTCGCACAGTTTGTGAGGCTGCAGTGCAAATTTATTAGTGCAACTTGTATATATCATGCAACGGGGCACACTCTGAAATTATGTCAGGCAAAGAAGCTAAAAGTTTAAGTTTAACTACTTTTCTACGAGTTTTTCGTAACGCTGCAGAACATAAGAAAAAACACACATAAACCCATAGAGAGAGGGAGAGTGAGTGAGTGAGTGTGAGAGAGAGAGAGAGAGAGAGAGAGGGAGAGATTGCATAAGAACTTTCTTCATTTGGTGTGCACACTTTGTCGCAGTTGTCGCTGCACTTAGTTTAGTTGATTATTTCCTAGTTTATTTTCTGCTCTTTTTTTCCACTTTTCTTTTTGCGCCGCAGCAGCCTACGAAATGTGACAAATTTTAGTTTCTCAGACATTTTTTTCCTAGTCTTTTCTATATGCTAAATGCTGTTGGCCACGCTCGGCGACTGACACAGTTTTAGCTACTTTTTTAGCATGCTTTTGGGCGCATCGCAGTGCAGCTAAAGCCAAATTATTGTGGACACGTGCAAGCTGAGAGTGACACAGTAAGATAGAAAAGAGAAAGGAATAAAGAGGGAGAAGGAGATATGGAGAATAGATGATGTAGCTTAAGTTAAATGTGACTGGCTTAATGTTGTCTACTTGAAGGCGCTTCATTAGCAAATGCCATTGAAATTTAGCATTGCATAGTTTTCAGCTTACTGCTTGTTGTTTAAAGTCAGTTGCTGAACTAACAAAAGTAACGAATAAATAACAAAGGAAAATAGAAAAACATAGTAAACAGGGCTGGACTTGAGAAATATCCTGTATTAGTGAAGAAGTAAAAGATTTCGATGAAAGTCAGAGACAAAACTAAGGAGAAACAAGTCTAATAGAACAGGGATACTCAGTAATTTGACAGTAGACTGTTGAATGTAAAGTAGCAAATATCTTTGTTGACAGTCAGAGGAAAACATTTGAATAAAAATACCTACAGATTAATTAAGCATAATAATGAGTAATAGCCTAGAATGATACTTAGGAGTATGTATTACAGACTCTGTAATGTAGTTAAGTTAAATAGAAAAGGATAAAAAGAATATGTATCAGGAAAAGTACAAACAAAGATTACTATGGATCAGCTTATTCATTTTTACCGAGATCTCTAATTAAAGTAAATCATACTTATCGACAGTATCTCTGATATATCCTGTTCAGTTAGCTTAAATATTTGTATCTATATTTTAGTCTTCGATTCAGACAACTCTAGCTTTTCAGTTTAGATATGTTAAGATACAAAGATATGCTGAGGAATCCCAGCTGTTCTTGAATGACTTGGTTGTGCCCACTGTTCTTGTAATAGTTACTCTCTTTTTGTAAGCAAAGAAATCAAAGCTGTTTCTCCCATTTGTTATACCCTCCTCTTCATTTTCAGACTACAGGGTATCACAACAAAGAGTCAAACTTTGCAACAGCAAATCAGCGAAAGCGCCAACAAACTATTAAAAACTTTACAACAAGAGAAAAACTTTCAGACAGACAAACATTTGGACATGGACTTGGATTCGGATTTGGACTTGGATTTAGATTTGGCTGCAGTAGCTCGTCTTTCAGCTTCTCCTCCTTCTGCATGTGCATTCATATCTGACGAATGCCAAAAAGGAAAAGTTTTTTCTTGCAATGCTGCTGTTGCTGTTGCTGATGTTGCAACTGGACGCCAGTAGAAATAGCACACAATGTTTGTGCTGATTGCACAGTGCAGCAAATAGCTTTTGATTTCACAAATCAAAAGTTTCTTGTGCGGCGCGCACGTGATTTATGCCTGCAGTCGGAAAATCCTGGCGAGGATCGACGGCGACATGCACGAGTGCTTCGAGCAATAGAATCTTGCCAACACCATGAAACACGCCAACAATGCAACCTCGACTCAAGCATCTAATTGCCAAAAACGCAACTTGCAACACGTTGAACAAAAAAAAAAATATTAAACTAAACTGCAAAGTTGTTGCGCAATTTTCTGTAATGAAAATAATATGGCATACTTTATGGGAAACGCAGGTGTTGCAAGTATCTTTCTCTATCTCTGCGTCTGTTGGCCATAAGTAACAGCAAATAATAGCCAAGCCTCCGAGCAGCTAATAAAGTGTTGCAACAACCTAAAGTTCAGCTTGCCACACGCCGCGGCGTTGCCGCTTAAGCTGCAACAATAACAGTGCAATGAGGAGCTCTAAACATTGTTATTGCCTGGATTTAGCAGGTGAATGTGAAGTTTGCCAAAAATCTAGGCTAATTAGTTGCACTTAAGCGGGGCTTATGCACCACTTAATGGCGCCCAACATGTGTGTGTGTGTATGTGTGTGCTCTGCCACATATAAGAATACAGTTTTATTTTTTGTATCTTTTTACCACAATTGGTTAGCACACTTTCGGGCGTCAGTGTGTGAGTGTGTCTTAAATATATGTAATTTTATTTGTTGTTAGCATTATCGTTGTTCTTGTTGTTGTTGTAGCTATGTAGCACATTCCACTGCAAACAAAAAATGTTTAAAGCATTTTTTTGGACACGCAGGCGAGGAGGGGCGTGGTACAAATTGTCAGCAGACCGCAAAACATGCAAACAATAAAGTAACTTTGTTTTTGTGTCCGTTGTTGTTGTTGTTTTAATACACACACCTACACACATACACACTGCTCTGGTTGACACGCCTCTGTCTCTGCCTGTCACCTCATTGAAGCGTAAATGAGACATTTGCGACGCTTGTTTAATTAAAATAAATTTTAATTTAATCAAAAAGTTGTCTCTTCACAACAACAACAATAGCAACAACAACCATAACCACTAACACCGGCTGGAATTTAACATTAAAATTGTTGGCATAGTTTTCGGTTTTAGCTCCACTGTGAGTCGAGTCCTTCCCCTATCAGCTGTCAGATCCTTTTCAATAAGCATGTATTTTGTGGCATGCGTGTTCCTTGCCTAATTGTTTAATAGCTGTTCTTTGCTTCACTTAGCTTTTATACAGGTGTCAATGTGGGCGTGGCAATTAATCCAACTTGTGCGGCGGGCATTTGATTAATTGACATTTCAAAGTATTTTTAGAATACAACTACGACTGTTGACATAATGATATCATTAATTGAAAATGTTAAGGTAATGTTTTAGGAACTAGAATCATAGATTATTGTTTCAGATAAATGTTTATTAATTTAAAGTAGTTTGATTCAATGAGACTTTTATTTAATTATGTTACTTCTACTATTAGATGTGTTTTATAAAACGCTTTATCTGTCCGATCAGGCAAATTGGTATCCTGAATAAAAGAGCTTAGATTGATTTATGATATTTCACATATGTGAGAGACATGTCTAAGAACTAGAAATTTATATTGAGTTAAGTCGGCTATGTCGTTCCTTAAGCCATAGCTGAAAAAAATCGATTGGTTTCTTATAGTTAAAATTACATTTACTAAACTTCAATACTTTTTATTAACATTAAATTTTTAGTTCATCAAAGTCAAGTCTGCAACAAAGTTTAGCTAAGTGTTAAGAGAAGTTGGCAGCATAATTTTATCTTAAGTACTTAATCTATTAATGAAAAGCACTTCAACTGGAACAACCATTAAATACTAAACTCTAGCTAGATTCAATTTTCTGTTACATATAACATACGAGTATCACATGCTATTTTAGTAGTTGATATCCTTTATTTGTCTACAGCTCAAATGCAATTAACACACAATGCTCGCATGTGATGGTGTATGTGTGTGTTTGTGCTCAGTGTGAATGAAGCAATTCAATTAAATTGCTTGCTTAAAAGAAAAGTTTGTAATTTAATTTGGCCTCGTTTCGACACACGACGAGCAGTTAGTTTGGGTTTTGTTGTTTCATTGTTTGAATTTATTTGCGACAACGAACGAACTGAGCGCGGGCTTTTATTAGATTTCGAAAGCGAGAATCCAGCTAAAAATGAAACAATCGGTTACGTGGGCACTGTGACGTATGAGTAATATATTTATATACATCTCTATCTATCTATATATATATATATGTATAAATACATGTGAAAAGCCAAGCAACAGGGCTCAGGCCAATTGGCAAACATAAATGCAATTTAAATCCTGTGCCCAACAAATGTTATTACAATTAAAAGAGAAGCAACAGTAGCAACAGAGGAGGCAGCAACGCCAGTTGCAACTGCAACAACATCGACATCGACATCTCTGTACAAAAAAAATGGGGCGCATCGAGCCCATGAAAAATACATATTTGAGTTTAACCGAAAAATAAACAAGGCCAACAACTTGGCCCGCCATGTGGCAACACAATTCTTTTTTTATGTAGCATGCCAACGCGCTGAGCCGAAAAGTATGCAACAATAAATTTCACCACGATGCGCGCTTTTGCCATTTATTTGTTTTTGCCGCCAAGGAAACGAACGAAAAAAACATTGAAAGACAAGCAAATAAATTGTTGCAAAACTAAAAACACTTTGCCTGCCAATTTTCTATCAATTTCCACGAGGCAAGAGCTGCCAGGGATGGAGAAGACGCAAGGAGACAGAGAATTGTTACGCATTGAAAATGTTTGCAATTGTGCTTTTGTGTGGCTTAAATGGCTGCCAATTTGATGGGACAAATGTGTGGTGCAGTGGTGCTGTTGTGTCACTTAGCGCCAACCACAATCTCATATGGATTTGGCTTAACGACAGCCTGCGTTTATTTACCAAAATTGCAAAAACAAGGCTGATTTTATAGAGAGAATCTTAACAGAACGTTAGTTATCAGCAACAAAGAAACTTTATTATATAAATTTAAATGAATTTTATTGAGATTAAGATCTATAGTTACAACTGATTTAGATCTCATTTAACGATTAAAACCTCTTTTATTACCAGTAGTATAATAGACTGATGACGAAATCTTAGTTAACAGCCTTTTGCAAATTTCCTACTAAAGTCCCGATTTGATAATTATTAATTCAGGTTTAAATTACTTTTAGTCTATTATAATGATTTCACTCTGCTTTTACTTAGATTAATTTAAAGTTTGATGAAAATATATATTCCGCTTGGAAATCAGTAAAGTTTTAAGCTTCAAATTCTGAAGTTTTTTTAAAATATAATCAACAATCATTTTACATTGCCAAAGCCTAGTTAAATGAATAAACATATCACTAACAGACTGATAGTTTTCAGGATGGTACAACTGTACAACTGTACTACACCTAAATCTAAATTGAATCTGGTTTGCACTTTTAGTGGGCATCGCAGCAATATACATACATATACGTATACACAAAAGCAGGCAGATAGAAAGTACCACTTGTCTCTGAGTTGTCATTACATTGAGTTGCACCACCTGCATTTTATTGCTGTCATCTGCAACACTGCACTTTCGAATACCGAATCCAGAATCCTGAATTTGTGCAGTGACAATCCAAGTTGAGTGCATTTTTAGATGCATTTTTGAATTTTGCATTTTCCATTTTACAATTGCCGCTTCAGTTTCTTACTGCATACAATATATGCCCTTTGAATAAGGCAATGAAGTCTTTCTCCTTTAAATATATGAAAAGTGCTAATGAATAAGAAGTGATAAATATGCATTATCACTTCTTCTTCATTGATTATTTTTATAAAGTCTTAAAAAAGCAAAAGTGAAACCGAAAATTTGGGGTATTACTGGCCTTATATTTTAGAAGAGTTTAAGAAAATACGAACTGAACTACATCTTATTTTCTTATCCGCTTCAATATCAACTTTCACTTTTACAGGATATCTTCTCGTCTGCTCTAAGTTCTCAAATGCATTTCGTGCAATATTTTGTGCATGCTGATAAATTTCATTTTTGATTTGCCTGACAGCAGGTCTGTAGGCAGTCGGGTGTGGCAAGTTCTGTTTGTTGGCATTGTTTGTTGTTGCCAGGAAGCCATAAGAATGCGCTAGGCAGCAGCTGAAACCGTAGCAGCCACTGCTTCTGTTGCCCCTCTTGTTGCTTCTACTTTCCCCTCCTTTTGGTGTTGAATAATAACAAAAATATGATAAGGTCTTAACGCATGAATAAAATCGTATCGAGACGTTTCAGGCTGATGACACTATCAATTGCTAATAGAGAGTATAAGCTTGAGCAGGCAAAGATGATAACTATAGTTAAACAATTGCCTTAAGTACAGTCCGACCCCACACATAACGAACTAGCACTGCCCGTTGAACGGGAGTTTACTGTTGACAGTCAAGAGCCACATGGGATTACTGACAAAATAATAAATGAAAACCGCAAAATGAACTGAGAATTTCAATTTGTATCAAATTTCAGTAGAAAATGCCGGATAATAATTATTGTTTACGACTTTAAAATACGCTGTAGTTACATAACGCCAGAGTACCAAAAAAATGAAAAGTTTTCAAAATAAATCTGTAGTTTATAAGGAGAAAAGAGACTCCTAGTTGCTGGTTGACAGCATTCTTCTATAATTCATGAATTCTAGAAATTAAGAAACTGCAGAGTATTATTTTTATGTGGCGCCCAGTCGGTTATGACAATCCCAATCAATTCTACAGGGTGTTTAAATAACCAGCTGCAAGCGAGTCAAGTACAATGCACTTTTAAGACACAGGAAGTCAGCGAAAAGGGGGATTTAAAGTGCATCTCAATGCGACAGAAGTAAATTGGAAATAATTAAATGCAAAAATAGAAATGAAAAGAGAATGCAAAACCCACAAAGTCAATCGAAGCGGGCTCGGCCTTATGAACTACTTTCAATGAGCAAAGAGCATAGATTGGCTTCTGAGGGCAACAGCGAAGAGTCTACAGAATCAGTTGCTTGTAGAACGTGAAGCTGTTGGGTTATCTCACTGTCAACTGTCTACCTAAAGTCTATCTATCTATCTGTTAAAATGGAAAGCTTTTACTGGCGCAATAAAGTGGCCGTTATCACGGGTGCTTCGGTGGGAATCGGAGCAAGCACCGCAATTACCTTAGCCAATGCCGGCATGGTTGTTGTAGGACTGGCCAGAAGAATGGAACTTGTGGAGGTGAGCACTCTCATCTGTAATATGTTGGGAATATTATAATTGTATCATATTACTAGGCCCTCAATGCCCAAGTCACTGGCGAGGGTAAAATCTTTGGTCGTCAATGCGATCTGACCAATGATGAGCAGCTGGTCAGCAGTTTCAAGTGGATTCACGAACGTTTCCACTGCATCCATGTGCTCATCTGCAATGCTGGCACACTGAAGGCCAACTTTTTAAGCGGTAAATGTGCCCGAGTAAAAAGTATTGACTGTTAAAGCGTTGTTTTCCCAAACTCATTAGAATCGCCCACCAAGGACATTAAGGAACTCTTCGATTTAAATGTGATCGCTACGGCAAGTTGCTTACGAGAGGCGCTAAAACATATGGCTAAAATCAAGGTGCCTTGTCATATTGTGATCATTAACAGGTATGTTATGGATAAGCAAACAGAATTACTCAAAATCACGACTCCATTATGGAACCTGTTGATGATGATTGGCATGCAATGTTATCGCTTTCTACAAACTTATAAATTTTGTTTGGTCCCGTCTTGTTCCTATTTCACTCTTATTGAATTGTGTCTAAACTTTGCCACATTTTAAACGAAATTTGTACTAGCAGCAATCTTGACTTATACTATCAGTGATATTTCAACAACAGACTCAGTTTTTATTTAATCTCTCCTTGGCTAAGACTCTTCCAACTATTCTTTTCGCAAATATTCCCCAACATGTAAAACAAATTCAGAACTTTATGATAATGCTCATGAGCTAAACCCTATTCTGATTTCCTTTTCGCACGAATTAAACGAAATCGAATAGACATGTACTTATATTTCCAATATACAATAACTAGCTGAACATTGGCACTTATCCTTCAACAGTCCTGTTCCCACAACCCTTTTCGCATAAATTTCACAAAATTGCATTAAATGTTGATTTAACAACAATTGAATTGCCTACTGCAAGCAGCATGTTGGCTAAGTGCAATAATTGAACAGGACAAATGCTGAGAGTACCGATAACTGGCTAAAACCAATAAACTAGAACTACGAATGAGCACAAATTTGCCTTCAAATTGGCTGACTGCATCACAACAACACAATTAGCACAATTATCGCCCTGCAGAGACAGACAGAGTTTGTTATCATTTTGTAAATGATGTTTGTCCAGCTAAAATAGCCAAATTTAGGCTAAGCACCAACACAATGCACTTACACGCACCACACACACATACACACACTTCCAAATATATATACATATGTGCAATGTATGTATTTGTTTGTTTTATATACTTAGCTCTTGGTCCAAAGTTGTCTTGAGTGCTAAAACATTTGCTCAAATTATATGTGCTATGGCTTAATGAAAGTGCAAATACAGTTTTGTAGTGCTGCAATTGGTGGTGCTTTCGTTTGGCCAGTGTTGAGAAATGCCATGCATTTTTCATGAGCATTGTTGGAACAATGCTTGAGATGAGAAGCGTTATTTAAATTAAATTAAAAGCCTGATGACAAACAAACAGCACAATACAAAAACATTTATTGATATTTAAATGCTGAAATTCATTTATTGTTATCGTTGTTGCTGCCTCTTGTTGTTGTTGCCCGTTGTTGTTGTTGTTGCTGCTTTGTGGTTGTTCTGTGCATTAAAAGCTTTGCATTTGCATCGAAATGGCCAAAGTGTTTGCGCAAACAGCAGCAAACCAACATCCGCAACACCAGCAACACCAGCAACAGCAACATCAACAACAACTCAATTATTCAACATAATTAAGTATTTTGCATTAAGCGGCATGCATACAAATGCATTTTATATGAGTATTGCAGTATCGGTGTGTGTATTCTGATTTTTATTTCATGAATTTCAATGCGCAACGCATTTAAAATCAAAATGTTGCGCATTAAGCCGCATCGTTTGATTCGCGTTTTGGCTTTAATTTAAAATTGCATTGATTTCATTTTAATGCAATTTACTTGAATGCATGCCCAAACACAAACACACACACGCACACACATTGACCAATTAGTGTTGCACGCGATTAAATATAAATTTAAATAAAAACACCGCGCATACGCAATATGTGCCGGCTCTGGGACTAAATATTTATATTTGGCCCGGCAATGGCAAGCTTATCGTAGAGTTGAAATATATAACAACGGAAATTATACTTAATGAAAATATTGCAAATATTGTAAAAACGAAAATTAAGTTTCATGAGAATTGGGGCTTTAAATAAACCAAATAGTCGGTAAAGATAGGAAACTTGTGAAGAAGAGATCAGGGGTTGTGAAGGAGTACACAAATTAGAGAAGGTGTTTATTTAAGAATTGAATTTAAAAGGTCAGTCGGTTAAGTCAACTTTATACATATGAACTCATGGATATGAAAGTGATATATATTCTCTTATACTAAATGTATTAAAATCATTGATTTGGGATACTCATAGTATTAAAGTGTAATACGGTTGAGCGACCTTCGTAGGGTACTTAGTTGTAGATCACTCCCAGAAGGCACCATTAACGAAAAGTACAAAATGTAGATAAAGTATTAATACTCTACAGTTTGGACATTAATGCGTTTTGGCTGTCCGTTCGCTTTGTTTGGATATGAATTTAAAATGTTATCCACGGGCATGCAGCATAATTTGCAGTTTAATGAGCAAAAGAAGCGAGCAAACTGAATGCCAACTGTAATCAAATACAATTGAACAAATGCGTATATGCCATGCAACAAAAGGAAGACGAGATTTTTCACGTTAATTAATGAGAAAATTGATGTGATGCGTTTGCCAAGGGAAAAACTGGATGGGGAAAATGGCACAAAGGCGGAGCAGATGCGCTGATGTGTTGCTAATGAGCTGTCAGTGGGTGGAAGATTAAGGGGAGTTGTTAAAGGAGGAGAAAAGTATTAAGGCGTCGTTTTGGGCATGTCCGTCAATATGCATTTCGCTTAATGTCAATGCAATAATATTAAGACTTAATTAATTAAAACTGCTAGAGGATGCTGGCATGCTAAAGGAAACTGGGGACCTGAGATGTCTGGAACAGTGCAACCGCTGTTTGCACTTAATGCCCCAGCCACGTGGCCCCAGTCACTGTTAAATTAAAAGAAGTTTACGCAATGTTTGCATAAAATGCACAACGACATGCTGGTCCAAGAGGACTCGCCTCGCCTCGACTCGACTCGAACCGTCAGCACCTGCGGAGGCCTATCGACATTTTTTTCACACGCAAAATGCAACGGCAGCTGTTGGCCATCATTTCTTTTGTTGTTGTTGTTTCAAGTGATTACATTGCGTAGCAACGTTGACTTTATTTATTTCCGCCCCCCATCTCAAACATCTGCTTAATCTCCCCCTCTCACTCTCCGGCTGTCTCGTTCATTTGGCGACAGTGTACTCGGACATCGCATACCGGAAGTGCCGGTACCCTTATTCAGCGTTTATCCGGCCACGAAGCATGCAATTACAGCACTTTGCCAGACGGTTCGCCAGGAAATACATTTTCTCAAATTAAATATTAAATTAACGGTAAGTTAAATGCAGTGCATACATTGCACCCACACATTAAGGTTGGGGGCGTGGCAAACACCACATATGCCATACATACATATGTACAACATACAAACAACCATGACGCGTCTTCTTTCGCCCGCACAGAGCATCTGTCCCGGCTTGGTGGACACCGATTTTCTGAATGTTTACTCACAGGCTGTGGACGAATTGCCCAAACTCCAGCCCATGGATGTGGCCAAGGCAGTGCTCTATGCGCTCGACACTCCTGATGGTGTACAGGTCGAGGACATTATTCTGCAGAAGATGCGAAAGGTTGATTAAAGTCTATGAGTCAACATTGAATGCACCTTTTATATAAAAGCTACCTATGTTTTTCGCAATATTTTATCAATAATATCATCTTTTATTTAACAACTTGTATTCAAAATAAACCGCACCAGTTACAAATATACAAAACATTTTTAAAAACGGGCATCTTCATAGCTGTTTAAAAAATTCGAGCTTTTTTCAGTGCTTTATTTGTTTTTGGGGCTCGAAGCTAGAAAATTGAGAAGAAGAATATCTGAATATTTCTCACCTTTTTAGACCCAGTACTTTAAAAAAGTACAAATGGGTCTATTACGTTTGTGCAAAAAAAAAGTGCGTAACAGGCAGAAGGAGGCGTGGCAGACCCCATAAAGTATATATATTCTTGATCAGCATCAACAGCCGAGTCGATATAGCCATGTCCGTCTGTCTGTCTGTCCGTCTGTCCGTCTGTCCGATTTTTGAGTTCCTAGATCTCAGAGACTATAAGAGCTACAGACACCAAATTTGGCATGAAGGTTTATCTATATCTTGCATTGATCAAGTTTGTTTCAGATATTTGCCACGCCCCCCTCCGCCCCTAGAAATTGAAAAACAAAATTTTAAAGACGAATTACAAGAGAACCTTTAAGACTAGCGCCTTGATTTTTGGTATATATAATACTCGCTATAGTCCAAACCTGTCCTAAAAATTTCATTCCAATCGGTTGGTAAACGCGGAAGTTATTTAACTAACAATGTTACAGGCAAAAGGAAGAAGAAGAGACGCTAGCGGCCTCTATGTTTATCAAGTGGCGCCATCTATTGATGGTACGCAACATTGAAGAACTATCTTTAGTGAACGCTTTGCACTCAAAAAGTACTGGGTCTCCTACTGTCGAGCTTGCTCCACTGTAGCTTACTGCATTTTTTTTTCTAATTTTAATAATTTTTACGAGAATTTTGTCTCTGAGGGGAACCATACATTATGGTTTATTTATTTATTTGATTTACATATAATATGTAATTTAACTCGCATGCATCTTGTATCTTACATATCTTTATATATAAATATATATACATATATGCGAATTAAGTTAAATAAAATGGAAAATTTTCAAGTCAAATAAGAATTTTGTGCCCTGTTCATGAAAATTCAATGCATGTTATGTAATTTTTGCAAAAAGAAAATAAGAGTCAATTAAATATACATACATATATATCTATATGGAAAGTTCGCATTAATATAATGCAAATGATTTATTAATATAGCCAAGAGCATGGCACTTAACAAGCATTAATGTAGTTACCATAATCTGATGTAACTAGCTGACTAATTAAAATCCAAAAAGGTACATGAAACATAACTAATCCTTCATGTGCATGCAATAAAAACAACAAAAATAACAATCTTGTATTGTCATTTTATTGAGCACAGTTAATTTGAATCGGTTTGAAAAAGTCACTGGGATGGTCCAACTAGTCGGAGAGAACAATTAATAAATTTCACTAAATATTCAAAATCAATGGACTAAAAGAACTTACCCTTCACTTGACTGTGTACAACCCTTTTGTGACGTCCTTGGCACGAATGCAAAGTAAATCCCATTACTTTAGCCATGTCTCAGTTAGGTACTACGAAACTTCCTCGTGTGCTTGTATGACAACTTCAGAATCCACTGAAAGGCAAGGTTTGAGTTGGTGCTTTTTAAGCTGCATCAATCTGCTAAAGGTTTTCTGGCAAATATCGCACCGGTGTCGCCGCTCGCCTGTATGGATAAGTTCATGGCTGCGCAGTACACCCAACTGGCTGAATCTGCGAGAGCAGATGCTACATCCATATGGACGTTCATTTGTGTGGGTACGCTTGTGGAGCTCTAGTAGATAGACACGAGAGAAGCTACGCTGGCAGACGGTACATGTGTGTGGGCGATCAGAAGAGTGTAAGGCAAGTATGTGACGACGCAGATTACTCGACTCTACGAAACCCTTGCCACAGAATTTACATTCATATTCCATCAGCTTGAGGTGTCTCTTCTGATGTGTTACAAGACCACCGTTTGTTTTGAAAGTCTTTGGGCAAGCGTCGCAGGCAAAAGGACGCTCACCAGTGTGCAGACGTAGATGCATGGCCAGGCTAGCTGCAGATTGGAGTAACTTTCCACAGTATACACAACGGTGTCGTGCTTGCACACCACGGACATCCATCAACGGCACATCTAATTCTGAGCAATTGTGCGTCAGCAAGTTTATGTTCTGTGTAAAAATATGACCACATCTTTGGCAATCGTAGGTCTCTGCAGTGGCGTGTGCTTTGGTAATGTGTCGCTGCAGTGTGGCTGCCTGCTGAAAGACGGCTCCGCAATCATCGCAGTTGTAATTGGCAACTGATTGCGTTCTCCCCAGCATTTTATTTACAATGACCACCGGTTTTTCATCTGGCATTTCCGTCTCGCATTCTTCGTAAGATTCAACATGTTCACTTGGATCGTATTTAATTATGTCTTCTGTATCTACAATGGTGCTTTCAGTTTCATCCAATACTAGATCCTCGCCGTCCAATTTATTTACAGACGTTGTAGCTTCAACATTCAAAAAAGTTAGATTTCTTTGCCGAAGCTCTTGCTCCGTTGCCGCACATTTTGCGCGAAATTTCGATGCGATAAGCAACTCCTTTGTACACTCTTGGCATAAGTACTTTGGATATTTATCCAACTTGTCGACCTGTAATACATATTAATAAATATATCTTGTATTATTACAAACAAGATAAATATTTCTATAGCTCACTTTTATGTTGCCGCAGTGTTCAAGCAGCGAACACAAATCTGTTTGCTGTTCCTCCACATACTCGTAAACGTCAACCATCAGCTCGTCCTGCCCCAGGCAAACGCGACAAAGTAAATCACTTAGCTCCTGAGACATATGATATTAGTAATTGTTGTTATTAATTATTTACAAAACAAATATCCATCGTTTTACAATGTGGAAATGTGTTTACAACGCGCTATGGCTTATTTAGCACGTACTGAAAAACAGCTGTGTGTCGATTTGTTATCAATAATACAATCGATACATCGATACAACTCGCTTGGTCACATATCGATACATATAGTGCTTAATTCTGTCTGTTATCTTATTTGAACACTAAGGTAATTATTACGATCTTTACATACGTATTTATATTTGCTCCCGCATAAATATGTGGTATCTGATACAGTAATATATACATATTTATAAAAAAGTGTATTTTGGTATTTTTCTTTTACTATATTAATTCAAATTTATTTTATATTCTATTATTTACAAACAAATGAAGAAATTTTCTGTTATACATAACACATATTTCAACTTTAATTTTATAAAAGTTTTCTATTTCACTTATCATTATTCCAAATCTTCAAAGTATCCCAATTGTAGATAGCGTTTCAAACTATATCTAACTTCCGAGATATAATTTTCTTTATAATAAAATGTTGACCTCAGATTTTTGTTTTCAATCATTTCTGAAAGTTCAAATTCGCCATTCTTAAGTGCAAGCAACAGGGGCATAAATGTGGTAAGCAAGAAGAATTCTGTAGAATAAAAAACATTTAATACGTTATAGAATAAATTAGTATTTCTTATGCTTACCCAAATATTTATGGCGAAAAATCTGCTCTCTAAATTTAACTAATGAGGGAATATCTCCATCATATTTGATTTTCTTCAATGTGTCGATAAAAGTAGAAAAGTAAAAATAGATTATCTCATCCCTTTGATTTTGTCGTTGCTCCTCTGATAAGAAGAGATAGATGGAATAAATGATATCATTAGGCATGGGTCCCAAATTGCTCATCTGGAAGTCCAGCAGCATACAGTCCTCCAATACTCCGCTGCTTTTGTTGTGCTTAAACATCATGTTCCTGATGTGAAAGTCCCCATGGCAAAGCACGTAGTATGCATCCTCCTGAGGATTAAACCGATGCTCCCTAAATGTGTTTATGCAGTGCTTCATATAGGTGGGACGCATTTTTTCAAAGTAAGGCTTATAGACTTTCAGGTCTGGTACAGAGTCCAACATCGTTAAAAAATAATCCATGCCCGCTGAAAACATAGGATCTTCATTGGTTCCGGGTAATTCCATCAAACTGTGCTTGAACTTCTCAAACAACAGGGGCTCTTCTTTGTTCAATTTATAGCTTACGGCATGCCATTTGGCTAGTTTGGTGTAGGCACACTGAACCTCCTCAATAGTCGGCTTTCCACTACGAACCACAATATAACCTTGAGGCAGCAGGTCTTCAAAGATCATCACCTTCCGTGGCTTTAAACTGTGATAGATGCATGGCACATACAATGATGTCTGAATGCCAGTCTGTCGTAATATTTCCTCGAACCTAGGCAGAATTTCCGCGTACATATCAATCTCAGTCTCGAAGACATGAGATTCACCGAGCAACTCCTTCTTATGTCCCTCTTTCTCGGGCATTGTCTTGATGATTAGCGACTTTTTTGACTTGCCCTTTTTGCCCTTATACTCTACAGCAGCCCTGAACATTATACTGGCATAGTGATCTCCTTTGCCACTGGCAGGTGTGATCTTTAAAGTGATCACTTCCACATCCTCATCTTTTTCATGGGATCTTAAAACTTCTCTAAAGTATTGGGCATCCAACCAGCCGGGTGCTTCCAACTCATCCAGATTAAAGGATTCACTATTTGGAGGCATAATTATTCAACCCAACACGTTTCAACTTGAAGAGACAACTTAATGGAAAATCTGAAAGAAGTTCCTTTATATACTACCATGGCGTAGCTTTATCACCCATCTAGATAATCTTTATTTGATAGCCCCGGATTTCTGCTTAATCATTGTAAACAGTTCAGATTGTCATGATTACAATTGCATTTATCAGTTTAAATTTATATTATCTTCTAAATATATCCCTTATATTTTATCTTGTATGTAAATAACAAACAATAATTAACTACACGAATTAAATTATTAAAAATTAAATTATAAATAAACAATTAAGTAATTGAATACAAATATTTCAAAATTTATTGTATCAAGTGATATCAAGGCTTGGCTCTACCTTGCCTGTTAAATACACTGGAAGAAAGGAAGCTAATAGTTCCTATTGTATTAGCATCCTATCCTATTGAGTACCGGGTCTCAAAATTACTTCTTATTTTGCCATGAACGAACCTTCTACAGACGCTAAGTACTTACCCAATGAATATCTTTATATCTACGTAAATGATTGTACGTATCTTGTTCTCTCTGATCCCACGCAGAGAGATTATAAAAGATTTTTAAAATGCAAACTCATGACATATCTTGTTAGACTTTGTTAAGTTAAAAATGTATCTTAAACAAGAAAATGTATAAATACAAGATTTTAATAATCGGAACCACTCCAAAATTGCAGAACCAACACCAAAACTTAATAACATTAAATTATGTGTATATATATAATATTTTTAATATTTAAGTAATTTAAAATAATTCAACTCATAATGAAAAGCAAAGCAAACGCTTGTCAAAATAAATTAATGTTTATTGAATTGATATACATATATTTGGTTTTAATAAAAAAAGTAAAAAGTAAAAGTAAAAATGTAAACATGTAATGTTAAAAATTGATCGGTTGCCTATTAAAGTAACGTAATTGGCAACGTTATTTATCTAGTGCTATAAACTAAAACCACCATGTATAAATTGGGGCCTGTATTGACATCGCGAACTCTAGAATTTATGACATATGTAGTTTGAATAAACATAGTTATACTGTTTCTTTCACTAACAGTGGCTCTCAGAGAAACAATACAAGTTTAGCAAAAGCTTTAGCATTTTGTTTACATTTCAGTTTTTTTAATGTCATGCTGAGAACTTCAAAAAAGTTGGCCAAGATAACAGCGACTCTTTCAGCAATGAGATCCGCAAACTTATCGCATAACAGCTAAAAACGTGTAGACTTAAGTATGTTCCAACATTGATAAGTATAAGAAATGTTATAATTAACAAGTAAGGCACAACCAAAGAGTACCCTTTGTGTTTTGTTTTTATAAAAATTGAATAAAGTTCTCGAGAATGAACAGATGTGATTTGAAAAAGCTTTGATATAAAATAGACATACAAAATTTAATACATTGTTTTGAGAGACATATGTATGTCATCAAAATAAGATGGAAGTCGTTTAGTATAATACCCATTTAAAACGTGGGAACATTTTTAAAGTGTTCTTTTTTATCTTCAGCAAAAATTTGAGATTGTGTAAAGTTTATAATAAAGCAGTTTTATTGCCCGGTTTGGATACATACATTTTGGATAACTAAAAGATATATCTCCATAATTTTTATTATTTATTAAACAATCATTCCCATATGTGTGATTATACAATTAAACATATATTTAGCGTCTATCACTTTTTATAGAATTCTTAGGATAACTCATTATTTCAACGACATACAAAAATCAAACAAATTATATAAACGTTGCCACGATTTATTTTTAAAACCTATGTTTTACTGCTCGAAATATCCTAGATGTAGCATACGAGGTAGCAGATGTTCCAATTCGTCTTGATACTCCTTATCGAAATATAACCGACGCCGTGTCTGAGCGTCATCAATGAATTCCGCCGGATCCTGTCCTCTGCGCATGTGGTTGAAAGTAGCCATAAAAGTGCTCAGTAGAAAGATTTCTATGAACCCAGAAGTAAATTAATATTAAAAAACATGTGATTTTTTAACCTACTCACCAACATATTTATTATCAAATAATTGCTTTCGATATTCAACCAAGCTGGGAATTTTTCCTTGGTATCCAATCTTCGATAATGTCCTTGAAAAGGTTGTAAAATAATGGTAGACAATTTCATCATATTTATCTCGACGTTCCTCGGGACCAAGCAACATGTATATCGCATAATGTAAATCATTCGTCATGGACCCCACATATGACACCTGGAAGTCGAGTAGCATGCATTCGTTGCCTTTAAACATCATATTCTTCATATGAAAATCCCCATGGCATAGAACATAGAAAGCATCGTCTTTTCGATTTTCCCGATATTCACGTATTATATCTACCCAACGTTTAATAATAATGTCTTTCATGGGTTCAAAATACTTTCTGTACGCCTTCAAGCTATCCACACTCTCCAGCGAGTCCAAGAAATTTGGAAAACCGGATGTCAGAAAATCTTGCTCCAAAAAATGTGGGATTGTCGTTAAATCATATTGCAACTTATCAAACAATCCGGATTTTTCCTTCAACAGCTTAAAACTGACCGCATGCCACTTTGCCAATTTTTCCAATGCAGATTTGATTTCCTCTAAGCTCGCTGATCTCTTGCGAATCACATCATAGTTTTGAGCAACCAGATCCTCAAATACCATTAACTGACGTGGTTCTATGGTGTGATATATGCACTTCGGACAAAGAGTTGTCTCATCGCCTGCTTCGCGGAGTATCGCTTCAAATTTGGGTAATACTTCCGTGTACATAGCAATTTCCGTTGGAAAAAGCTTCGCCTCACCCAATAACTCCTTTTTCTGACCCTCCTCTTCGGGCATTGTTTTAATTATCAACGACTTAAAGAACTTTTTGTTCTGGGTTGAATACTCAAGATTTGCTCGAAACATTATACTTGCATAATGATCTCCTTTGGCAGTAGCTGGCGATAACTTAACATTAATGACTTTCACATTTGGATCATTACCATGCTGAGATAGAACCTCTTCAAAAAATTGCTCGTTCATCCAATCTGGAGCATTCAACTCATCCGCATTGAAGTTATCAGTGTTTGGCGACATCTTGCGTTATGCTTTGTTTTACCTCTGCCGATTTTTAAATAATAACTGATTGCAATTCGTATGAGACTCTGTATTTATTTTAGTTTTCAGATCTTATCTAGAGCTTTTTAAACATGTTTTCGGTATCGAAAGCTTTTGTGTTGATCTTCGAAAATAGATAGCTTGTGATGTTCATACCCTTGCCGTAGATATTTCTGAACAGTAATGAAGGTTGAAACGCTCAAATAAATATTGAACCAATAATATTTATATAATAAAAAATATTAAAGGATAAATATATGTACATAATACTACTTATAATAATTTGTAAAATTAAATTAGGAATATTAAAAAACAAATAAAATTAAATTGGGAAGAAAAGTGAGCTTTACAAGATTTTCCATAAATTGGAAACAAAAGTCATTACATGTGTGTTTTTAGTTAAGTAACAATCATGCAGAAACATTTATCAGTAATCAAACACTTCAGTTTTGTTATTACCTTGATAACAGCTGTATTCGCCAATTTGATCAGTTATCTATTAAATATTGTGACCTTCTATTATTAATCTATAGAAACTGTGTCATTTTGTTAATTATTAGAATATGAATTTAAAAAGGATTTCCTTTAAGCTGATCATGCTTACTTTAATAATAAATAGGTGTAAATATTTTGATAAATGCAGTTAAATTATTTTAATTTAGTTGCTCGAAATATCCCAGATGCAGCATACGAGGCAGCAAATATTCCAATTCCTCGTGGAATTCTTTATCGTCAAACATTTGGGAGCGTTTCACATGATCCATCATCAATTCCCCGGGATCCTGTCCCTTGCGCATGCAATTAAAACCAGCCAAACACATTGTAAGTAGGAACATTTCTATCAAATAGGAAAAAATAAAATGAGAACTCGATTCATCTTCTACTCTTAGTTTCTACTTACCATGGTATCTCCTATCAAATAACTGCTTGCGATACTCTACCAAATTGGGGATTTGTCCTTTGTAGCCAATAGATGTTAAGGTATTTGCAAAGATTGTAAAATAATAATATATGAGTTCATCATATTTCTCTCGTCGTTCCTCGGGACCAAGGAACATATACATCGCATACAATATATCATCTGTCATAGATCCCACATAGGATATTTGGAAGTCCAAGAGCATACATTCAGCGCCCTTAAACATCATATTCTTTAAATGGAAATCCCCATGGCATAGAACATAATAAGCGTCATCTTGTCGACTTTCTCGGTACTCTCGTAATATACCAACCCAACGACTAACCAGAATATCTTTTAACGGTTCAAAGTATTTGCAGTATTCCTTTAGCTTTTCATTCTTTCGAATGGATTCGATAAAGTCTGGTAAGTTAGTTTTCATGAAATCCTGTTGCATATAGTTTGGGATTGTCGATAAATCATACTTTAAGTTGTCAAACAGTCCCGGTTCTTGCTTTAGCAGCTTGTAACTAACTGCGTGCCATTTGGCAAGTTTTCTCAGCGCTGCTTTGATTTCCTCTATGGTGGGTTGTCTCTTGCGTACCACGATATAATCTTGAGCAACCAAATCTTCAAAGACCATCACCAGTCGCGGTTCTAAGGAGTGATATATGCACTTTGCACAAAGAGTTGTCTCGTCGCCTGCCTCGCGCAATATCGCTTCGAATTTGGGAAGAACTTCCGTGTACATGGCAATCTCCGTTGTGAAGAAGTGCCCTTTACCCAACAGTTCTTTTTTATGACCTTCCTGCTCAGGCATAGTTTTGATGATTAATGACGTGAAAAACTTTCCCTTCTGGCTTTGATAGTCAATTTCTGCTCGGAACATTACACTCGCATAATGATCTCCCTTCTCAGTAGCTGGAGATATTTTAAAGTCAATCACATTCACATTTATATCATTGCTATGCTTAGTTAGAACCACTTTAAAAAATGCTCTATTTAACCATTTGGGAGCTTCCAATTCATCTGCATTGTATTTCTCAATATCTTCTGACATTTTTAATAATGCTTTGCTTTACGTGCTTGTAAACAAACTGAAAACTGGTTTTTTGGCTTTCAGTATTTATACACTTTTTTATTTAGTGAGCTTTTTTAAGCTTTTAAGTGGGAAATGCTTAGAGAGCTTTTTTGGAACTAACAAAAGTCTAACGAATAATGCATAAAGTATTTCTGTATTAATTACATTTTTCACTAAGGTTTGGCTGATGTAGAAGTGATTTGCTGAATTGTGAACTGTCGAACGATATATTATTCATGATGGGTTTACCTCAATATATTTTAAAGTTCTTTGAAGTATCCACAATGTAACATTCGGTCTAATAAATATTCCACTTCCTCTTGATAGTTACAATCGCTGTACATATTTGTGCGTCGCCGAAATGGATCAAGAGCGTTTTTTCGGAAAGCAATCTGTATAGGCAGAAACGTAGTTAAGAGCATAAACTCTGAAAGATACGAAAATTCTAATAAAATTATTTTATCATTTTTAAGATGGATCTTACCGTTGTATTTGTTATCGATCAACTGACTCTGGAACTCTTCGAAACTAGGCGCCTTTGTCGAGCTGTCAATTTTTTGCAACGTATCACCAAAAGCTTTTAAGTAATAAGTTATCAATTCATCACGCCGTCTTCCACGTTCTTCAGGGCCAAAAAGCATATACATTGCATACAGAAAGTCGTTGACCAAAGGTCCCACATGGGACAGTTGAAAGTCTAGAAACATGCAACTGTTTTCCTTAAACATTAAATTTCTTATGTGAAAGTCTCCATGACATAGAACATAAAAGGAATTCTCTCTGGGATTCTTGTGGTACTCTCCTAAGGAGTCTGCCCATTTTTGAATCAAATTTCCTCGCATGCGATCAAAATACTGTTTATACTTTTGCAAGCTTTCCACTTCGTTTAGCATGTATATAAAGTTTGGCAAGGCATTCGTTAGAAAACTCTTTCTAAGAAAGTTCGGAAGTGTAGAAAGATTATATTGTAACTTGTCAAATAATTCCGGTTGCTCCTTTAGAAGTTTTTGACTAACAGCATGCCACTTGGCCAGCTTTTCCAATGCAGCATAAATTTCATCGATGGTGGCGGATCTGTCTCGTATCACTTGATAACCCTGAGGAACCAGATCATCAAATACCATCACCTGCCGAGGCTCTAAGCTGTGATAGATACAAGGCACATGTAGCCTAGTCTTATCACCCACCTTCCGTAGTACTGCCTCGAAGATAGGTAATACTTTTGTGTACATGGCAATTTCAGTGTGGAATATGTGTGAATCATTCAACATTTGTTTCTTTTCGCCGCCATGCTCAGGCATTGTCTTGATTATTAAAGACTTGGCAAAAGTTCCTTTTAGGGTCGTATACTTCACTGCAGCACGGAACATGACACTTGCAAAGTGATCTCCTTGTACACTTGCCGGAGATATTTTGAGATCATTCACACTCAGTTCTGGCGCATTCTCGTATTGGATTAGTATTTCTGTGAAATATTCTGTGTTCAGCCATTCCAGTGCTTCCAGTTCATCGGGATTATACTGGGATGACATTGTTGTTGGTGGGAATCGTCTATCTTTTCATTGTTTGATGGTTCAGAACTTACTGAAAGAAATGTATTAAGAATAGTGTGTATTATTCAGCCATTTGTAGCTTGAGAGCTTTTAAAGCTAGCACAAAAAACAAATCAGTGAGTGAGAATGAAAAGCGAAGCAGTGAGAGACCATAGAATGAGTAATAACAATACTTAGAGAGGAGAAGGAGAGTGGGAGTGAGAAATAGGTAGAGAGAGAGCACTCATACTCACGCATTGAGTTTTGTCTTTTGTTTATAAACATACAAATTATATTATATTATTTTCAACAATTCTTCATTTCCATATAGGGCTGTGCTAATAAAGAGCAGACTTCGTAAGTTACGGTGAGAGCCAAAAAAGCTATCAAAACCAAAACGATTTTTTGTTTTAAAAATTAGAAAAACTGAAACAAGCCACTCAAATAATTACCTTCTTTAACAATGCCTGGAGACATTTTAAAGCCGCTGATCAATATCACATTTGAATCTTCGGCTTGCTTAGTTAAAACTTCTTTGAAGAATTCACCATTCAACCACACGAGATCTTAGAATAGCCCAGGTTTAGGTCTTATAATGTAAATGCTAGACGGATTTTATAAGTTTGCTTAGATGAAAGGGACCTAACAGAAATTTATAAACAAACCTTACCTGCTGTTTTTAAAAGGATATGTATACATATATACTTTATGATCTTCGCCTATTCATACCTTGCAATTTGAAAGCGGCTTGTGTAATTTGGAATCTGTATATAAACAAAATATACTTATTTATCCATACATTTATTTTTCTCATTTAACTGATACTATATAATTGTACCGCTATATATGCAATCTTGATCTTAATTCTCACAATGCGGTTTCCCTATAACTAAAATGAAATAAACCTAGTATGTACATCTATTTCAATTTCACATAATATGATTAAAAATACAACTTTCTTACATATGTACAGAACAAGAAGGAATTGGTTAAGAAGTTATGATAAAAAATATTTACTGATCTGCATCGAGCAAACCCTCATTATTAAAGACAGGTAATAGTTCTCTTAAAATCTGTTGTGTAACTGGATTGTTATAGCAGCCATTCTTAAAGTTAACTGCTCTCTGATTAGTCTCCATCAAAGCGTTAAAGTCCGCATCATCAGTTTCAACATTTCGCTGGATAGCAAAGATATTTATGCTGGTGTGCATAGCTAAAATGTAAGATATATAATTTAATTATTATATTACGAAATTATTATAAATTCTATATTATTACTCACCATAGAAGGACTTTTGTTTTAAATCTAAGTGAAAGTTGTGGAGGCTGGGAATCTTTGCCTTGTAGCGCAGTTTTCTGAGCGTGTCAGAAAATATCTCAAAATAGTGGTGGATAAGTTCTTCTTGATGATGCAGATGCAGATCCAATTGCAATGAAGAATTTAGAAAGTAGAACAGATCAATTGCCGGTGATCCCCAAGCAGCGTACTGGAAATCAATGATAATGACATCCACTGCTTCTCCTGTGGCATTATTGTACTTAACAAGCACGTTGTTTGTCCAAAGATCTCCATGAGCCAAAACATTAACGCCTGGACTGACATCGAAAACCCGTTTTCCCAGCTCCATGTAGACGGGAATGAGTGCTTCCAGTTTCTCAGCATATTGCTCATATCCTGGCCATTGGGAGACCCGTTTGCTAGCAGCCTTTATCATGCCCAGAAAACAGGGCGCATAGTTGTCAGTGTGTCGGTTAAACATGCCACGATCGTAGGTTTCAAGGACTCCAAACTCCCTTTCGTTGAGCACAGCCGATGTTGCATGCATTTTGGCCAATTTGCGAAGTACCAGGCGGGCTAACTTCAAATCTAAACCTATCAGACGATCTGGCATAACAAAGTCACGCACACTGAGATCCTCGAAGATCAGTGCTGAGCGATCGTAGTCGACAGCCATTGTTTCGGCAAAGATTTGTTCCTTATCGTCAATTTCCTGCAGCAGCAAGTTAAGTTTCGGCAAGATTTGTTCATAGATGGACATTTCTCGATTAAATATATCATATGGCTCCATGGCTTTTCGAGCAAACTCGTCACTTTCAAAGGATGTTTTGATTATATAATGACCGACCTGTGATCTGCCATCGAACCTTTTAAACTCCGCCTTTATGCGTGTCAGAACTCCGCCATAGTTTTCACCTCTTCCCAATGCCGGACGACCATCCAAGGCTGTGATAGTCAGTTTTCTATCGTCGTAGAATTTGCGTAGAGCATCCTGTATATAGTTTTCTGTTAGCCAGACAGGTGCATCCTGACAAATAGGATTTAAATCAAAATCTGTTGAGTTAAGCTTAGGAATAGCTTCGAGGGCTCCTATCAAATCCGGAACCGACATTTTGCTGGAATAGTTCAACTGATCTTGAGGCTGTTGGGTTACAATTAAGATTCTAAATTCTGAGCCCACCAATTTATAAGACGCTACAGTTTGAGTGTGTCACATTTCTCTCTTAAGTAAAATTTATATCTACATGTGTCTATAGAAATGCAGATTAGCTATTTCTACAGTTGTATATATAGGAGAACGTGTCCGAAGATTATAATTTTTATTATTTCTACCTCCCCCCAACTCTTTCATATGACGTCTCTGACTGTTGCTACTGCCTATAATTGAGGGCTGTACTCTTATCAGAATGTATACATGCATAGCCGTTAATATATCTACATAATACTAGTCGTAAGAGAGACAGTGTTTCGCCTAAGATTTACACTAACATACACAACATTTAAAATGCTGAACAGATGTGAAGCAATACTTAGATACTTACTAACATCAAATTTGGATTTCCTATTCACATGTCAAGAAACCACACTTAGATGACAGCAATAGAAATATTTACATTGTGGCCTGAAGACTTAACCAAAATAAATTGATTGATAAATGGAAGTGAAATAAAATGTTATTGGAAATTACAAATCTAAAGGTAAATCAAATTTCAGGATCATGAAAGTCAAATACTTAACTATAAATTGAATACATTTTACATCATTCGTATAATTATTAAGCTATTCGAGTATATCAAAAAGTGTTTACACAGCTCTTAAGACCGTCTGGGCAAATATGCATCCTAATTTAGCAAAGATAATTGCACCATTATCTGCTTTAATCTTAGGCCTTAATGCGTCATTTGAATGCAGAGTGCATGTACACTGTGCCTTATATTAAAGATGATGCTTAATCGGGTAAAAGCTGTCGGTATGCGATTTATGATGCTGTTCATTTTACACCCAACAGCAGAATTTTGATTGTAATTTTTCAAAATTCTAGAAGACTTCGCTCCAGGTTCGCTTAGCTATCTATATTAATCCGCTATAGACCAAATTTGTTCAAAATTAAATCAGCCAGTCTCAAATAGTCAATCTGTGAGTTTGGTTGAGATATCTTAAGAATCAAAATAGTTTTTCATACTAAAGCTTAATTTGCATCCGACTGTTTGAAGTGCAGCGATATGAGATATTTCCGATGTTGACTAAAGGATGTAACTGGAAGTCCCAAATACACAATCTGTGAGATTGGTTAATTTAGCTTAAAGTTTAATAAAGTTGTTCCTTCAAGGCAATATTTGAACTTCAACACTGAATAAAAAATTCTGTCTAACATCTCGATAATTTGCCAGAGAGATCGATAAGAGGTTTATAAAAAGAAATAATAATAAAAGTTATCAGAAAATATAGAAAACTTAAAGTAAAGACATCAGAAACATGGAAAAGTGTCTAGTGTTAAATCGGGATTAATATTAATAAGGTTCTCAGCTGTATATCATACAAGATGACACTCGGTGTTATGAACTTTTCCATGCGACATCCGTTTATCTGGCACACGTCATTCTCAGATCAGGCGTGAGACTCATTGCCCCAAGGCGCTAAGCTCCAGAGCAAATATCATGGAACGGATAAGGTAAATTAGCAGTTAAGGTAAATGTAATAGAGGGAAGCAGCTAGTTTCTTGATCTATATAAAAGTCGCTTAACTTGTTGGGATTGCATCAGAAAGACCCATATCTCAGATCAAGCAAGACAAGATGGCAGCGGCACCTGAATGGCTGACACACGATTACATTGAACATGCCCTAAGAAGTCATTATAAAGATTCGAATTTGCGGATTGTGAAATTGGAAGTGAATCCGGCTCTAGGACCGGGTGAGAACTACGGAGGTGTCTTGACTAGAGTACGAGTCGGGTTTTTAATCTCCATGAAACCAGAAGAAACGCTCAATCAGAACCTGATCGTTAAGACAGCCATTGATGATGATGAACTAACAAAAGAACTAATGGAACCCTATGACATTTTCAATCGGGAAATGACCCTTTATGAGGAGGTTTTACCTAAGCTTACTGAACTCCTCAAGGAAACTGACGGTTTTGAACCACTATTTCCTACTGCAGTCTTTGTGGATCGTGAACGTTCGGCAATCATCTTTGAGGATCTGTCTGTTGCAAACTATGTTATGGCTGATCGAGTGAAACGACTGGACAAAGAACATGTTCATCTGATCCTGCGAAAACTGGCCAAAATGCATGCCACTTCAGCGGTGTTTAATGAACGCAATTCAGGCAACCTGGAAAAATACGATCGAGGATTCTTTAATCGCTATACAAACGCCTACAGTGGATACTTTGTGGGTGGTCTGTTGGCCGCAGCTCGTTGGATGAGCCAGGAGCCGGAGTGTGCTTCTTATGCCCAAAAGCTGTTTGAGCTTGCTCCACACTACATGGATATTGGGCGGGAGTGTTTTGCGCCACTTCAAGAGTCCGTCAATGTCCTGGCACATGGAGATGTCTGGACCAATAATGTTATGGTCAAATACGATGACGCTACGGGACGTCCAGTGGATATACTTCTTATTGACTTTCAGTACTCCTTCTGGGGCTCACCCACGATCGATTTACATCACTTCTTCAACACATCGCTAAGGGAGCCCCTGCGACGAGAAGAGCAGAGTGATCTTTTCAAGTTTTACCACAGCATATTCACAAGCACCCTTAAAGAGCTGAATTACAAACAGAATCCTATACCCAGCTTGCATGAGTTTCAATTACAAGCCGAGCAGAAGCGTTTCTTCGGTAAGTTATTCTAAGATCAATTGAGATTTTTTAGTTTACAATGCTTTCCTTTTATAGCCATGCACTCGGCGGTTGTTGTACAGCCTGTGATGATCAATGAAGACTCCACAGATGCCTCTTTCAATGCTCTGATGAACGATGATGAACGTGGCACCCGCTTTAAGAATCGCCTCTATAATAATCCCATAGTTCAGCAGAATCTCAAAGCTTTGATGCCGATGTTTGACAGAAAGGGTTTGCTGGAGGTTAATCAATGTTGTTAAGTTTAGATAAAATTCGTTAATTGTTATATAGCACTGTAATTTATAAGATTCATCGTTATTATAAAAGCATTTTAAGTTAAAATTTTTAACATTTTCTTTTTACAAATGTTTAATTTAAAAACATATGGAAAATATTAAGGCCTTTTTCGACTTTCACTTTATATTTTAACGCATTTAATATAATGTATTTCTTCATATTGCACTTATGGTGAGAAAATAAAATTTACAATTTTCACTTAATGGCATTTGAATTCATCTACTCAAAGTGAATTCAACCAACAAAATATTGTTGAAATGAAACTAGAAGAGGTGAAAAACATTCACTTCCACAATCTTGCTGATAGAGATTGCTTTGATTTTTACTTCTATTATACATTTTTTCAACGTTTTTTGTATGGAAAAAATGGATTAAATTGTAATTTGAATCTCTGTAAAATGATAAAAGAACGTGAACTATAGTTGGTTTAGCGCCGTCCATCTGTCGTAATGTATTTATTAGGGAGAAGTCAGGTTTTCAGCGAAAAAAAAATTTAAAATATTTGTTGCTTGGAAATATTGACAAGCAAGACGGTGACTTCACTTTCTAGGACTAGACTGTAAAAGATAGAGAATTGTCTTTAAAAAACAGTTTCTTTGAGCTGCGTATAGGATCTCTTGTAGGTAGCATAATAGTGATTTATGTAAGGGATTTTATCTACATACATATGTATGAGGCATATTTAGCTAAGTTCCCACAACGTAACAACTTAATGTCACAATGCCATCTACGTCTAGTTAGACTCTAGAGCTTTCATACCACTTCCACTAACTAAAGATTTAATAGGTATGCAATAGAATAATAATTTATATGAAATTAAAATATACCACACAATATATAAATAAAAAAATGCAGAAAATATATATCCTAACCTAACCTACAGTTACGACGTCATCATCCATTCGATAAGCTCCAAAGCGTGCAAAAGCTGTAGAGACTATCAAGATGATAAGGTGGGAAATACTTATGCAAAACCAACAATTAAAACTAAATTAAGACACGAGTAAATATAGATTCAGAACTTATTGTTAATAGCTTTATTATGCAAATAAGTCGTAGTTTTTATTAGTTGTCAAGCAGATGAAAGAGTTTGCTGATGTAAATTTAATATGATTTATATAGAGCACGCTTAATCTACATACTAACTATCTATAGCTTTGCACACACAGCTTGCATTTTCTTTTAGTAATAACTGTTATCTCTTATAGTTAGAAATAGTAGATTTGCTTGTTATATGTAGATGACTATGCACAAATATAAAGATTATATTGTTACTTAACATGTAAGAAGACGATTTTATGTAGAGTGGTTTATTTATGTGCGAGAATAGTTCTAGAAGTTCTTTACTGACATTTTTCAAAGTATTTTGTTACAAAAAATAACATAAGACACATTTTTTTAGAACAGAAGTTTCATGATATTTTTGAAAATATCTTTTGGTGACATTTTTTTTAAGCTTGAATTACAGCTTGTTGTAGGAATCATATAAATAATAGAAAATATGTTTAATAGCTCAGGTATGAATGCATTTGTGTGTTAAATATTTAGTTGTGTCAACAAATAACTTTATTTTTAATGTCGCTTATATTTGAAATAGCCTCTATTTTTATGGATAATTAAGCCTTGCAGATACTTTTCTTACTACCTCCGTCGACAATTTCACAGGGATTAGAATGCTGTTCCCGAGACAAAGGTATGACAATTGTCTAAATCTAGCCGTTTTATGGCAACCATAAAGCAAAATATGTACAATTACGTAGTTGGTTGGGTATACTGTCTGATTTCTTATAAATAGCGAATTCTGTTTGAGTCGTTGATACAGAATTACGCAGTCATGGGAGAGATACGCAACGGCAACGGGAACCACGATGACAATTTTCATCCAGCACCACAGTGGCTAACTGTGTCCTATGTAGAAAACATCCTGCGTCATTGTAAGCAGGATGAGAATCTCAACATAACCGATTTGAGCATCAAGCCTGCAACAGCTAAGGGTGAAAATTACGCCAGTATAATGACCAGGATCAAGGTGGATTATGTTCGCAGCGGTGTCAACGTCCCTGAAACGGAGTTCTTCATCGTTAAGACAACATATGAAAATGATCCATCCATTTCAAACGTCTTTGCGAGTTACCAAGCTAGCACCACCGAGATGATTATGTATGACAAGATTCTGCCACAGTTGAGTTCCCTGTTGGATAACACTGAACAGTCGGAAAAGATATTCGCGAAGACACTTCATGTGGACTACGAGCATTCGGCGATTATCTTTGAGGATCTGGCCGTGTCCCAATATGCCATTGGCGATCGCTTGACCGGCTTCGACCTGGAGTACTGCAAGTTGGCGATAAGGAAGCTGGCCAAGATGCATGCTGCTGCTGCGGTTCTTAATGAGCGCCAACCAGGCTTCCTCACTAAACTAGATCATGGAATTTTTAATCGTCATTCGCGTGGATTTGCACCAATGTTTGAAAGTCTTATGCAAATTGCCGCTCAGTTTGCAGGAGAGTGTTCAGAGCTGGGCAGCGTATATGAACAAAAACTGCAACGTCTTCAAAAGTGGGTCATGGAGTACACCGAGCGAGTCTACGATCCTCAACCGGATGATTTTAATACCTTAACCCATGGTGATCTGTGGGTCAATAACATAATGTTACGTCCAAAAACTGAATATAATCAGCTGGATATGCTGTTGATTGACTTTCAGTTCTCTGCCTGGGCCTCCCCGGCCGTGGATCTTTATTATTTCTTTTACACGTCGCTTCAACCAGAGGTAAGGATTAAGCATCAAGATGCCCTGATCCAGTACTATCATGAGGTACTGGGGGATACCCTGCGTGCTTTGAACTTTACTGGTTATATTCCCACACTTCGACAGTTGTGGTTGCAGTTGGAAAAGGGAAAATTTATGGGTGAGTACATTGATCAATCGAGTCTGAAGAAAATAGAAGATAATGAATGATCTATCTTTCAGCCGTGACTGTTTCCCTCACCTCTCAAGCTATAATGCTCAATGATCAAACTGCTGACGCCGATTTTAATGCCCTGATGTCGAATGACGAACGGGGTCGGAGCTTCAAGAAAGTGACTTATAATAATAAGAAACTTAGGGAAATTCTAAAGCATTCGCTTCCTATTTTTAATCAGTGTGGTCTCCTCGATGTGCAAGATTCGGATTAGTACTTAGTTTTATTTTTTAAAACATAAATTTATCTAGCATTTATTGTGGACTTAAAAATGCAAATTATTTTCAATTATTTGTACAGTAAATTAATGTTTTTTTCAATTATCCCAACAAATTATGTATGTATTAGGTATTATTTTTTTTTAAATATAATTGTAAACTTAAATGCTTATATTTGACGTTGCATAAATAAATAAATATTTAAACTAAATAATAAATTAATTAAATTATTCGAGGAGAAAAAAATAAAAGACGGAAAAGTTAAACAAAAATATAACTGAATCGTATAACTAACTATAAAAGCTCTAAGCAAATATATTTCGTCAAAGTTTCAAGAATAAGTACAGAGATAATTCGTATGGCTGACAATATTTATAATGTATGAATATTCATACAGTTTTTTCTTAATTGGTTATTATAAGATCGACTTGTTCTGAAAGTCTTTGGATATCCTGTAAAACTCGAATAAGTCAAATTATTCGTAGAAACCTAATATTCCAAATGAGAAGTACAACCCATTATTCAAGTACACCCATTAAAAACTACTGAGTGAATCTATATTTTTAAAGTGAGCTTTAATAGATAAATTTATAGTTTATAAAATTTTTAAATTTATTTATATAATCGCAGAATTACATATCATCCAACAATCCCTTGCGATCAAATATAGGTAGCAGCCTCTTTAATTTCTCTCTCATTATTTCAGTTTTGAAAAGAGATACTCTAACATCTTCATCGATCTTCAAATCAGACAATGCCCTTTCAATGGAGAACTCTTCTTTTCCAGTGTGCAACATAGCGGGCAAAAAAGCAAAGGATGCAAAGATAGCTACAAAATAGAAGAAATCAAATAGATAATAAGCAAAAGTTTTAAATGGATCAGTTGAAAATTATTTACGCACCATAAAAAGATCGCTCTTGGAACTGTCGTTGAAAGTCAAAAAGGGTTGGAATGTGACCACTAAATTTAAGCTTGTTCAAGGCCTGTACAAGTTTATAATAGTAAAATTGGACCATCTCAATCTGGCAAAGATCGGCACGCAAAGATGTGCTGAAAAAGTAATGCAAATCAGTAGCCGGAGAGTTCCAAACGCTGAACTGAAAATCAATGAAGATGACATTTTCTGGTCTTCCATGGGCATTATTTTTGAACATCATATTTGTTGTCCATAGATCGCCATGGCACAAGGTAACAAAATCGTCTTTCTTTAGCTCCATCGCCCGTTCACTGTATTCCATAATATGCTCTGCGACTCCCTTGAGCTTTCCGGCATAGCGTAAATGCAGTTCCTCGTCATCTTCCAAGGATTTCATCAAGGCCTTAACCATATTCTGCATAATAGGCTGGTAGCCTCTGGTGTGTCGATTGAAGAAGCAGCGATCGTACTTCTTAGCAAAGATTCCAGGCTGTCTTTCGTTAAGCACAGCTGACATCGCATGAAATACTGCCAGTTTTTCCAAAGCCAACTGAGTGTGCTCCCGATCCAATTGTTTGATACGATCCGCCACAAAATATTTTTGCAAGGACATGTCCTCAAACATAATCGAGTCGCTTTCCCGATCGACATTCATTGTGGCCGCAAACATTTTTCTAGGGTCGCCCAACTCCTGCCTGAGAATCTCTGCCAGCTTGGGTAAAACATCCTCGTACATGTCCATTTCACGCACATAGATACCGTATGGTTCCAGCAGATGAGCTGCCGGATCCTTGTCAGCAAATGTGGTCTTTACCAGAAATGTTGCATTCTGATATACCAGATCCTTACCCTTATACCCCACATTGATGCGAGTCATCACGCTGGCAAAGTTCTCTCCATTTGCTGTGGCCGGTTGTATTTGAAGTTCCTCCAACTTTAGTTTCTCATCCCTAAGATACGTGCGCAACTTTTCTTCTACGTAATCCCGATTCAACCAAGCGGGTGCCACATGGAACTCATTTACAATTTGCTCTGGCATAATGCGACTGATCTTGATCTTGATCTTGATCTCACTTCTACAATACCCGGACACGTTTGCATCGCTTTTGCACTTGCTTGTCTTTTATAACGTTGGGGGTCTAGTTACGATAAGAAAACAGCTTAATGCGCGTCTACGACTATAGTATAAAACTTACGTCTTTTATTTAGATTTTATGTCTCTATTATTCTTATACTCGTAACGGTAGATGGTGGTAGAATTCTGCCTAGTCATTACAGTGCCTCAATTAATCAGACCCGTGGGGAAAACTGATCTCTTGACGTCTATAAGCCCGTCTGCCTTATACTTAAAATGGATTCCAAACAAAGTTTCACGTGGACAGAGATTACAAAATACGACAAACCGTTAGTTTATCAAACTAACTAAACTTTATTAATTAATTCAACAAAATCACAGAGGTGGAAAGCTTAGCGATCAGGGAACAAAGCCCCTTAAAAATAAAAATATAAACCTTAGCACAACTTACTTTTTACAAAGTTTACACCTTTTTTTTTGTTACAACTTTTCAATTTTAACTTTAAGTATTCCACAAACAAATTATGCCTGAAATAAGTTCAGCAATAGATTTTTGATTGAGGTTGAAGCGATAAAATCTTATTATACATGTTTGTATATACCGTAGTTAAACCCAGTAAGGAAACTAAACAAACACGCTAATTTTTTTTGATCATGTCTGATGTGATCTGTGATCACAGAAGGAGCTATTGTACTGACTGTGACTAATCTTTTATCAACATTTTACAGATTTCAAGTGTATTATATAAGATAATGCTAATAAGTAGTTAAATAATATACAAATAAAAATATGCGATGTCATCAAAATAATAACAAGGAGTTCTGGAACAAAATTAAAAGATAACTAATCCAAAGCATAAACTAATTTCATCACAGCACGAAATAAACTGTCTAACATTAGTCTGGAGGAAGCACACCTAAAAATAAACAAATTGAAATACATACTAACATATTAAAAGCAAGACACAAATGTACACAGAAGAACTACTTTTAGAAGAACTGCTAACTATTAATTACTTAAGTATTATTAAAAAAAATGTAAGAGATTGAGGATTTAATACAGAGTTCATTATCCGATTATTATGTTGATTCTTAAGTAGATATTGAATGTCCACTGCTATCTCTATTGTGCCCGTTAATCCGATTAATAACTTCTTAAATGAATGCCATTATGTACTTAAGTATTATCCAGCTTTTTCCTCGCGGCGCCTGCATGAATCTATTCCAATGGAGTGTTAGATCCATCGAACAAAATCCATATATATTGGATTCCTTCCTAATTTGGATATAAATCAATCTAGGGGGCTTAAGGCCGATGATCTAACTATTTTATTATACGATTTGACGGATTTGACGAAACTCGGTCAGAATATGCGAGACACATGTATGTACATATGTACTTTTAAAAATGTAATAAGTAATATAATTTATGTACCTTCAGTTTAGATAATATTTCAGTTTTTCATTGAAGAATAAGTAGTACTCTTTTTAAAATAAATGTAGGTATATTATGATTAAAACAATATTTATATATATTACATAGATGCTTCTATACGAGACCTAGAGTTCATTTAAGTAAATAAACTTAATTAGAAATCCCAGCCCGCATATTCTTTCACCACATCCTTATTTTCCTTACGATGACGATGTACGGCACTTGCCTCTCCTTTGGCAACACAACGCTTACGCTGCTCACGCTTCTCCCGCAAGTCCATGTTGCGGCGTATACGATCTGTGATCACCGAAGGAGCTATTGTACTAGTTGTTGTGGAGTAAGAACGTTGGCTGCGTGCATCGTTGAGCATCTGTTCGACCATCTTAAGGCGATACATGCGTGAACTAGGATCCAGACCGGCTAGTTCTGGCATGTCGTCCGTTTCCAAGTCATTGGAACTGATGGAGTGTGCATCTTCAGCTTCTTGACCAGCATCTGTGAGTGTAGTGGCAGCTTCAATAATCTTCTCTTCGACAACTTCGACTGACGAAGCACTAGCTGGCACGGAATCTATGACTTTTGGTGTGGCCGCTAACTTTTGATCAGGGACTTCAGGACCAACAGTCAGATTACCCAAATATTGCGTGCATGATTCTATGTAGCGTCTAATGGCATCATCTGACTTTTGGGTGAGTTTCGTTTCACTGTAGGAAACCTCGTTCTCCAACTGCCTGCGGCATTCATCAATCTCGGCGGCTGCAGCAGGCACTAATGTTGGGGGCTCATCTTCGAATGCCTGTTCGCCGTCTTCTTCATTTTCATCTAGTTCAACCATACCATATTCTTGAAGAAGCTCTTGCTCCATTTCTTTGGTAAATCCATAGCCAGTACAGTGCACCTCAGCATCCAAATCATCTTCACGCACAAGATCGCTGAATTTGGGATAATCTTCGCTTTCGTACCCAAATTTTCGACGGAACATCTCACGTACACAGGTTACGTCACGCTCAAAAAAGCTGTTAGCGATTAAAAGATTAGTAATTGGATTTGGGAAAGTTTATAATGAGCTTACAATTCGGCATTCTCGTGGGATGTGGACATCATTTGAGGAAAGTCAATAAGTATGGGTTTACCATCATCGGTGAGCATCAAATTAAACTCATTGAAATCGCCGTGAATAACGCCAGAATTACCCAGGCGTACAATAAGATTCATAAGGTCGTCATAGACCTGCGGAACATCCAACAGCTCGTGCACTTGTGTCCTAGAAGACAAGAACATTAAACAAAGGAATAATCATATTTAACTTTCAACTCACATGGGCCAACCGTTTACTAGATCCATAAGCACGCAATGGCGATTAAAATCTATGGGCTTGGGCACGGGAAAGCCACGATCGTACAACGCTGACATATAAGCAAACTCGCGCGTCGCCGAGATTCGCGACAGATACAACCAGGAGGCTTTATGGCGACGTCCATGGTAGTCACGCTTTGACTTGACATTACGGAAACAGGTGCGTCCTAGACGATGTAACTTAAGGCAAATGGGCGTACCATCCTCGTCGGCAACCACATAGATGTTGGACTCCTTGCCAATGCCAATCTGATTACCAAAGGAGCTAACAGAGCCGCGTAGTGTTAGAGACTTAAGTGCCAGGTAATCGTAGCCTGTGTTAGTTAAACGGTAACCATCATCTGCAGGAAAGGGACTTGTGTCATAAGATGCAGTCAAGAGTCACCATAAAACTTACACTTCTTGCCACGCTCGTACGATAGGAGTTTGTGCTTGCACAGTTCCTTTAACAATTTGTGCACTCCGCCAGTTTTGAGGTTGGCAATGGCAGCAGCAAGTGGACCAGGTACTAGTTCGTGATTCTTCATTCCCATTTCAATGGCTGTCAGCACACGAAAGTCCTCCTTAGTGAGGTAGCGCAGTACCGTAACATTCAGTTTTCCCATTTTGTTTTGTCTGTTTTGTTTTTAATGAAATACCAGCATTTATGTTTTGCGTTTCACACGTGCAACAATACGATTGCTAAAAACGATGCATTGATAAATATCGATAAGTTGGTACGAGAACAAATAAATCGCAGTGCTGTGTGATAGCACTGTTGTTCGGTATTTTTTCGTATCGATAGTCGATCTGGGGTTGGTATTTTTAGACTCGTCGTTAAAGCTGAATAGACGTCGACGTTTTAAAATATAGCATTCAGTTTTTTTCAATAACTTATTACAACACAACAAACAGTGGATTCTCGCTCTCTGACCGTCTTTAATTATTCTTTGAATAATTGTAGGGCTGCAAAAAACATCGATATTTTAAAGAATAATCGATGTTGACATCGATGACATCGATGTTTCTCCAGCTCTACTCGTCGTCGTGTACAAAAATCAATTACTATTACTGCTGAAACTGAAAACGCAAAGCGTTTCCGCGAGTAAACAAAACGGCAGGCAAATACAATTAGCAATAGAAGTTGTACGTGTACAAATTATAGTTGGCGGAAGAAGTATTTGATTGTGTGTATGTCATAGCGTGTTTGTATTTGAGAGCGGCTGTGCGTGTGTGTGAGTGTGTGTATGACTCGTGCTTTTTGCCGACATGCAATAAAAAGAAAAACTTCTTTAAAGTGGGCAGTCAAAGGCCGTGGTTACAATTGTACATAAAAATATTTTGTAAATGAAATGCAGGAAAACTAATTCAAAGCTATTTATTGTTCCACTGTCATTGAAAAATCTACGCAACAAAGTGCATTCTCCCCCGCGATCGCGTGTGTGTTTGTGTGAAGGTTGCATTCAAGTGCAACACATTAAAATTCAAAGAAATCTAAATCAAAATTTCCCCTCTCTCTTTCACACTCTCCTTGGACTCGCTCGTGTGCCGCCCGACTAACAGTAAATCAACGTAGCAAAACAATCGGAAAGAAAAAATGCAGATCAAGGAATTGTAAGTATTTGATTGTTTAATAAATTACTCTCAATTTGTTGCCAACTGAGGCTCGATGGTTGTGACAAATCGATTTTATGCTCATTTGTCCTCAGATGCGACGCTCTCGCGCCACTGTCTCGTTCTCTCTCTAACTCGTTATCGTTGTTGTATTTGTTACAGTTACTTGAGGCGCGTTGCCAACTGTTTGCAATTGCTTTAATTTATTAACTTTCTACTTTAACAACTTTTTATTATCGTCACGGTCGAGGCAAGAAATTATGCCTTATCAGCAATACATGGCGCATTATACTTTTCGCTCCCATTCAGCAAATGCGGATTTGTTGTTGTTTACGTGACTTCACAGATGACGTAACGAGTGGCAACAAAAACAAATGTATATAGTATTATATCTAATGTATTCCAAATTATTTACGTTATCATCAAGCAAGGGCTTCCGCTACCCGTATATATTTAACCAACAAAAATAACTTTTCATTTGTATGCGTCGCCCAATTCGTTGAAAAGCACCTTTTGCCACGTTACCAATATCTTGTGCTTACCCACATTATATGTAAGTATATTTTCGCTGTGGCTAAAGGAGAGTCAGAAATTTACAATATTTATTGGCGTGACTCATCTGTCTGACAGCTGTTCTCTCTCTGTCATTTTTGCTTTTCTCTCTCCCTCTGACTCTGTTTTTGTCTCACTCTCGCTCTCCTGTCATTTTCGACTACACTTTTTATACAACTTTGCGCGCCGGTTTTCAAGCAGCGTTATCAGTACCAGAGTTTTAATCAAACAAGTTGGCAATATTGATAACGCCATCAGCGCGTGTCCGTTTACCATCTATGTATGCATGTGTGCGTGAGTGTGCACGGGTATGTTGGTATTAGAGGAGGACCTTTTACACAATTTTTGTGATCGGGCCTAAAAATCTTATTTCGGACCTGTCTTATGTCAGACTTAACTTTAAGTCACAAAAGCACTTCAGTTTCTAAATTATCGCTTAAATTCACATTTGCATGATCCTCAATATGATTGTTTGACGTATACTTTTAATATGTTGCTAGCGATATTTGCAGTTTTAGATTCGGACTGTCTTGCTCAGGCCTTTTTTAACTGTGAGTTTCGGGAATGAAAAAAGGCACGAGCACATCTCTAATTTGTAAGTTACCGTCTCTGTCACACCACTGTCCACCTTCCAATTTAGTTGATATGCGAGAAATATGTTTGCCAAGAGTTATATTAGGCATTACTTGTGTGCCTCTAATGCTCAATTACTTTATTGATTCTTCTGATTGTCAACTTGAACTTCAAGTTGAAAAGCTTACGATCTCTGTCATTATTATGTCAGCAAATATTTACCCTTTATACAGTTCTAAAAGTGTTAAAAGTATTGAGCTTTTATTTTGCATCTGGCCATAGCTTTCACATGCATTTACTCTGTGTTGATGCATCAATCATCATCAATGATTTCATATTGTCATTTGCAAGTTCCTCACGTTAGCCAAGTCTCCAGCCATCTCCCTGTGCCTAGACATTTTCTCATTTATGAGCGGAAATTGCCAAAAATAAAAATGTTTATTTTTTTAATTGATTTGACTTTGTGCGGTAAATGAAAGAACGTCACGTGGTTTAAAGTGTGATTAGCAGACCAAAAATATATATAGAGGGACAGAGAGACCTTTGAATTGTGCTTATACCAACTACTAGACCATATTACTTTTCCAACGAATTCATAAAATGAACAAATGGTTGTCAAATGCCAACCTCTACTATGGTTTCCAATTAAAACTTAATTAACTAGCATTTGTATACCTCAAGAAAGTTGCACAAAATAGTATACGTGTTATTCAATATTATTATGTTAGCATTAGATTAGGATACTTTATGTGAGAACTTTCGCACTACCCAATTTCACATTTGTAGACTTGTTAATTCATTTCGAAATTCATATATTTTTTAATAAGTAAAGTACATTTAATTAAACACTTTCGAAATGCTTCTTGCCATTTCAAATTAAATACAAGCTGTGGATGCTACTGATTGTGAGATCTGGTTGACTTGAAAGTCAGTTATGTTTTTGTTTTTGTTAACTAAGCCGAGCTGCCAGCCAGCAATTTTTATTGGCCACCTTGCAATAAATTTTCAATTATTCAATGTGGTGTTTGCCACAATAGCACACGGTATTTACACATTGTAAACAAGAGCTTCAAACTTTATTTAAACCAATTGCTGTAATGCAGTATAGTTTAAACATATATACAAAAATGAAATGTCGAAACAGGTCATATAAAACTCTACTTATACTTATTCACAAGTAATTGTATAAAAAAGGTGTATGGAATAAATTGAACCTTAACAAATTTAGAAAGCCGCAAAACGAGGCTTCAACAATAAATAGCTGTCGTTAATGAAATGTTGTGGCCACAACGAGGGGGTGTAGTCAAGTAGGACGGTGAATGTGGTTGTTGTTTGCAGTGTAAGCGATATATTGTTTGCAATTTTATTGTATTTCTTATCGCGATGTGAATGAAAAACTGTCAACAGCATGAAAAGTTGAAAGCAACCAATTTGTGGCAAACAAACTTTAAAACACACATCAGAAATTAATTACTGACCTGGTCGAGTGGAGACCTTTCGCTTAAATTAAACAATAATGTTTTCAGTTTGTTGTAGTTTTTTCGTTATTTGTTTTATGCCATTGCCAATGGGCATTGAAATGTTTATATGATCCACAGTAGGCACACTTTTTGCTTCATTTAACAATGGCGTTGAAAATTTTAGCAACAATTGTAAATCTACAGCGGGATTCAATCTGTAGTATGATGTGAACAACACTTACAAACATTCCAAATTATATGTTTGCTTATTTTTTTTTATTGTATTTCGTATAAATAATTGCTGCTTAGTTAAACAATTATTTTTAATGCGTTATTTTGTATGCAACCATATGGCGTTGTTTCATTGTACCCTGTATCCTTCAAATTGTATGGGTATTATAAATTTCTAGACTTCTTATTAATTTTAAATATTTTTAAATGAAATGCAATACTGATAACATAATATCCTGACACATCACATCCGCTTTTCCCAAACCAAACAGAGTTTATCCTAGTATCATTTATCAGACGTTTACTACCGATTGAATAAATCATTTTGTTCGTTGACAAATATGCATAGTATTTAATTGTTTAAGGTCAACGTAAATCTTTCAACTAATCAAACAGAAAACATGTTTTAGGAAGCGATTAACTGGTCATACATTTGTAGCAAAGCACATTTCGCTATACTAGTTCCCGTAATTGTTTCAGCTAGTGTCATTGCCCCATTATCGAGCACATGCACTTCCACTTATAGACTCGTAGACCTTTAAACTGGAACTGATCAGATAGGAAAATGCACCTGTAGCATTTAACGCATTGACTTGACGTATTTCAACAATAATGCTAACAAATTGATGATAATGTTACGTACACATATTTATATTATTTGTACCTTTAATAATTGTGTTCGTTTTGTTGAAATAGTCGTATCTGTCTATGAATCGGTTGACCAGTTTCCCCATTCTGTTCATTTCAAAAATGGCACACGCGCTGTTGGTTTTGTTTGATGTTAGTTAATTTTTTGTAGGCGGGTTTACAGATTGCCATACATAGAAATATGTATTTTTGTAGCTGATACTGATAAGATAAAACAACTAACATTTTTGTTGGCCCTTAAACGAAACCATTACATATTACACTTGCGAAAAGCACAAGGCCAATGATAAGTTATATTGAGAAGAATTTAGTTCAACATTAATAAAATAATCAATAATATAAACTTATTTATAGCATATGTATACTTATTATTATTATTATTACTAACAGTTAGATTAGAGTTATAAACTAAGAACCTAACTTAAATTATAGCATGGCATATATATTTAAAATAGTTTAAGAGAAAAAAGGCATCTGTAAAAATAGACAATATTAAAGCTCAAACGTTAAATTACTTAAATAAAAAATGTGAATAAAAATAACTGTATCTTGTAACTTTTTAAATATACATATATGTATGTATAGGGGGGTTTTGAATTATTAGTCTTTTATAGACAATTCGATCTGTCCGATATGTAATGTATTTGGTAGTACAAAACTTTAAACTTCAGTCTTAAAAAAAATTACTAATCAGTTTAAATCATTAATAGTAATTGTATATGGCACCATATCCTGTGTAGATTATAATATCTGGTAATAAATATGGTATGATGTTGCCATAAAGCAAGCCAGATCGATTAGTTTCTCATTAGTACAGTAAAAGTTTATAATGTTAACTTGAATTTTTAGACTATTTGCTCTCGTACTGATTCAAGCTCTTTAACAAATACAGAGAATGCAGGGAATCACCAAATTTTTATCATATTTAGTTGTGGCCTTCGAAAATAATATCAAGCCAATCTGAAAATTTCATTCAAGTTGGATCCACGCCCACAAACAAACCACAGCTAGAGAAGAGCCTTGGCCAGTCTCATCTGGCCAACAGACACATATGTATACACACACATACACAACCGCATATTCACTTTCCATTTTCGATTATGACAACAAAGCCAAAGACATTCCCCTTGTGTATGCTTGTACCTCTTAATGGATTGCCCTTGTGTGCCGGGAAGAGTGTGTGGACTCTGACTCGGGTCTCTCATTAAGAGTGCTTCAATATATTTTGTATATTATTTTTTTTCACTCTCTTGATTTTATCAGCACTTTTTGCCCCCTTCTTCTCGTCTTTTCCCTATGGCAGCTCAAGCAAAATGTGTCAATTTTCAAAGTGCCATCCACTTGTCTTTCTTTTTGCAACTTTCCTAAGATTACTTTTCACTCCGATAGTTCCCTTGTCTACACATTTTTTGCATAATTTCTTGATGGTTTTCTGTACTTTATTCCATTTTCCTCTTTGTCAACGTTTCGCTTTACTAGACACAATTCTTTGATGTGTCGCCATTTGATTTTTGACCCAGTTAGTTTGAACCCTGCTTCAAAAAAAACTTATTTACTTATCTTATTTGCCGCAGTCATTTATCTATTGTTGTGTTTGTTTGTTATTATATGGACTATTTGTTATTTTATGTGTAGCGAGAGAGAGAACACACTTTATGAGCTATTTACTTTATCAGAAACTTTTGTAATTTGAATTCATTCAACGGCAGCTGATTAAATTGACAAGCGAGATGGAAATATCACTTTAAGTTTCTTTCAATTTATTTATTCTTATACAAAATGGTGAGAAAAAGTTTTAAATACATTTACCTTCTTACTAAATTGTTGTATTGTACTTAAATAAATTCCATTTTTTTTAACAGTTCAGAGCTTTAATATCCAATTTTCTAAAGGGGGGACACCTATTCAGTAGGTCAACCAAAATAGATTTTGCTTTAAATAATTCCTTAATTTACTTAGAATATTCTCATATCTTGCCCAGATCAAGTTTGTTTTAGAATTTTGACACCCGAAAGTTATTCAAATCTATATTAAAACACAAAAAAATTAAAACGGACGCAACTAATTTTTTCCCTGTCAAAAAATAATAAAAAAGTCAAGCCTCGTAAATGAGTCCCTTCCCTTAAACAAAAGCTAAAGTATCTTGCAAAGTTAATTTGAAGCAACAGTTCAAATTAAGCCTCTTGATAATCGACCCAGCTGACGCGTTTAATCTTCTAATCTATCCCAACCATCCCAAGACTTAAGGATTAACCGTTTTGCACACCAAATTAAGTGTAAATAAGTCAATTTACTCGGCACACAGTTTGTGAATAAATTGCCCGGTGTTGCCAAGCCCACTTTCAACCAAATGGAAGGCAACTTAGCAACTGTGCCTTGGTTTGGTGGAGTGTTGACCAGGGGTGTTGAGTTGGCTGAACTTTAACCTTTATTAAGTTGCAGTTGTTGAGTCAACTTTTTAGGTCTCTGTGCTCTCTCTGCTCTGTGGCAACGGCAGAGGTTAAGTGAGTCCGTGAGTCCGTCCAGAAGTCCCCCGAGTCCAATAAGACAGGGCCACGCCCACAAGGTTCCGTGTGGCATTAGGCAGGCAATTAGCAACACGTCATTAAACGTGTCAACAATGGCAAAAGGTTAATTGCTACTGAAAGTCGCCTCTACAACAACAGAATCCTAAGTCAGAGGTGTCACAGACACCAACAGAGCCCCTGCCAACAGGCAGGAAAATCTCATTGTTCTTAATTCTTATATTGTTGCTGCTCTTCTCAACTTGCCACAGCTTTATAAAAAAAAAATGCAGTAAGCTACAGTGGACCAAGCTCGACAGTAGGAGACCCAGTACTTTTTGAGTGCAAAGCGTTCACTAAAGATAGTTCTTCAATGTTGCGTACCATCAATAGATGGCGCCACTTGATAAACATAGAGGCCGCTAGCGTCTCTTCTTCTTCCTTTTGCCTGTAACATTGTTAGTTAAATAACTTCCGCGTTTACCAATGGAATGAAATTTAGGACAGGTTTGGACTATAGCGAGTATTATATATACCAAAAATCAAGGCGCTAGTCTTAAAGGTTCTCTTGTAATTCGTCTTTAAAATTTTGTTTTTCAATTTCTAGAGGCGGAAGGAGGCGTGGCAAATATCTAAAACAAACTTGATCAATGCAAGATATAGATAAACCTTCATGCCAAATTTGGTGTCTGTAGCTCTTATAGTCTCTGAGATCTAGGAACTCAAAAATCGGACAGACGGACAGACAGACAGACGGACATGGCTATATCGACTCGGCTGTTGATGCTGATCAAGAATATATATACTTTATGGGGTCTGCCACGCCTCCCTTCTGCCTGTTACGCACTTTTTTTTGCACAAACGTAATAGACCCATTTGTACTTTTTTAAAGTACTGGGTCTAAAAATTGTAGACGCAACAGCTCATAAAACGTGGCTAAATGAGAAACTTAACTGCTTCTGTTTTATGGGCCAAGTTTAGCACCTCGGCCAAGTTTACGGTAACACCAAAAAGCTTACGTCACGGCGAAAAGTCACCAGCTTCTGGCAATTTCTCATGTTATTTCCTAGCCAATATGCCACATCTGTAAAAGAAGTCAAACACATGTTTTAAGCATGTTTGTAACACCTTAGAAAATGTCTAATGTCTGGAAAATATAGTTATATAACGTTTATGGAACATACAATAATTTATTATTTATTTATGTCAATAATGTCTATAATTGAAATATATTTAATAATTAATTTTTATTTCGTTATTCAGTATTAAGACAAAAATTACAATATATTAAACTATATATTAAATATATTTAAACTATTATTAATTATGACCTCGACAAGGGCAAAGTAAAGTAATCAATAACCATTAAGATAGTTGTTTTAATCAACCGAAACCAAAGCTCACAAAACCGATAAAACCGAATAAAAACTGAGAAAATAAAACATGTAATTTAAATCAAATAAAATCTTTAATATTTTGAAGAGTTAGGAAAGCTAGGACAGTAAAATTCAATAGACATACAACCAACTTTATAGGGTATTTAAATGTTATTTCGTTTTTACGCTAGTACATTTTTTTTCAATTTGGGTTATGTCACAAAAACCGCAACAAAGTGAAGCCAGCGCAAATAAGTTTCAAGGCCGTCGCAATTATGTTGTGCCCAAACCAAAACAGTCCCGTCCCCCCCCCCCCCATTTGCCACCCCTTAACCCTTAGCTTATGCAATGCTCACATTCGCTCGTTTGTGCTTTAAACTGAAACATACTTTTGGGTTGTTTTTGTAAATAATTTTTGCAGACCGACAAAACTTTTTGAGCGCGCGGAACGAACCTACATTTAATTAAAAATTGAAGCACATATTAAAATTAATTAATTAAAAATACCTTTTATATTTGTTGAACATACATCCTCTCATCTCTCGTTCTCTCTCTTTTTCTCTTTGTGACTCATTGCAGCCGCGTGACTTTGCCATTAACCGTGGAAGAGGTAAGAGATTGAATTCCTGATTCCTTTTGTCTTTAATGATTATTCTTTCGTTTCACTTTGTTACTCCCGTTTTTCCCACTTTCTACCATAGTATCAAGTAGCACAATTATTCTCGGTGGCAGAGGCGTCAAAGGAGAACACAGGAGGTGGCGAGGGTATTGAGGTATTAAAAAATGAACCCTTCGAAAATTATCCATTGTTGGGTAAGCAGCTATTTAAAACAAACGGTACTTTCGACTTTTATTTGCTGTTTTCTTCCTTCTTTTTTTTGTTTTTCTCGTTGTTTAACAGGCGGCAAATACAATTCCGGTCAGTATACATATAAGATCTACCATCTGCAATCAAAAGTTCCAGCGTACATAAGACTATTGGCGCCCAAGGGCTCATTGGAGATACACGAGGAGGCATGGAATGCTTATCCTTATTGTCGAACGATTATTACGGTAAATATATATCTACATGCAAGCACAAAAGTTTCGTTTCTGTGTGTGCAGAAAAATAAATATAGTATACGTAAACATCTCTTGGAATTGTCAGTATAAAACTGAAGAGTTTTAAATGCTAAAGGGCTCGGAATCCGCTTACAGCTAATTGATTTCCTTTCTGTTGATATTGAGAGCCTTAAAGGGAATTCCCCTTTTGTGTTTTAACTTTACCTTTCATCGGAATTATCAATATATAAATTGTACTTCATAATGGATTCAGTTGCAAGTTTACTCACAGGCTCCGAAAATAGTTGTCTAACAAAACAGCAATTCTACTTTAGCTGAAAACTTTATTATCTGCATTATATTGACTTAAAGTTTAACAAGAATATATAAGTAGCAAACTATCTTTAAATAACCTTTTCAGCAAACTTAAACAATTGTTTGCTAGATTTATCTTAAGCTTCCGTTAAGAGATCGATAAGAGCCTTAATCTGTAAATATGAGAAATATGTAAACAATATAAGATAGTCACTATCAAGTAGAACTGTTATTTAATTAAATGGATTTAATGCACACTCTTTTAGAATCCCAAATTCATGAAAGAAGCATTCAAAATAATCATCGACACGTTGCACGTCGGAGATGCAGGAGATTCAGAAAATGTAAGTACATTTAAATAACAGTATCTAACTAATTTTTGTGTTTTTTTCTATCTCTTCCATTACGTACACTAACACAAATACAAAATTAACATAATCTGTGCAAAAAATATCTAAAATGCTCTTCAAAATCGTTTATTTAATATTGCAAATTCGTTTTTTGATTGGGGTATTTGAAATTTATAAATTGTTTGGATGCGTTCCTTTCGGGCATTTGGTCTTTTATTTTGGCTGTTAATTGTTAGAATCCTGGCTATATGAATGATAAATTTGTAATATATATAGATTCGCATCATTTTGATAACGATTCGGGTGAATTAGATAACGTGAGTGATTCTTGGGTATAACCTATTAATTTGCTTATATTTGTATACGTTTTACATTTGTCATGTTTTCTATCGCTTTAAGGTTGTCCAAAATGTGCTTATGTTATTTTTCTGTAGTAAATTTAGTTGTAATGTTGCTTTAATTGTGCTGCCTAACATCCGATAAACATTATATTGGTTTCTATAACGGCGATTCTGTCCTCGATCCATATTGTTTCAGGTGCACGAACTGACGCCCGATAAGCTGAAAGTGCGCGATATTGTCCACATCGACATTGCCAATGATCCGATTCTGCCCGCGGACTACAAGCCCGAAGAGGATCCGACTACGTAAGTTTAAATAAAATATCGAGACATAGAAGTAAAACCAAACTATAATTCAGACAGATTAATAATAATCCATAATGCATAAGAAATTAACTCTACAATTTAAACTGATTTAAAAGATAATTCTCTATATTCACTATACGAATAATCTTCATCTCTTGCAGCTACCAGTCGAAGAAAACTGGACGTGGTCCGCTGGTGGGCGCTGATTGGAGAAAGCGCGTTGATCCTGTTATGACCTGCTACAAGCTGGTCACGTGCGAGTTTAAATGGTTCGGTCTGCAGACAAGAGTAGAGAATTTCATACAAAAGTCAGAGCGACGCCTTTTCACAAACTTCCATCGGTAGGAAAAACCAACTTGATCAATTTATAAAGCATCACACTAAAGTATAATTTTCAATGATATTGCAGCCAAGTTTTCTGTTCAACTGATCGCTGGTACGGTCTAACAATGGAGGACATTCGTGCTATTGAGGATCAGGTCAAGGAAGAGCTTGACAAGGCGCGTCTGGTTGGCGAGGTACGGGGCATGCGTGCGGATGGTGATTAAATGAATTAGAAAATTAAAAAAATATATATGTAAATGTAAAAAAAAACACACTACAAATACAAAATGCAACTGATTGATAAAAAGAAAAGTATAAATAAATTTACATAACTAAACTAAAATCACAAATTGTAAAGTAAACGAAGGACACGTACTACAACAAGAAAAACACCAAGTGTATAACAACAAGAAAAACAACAACAACAACAGCAAAGCTTAGCTCTAGTGTAGCTCCCACACAAGACAACCGTAACACAAGTAACAAAAACAACACCAAACAACAAACAGTGCCCGTTAGTTAAGATTTATTTTGTACGTAAAATATTATCAGGATATCAGCACTCACACGAACATACACAATACATAAAAGCCCCTCTATATAAAATAAAAACTATACCCCTTAGCTTTAAAATTAAAAAGTTGTTGCCTCAAATTCAGTTTGTACTATTGGTATAATTCGTTTAAGATGCAGCTGTAAATGATATCAACAAAATGACAACCATTGTAAAAAGTGTAACAGCAAAAATGCAGCTAAATGTTGCATGACAAAACAAAAAAAAGAGAATTTAATAAAATGAATAAAAAGTGCATCGAAGCCAAGCAAAATCAAGAAAAACAAAAGTTGGTGCAAACTTGTCTGATATTTATATACACACACCAACAGAAGGATCTGCATATGTAAATTGTGCAACAAAGCTATCAGATTGTTTGATGTTTCCATTTGAAAGCGTATATATGTGTTTTGCATTCGTTTAGCATTTGGAGTTGAGGAAATGTTGCAAAATAGAGATTCGAGTTCATGAATTATTTTGAATTGTTAGGCTTAAGGGGTTGTTTATTCATTTCCGATATTACACCATATACCATATCAATTATTCAAGCTGAAACTTTCTCTGTATATTTGATTTGAATTGATCTCTTCGTCTTTAGAAGGTATTTAACTACACATACAAATGTGCAAAAAAAAATACAATATATACTGCCAGAATTAAAAGAATTGTCTAAAGTTGATTCAACACACATTTATAAATCTAAAATACATCTTGGGGCACCTCTTCTTGTACCTACTCCGAATGCTTCAGACACTTGCCGCTATTTTCTGCTCAAAGTATTAACTTTATCTATCTATAAAACGTCCATTTTAATGAAAACCTACGAACGGCTTTTAACAGACACATACAAATATGATAATGAAAAGAAATAATAATAATAATAACGGAAAGGCATCCAATATACGAGTATAGCAACTAAATAAAATGATATAAACTTAAATAAGAAATATGAGTACACATACAAATGTGAATTTAATTGAACCTCATAAGTTTAAAGAATGGATTTTCCATATGTAACTCTATGAAACAGTTAGAAAAAATACGCTGTCAACAAGTTAAAAAGTACTGGGAAAGTATTGCATATTTAATGGGGCGAACGCTTTTATTTTTATAGCAAAAACTTAGCCGGGTTTTTCGTTGATACCCATACCCCGACACACAGAGAAGATACACCTACACATAATATATATATATATATGTATACGTATAAGCCTTGTATGGTCTTAGTGTAGATACGTATGTATGTATGTGTGTATGTACATAATACATAGTCAAAAACAGAAACAGTAAAACTCTTTTTGAAAATTTGTTACATATTACGTTATGAGATGATATTCAAATAGTTGTATAAAGAGTATATTGTTAATTGCTGTGAGTTCCCGTTCAATTTCGTTGGTTAGTTGAATTACTTATTCAGCAATTGTACCGTAATACCGTTTATTACATAAGTATATAGTAAATTTACATATACATATTTATATATTTCACTATGCAACACAGTTTTATTTTCCCAAATGCGCTCTAAATGTTTATTCGATTTTTTTTTGTATTTCGAATTCTGTATATTCTGCGTATTCTTTTCAAAGAGTCTATGGATATTTCTCTTTAAATGTCTAGAAAATACTTACTATATTTTTCTCGTACCTTTAGATTCTTTGTGGAGAATGTATAAACTTCGGCCATGTCGTGGTTAACTGTTTTGTTTTCTTGATTAATTTGTAGCAACTGTCGAGGGACTCAAGTTTCAACAATAAATCTTTATAGGTCCCATTAAGAAACCATAAGCTATTCCCATAATATTGGCCTTGGTATACAAAAATGTATTGCATCCACAAACGAAATGCAACAAAATTAGATTTCAAATATAATTTTAGGCACTAAAATAAAATATACACCAGTCGATGAAGGTAAAACGAACTAGAGAAATAAAAAAAAAAACAAAATGGAAAAATAAATTTTCAAATTAAAAATAAATAATCTAATTAATTATATAATTAAATTGAAAACTTTCAACTTAATTCGCGTTCAACTTTTCTCAAACAAAAAACCACGATTCATTATTTCAATTAATGACATTAATTTGGAAATGTAATAAACAAAATGATAATAATAATTATACACAAATCACTTTAAAATAAGCTATAAATAATATAATATTAACAATGTATGTATGGGTTATATAAGCTGTTAAAAACATTGAAAAATACAAATTGTATTGTAGCAAATATTTTAATTAAAAAATTATAAACTAAAAAGAAAATAAAGCATTATTAATTATATTTGCATATTGGTTAATTTTATTATATTGATACTGGGAATATTAAGAGACATATGTATGTATAAACTTGGCATCGGATTAGTGTGATTAGTCGGCTAACCAAAAGAACTGACGCACCTCCTCCTCATTGGACGGGCGGCAATGCGGCGGCTGTGTTATTAGCGAAGTCCTAAGAGCCTTCATGGCCAGCATATTTCGTTTGGAAGCCAACGAGAGATCGATTATACGTTTCGGATAATGCACTCCGATGAGACACTCGTAGCTCTCCTGCTGTTCGGCTGACATGCGCCAAGGCTCATGGCTGTAAGAGGTAAATACAATTAGAACTTCTACTTTCTCAAAACAACTAGGCCTTCTTTTGAGAATACCAATTTCACTAAAAATATTTAAAATATATTTCATCTCTTAAGAATTTATCTCTGAAAACTTTTACCTTTTAATGAAATGCAGATCTGTAGGAATAGATTTTAATCACTAATACTACTATAACTTAATAGCAAATTGAGCTAATATCTTGTTCGAAATTAAATGGAAATGGAAATGGAAGTGGATACTACAATAGTTCGATCAGATCTTTTTATTTCCCCCGATCACTGTTTTATAGTTAGTCAATCTAAGACTTTTGATAACTTTCCTAGTCTATGGGACAGCGAAAGACAGGTTAGGGTAAAATCTAGTGCAAAAAGTTATATTTTAGTATTTCGCATAAGTATACGGTCTTTCACTGTCGAGCGTGCTCCACTATGGACATATGGACCTTTTATTTTAGAGTAGTTCATATATTAAATTTAACTTCTTATGTTGCCACATTTTTTATTAGACATTATACTAACGTTTGGCAATAGACTGTTATCTCGTAATAGAAAATATCTCAACTTACATGAATTCCTTAGGCAGATTTCGTAGCTCAGGAACGTATTGTTTAATATAGACGCCATTAGGATCGAGACGCTTGGCCAGGGCCACTGGACAGGTGACCAACGAGGAGTCCAACAAACTTTCGAATGCCGAACTAGAGACCCACATCCAGTTGCCGGCACAAACAGACCAATCCGCATCCAGCAGATACTTAAGAAAGTGTTGCACTCCGAGCTCCCAGTTCTGCCACAGTCCACCACGTGTTAGGAATGTAGCTACCGTGTTGCGCAGTGTATGATGGAGCCAACCCTCGGCGAGGAGCTGTCGCATGGCACCATCGATAAATGGGAATCCAGTTTGGCCCAAACGCCAACGTTGGAGCAGATCGTCATCGGGTTTGGCCCAGGGTATACTTAGACAAATCTCGTTGCCCTCCATGCGATCGTACTGGGGATTATTAACCGACATCGTATAGAAATATTCACGCCAGATTAATTGTCCGGTGATGTGTGCTCCGCCTGTCATTTGAAATCCTTGACCGCCGGCACGCAGCTGCACATTCTTGAACAGATCATGGACGCTCCAATAGAATCTGCGCACCGACAGGCAGCCGAAACGAAGATGGGCACTCATTGATTTGGGTGTATCCAAAATGTTGGGCATGGCCTGATTTGGCAGATAGAAACCCCGCTCGAAGGCATGCTGTTCTACCTTGAGGCGCTCGCTCAGCAGCGTCAGAGCCTGAGTCTCTCCTCCGACCCAATTGATCTTGGCCAGGTAGCCCATGTTATCGTTGTAGATGTTAAAATTCTCTGGCGAAGGCATCTGCTCGAAGCACCCGAGATCTCTGCGCAACTCTGTGGACAACTGAACAAAACTTACGCCTCCAAAGTGCGGATCATGCACAGGTCGCGGCGGCAATCCAATAACTTGCACCGTGTGCTATGGCAAAACTTGAATGAGAAACTCCAACCTAATTAACATATCGGTAAGAACTCACCAGAAATAACTGATAGGTCAGCGGTGCAATCCCGCCATTCGTATCAATTACCGCCCGTGGATCCCACAGGGTGTGGGACACTTTCTCCACATAGTCAATGCCCAGCTCTTTGCAAAGCCTTTTCGTAGACTCGTCCCGCTCGTTCCAAATGGGTTCACAATCCTGTTCCACACAAATCTTGTGCAGACGCACCTGCTTACTCAAACGTCGAAAGATTTCCACGGGTTGACCCTCACATACCAGCAGACGACCTCGGCCTTCGGTCTCCAACTGCAGCTGCTTATCGATGTCCTTCAACGAATCCAACAGGAAGCGCATGCGATTATAGCCAACGTTTTTGGTGCCTTTTTTTCAAAATTGTAGAGAATGTTCAAAGTGTATTTTAAGTTTTTAAATTTTCATTTAGTAAACAGTTTTTTCCTACAGTGTAGGACCTGCACCCTATATTCAAGATTACTTTTAGTTTTTATAATTGGAATATATTTGTATTGACCTGAAGAAATCATTTCTAAACATGCTTCTGTTTAAGATGACATGTTCTCTCAACTTTTATTTATGAAAAGTTTTTTAAATTTCGAATTTAATACCTTATTAATTACTTAATGAAAGATTTTGTTGTTTTATTTCAAAATTGATTAAAACCATAAATTAATCGACATATATTAAAGAAATCTTTATTTTTGAGATTTTTGGTTATTGTTCTAAGATACCTTAAAAATGAAATATATTAAAATAACAGAAGCTTTTTGGACTTCTTACTATGGTTAGTAACGACAAAAACATCAATATTTGGATTTAATATTAAATTTCGCTTGAATAATTCAACTATTTGTTCAATAGTATTAGTATACAGTTGTATTTCTTATTTCCAATTTTGTTTGCCGGCATTTTCCTACAAATACATCTGTATTAAAACAACTATATATAAGTGAATTTACATGTGTATTTATCTTATTAAACAAAGTCTCTCTGAGAAACAAATTGCATTCGATTCTGTAGCTTGCGCCAGTCTTCTTTTTCTCTCTCTCTTTCTCTCTAGCTCTCTGAAATTAGACTGGAAGGCATTGTTATTACTAGAGTTTATTGTGCCTAAGTCTGAGAACGAGTACGAGAACGTGTACTCTCGGTACATACAGTACCAGCTAACATATGCCGTTAGTCCCCCTCGAGCCATGCAAACTGAAGCGCTAGCATGCACGAGAGGCGTAAATTGATATCTCCAACTAAATATTTTGTAACAAAATTTGCTGAATTGTGGTATTAGCTCATAATTGGACAGTTATAAACTATCCAGCAAGCCGGATAGTTTTACTTATTAATTTAATTAGTTTTGGAGATTTACCTGCACTCTCGCCATCGAATATGAATATGGGTATCAATGCTACGCCATGATCTCTGTCGGACAAGGCGGACAGCAAGGCGGGGTTATCATGAAGGCGTAGTCCATGACGAAACCAAATTACATTTGCACTACGCAAAGCCATTTTTATTTTTTATTAATTCCAAATGATCTCCTTTACTAATTCAATAATACGAAATTTATCACTATGTATTCTTATTATTTATTTTTGTTTATAATTTGTTTATTCCGAACACGCGATGTGCTCTCGCCAACGTTCAATTGTTGACTGCGACTGCGACTGCGAATGCAGCTCACTTGGTACTTTGGGTTCGCTACGGGGGCTTGTGGGTCTTTGACGTGTTCTCATCGCCCTGTCGACTGCGTCAATACAAAAGCTGAGCGCGTGTGCCAGACTCTCTTTGAGTGTGTATATGTGAGCGTGAGAGTGAGTGTGAGTGCCAATGGCAGCGGGAAGCACTTAACACACGGCTCGTTGCATTCTGAGCACTGCACTGTGCTCAGCTAAACAGAAACGCCTTCCGCCCCCACAGCTGTTCTGGTAACGACAACCACAGAGCTGAGAATGTCGCAGCCACAACTGTTGCTGTTTATTACGTCGCACATATTTCTATAACCTTACTGAGGGTATATTGACTTTGTCATTTCAGTTGTCAGTTTAAATATGGTAGTTCTGTGTGGGAACTATAGCAATTATAGTTTTTTATTAAACATTTTTCTTATACAAATTAGCAAAAACTCTGTAAACATAAAGCATGCTTTCTTTGGCGCACCAATGCGGAGACCTGCATTCAAATTTAGTAGTCTGAATTTATAATCAGTATAATAGACACACAATCTGTGAGTTAAGTTGAGATATCTTAAACAAAAAGATTTTTCATACTAAAAGTTGATATTTAACCGATCGTTTCTATGGCAGCTATATGATATAATTGTCCGATTTGAACGAACTTAGGCCAGGCTGTATAAAATTGTTTAAGCGTTACACCTTTCGCCACAAAATTATGATACCCTCTGCAAGGGAATAACAACTATACATAAGTTTTGAAATAGAAACTGTAAAAATAAACTTTTATCTTGTTTGTTATACTAAAAATTAAATAGAGCTCTTATAAATGATTATTATTACAAAAATTTGGAAAATCTCTAATTTTTACCGCGGATTATAAAATTTTAAAATAAAAGTTAATTTCCATTTTCCATTCATCTAAAATGTAGATTCGACATTAAATTTTTCGTGCTAAATTTTTTTACTCATAACTCTTATACGTAGTCCCTTATGTATGAGTGTATTTGAAAAGCATATACATATTCTTTAATTATGGTAGTACTGAAATTAACTAAATAGTAGTAACGGTGAGAAACCCTGGTAAGAAAGGCTAAAAATCAAGTAAACTCGATTTTAAAAAAATCTAATTCAAATATTATTTAAAAACCATACATTATTAAATAAAATTATTTACTTTCAAATTCAATTAAATGATCACTTAAAATAACTAATTTATAATGTGTTTAACTGCTTTTTTAGGTAAATGTACCTTTAGATAAACTACCCAACTATGAATGTTTACTCCATGTTATAAAATTCGTATGTCTAACAAATATATTATTTAAGTTTCATAAAAGTTAAAGCTTTAACTACGAGTAAATTTGTTGCTTGAGAATAATTTATTTTTACAATAGTATATCAAATGAAAGATAAAATAAAAAGGATCTAATGTTAAAGTTATTTTTGAAATATTAAGTCGGAATTTTTTTCATTACCTTTAAGCATAGCATACTTTTAAGAACAATTTCGAACATTTTTACTATAAAAAGTTAAAATATCCAATGTTAAACTCACTTATGTATAAATCTACCATAAAAATTACAACTCTAGAGCTAGCACTCTATATATATTTCAACAACATATTCAGAATATATTTTAAAAGGTAATAAATCGGCAATTGCGAATTACCACTGAGCGTGAATCAATAATGACTTAAACTAAAATCTATTTAATAACAATATGATTTGCTAAGAGTAATGCATGGTATATAATTGTCGTTCATTGTTAACCACTCGTTGTTTATTTGTTAAACAGTTTTACTTATGGATTTGACAGTTCATTGGTATGTCAATACTAAGCTTAGTTCATCTAGTGGCTTGATACCTTTTTGATCTATTCCCTTTCCCTGCTTGCACACACAATAATTTGTATGTGCATATCTGTGTAGGTATTTGTATCACTGTGGCCGGCAATCTACGCCAGTGACGGAAGTGTGTTTCGCATTTTTTTATTTGTCCGTTGCTAATCTAAGGATATCAGAATAAAACTTTTAGTTATTAATGTATGTAATCCATAAAATTTAGAAACTTTTGTTCCACGAGTTGGAATAAAACAAGAAAAGGGAGGTAACTAAAGTGAGGTGGAAATCATTGTATAAAAGAATAGTTTGACATTTGACACAAAACAAATTATTACTATTAGGTTTAAAGGAAAACCTTACTTTTATTTTATACCCGGTTTTTTTACATGCTTGTACATCAGTCCAAGTTTGGTTAAAAAATTCATATCAGTAATTTTGGAGTTGCTTTTGTCACTAGGTGGATTTCAAGCTAAGGGGATTTTTTGTTTTCTATACACAAATGACTGTTTCTTCTATATGTGTGTGTGTGTGCGTTTTTGTGCTTCAAAAACTGCAGTTTTACATGTTGCTCAGGCAACAGGATGTGTCACAATGGTATTGTGGGGGGGCCAACATTGGCTACCATTCCCCTTTAGTGGCAAAGACTAGAGACGCACGTGACCCACGTGTTCACCTCCACCCAACAGCAATGACAATAACAACATCAACAACAAGAATATTTTGCCATTTAAAATTGATGATGGCCAGAAGGGAAAGGTAAAGGGGATGCAGATAAGAATAGAAGAAAAAGTACAATGAAGGAAGCAGACCGTAGCCAGAGAAATTTCATCTTAACTTGCTGGCTTCAATAGAGCTAATTTCAAGTACAGATTGACGCAATGAGGATGACAGAACAAAATGAAAGAATGCTGAAAATTCTTAAAGAAATACTTCTATAATAATAAAGCTCTACAAGTTTATTACGCATAGTTAGATAAACTGGTGGGGGAGCATACAAAATTTATATAACACCAAAGTACATGCTATTGAATAAGTTTTCTTGGTAACTTAACTTTAGCGTTGATAATGAAAATCTTTGTGGTATTTGGAAATATTGTAGAATATTTTAACAAAATTTTGTAAAACATTTAAAGTTTCGTGTTCTCACACTTTTTGGTAAAAAGTGAAACTAAAAACGGTCCGTGTGACCAGACTTTAAGCAAATTAAATATATTTACAAGAACCTTAAAATTTGTAAAGATTTAGTTAAACTGATTAAAACTGGCTTTTAGATTTTCCTGAACTTCTGCACATATTTTTATCTCTGGTATTGCAGCAAATAATAAAGTTGAATTGTCATTGAGATTCTAAATGCTAATTGTGAATTTTTATGCTTATATAACAATTTCATTTTACTTTTAGCTTTGACCCCATGTTGCCAGTTTTCCAACCACTGTGCTATCTTAAAGTTGGTAACTCAGGTGTGCCGTGTTCCCTGGTGTCCTTTCTGTTCCCTAGCATTGCTAGCGTTACACCCAGTCAGTTACTTGTTTCATTCTTTTGCTCAACACGTCACCAAGGACTTGACGGGCTTGGTTCCTTTGTGCAATCAACACACATACTGGGAACTGGTGTATTTGTGGATGTTACCTGGCTGCACTCTGTGCCGTTTGTGTGGATGCATCGTTAGTTTACATCATTTCTAGCGAATCCACGTTCGTGACACTGTGGCGAATTGTGAACTGCAGCTTGTTAAAGCAGATTGTGTAAGAACATTTTTTATATAAATTTTGCCTTTCATTCTTTTGCTTTGTGAATTGTTTATGCCCAGTTATGTGCGCAGTCTTCCATTAGATAACGCTCCAAACTAAATAAAAAAAGAGATTTTATATATGTATATTTAATAGCCTTTGCTGAACTGCTAGCAATTTTTCATGCAATTCCTCACATATTTTTCAGTGTATAAGCAACTGAGCAGACAATCAATCAACATTGTTTCACAGTTGTCAGTTGAAATAGGTTCCTACATACTTAAGAGGGTCGATTCTGTCTTGAGACCTTAAGGCTTTTGACGCCACTTGATGATTGCATTATTAACACTTATTTTAAAAAAATGTAGTTAGGCAAAAATCTAAATATTTATACTTCATAATTTATTCAAATACAAATAAAAAGCTACAACCATAGCGATGTACCCTATACGGAGATTTACTACTCTTGCTTGAACTTATTGTTAGTCTAAATATTACTTTAGTTTCATTATTTGTTTGCTTAATAGTTACTTTGTCATGCAACATAAGGCGATTATAGCCAAGGCAATAGCAAGTGCTACAACAATTTGAGCCAAAAAAAGAAGAAGAAGAAGAAGCACAGCAATCAAAATAAGCCAGTGAGCTGTGACAAGTAACAAGTATCAAATGGAAAGTGGCAAATCCTTTGACTTAATCGCCTTCGAGCTATTATACTATACAACAAAGTTTACTCGGAGCACAATGCAATTTATATTTGTTCAGGCAAGTCATGAAAGTTACACAATACACGCACACTCACACATACATACGTATTACGTATACGCATATGGTTATTATTCTTTTAAAATGGTTCCATTGTTTTTGTTGCCCCTTTCTGTATTGGATCGACTCTGGTGGCATTGTTGACTTTACTAATACAAGTTAAACAATCAAACAAAAAAATAACAATATATATATATATATATATATGTATGTCAATCATACGCACCGTTGAACTTTTGTTGGAGACTTGAAACAATATTTAATGTTATTGCGCTCTTGTTATAAGGGTTACATAGCATATATGTATGCATACTCTTGAAGTGGGTATAATAACTTTATTATGCAGATGAAATCAATACTCTGAATCGTTGACAATACATTGTTAAATCAATTTGGCCAATTTTTCCATTAGCATTCACTCATTATAGCCATTAAGTGAGTAAGCCCATAATCAATTGCAGTTAACTGCACACTTAATACACATATTTGCATTCAGCGACATCATTTAATTATGAATTGTAATTAAATTTTTAAAATATTTCAGACGCTCTTTAGTCAGTGTGTGTATTTTTTTTAATACTTTGTTTTGTGCTATTTAATTAACGAAATCTTTATAATAAAAATATTTTTTTCAGATCTAATTTTGAAATAAGTTTTACCTATTTTTTGTTACTTACTATATTTTTCTGGGATTTTTTAAAGTAAAATTACAGAAAAGGTGATATTAAACAATATATAAAAGTTAGATACAAAACTCTAACTAAAACCTAACTAAATTCACTTTAAGCACATTGTAAGGATAGTTATAGTTGAATAATTTAATCCGTCTACAACAGTCTTTCAGCTTATTCTGGGTAATTTGTAAGGTATTTCGACTAAGTCTTTAATAAAGTCTATTCCACTTATTGTTGCAATTCCGAAGTTATTCTTCAATACCGACTATTGTTTATTTTAGGGCAATTGCTGTACCCGTAAGCATACTGACGCACAACCAAAGACATGTGTGACGTTGTTTCAGTATGTGTGTGTATGTGGGTGCATGTTTGTTCATGTTGGCTTATAGCTGTCAGCAGCAGACGCCACAGGAGCATACCTACAGGCATATGGACAGAAGCAGACGCACACAGACTTCTTCCTTAGTCCTTTTCGCTTCTGTTCTGGATGGCACAGTGGGACATCAACCGCAAGTTAAACCAATCGAGTTAATTCGTAGTTCGTTTTCAAACTGTAAATATTGTTTCATGTCTGATTGATCGAACAGTGCACAACGCAACCCTCTCAACACCCAATGCTTTCCCCTCATGCGTGCTGACAAATTAATTCGCATAAATATTTATGTAAAGCAGCTGCAGAGCAGTACCTTTGAAGTTACCTGGACCGAGCCCAAGTCTGCGAATAAACCTGAATCTGATCCTGCGCCTGGACCTGAACCTGGGCCTCAACCTCAGCCTCATCTTCAACCCAACCTGGCAGCCAGTTGTGTAGCGTCTACTGCCCATGCGAGCGTAATTCAATGAGCCCTGAAAGTAGGTCGCTGCCAAAGGTGATAAGGTGGTCAGGTGGTTGTGGTGAGAAGGCGGGAAGGTTGAGAGGTGCTTCGACAACAAACGTGGAATATTATTGAACTGGCTGGAGTACGAGTTATAAGCCAATTAGGCTGTGATTGAGTTGAAAGTCAATGAGTTGTAATCCGACCGAAGGATGGCTAATTGCCAAGGAATTCTGTGGCAACTAATTGCACATGATAAAGAGCTGAAAACGTTAAATCATTAACGCAATCTTTCAAGTCTTCTTTTATCTATAACTATAACAATTTTTAACCAAGGTTTAACCGTTCACGAATGCCATGCACAAAGCATAATCGAAAAGTAAGCTTCTCACACGAGAGCAAATTTGTACAGGAGTGCCCACTACAAACAACTCTAAGCGTGACTCACATAGAAGGCAACAAATATTTATCCTCAGCTAGCTTGGTTTGTATTTGATAAACTCCTGTCCGTACACACACACTTCCCTGCGTTTGTGTGTGTGGATATTTAAAGATCTTATATGTAATAGTACCAGCTATACAATGATCTGTAATCAAATAAATCACAGTTTTTTTTTTTAATATTTAAATTTTAAAACAAAATAATGTGAAATTGTGGAACTGAAAAATATGATCCCTTACAAAATAATACTCTTTATTTCAGAGAGACGCCTGCGCATAATTAAGGGACCTTCTTTAATATGTAGATGCAAAAGTAAGCTTCGGGACGCAACAGATATGTCCTTTGCCTTAAAGCATGTGCAAAGTTTACGACATAATGCCACAAGAAGGGACAGAGATGATGAAAGCATTAAAATCCATGGCTTTACCTTTTTTTTTTATTACTTAGTTATAATAAAAAAGGGCAAGTATGCTCTTACAGATGGGTAATATAGTTAGTACTCTTGAAGCAATGGAAAAGAAATCTGAATAATCTCGTTTCAAATTTTACTATAAGTAAGTGGTCAATTCTTTTGTATAAAAATAATTTTATTCTATTTTAATCCTTTAATCATTACATAAAAACTTACTCCATATACTTACTGACTCCAACTTATTAAGCCTTCGATATGATAATGAATCATTTGGTTGTCACATCGTTACCAAAATTTGGTCATTTGATACCATTTTGAGATAATTTAACATTAAACTGGATGATATTCTTATAGACCTTACTCTACAGAATAAGTATAATAATAGAAAAAACTTTTTACCGTATTAGAGTATTTAGTGTTCGCATATGATGCTTTTCTATTCTCTACTATTTGCCTAACGAATTAAGCCACATTGTGTAAAACATTTTACGACCCGTCAAGTAATTTGGACAAACATTTAGCTTTCATTTGAGATTTTTTTTGGATGTGTGGTTGCTTTATTTTCAAATTTTTGGGGGAGCTTGAAGGATGAGGAATCCTTTTGTATGTGTTTGATATATGTATGGCATAAATCATTGACGGCAGTTATTACTAGTGAGTTTTTTCGGCCAGGTTTTTATTTGCATAAAAGAAAATGTGAGCATCAGTTTGTGTCACGTCCTTAAAACTGATACTCATTCCTGCTTAAATTAACCAGTTAACAACAAAATTAATCATATTCTGTAATGAGATAAAGTTCAGAATGAGATTTATGAGCCAACTGAACGCATTGGGGACACATTTAATGAATATGCCACGAATGTGTCTGGCAGTCGGAATAAACAAATATTAATCATTTTTAATGAATTTGTTGTCAGTTTGTGAATATGATTATACAACTTTCAGCTATGAAGGAGCGCTGACACATAGCACAGGTACCCATAAGTATATAAATGTATCTTTGATTAAAAATGCTTTCATTCAGAAGACTCCCGAGGCATTTGGCCAAAAGACAGAGTTTTTTCCCTCGGCATTCATAAAAGTAAATTATGTGAATGAAACATTTCTTTGTCCTCGCCTGTGTAAGAACAAGATTCATTTTGATTTTCATCAAATTTAAGGTTCATTTCCGTTTCTCTTTTTAGCCGTTTGCTTCATGCCAAGTTCAAATAATTGTTTTGACCTGAACACAAACTCAACTAATTTTCTTTTGCTAACAAACTTAACTTTTCTGCCATTCACAAAGTCATTTCATTTGTAGTTTATGCTGCAGTTCTTTTCTTTACATCTTTTCCTCCCCGAATGGCAGGTAAAATTTAGGGCACACAATGCCGGCAAAATGGCATTTGCCGTGAAGAAAGTGAAATCGATATTTGGAAAATGCTCAAGGTATCTAAAATAAAAAAAAAGGAAATAAAATAACGTGATAGTCAAGAAAAAATTCAACTTTTTACTTTATTAAATATTCAGAGCTGTTCCGAGTTCCGATTCCGTCCAAAAGCTGATAACGAAATGTCATCTAAAGTCATTATTTCGATGAAATTTGGTTAGAACTGAACCCAAGCCCATATTTTAAATATTACCTATTTATATAGGTTTTGTACGTATACGTTATATTTTCAACTTTCGGTTCCTCTTTGTGCCCGACCTTCATCAAAGAGAGCCTACTCGAAAGTTACATAAGCGACCTTCGATTTAATTATTTATCACTTCATAAAAATTCATTCAAAATTTATATGAGATTGGGTTTTGAAGCCCTTTTTTTTGCAATCTAACAAAGTGCTATATTATTAGAATATAAGGATGTGCTTAAGCAACGTTGACAGCTCCTTGTTCAGCAATTGGTGCCAAAGCGCCATAGAAAAAAGCTGCTGCAATCCCTTGGCTTTGGGCGACTTAAAGACAACTTAATCTTTATACTCAGATCAGGATTGAAAAATGGCTTGATATGGTGTTAAAAAAGATTTGAACGCATTAAATGCTGTCGTTTATCTCGTACCTCGTTATCAACACACTTGCTCAGACGTACACAAACACACACACACACACTGTCTGGCTTGTATCCGCTGGCCTACACTCCTTGCCACTTTCGGGGGCAAGTGTGTGTTGCATGTATACGTACCGGTTACAAAGGGCGCTGGTGTTGCCTGTGGCGCTGTTTGCTTAATACGCTTCAACTTCCTTGCCCATAAGCCAAAACGCAGACCGTCTCCTCCACACACACACACACACACACAAGCACAACACTCATACGGAGGCAATGTCGGCATGTCAAAGGCACGTGCAGTACAGTATAAACAATTTTATACACACACAACACATTCACACACCCATGTGCTTTATGTTTGAAAGCTGGACTAACCGGCGGCATTTCATTTTCCGTACATACATTTCTTTGCCCATTGGTCCTGCTTCGTATATATGTACAATATTTTCTATGTCCTTTTTTTTAAATCGTCGCAAGGGGCAACAATGTAACACACGCACACACAACCGTTGTGGCACTGCAAAAACAACACAGTTGCCAAAAAACTATCGATGGCGAATTTACGCGCTGACGTTGTTATTGTTGTTGTTGTTGTGACTTTTGTTGTTGTCGCATTAGTTCTTGCATTCGCAACCAGGATTATTGCATGTTAACATACCCTGTAAATCGAGTACAAGTAAGGGATGTGCAGTTGTAAAGAAGAGGCTAAGAGTTTTATTATATTATTATAAAAATAATGTTTAGTTCAAATTGCCACTTTAATTGTAATAAACTTTTTTAATAATAATACTAGCTGATAGTTAATAATAATAATGATAACTAGCAATAATAATTACTATTTATACTTTTTACCATATTTTGCAGAATATATTTAAGGTAAGGAGTGCTCGATAATTCTTTCATATTTTTTTTGTTTTTCGTTTGGCGATCTATCGCATATTTCACTACATTTTCATTCCAGAGCGTTTCAATACTCACACACACGTGCTTGCATGGCACACACACACACACAATGGCGCATTTCCCGTTTCCGTTTGTAGCATAGTCGCCATTGCCAACAACAACATTAACATGGGGTCAGGGGGCAGTACTGGGAAATTTGCATAAATTTTACGTACTTTTCGCACAGAAGGCAAATTGCATTTTCAGCACAACACGTACTCCATTCAACTTCCAAACACACACACACACACACACACACACCCACACATACATAATCGTAGTTTTTGCTACTCTACAGGCAAAGGTAGGCCGCATGTCCTTGTCTGCTGCTTTTTCTGCTGGTGTGTTGATACTTTCGTGGCTCTCTCACACTCCATCTGACCTGTGTGTGAGGGTGTGTTTTGTATGTGTTGGTTTAAGTCATGCAAATGTTACGAAAATTGCTTTTTACTTTTCATGTATGTGAATACGTTTATATGTATATTTACACACACACACACACACATACGCGGGAAGTTTGAGGAGCGTCCCCTCTACCTCAAATTGAGAACGAGGTCCTGGACGAACATTTACTTCCACACACACAAAGTTAGTTAAGTGTTTGCCTTCAAGTTGTTACTACCAAATTACCTTTTATTGTCATTTCGGGTGCAGGTTGCCATACAGTGGGAACAAATCTAATTAAATGTAAATAAAAATTTTAATATTCAAACATACATAAATGAAAAGAGAAATATGTAATTTGTTCATAAAAATCTCTCTGCAATTTTTAAGCTTTTTCTATAATTACAATATGGTTAAAAACAAAGTAGAATCCTATTAACAATTGTAAACATAAATAGAATATGAAATCAATTTTCAGCAATCAATCGGCTAATAATTATGTACTTAAAATTTTTTTAAACATTTTAAAAGTTAAATAAGATTTTGTTATAAAAAATATTTTGTCATGGATATCAAATTTTTATCTGAAATTTAAATACATTTTAAGAAAAAATAAAAAATACAACTTGTATACAATAAAATTCTATATAGCTAAAATTAAATAAACTAACGTTACATTAGACAGAAAGGAATTGAAATACATTTAAAACATCTTTGGATTGGTATAAAAATAACTAGTTCAAATAATGTATTAACAAATGTTGCAAACATTTATAAACCTTCATGTGCACAAATGAGAAAATTGAAAAGAAAAATCATTTTCAGCTTTGACTATTGTTCTAATTCTGATCATTGTAAAATAAATTTGACTGAAACTGTATTCATGAGTATTGTATTATAAATGTGACAATCATAAAGCTATTTAAGCAATTCCCTTGTAGTCAAGTGTAAGCCACAAAGATTTCCATCTTAGCCATTGTACGAAATTGTTCTTGAATATCTTATTCCGCAGTCCTCTTGTCCTGCTTTCCTGGCCGCCTGTTAAATGATGTGTTGTTAGCCAATTTAACCAAAATCCTTTATGGTTTCACTTTGTTGTATAACCGAAAGAATTTAAACTGATTTATTTTGTATAGCTTTAAATTTAAATTTAAATTTAAATTGCATCATTTAATTGCTTACAGACATGTCCTTTTTGTCTGGCTCTGTGAAGTCCTTAACTTCTGGCGGTTTACTTTTGAGTATGTGTTTTGGTGTTTTTTGGTTTTGTCATTCTCTTATCCAACACCTCCTTCGCCTCTACCAGCTCTTGATCCTGCTGTGCTCTCAGTTATGCATGCAAATGTTAAATGCAATGTCAGGCGCCGAAAACGTGCTCAAATCATATTCCGCATACCAAATAACACAGTTCTCTAATGGCTGGATTTTAAAATGCATGAGCATCTCCTCTATACCTCTTCCTATATGGGTGCGTGTGAGTGAGTATTTCTATTTGTGTTGTGTTTCGATACCCTGTTATTATGTATATGAATACGAACCTGTCCACCTGTTGTCCTATTTTCCTCAAATCGAGAGGGATGACCTAAGCTCATATAACATCCAAGAAGTACTCAATAGATGCTATACTCGGTGGAGTTTACACCAATACTAACACCGAAATTATTATTTTATAATAACTTTATCTTAATATAAAACCTAATTCTGATAATGTTATTGAATTATTGAATGCAAAGCATATTTAAAGGATATGTGCTACTTTCATACTTTCAACTAGATAATTTTAGTTGTTTTGTTTTCATTTTGTGAACTGTTGAAGTTTATTTTCTGAGATTTTAATATGTATGAGTTGAAGATGAAGCATTTATGGCGCACACACTAACAAACACATTCTCGTACACACACGAACAGTCACAGTTAGCATTTGTGTATGTGTCTAGCATATTTATGCTGGTTCTTTGGTTCTCGGTTCTGGTTTTCGAGGTTATTATGGACAGAGTTCTTCAATAATTTCCTAACTTACTGCCACGGACTGAGGGTCCTTTGTAACATTTACCATGCTCTGCAAATTTCCAGTTTGACTAATGTAACTTACGTGTAGAACATTTTCTACTACAAGGCTTTGATGCTCTTCCTTGTCCACGTTTCGACCCCCTTCCGCTCGGCCTGTGTTCTAATATTGCAAAACATTTGTAAGGAAGGAATGTACGAGTACCAGACAGGGACTCCATTTTATATCGCACTCATATTGAGAGTTCTCTTCTTTTTACGGCTCGTTAAGTTGCAGTATAGTCATTTTTTTTATGTTACTAACTCAATTTATGAAATCATCAGAAGAATACACAGAAATTGTTAAAGAAATACTAAAGTAAAAAATAAAGACTCACGAAATCAAACCTCAAAGAAAGAACATATGTATATGAAAAACCTCTATAATAAGACAACCGAATTTACATTCTCTTGAACCATGAACAAAGTAGCTTGTTTGAAAGAAAAAAAAGTAATTGTTCGATAAAAAAGCCTGATTGTAACAAAAACACATAAAAGCAGTATAATATTTCTAATATCCATTTCATTTATTTAGAAAAAATTAAATTAATTTTATTAAAAGTCAACTTTTGGTATTAAAAACTGTTTTCATTCAACGAAATATTTTAACCACACTCAAAATTTAACATTTATCATCACTTGGTAGCGTCTCAGGCTTTTAGAAGCTTTAAAAAACATTAAAAAAAAAAGTAGATTAAAAACAGTTAAAAAAAAATGCAGTAAGCTACAGTGGAGCAAGCTCGACAGTAGGAGACCCAGTACTTTTTGAGTGCAAAGCGTACACTATTGATTGTTCTTCAATAATGCGTACCAAACAATAGATGGCGCCACTACGAAGTTAATAAACACAGAGGTCGCTAGCGTCTCTTCTTCTTCTTTTGCCTGTAACATTGTTAGTTGAATAACTTCCGTGTTTATCATCCGATTGGAATGAAATTTTCTGGACTGGTTTGGATCATAGTGTATATTATATGTACCAACAATTAAGGCGCTAACATTAAAGGGGCTTCTTTAATTCGACTTCGAAATTTTGTATTTTAGTTTCCGGGGGCGGAGGGGGGCGTGGCAAAAATCTAAAACAAACTTGATCAATGGTAGATGTGGATGATCCTACATACCAAATTTGGTGTCTCTAGTTCTTACAGTCTCTGAGATCTAGGTGTTCATATTTTCGAAATTTTGAACAGCCGTATACTATCCGTTTATTATCCGATCCGGATAAAACTTTCAGGACAGGATTGGACTATAGAGTTTATCATGTATGCCAAAAATCATATCGCTAGCATTAAAGGAGCTTTCGTTATTCGACTTTGAAATTTTGTTTCAAATTTACGTGGGCGGAGGGGGGCGTGGCAAAAATCTAAAACAAACTCGTTTAATGCAAAATGCAGATGAACGTACATGCCAAGTTTGGTAGCTCTAGCTCTTATAGTCTCTGAGATATAGGTGTTCAAAAAAGGGACAGACGGACAGACAGACGGACATGGCTATATCGACTCGGCTGTTGATGCTGATCAAGAATATATATACTTTATGGGGTCTGCCACGCCTCCTTCTGCCTGTTACGCACATTTTTTTTGCACAAACTTAATAGACCCATTTGTACTTTTTTAAAGTACTGGGTCTAATAAGGTTCTCATATGGAAAACTCTTATCGGGGGCCCCATATGTAATACGAAAAGCATGTTTGTAAAAAAAAGGTCAATTTTGTTACTTGGTATCGTTAATAAGATTGAATATAGGGTTTACACTTAACTTATTTCAACTTTTATTTAATTCAATTAGTCAATTCTTATTACAATCATTGAAATAGTTAAGCAGCTGTCGATTTTTTGTTTGCAATGAGGTGGTATCTAAGGGTAAATAGTTTAAAGCCAAGTGATTATAATTTAACGCACATACAATATTTGGATAAGTATTTGTAAGGGGGTCGACATTTAATGTTTAGTTAATCCCAAATTTTTTTTCGTTTGATCCAGATTTCACCCCGCATAGTTTAAGAAGTTGACACAGTTTTTGGCAAATATTTAATACCACAAGCTGAAAAAACATCAAATTTCCGAAATCTACATTCAAAGGCTACCAAATAGTCTCGACATTATGTTTGCCGTGCAAGTATCTCTAATAATAGCTCATATGTGTTATACGATTAGTGCCGAGCTCTAATTTTCAGTTTTCTTTAAACAAATCCACACATTTTTTTCACTTGCGAATTTCAAAACAGCTGAGTAAATAAAACTGATCTCAACTTACATACTATAAAAGCTGTTGGGACCGTAAGAAATTTATCATTCAGCAAATCATTTTAACAGCATGAAAACCATAACAATTGCATTGGGCTGTGTCCTTTTGGCCATAAGCTTGTTCCATCTGCCAATGTGCGATGGAGTGGCTTGCACGGCTCCTGACGATCCAGTTGGCTGCACAGATTGCACTGATACAGCCAACGCGGCTTCACCTGACTGCGTGACAACAACAACAGAAGCACCCACCACTGCTGCTGACACCACCACTGTAGCTGGTGTCACCACAACGGTTGCTGGTGACACCACAGTTGCGGGTGAAACCACAACTGCCGCATCCTCGGGTGAGACCACGACCTCCGCCGGCAGTGGAGGCACGGGGGGTCAAAAGTTAGTATTTAAGGGAACGAAAACAGTTGAAGAACAAAGAATTAAAATAATCAAAAAGGGAGGCAAGAAGAATTGGCTCAAAAATAAGTTTTCTAAAAAATTCAACCGAGGACGGCGATCAACCAAAAGACCAAGAAAAACCACCAAAAGACCAAGAAAATCAACCAAAAAACCAAAAACAACAACAGCAGCAGCAGCAGCAGCAACAACAACAACAGCAGCAGCAGCAGCAGCAACAACAACAACAGCAGCAGTAGAAACAACAACAGCAGCAGAACCAACAACAACACCAACCGTCTAACCATGATAGCCTTTGCTACTCATACAAGGATAAATGATAACGAAACGACTTTTGTATTACATTTAGATATAAGAACTTGTTAAACTTAACCCTTTATTAAATATTTTATCAATCAAACCTACAATTTTTGTAGTACTTATTTTGGCTAGTACATATGCTTATATGTATACCAATGCCTCGGTTGCTAACGGATGTCGTCGCTTAACCTGTTGCCGACTGTATTATATTTAAAATATAACATTCAGTCGAGAAGGCGTGACTGTAAAATACCCTGTGGAAGCAAATGACGTAACTCAAATGTTCTTATAAATATCAGCAATTTTTTTAAAAGTCGTAATAACAATAATAAAAAAAGTAAAAGTAAAGTTTACACATTCTTGATCAGGACGACGAGCTGAGTATATATATTTTTGATCAGCATCCTGATTTGATTTCCTGATTTTATCTCGATCGGACAATAAACGGACAGCATATGTCTGTCTTTTGTTTTATTTCCTTTAGAATATGTAGTTCATACGTTTATTAAATTGAATATCTTTCGTCGCAAAAAGTGTATATCAGGAGTTTCGGGGATAAAGTATGCATTCGGCACCTGACTCTTTCCTCATAGTTAGGTATTTCTTATTTTAAAACAAATTACCAGTAAAATTGTATAACATAATGGAAGAATTATGTTGCACTTTAAACAGACCGAATAGAAATGATAGCTGAGGGCATCTTTACGCCTGCGAATATTAGAAATTCCTTTTATTTCTAATGGAGAGCCCTTAAGTTATGAGTAATAAAACATTAAAATTTTACTTATATATAGTAATATGGAATTAACTTAATATTTCGTTGAATTGTTGGCTAATTAACAATTGTTTGATATTCTTTCAGTCAGACAACAGAAATAAAATCTACAGCATACGCGTTGAGCTACAGATGGAGCATTATACAGCACAAATTGAAAATTGTCATTGTGTTCTAATTTGACGCTTTACTCATATGTTCGGCCGCTTAATCCGCAAACGGGTTCACTAAATTCCATAGGACTGACTATAAAATGGTCCAGCTGATTGCCAAGTGGCATCAATCCACAAATAAAGTACAAACCAAACACAACCGATATGAAATTCCTCATCTGTTTGACTCTTTGCATTGCCGTCGCTCAGGCTGGTTTATTGACGGCACCTGTCACCACGTACTCTGCAGTGGCTCCAGTTGCCACCTACTCTGCAGTGGCTCCAGTTGCCACTTACTCTGCTGTATCTCCTCTCAGATACTCCACCTATGCAGCTGCTGCTTCCCTCGTCTACAGGACACCTGTGACCACCTATGCCGCAGCTCCTGCTAAATTCTACAATGCACCGTTGACATCCTACGCACAAACTGCTGTTGTTAGTCCCTTCTTAAGGAAGTAGAGCACGATATTATATAGAAGATACGACCTTTGAAATAATTGAGAAATAAAATAAATTTATGAGAACATACAAACTAATTGTCTATTTCAGCAACAGGCATCAGATGACCTGTTATTGAGTATTAAAAGGGTTGACTTACTGAATCGTTCGCCAAAGATAATGAGATAAATAGAGAGCCAAGCTATCATTCTTCAGAGTCCATATAGAAAGAAAGAAACTAAGTTCACACAGTGCTAAAAAATTTAAGTCTCTGACAAATTAAAATTATATCTAAGATAAACCATTCTGTAGTCAATCTTTCCTTACTCTCACGGTGACTAAGAGTCTTGAGTATTTTATAAAAAGATATTGATTTAATTCTAAAATCAGGAACGAGTGAGTTTTAGAAATAGTACTTAAGCTAAAATCGAGATTATGGAATTACTTCATTTTTTCTCTTAGTGAGAAATCAAGTTTGAAACGTTGGGCGTTTAATTAATAAGAGATACTTATTCATTTGAATCCGATTAAAGGACATCCTCTAGTCATACTTACTTTTATTTTCTCTACAAGCTAAAATGTTTCCCTTGTCGTTTCCGTTTCCGCTGAGCAAGGCACACAACTGACATACTCTGTTACATTTCGGATAAGCACATTCACACACGCACAAAATACATCCTAACGTCTGTTTGTCTCGTCATGTTTTGACCATATCCTGTAAGTAAGGAATAACGTTATACGTGCTCTTTATTTAAGCTTCCGAATAATTAGATTCAATTACCATTTATTCTGCTTATTGCCTGTTATTGTTAGTAGCCCATTGTTAAACTCCATCTGATCATTTTGTTTCCCCTTCTCGAGAGTGTATTAGCCAACTTTAACATTCTCCTTAGGCTCAACTAATTTTAGCACGCATCCTGTGGTAAGATTCTGCTTATTCGGAAAATTCTACTTAAATAATAATTCTAATAATTTAATAGACATTTCTTTAGAGTAATTTTTTAGGTCGCCCAGCCGATTGGAATCCGATAGGAGGATTAAGGAAGTATTAACACCCATCAGAAAGTCAATTGCCTGTTAAATTCTCAAGGATATTCATCAAGCTTTGGCAGGTTTTGTAGCCTAAGACGTTGCCATGGAAAGGAAAGGTTTCTCTGCCACTTCTTTGGCCATGCTCAAGTGCCACTTATTTATCATTCGCCTCCTCTTATTTATCTTTCTGAAAAGCAACAACAACATTAAGCATTCAGAGCGACAAGGACAACAAATTGAACATGGGATTATGTTTAATGACGTCTATTTGTCTGCTGAGCGGAAAAACAGGACGCAATAAGAGGCTTAAAGACGTTGCCAAATTAATTTCTTAACATGAGTAGCTCGGCATCTAATAGATGTCATATAAGAAAAACAAGTACTTAGGAATGCTTCAGTTGAGGGTGTTTGACTAATATCCACCCAAGAGGGTTCTCAAACACATCAAATCAGAACCCATTATCCATAAATGCCAGTCAATGACAGTATCTATTGTTCGTCAAAGTCTTTAAGGACATGTCCAAATTAGGACTTGTATTAAATAGGATTATTTGCAATTGTTGTTCAAAGATATCCAAGACAGAAATTTTAAAGCAATCTCACAATATTAAAAACATATAATAATAAATACATGTTTTCCCTTTTCCACCCACCATGATAAAGAAAACAACATTCGTGATATATTCTTAGATATTTCCATAAAATTACGTATATTATTTTGTATAATTTGGAGTATTCGGTGTTAAATTGCTTTGCATTTTTTTTTAAGTAAAATTGTTAATTAAGATCACACATCAAATGAATTGCCTCTTGCACTTATTGGTTACGTAGTACAAAGTTCTAACAAAATTATACCTAGTGTATCATTATTATTATATTTATTATTATTATATGAGTTCTAATATTAATATGTGTACTGTATGCTATTATTAAACATTAGGTGCAACAACTTACAAATTAATATCACTATAAATGCATGAAGATTATATAGTTTTTATTGTTTATAAACAGACGTGAGCTGGGATCGTGTTAGATTGACCTGGGGGGACGGTTGCTGGTGAAGTGAAGTGTGAAGTGAGAAATAGCGGAAATTTAATTAGAATTCGGTGTGAAAACTGTTTGCCGTATCGATCATCTTGGACTGTAAAAATATCTCTGCATTGTCAGTCATCTGAAAGAAAAGATGCGATCAAATAAACTCCTCTGTTTGCTTCTTTGGGAACTTACCTCCTTAAGGATGAGAAATTCATCCTTGTTCTCATCACACAAGCTGAACAATGTGGCTGCCTCCTGGAGAGCATAACGCGGTGTTTTTGGATTCACATAGTCTAGAAGTTCGCCACGATCGGCTTTGCCATCGTGATTCTTATCGATGATGCGTTTGAACTCTTCTCTCCGCTCAACTAGTGTTTTAGAGATTAGGGACTTGCGCAGCAAATCCTCATCATCATCCACATTCAGATCGGAGAACTCTTCCAGCGTTAATTGATCATCGCCATCCTGATCGAACTGACGCAACAAATCATCAACCAGCTCCAACAAATTGGATACACTTGATTCTGGGTGCCTAAAGCTCAAATACTCGTCTATGGTCAATGTAAAGAGATCCGTTCTTGCCGCCTCCGACCAACGGGCCTTATCCCGCATCATATCCTCACGCGCCTTGCGATTGAGCGATGTGTGTCTGATCTCATCGTGCTCATCAATGTCCGCCTCTGTCATACCATGCTCACGCAAAAAGAACCGATGATACTCATCCCAAGTGATAAGCCCATCGGCGGGTGAAATATCTACGCGTCGAAACTCCCGTGCATTGTTCATGATCGCAATGTCTATATGATCGACAATCCGTCGATTTATGTACTGACCCAGCTCCTGTATAGTCAATCGACCATCATGATTGCGATCAGCTCTGCCAAAATATAAATAAATAAGGTTGTTAGTATGATAATTACTAAACAAATATATCAGAAATTTAATTATGTTCAGCAGCTTTTAACTAAGATTTGCACTTTTGCAATATGCATATGTTTATTATACTTGCAAAGTAAAAGATAACGCACGCTATTTTTCATACTAAAGGTCGATTTTTAGCCGGATCTTATCACTATATCATATAGCTGCCATAAACAGAAACTGTCCCAAGTTTCATGAACATATCTTTAAAATTATGAGACTAGTTTGCATAGAAACAGACGGACAGGCAGACGGACATATACTTTATGGGGTCTGCCATTCCACCATCAAGACGTTACACATTTCGTGACAAAATTACAAAAATCTCTTCAAGGGTATAAAAACAGCCTAACTTTGACAGAATTTCCTGCGAACAGACTCTCTACCACTATCCACGTCGTGCACATTTACTTCATTGTGTTTAAGTGTATTTTCTAAGTAAGTACTTATAATACAGAGCCACGAAGCCAGAAGATTAATTGAAATTCTGTATTTAAATCTACAAGTACCACTAAAAGTGTTGTAACACTCAACACCATAGATTTTAACTTATGATTAGTCGTATTTAATGAAAAGAAACTGATTTACGGGTAAAGTTGTCATCTACGCATTAAACGGCAATTTAACTGACCGAAAAATGTTGTGATAATTGCGTGTGATGAAATTAATGGCAATCATTTGTGGCTTTTGCATTTAAATGTAATTTTAATAATGTGGGAAAGTCCCCTCATTGTTGTGTCCTGGTAGAGTTGATTCCCCATTTGGGGGCAATTAAATTGTATCTGGAATCGTCATGGCAACAGCGCATACTACTATTGTTATAAATTTTAATTGTGAGTTTCTCTGGTGCCGACAATTCAGCAGAACCCACGACGAAGCGCTGTTATCATCACACGCGGCACATTAATGTCCTGTTGGGGGCTTTCCAATTAGGCCACTGCTGCTGTTGATGGTACCGCTCCTGGTTCTGGGCCTGGTTTTGATGCTGGTTGTGGTGCTACTACAAATAACCCTTACTGTACTGCCATCGTTTTGGTTTCTACATTGATTTAGCACTGCGCAAAAGTGCCACACTTCCGCTTCCGCTGGCTCACCCAGTTGCATGCCGCAAACTAACGCGAAACTTACACACAACACGCTGCACAAAACTTCATTCGCACTCGCAACTTTTATAGAATGGAAAAGTTGCGAAAAAGACTAAACAACTTCCCAACTAGACACTATAGAAACTACCAAAGGAAACTATATCATTAGTTGAGAGATGACTTTTGATACGTGTGCAAAGTTGGACCGAACAACTGATAAATTAATTTAGCAGAAAAGACAATAGGCCGAGGAGCTCATGAGCCAAAATAAGTGTGACTACATTAAACAAACTTAGCAATATGCATTTCTTATTCCCCTAAACGCTTTGAATCAAAACTTTGTTTGAATTTTTTTTTTTCCGATAAGCTTTAAAGACGTTGGCCTCCCTCTCTTTCTATTTCCCTCTTTTAACATATTTTACAAACGAGTAATGACATTTATAATACTTTTGTTTATTAATAAAATCTTTTTAATTTGTCTGTTTAGCTGGCTCGAGGTCCAACTTTTTTTTGTGCTTTTCTAGTGAGCGTTACTCCCAAATATTTTCACTACATCTATCGGAGTAATTTCTTGTTTCTAATTTTCACCTTCTGACTCGGCCTTCATTTTTTAAAAAATTCGCAAACATAATCAAGCGAATTTTGCAGAACTTCTGAACCTTTTAATGAATTAGGCAATACAAATTAGGTTTCGCTTGTTATGCGCCTTGAACATCGAAAAACCTTTTATCTTTTTTTACCTTGCCTCAAAAAAACTTGGGACAAATTTACATTAAGCGCATTCATTCATCCACACATTTTTTTCGTTATTAAACTTTCCAACATTTATTTCAATTCTTCTTTGTAAGACTTGCTGGTACATCTAATTAACTTTAACTAAAATTTAGCTTTACTTTCTGATTTTTATTGATTTTACATTGAAATCTTCGAATCAAGTTGCGGAATTATTCAAAGCAAGAAAAGTCCTTAAGTCAGTTATTCGATTATTTTCAATTTTCTTTACCATCAGAAAATCATTGTGGTACAATTTCACTTTGTCCCGGGAGTGAGGTTTGAGTGTCTTGTTGAAAACTATGCTCGGATTTGATTTTATTGCATTTTTTAGCTAAAAGGATATTAAGGACTATTTGCATGCACAACTTTGACACAAATGGCAAGTAGTCTTCTTAGATAAACTCCAGCAAGGATTCCATTTCACAAAATCTTCTTTGCTGTCTTATAAAAGAAAGAATATCCACAACCTAGCAATTGGCAGAGGAAAAACCACAGGCTTATGCAAAATGCACTTTTGTCTAGTAACCAAACCCTCGACAGAAGATCCCTTTTCCACAATTCTTCCTTTTACAAACAAATAGAGGGAAAAAATGCAAAAATTTGCAAAACGCAGACGACAAATGAAGAACTTTTCAGCCAAACTGTGCGTAGAAGATGCAAAAGAGCACAAAAAAGTTTGCAAGTTTTTTTCTTGTGTCTGTCTGGTTTATTTGTTTATATATTTTTGCGAGAGTTTGTGTGCTTGGGGACTCTCGGGGTTACCGAATCTCAAATTCCAACTGCGAAAGAGAAACCGCAAATGGAAGAGGAGTTTGTTGGTCTAGAAAAAAAATACGAAAAAGGTTGAAAACCAACAAAAGTTTGCGGAAGGAAACTAACTTAAAATCGCTTTAGTTGCCGGTTTATTTATTTAAGTTCTAATTCCTAAACGGTATGGTATTAAAACCACTGTTCACGCATAGACACACATACTATTGTTCGTACAAATAGAGGGAAGCATCACATCCTTCTTCACCTCCTTCTCGTTGTGCTCCTCCTTTCTTGCTTTTGACAGTTTTAATAGCTGACACCTGTTTGGGGCAATCTTATGGCTGTCATCTTTTGGCCACGCAAACCTTCTGAGAATTACTGCCTCAAATTATTCAACTGTCCTTAGTAACACCCCGACAATATTCAAACCAACAAGTCCATTTTGTGCACCCCGAGGGCAACTAACAGTTAAACATTTAGTTTGACATTAAGTTCTTAAGTTTGTGAGACTAGTGCAGAAAACGGACTGAAGGAAAAGACTAATTTATTTATTAAAGAATATATAATTGGAGTAGGACCAGTATTTATATTAACAAATATATATATTCTTAACTATAAAATGACAAATTTGAAATTGTTTAAGTACATTTTCTTTATTTCTTTTTCTTCATCTAACTATTATTAGTTAAATTTAAACTTTATAATCATTTAATCAGAGTGACAACAAATTTAGGCATTTTGTAGGAAAGTCACAACTATTCCTATTAAGAGCAAATGCGACAAACACATTTTAAATAATTTATATTTGTCATTTAATAGCACGGAACACAAAGTTAGCTCTTTTAAAACTTGCTTTAATATAAATTCCCTAGACTTACTCTTATGCACATATTATATTTGTTAAATAGCTTTACTTAGGGTGAGGGTTCATTTTATTTATTTGCCTGAATACTCATAATAACCCCCAAGTGTTTAGCTGTAATCGTTATAGAAAGTACTTGGAGTATATTGCAATTACTTTACTACATGGTTTGTTGCCTCTCCAATTTGGTAATTAGTTAGTTGCCAAGTGTTGGGCCATGTCAAGTGCTGGTCAATAAGTAAAAACCCATAAAGTGCAAATCATGCTACCTCAATTGCAATTTGAGCTGTGAAATCGACCAGAGAAATACTTGAAAATCACTGGAACAAAAACAACTACATATAAGTCTAAAAAGTAATTTGCGAATTTACGGATAACTTCGTCGGAGAATAAAAATCGAAAATAAAGTTTACCCAATTGCTGAGAAATCTCAACTGCAATGCAATTTCACATGTTTTTCGATTTTCCGAAAAAACTTTTGCCTTTGCTTTTTATGAATGGCAGGGGAAACATGACGAAAAGTAAGGATGGGCACTGCTGGAAGATACCTATCAAATAAAGGCTAAAGTTATTTTTATGTGTACAGCCAAAGTAAGGCATAAACTTTATATTGTAAGCAAATTTCGCTGTAAATCTAATCTGCATATGGCGTAATTATTAGTTCACTTTCCGAATACGGAAATTGAATATATAATGCTTTAATAATCCGATTTAATAAGGGAATAATCTTTTTCTGGATTTTATTCAAATGCATTCAAAATTTCCATTGATATTTTTGTTAAATATGTACACCCCATTTACACCTTTATATTTAGTGGGTATGGTTAGGTTATGCTACATACATAGTTTTTATGATAGCTTATTTCTATTCAATAAATATTCAAATTGAATATTGCAGTTGTGAAACTGATTCAAGTCCTTGATGACAGCCAATACAGGATATGCATATTTAACTACTGTTATTTACATGGCATTTACCTAATCAGAATTAATGATAGTTCAATACGATTTAAGGCAAAATGGAAACATGAAAATTGAATGAGTTTAAAGGCGTGGCACAGCTGCTGTTTGTATGTAAATTGTGTGTACGTTATGTTTTAGTTTGCTTGTGTTAATATTTAATTGGGGATTAAATATAAAACACATATCGCACAAATGGTAGAGGCCTTCAGCGTGCTCACAACGTCTGACAGCTGTTGAGGGAATTTGTTTATGTTCTAATTTTTACTGTTATTTGAGTTTGTAGAATTAAGAACAAAAACTCATACAAATTGATGCAACTTTCAGCATTTACTTGTCAAACAATTTATTTTAATTGATATCCATGAAATCAATTGAAATTTTAATTCACAAAGTCTGCAATTTATGTGGCAGATAGATTTGAAAGGATTTAAAACATTTTTTGCCACATGAAAGTAGATAAACAAATACATGTCTTTAAGCTTGTTACTCATACGCCATGTTGCCTGTCGTAAATATTGTCAAAATTGTCAACTTGCTGCTCTTGTTTCGCATTGCTACTAGTGGGAGAAGTTCAAGGTATTTTTAGATCAACATATTAATAAATGGGATAAAGGTCAAATTGTACACACGACAACCCTTATTATTTTTAGACCATGTACTTTAAAAAATTACAAAAGCGATTATTAAGTTCGTGCAAATGTGCTTAACAGGCACAAGAAGGCGTGGCATAAAGTATATATATTCTTGATCAGCATCAACAGCCGAGTCGATATAGCCATGTCCTTCTGTCCGTCCGTATATTAAATACAGGTTCTACAAACCGTATTTAAACTTTTGTTAATTTCAGGTTTTATCTTTGAATAATATTTTATAAATTTATGTTAAATAGTTATGGATACGTTGGTGTTAATAAATATTAATATCATTTTTTGAGATTGGCTACTGGATTTAAAAAGAGAGGATAAGTAAGCTTCAGTTTTGCATTGTAAGTATTTGCCTAGTTAGCGAAGTCTTATACCACTTATTAGCTCCATAAATCTTTGAGTTAACATTGCATTAAACTGAATGCCACATAATCAAAAACAAAATAAATACATGAATTATGTCAAGCAAAGTAAACTTAAAAGACATTGTTTGCAAATCTAAAGTGGATACTTTTAATGTTTAGCTGAACCAGAAATGATAACTAAAAGTTATTTGGTACTGTCATCACGTTTTCGTTTTAATCAATAATTATGATGGCGATTGCTGTGGCCTGAGCCTAGCTCTGGTAATCCGATTAGCCCTTGGCCAATGGAAGGAAATAAAAATCATTCGAAATAACAAATTGGATTCGTGAGGTCCCCAAAGCACCTTTAGGACTATCGATCAAATGCTGCGCTGAATCTGCTCCTGCTCCTGCTCGTGCTCCTGCTCCTGACAACAACGACTCAATGGTTCTCATAAATTTCACAATTTGTCACACACACAATTGTAGTACGCACTGTGTTGGCTTCTGTGCTTTAATTATCTTGGTCTCTCTCTTTCATTTCTTTCTCTCTCTCTCTCTCTCTCTCTCTCTCTCTCTCTTTCTCTTGCACTCACTCTGTCTTTTTCTGCCCTTGTCAGAGCCACCCACAGAGCGTGAACAATGGCCACAGGCAACAACAATGAAGCTGGCGCCAAACTAGCGCCAAAATTATCAACCGTACCCCCAACGGAAGCTAGGGTGACCAGACATTCCATAGAGCAGAGCAGACCATAACTCAGCCGCAACTTACCGTTTGAAAGCTTTAGCAAGTATTTGCTTCTCGTTCACATTGCTGGCCGTTATTATAACTGTTTCGGGCTGCGGCTGTGACTTGGATTTGCTGTTGCCTCCTTTTCCTCCTCCTCCTCCGCCTCCATCGTTTTCTCTTCTTCCTACCTCATTAGCAGACATCGGTTGCACTTTTTGGCGCTCCTCCTTCTTCTTCGTCTGAACATTCCCCAAATCCAAATTGTTCTGCTTTAGCTTTTGCTTTTGCTGTTGTTGCTGTTGGTGTTGCTGCTGCTGTTGTTGCTGTTGTTTTTGCTCCAATTCCTGGTTGCGGCTATTGGGCGTAGACTTGGCCAGAGCTGGAGTCTGGTCAACTGTGCTCAGCTCCCTCTGCTGTTGCTGCTGCTGCTGCTGTTGCTGCTGTTGTTGTTGTTGTTGCTGCAGCTTGTGGCTGGTGCTGTGCAATATGAGGCCAATGAAAAACATATAAAACAAAATGGCGCACAGTGTTGAGCAGCGCAGCCAGCGGAAGCTTTTGCTCAGCTTGTTAACGAAAGTCATTTTGTGGCCGGCAGCGAGCATTGAATCTGCTCCCCAACCCTCCTGCACCTGGTATGCAGCCCTCTCCTCCTTTTACAACTCACGTTGCGTGTAATTTGATGAAATTTCTGTTGCCTGCTGTTTCCGTTGATTATCCTACTCCTCCCCTTGTCCACGACGTTCACGCTGATTCACAAGCGACTCTTGTAACTGTTGTTGTAATTGTACGTTAATTGACTTTTATATATGTGTGCATGGGTGTGTATGTGAATGTGTATGGGTGCAGTCAACGTTGCTAACCTCGGTTTTTGCTTCATTCAACTTTGACACGCCCATACGCCCACAAATTTCAGTTGTTACGAACTGTTTCCTCCTCCTGCAATTGCTTGTTAACCTCTAATACCAATTTGATGCTCTCTTCCTTGCCGCACGCTCCATTTCCTTCAATTCGCTTTCAACGCAATTTTACATGATTGTTACACGCGTTTCCATTATGCATTCCACCAACTGCACTGAGGAAGAGAATAAAGTTAAAGATCGCTCTTTAGTCGAGATTAAATAACACAGTTTATTCAATGATAGTATGCATAATATTAACTAAATAGTTTAATAATATATTCATTCTATATCTTATATAAACAATAAAGATTCAAAATTACTTGAACATAATCAAGAGTTGCAGCTTTAAAGAACCTTTTTAAAGCTTTCCCTATGATAAACAACTTTTATACTATTAATACTTATTTATCTTATTAATTATAATTATTTTGCAATGAAGTTCTTAATATTTACTACTGCACTAAGTCATTAGATTATTATAAAACTTGCAACTTTAGTTATCCATTAGAGCTTTCAATTACTTTCTGTGCCTTAACCTACTAATTGGTCCCTACTGCTTTCTCAATGTATTTCCTCAGGGTTCATCCATTAAGAGACCAAAAGACAAATTATAATAGAACGTAAATTCACTGCGTTGCCCTTGCTTATACATGAGATTTGTTTTGCGAAATGAAAGAGCCATGGGACAGTCATTAAATAGGGCCACAATAATGACTGACATTACGACGAGTACTAAAAATCAGTCGTAAACCGGATAAGATGAGATGCGTTGTTAATTCTGAAGGCTAGAACATAAAATGCCTAACGGAAACTGAGTTCATTTGCCGAGTTCAGAGTTAACGGATGCTGCATAATAAATGAACCTTGTTAAAGAGATACTTTTGCTTAAATGCTAAAAATCTACATGTTAAAGGCATATTTATAATGTAGTAAAAAAGACTTCAAAACTCTTAAATTTTTAAAAAGGATCAACATTTGGTTCAATTTCATATGCATATCTTCTTGTATTCAGGCAAATTTCAATGCAAAAATAATTGCACGATTTAAAAAGGAACTTATGATTTTAATTAAACTCTTTATTAGTCAATATTGTTAACGAACCGAACCTTTTAAAACTGCTTCGGATCGATTTATTTGAAGCTCATCTAGTAAGCATAGAATTTATTCACCCGAATCAGTAATTCTATATTTACCGGAAATTAATATATGTACATTCGTATGGACATTTCCAAAATGTCGAACATGACATTTACATTTAAAGGGAAAAATCTCGCATGCCAAGGCATTTTTTATTTTGATAAAAAGCTGAACTTATATTCATTCATTCATTCACATTCACACAGATTCACTTATGCAATATTTACAAACGAATACGCAATAAATGCATCCACTTTCGATTTTATTGGTACTTCATTTACCTTCCTCTCTTACTTTCACTCTTACACACTGTTTGTCTCTTTCACAATCACAATCAGCTTGTTTTGACTCAATTTTTGAGTTGACTAACTGACTCAATTCGTATTTTGAATTCTGTTGCTTTACTATTTACAGTTATTACATTTAAAATTGCTTTTGTTGTTGTTGTTGTTGCTGTTGCTGTTGCTGTTGTTGTTGTTGTTGTTGTTGCTGTTGTTGTTGTTGTTGTTGTTGTTGTCTCGCTCTTTAAGCTCTTTTGTTGCGCGCCGTTTACTTTTGTTTTCACTTCGACTCGGTTCGTTTCGTCTGTCGCTTTTGTTGCTGTCTTTTATCGCTTCACACAAACCAGTTGAACATCTCTTTAGTCATATTCTCGTACATACAGAAATACATGCATACCTACATACATATTCCTGTGTTGCCAACTTTTGAGATGCAAAATATAGCTGTTTCTCATCGGTCAAACGTCAAAAAAGTTAAAACAAATTTTTAAAATGACTATGCTTAGAAAACTGTATGTTTTACAATCTTATCATAAAAATATTAAGTCGAAAAAGCGTTTTTATAAAAAATATAAAAGACCTTTCAGGTAAAAAAGTTCACTTGTCAAGCGTGCTTCCTACATAAAATACTTAAAACATAATTTAAATTTAGTCAAATCATCATGAGTTACCGACCTGAAAATGATACCTACATATAATTTCTTTAAGGTAAAAGAACAGAAAAGGGCCAAGAAGCTTTTAAAAGCCCAGAACTTTCTGTGATCCCTGCTTTCGACGCTTTCTACGCAATTTGACTTTAAAAAAGCTAGGTTGTACAAAAAAAAGCCAATAAATTTGGCAACACTGCTCCATACGGTCAAAAGCTTTTACACCAAGAGACTGTGTCGCAGCTGTTTACTGTTTGCCATTTGTTGCTGTTGCTTCTATTGCATGTTTGTTTGTTGTTTTATTAACTGTTCATGTTGCTTTTGTTTTATGTCTCTGTGAACTTTCGCTGCTTATTAGTAGCGAATGTTGTAATGAAACAGATGGCAACCAAAGAGAAGCACTAAAGCAGAGGAAAAAAGTTGGCAATAAATTTGTAATATCATTTATGTTCAGTTGAAAACGCGTCGCTTATAAAAAGTAAAAAGATTCTTTATGAATTTACTTCATATCGCAAAATCTAATCCAATTAGCAAGTTTATAAGCCCACGTCCTGAGGGAATGGGAATGAGCAAAGTGGATTTTCTGTCTGCTCGAGTTGCTGCTCATTAAAAGTGTCCCTGGCAAAATGTTACACTGATTCATTTCGCGCTCTCTTCCTTTTATCATATCTTTCTTTCTCGTTCGCTCTCTCTCTTTTTCACCCACTCACCCACTTTGCTGTCCAGATAGTGTCAATTTCAATAAAAATTGATGATGAAGCAAAGTGCATGAAGCAAAAAATGCGTTAAACTTTATTGCACAACTTTGTAACTAAAACGGTTGGCGGAAAAGGATGGAGTGGGATGTTGGAAAACAAAAGGAATGCGGAATGGGAGAAGGATGGACGCAAAGCCTGCAGCATCATCGATAAGCACGCAGCATGGACAACTTTAAAGATTTGATTTGCACAGCTCTCGTCCTCGATGTACTTTTTATGTATGTATCATTTTGTGGCTGGACATGAATGGATAAAGTTACTACTTGAATCCGGCTCAATGGCAAATGGATGACTGGATGAATGGAAGCAATGACGTTGATGATGAAATGAAATGTTTGCTTTCCTCTTGATAAATCTCACTCGAACTATCACTCCCCCTCTCTCTTCACCATTCTGTAGGCTACTAAGCAAAGAACAATTCTTCTTTTTATACCCTTGCAGAGGGTATCATATTTTTGTCACGAAATGTGTAACGCATTGAAGGAAGCCTCACAGACCCCATAAAGTATATATATTCTTGATCAGGGCGACGAGCTGAGTCGATATAGCCATGTCCGTCTGTCCGTCTGTCTGTCCGTCTGTCTGTCTGTTTCTATGCAAACTAGTCTCTCAGTTTTGAAGCTATCTTGATGAAACTTGGTACAGGTCCGTCTTTTTGCTGCACGCAGTACATATGTCGAAACCGGCCGGCTCGGATAACTATATCATATAGCTGCCATAGGAACGATCGGTTGGAAATAAACATTTAGTATGAAAAACTTTTTTGTTTCTCAAGATATCGCAACCAAATATACACATTGTGTGTTTGATTAAGTTTTAAATAGGCTGACCAAATTTTGTTTAAATCGGACTACTATATCATATAGCTGCCATAGGAACGATCGGTTAAAAATCAAAATTTAACAAATTTTGAAAAAAATCTGTCGGCTTACACAGGGCACTGCAAGGGTATCCAAACTTTGGCGCGCCAAAGATAGCTTGCGCTATATTTATTATTGTAAAGAACTTCAATCCTTAGCTAATAAATGTTGATTCGTTCTCAAAGTCAATCTGTAGTTACATATAGGTATATTTGTACTTATGTATGTAGATACATATATACATAGGTACATAGGTATAAAGTATTCACAGAAATAAAACGAACTAGGACTTTAATGTATTTCCGTTTCTTTCAGTCCACTTAAAAATAAAAAATTTAATAATATCAACTTTTTACTTGCACAATATTTTTTATTGAAGCTTTAAAAACAGCAAAGTTCTTAATACTATAGGTTAATTGCTCCTATGTCAGCTATATAACATAGCCGACCGATCTTGACCGAATTTTGTTAGGACGCAACATAGAGTAAAAAATGATCTGTGAGTTTTGCTTCGATAGCTCAAAAAATCAACAATAATTTTGTACTAAGCAGTTTTGAACTTTGAACCCAACGACGTCTTATTTCAAGATGCTAATTTTTTAGCTATGTTGTGTGAAAAATTTCAGCACCGTAGCTCTTCCCATTTCGTCTTCACGATGATGAGTGAGTGAATAAGTAAGTCAGGACATTTAGTTTCAAATAGATAGATTATAGAAATAACCTTGAAGTTTTAAGGTATAAGAAATGTAAACGCGAATAATTCCGAAACTAACTTGATCTGGGCAAGATATACAAGAATATTTTGCACCTATGTTCCTGCTTAAACCACATAAAATGTTCATATTTTAAAAGGGATGTGTTATTTTTTAAATAGTATGGACATTTTAAGTAGTTAAACAAACAAAAATAAACATAATGTTTATTCACTTATAGTTAAGTAAATGTGAAAATGTTGGGTGACACAAATATTATGACTAACTCTGCTAGGTTACAAATACATTGTTTCTAAGTTATTTTATGTCGTAGATTTCAAAAATGTACATTTTTTCTATTGTCCGATCAAAAGGTTTTGAGATAAAGTTGATAAGTTTAGCAGGAAAAACGCTTACTTTTTTTATTTTTTTGAAACCAAAAAAAAATTTATAAAAATAATAATCAACTTGGCTAGTTTGTCTACGATCATTTTAAATGTAGTTAGAACAAAAGCGGACAACTATTACAAAAGTTTCGAGACATACAAATGGTCTTCGTACTCTACATACATTGCAGTATTTGTAAGTAGGTCGACTTCCATTGTTTAGTTAATTCCTAACTTCCTTTTTTCTTTTGATCCAGATTTCACCACGCAGAGTTAAAGAAGTTGACATAGTTTTTAGCAAATATTTAATACCACAAGCTGAGAAAACATCAAATTTCCGAAATCTACATTCAAAGGCTACCAAATAGTCTCGACATATTATGTTTGCTGTGCAAGTATCTCTAATAATACTTACTTAATATTTATTATACGATTAGTGCCGAGCTCTAATTTGCAGTTTTCTCTAAACAAATCCACACATTTTTTTCACTTGCGAATTTCAAAACAGCTAAATAAACAGAACTGATCTCAACTTACATACTATAAAAGCTGTTAGGATCGTAAGAAATTTATCATTCAGCAAATGATTTTAACATCATGAAAACCATAACAATAGCATTGGGCTGTGTCCTTTTGGCCATAAGCTTGTTCCATCTGCCAATGTGCGATGGAGTGGCTTGCACGGCTCCTGACGATCCAGTTGGCTGCACAGATTGCACTGATACAGCCAACGCGGCTTCACCTGACTGCGTGACAACAACAACAGAAGCACCCACCACTGCTGCTGACACCACCACTGTAGCTGGTGTCACCACAACGGTTGCTGGTGACACCACAGTTGCGGGTGAAACCACAACTGCCGCATCCTCGGGTGAGACCACGACCTCCGCCGGCAGTGGAGGCACGGGGGGTCAAAAGTTAGTATTTAAGGGAAAGAGAACAGTTGGAGAACAAAGAATTCGAAAAATCAAAAAGGGAGGCAAGAAGAATTGGCTCAAAAATAAGTTTTCTAAAAACCGACCACGAAGAAGACCAAGAAGACCAACCAGAAGACCAAGAAGAACAACCAGAAGACCAAGAAGACCAAGAAGAACAACCAAAAAACCATAACCAGCAACAACCAGCAAACCATAATACCCTTTGGTGAAACGATAAATTAAAACGGAACGACATTTGTATTACACTTAGATCTAAGAACTTGTTATGCTTACACTTTTATTAAATATTTTTGCAATCGAACGTAACATTTTTTTTTTAGTGTTTTGTACCCAATTATTGTATATTTCCGAAAAGTACTAACCATTGATAAAGACTTTGTTAAAGTTTGTGGAATGTTTTCAGATACTCCTCGCTTAATTTTGGTTGAAGCCCTTGTTCAATCTAATTGCACAATCCTTTCACTTTCTGAATTTTTTACCAATTTTAAATGGTTCGTGAAGCCCACTAAATTATTAATTATAAAGCTCCTAACTTTTTAAAGAATTAATTGCAATATATTATTTTACCCTTGCAGAGATTATTATAATTCTGTCACGAAATTAAAGAAGACGTGCCAGACCCTATAATATATATACATATAATCTTGATCAGGGCGACGAGCAAACTAGTCTCTTAGTTTTCAAGCAAGTACAACTAAGTCTGTTTGCTGCACGAAGTACACACATATGTCGGAACCGCCCGGATCGGATACATAGTTTCCATAGGCCGATCGGTCAACAATTCACAGATTGTGTGAATTCAACCTGACCTAATTTGATTAAAAGACTGTTTTATTATATTTGTTTTATGCATTCTTATTTATTAAATTTTTTTTTATGAAACATGTATGGTCAGATATATATATATTTATTTTATTTTTTTTTTTTTGGTTTATTTTGGATAATCATATTTCCATGGTGACGGCAAGGGCTTGATTATGACAGGCATGTAAGGACGAGGGTGCAAATAAAGGCTGATGATGGGGACACATTGCTAATAATTTTAATTAAACTTTTTAATTGACTTGAAGTGCCTAAAAGTAAGCCAAAACAAAATAAAAACCAAAATTTTGGGCAAACCTCAATATCAATTAAGCACAATTTGGCTTTCTGTATAAGTACAGTAGACGCTCGCGAATTTAAGGTAATTCTTATTTCTGGACAATTTTTGTATTCGAACATAAAAAAAAATGAAGACAACTTACAAAAAAAAATAGTATTATAATAATATTATAATATTTATTATAATATTATAATCTAATAATAATAATTTTTATTAATAAGATATTAATAAAACTAAACAATCCAGTGCAATACATGAAATTGTATTTTTAACTATGCATATGCATTTTTGAAAGATTCGATTTTCAGAGAATTCTAATTTGTGCTTCTACTGTATAAGTATCTCAGCCTTTTGGAATGCATAAGCAGTGGATAAATTTAAATACTTCGGCCTGGAATTCACAATCAAATTTCACATAACTGTTATTTTGGTTATTTATGAAATTGAATTTACCATTAAATGAATTCCTTGCTGGTCTTTTTGCATTATAAATGTGCTTTTATTGTAATTCTTGTACCATTTACGATTCTAATCAACTTTTGAGCTGACCGCTCGACCAGAGGGGCTCACAACGTATGCAAACTCCACTCAATCAGTTCAGCTCAAAGCAAACAAACTTCAACAACAAAAACAGCAACATCAGCAATAACAGCATACCTCCCTATAAATAGAGCAAAGGCTGAGAATGAGCTGCAACCAAAAAATGCTGGCAAATAAGTTGATTTGTTTGTGCATATAAAATGGAATTGCTGAAAAAGCGCAATACAAATACCAGAGCAGGCGGTGGAAAAGAGAGAGAGAGAGAGAGATAAAGATAGAGATAGACAGAGACATATAGACTGAAGGATTCAACTGCTTGCCTGCCTACCTAGAATCAACAGCGTACGGGTATTTAAAAAACAAAGCTTGTTTGTCTAACGGCGCTCACATGACGTATACGCAACGTGCAAGTAAAATTACCATGCCAGCAGCAGGTGGGTGCGTTGCACCTGGTGTGTGGGAATGACATAGCATACAACACATCCACATACACACACACACATACACAACCACACTCATGGCCAAACATACGCATGGTGAGGGGCAACCACATAAGTTGGTCCTTAAAATAGAAGCGTGGCAAATGCACAACAAAACTTTGCGTGCACTTGAAGTACACAAACACACATTCACCAACTTACACGCACGGACACACGCATACTTATGCATATGAACAAAGTAGGTATATTATTAGACCGCTGCTCGAGCTTTAAATATCCTGTAAATAGTTTTCAAAAGTAGAAAAATACATGCTTGTTTTAATCTATCGAGTCTTTATTTTTAAAATTAAATTAATAAATATTAATTAGCACAATATAATAGCTAACTCTCATAAAAATACATTTTTAAACAATGATAAAATTCCTTTACAGTTCTCTTGTATAATATTTAAAACTTAATAATTGGTTTAATCAAACTTTAAATCGTAGTGACTAGCGAATTTATTTTAAAGCTTTGTAAAGTAGTGCTAGGAAATAAATCATATTAAACACAGATAAATAAGCATTGTTTCATATTTTGAAAAAAAAGTTTATCAGAGTTGAGGTCAGGTTGGTCGATATCATTTTAAAAAACAAACACACAAAACTCTTGATATAAGGCAAAAGCAAGGCTCTCGATCATCAGTCAGGATCCCTCAAAAACAAAACAGACGAAATATCAGAAAGCTCAGCTTGCTATTTCTGTGCTGTCTATATGTTAAAGAATGCGGACACGGCTCTGATTAAGTTTACAGGGTAAATGCATGATTGGAACTAAATTAAAAAAAAGACATAAATAAGAGTCCTTTATACGCTGTCTGATATATTTTGTGAGTGTGATTAGATTTAACAATACACCCATTTAAGAGCACAGGGTATGGCAAGTTTCTTTCCTCACGTAAATTACAACCCTTCTCTACATCAACTAATGACACCTCTTTCTACATTGTATATGACAACCCCATGGCATGACATCATACCCCTCCCGTTAGTTCAAGTGCTGGGTATTAATACACACCCTGTCAGCTGAGGTGCTATGGAAATGCAACTAAGTGCAAGCAATGCTGCAGGTTACACATTTGCACTTGTCACCCCGTTTTATTGTTGTTGGAGCTACCACTGCTGCCTGTCGGAGCAACGTGGCAGCCCCATCAAGTTGGCAGCTCCACTTACCCACTCTACTTGTTCTCCTGCAGTTTTTTATATCATTTACACGTTGAATGTTGTGTACGTTGTGCAGTCGACACTTTTCAAACTACAGCTGCAAAGAAGTGTAAAAAAAGGGTAACGAATGTGAAGCATGTTGATGGTAACTTTTAGGGGCAGCTATTTGCACCTTGCAAGACCAGAAAATAATAATAAAATTAAAGGGAAATTGAAATGTTAGGAGAATATGGGAATACAATTGATTCACCATGATAGTTTCTCGGGAGTTCCTTGGAAGTTTTCATACTATTTCTCACTTTAACTTTATGAGTTACGAGGTATAACACATTACGATAATAGAATTCCAGAGTTGCCCTTTATCATTTTGGTCAGTTTTTATTGACAGGTTCCCTTTCTCATTTTATTGATTATGTATTAAATATTTAACATTTGATTTGTTTATACAATGATATTCGTGTCAACAGCAGTTAAGATAGTTTTTTTTCTTTCGTATATCTTAACCAATTTGTGACATTGATGTAGTGCTCATCTAAAGTTGCACCCAAAACCTAACAACTTAACTGACGAAGAAAGAGCAAGTCTTCGTCTAGGGTCTTCGACGCACAAATCAATCACTTTGACACTTGAGCCAAATTTAAGACAAATATTTGTTAAGACAAATTAAGAATTAACAATAGTCAGAAGATTTCACTCTTCATCTTACTATATTTATAACTTAATTTGTTACAGACTCAATTAAAGTTGTTCTTGTAGACATTGACTTACACTTTGCTAAACTAACAACCGCTGGAGATTACATAGAGAAATTTTCATCTTCTAACTTTATTTTAGACTTTCCTAAATGTTTATGTTTGGCTTACCGTGTTAAACAAACTTTAACAATTGTGACATGCGGCGTATGCGTAACATGCTGGTCATATTATTGTTCAATTAGGCGTATAATTAAAATTGATCGAAATGCCAACATCAAACTGGCAATCAAAAATGCATAAGCATCTAACCCTGAAGATAAAACCTTTTATTCACCTTTACGTTGCAATTATAATTTGACCTGCCCCCATTCCCTAACATCAATTGTGAACATGCAACGTGCCGCAGTTTAAGTTATGATTATGTTACTTGTCCAAATTTTGATTGCAGATTAAACAAAAGTCTAAAAAACCACATGATTGGTTTAACCAGTTCCCAAAATCTCCCTCTCTCTCTCTCTCTCTCTCTCTCTCTCTCTTTCTCTGCTTATAGCTTTCTTTGCTCCATCTCTTTCTTAGGCAATCATGGGTATTCAATGCATGATTTAGAGCCTAGCAACATACTGAAATTGAGACTGGAAACTAAGTACAACTGCAACTAGAGCTGGCTCCGTGTTGTGTTTTATTTCGTGACACGCAGTAGGAGATATGCACAGCGTGATTATGTTTCGTTTATCCAGTAACAACACGATGTTAAAATATATAAACAGATGTTACTATCTTTTGATATTTGTTTAGTAATGTAAAATAATAGTAGGAAGAAAATACTATTAAATAAAATACTTATTTAACCCATTCCACCATTTATTGGTGGGTGACTTATCCGCTTACATCTCTATCACACATTGAAATTTATTTTTAAGTATTATTTCTAGTATTTAACTAAATATTTAATTGTGGATATACATATATTTTTTTACAATGCCGCCGGCCACATTTCTTTCTGCCTGAAACTGAAACTTTAAAGCTGTACATTTGTATATTATTCCTACTTCATATTTAATAAATAGTAGTAATTTAAAATTTGTATTTAAGCCAAGCCTGCAAAGCTCCAAAATACAAGAAAAGGTTCGGTAAGCTTATAAAATGTTTTATATTTGAGAGATTTTTTATAAATTTTTTATGTAAGAAAATGGTTCGGTTGGGATTCCTATTCAAAAAATAGATCATTATAAAGATTTGATTCATAATCCGATTTAGTTCACCCAAAAACCCGAACTAAACTGGTTCTGTGAGGCGCAACTTAGAATCGAATGCAGAATTAATTAAATTAATGAAAACATAGTATTAGTTTTAACAATGTTTTAACACCGGACTCTCGACCATCTCTAACTGAAATTGAGACTTAAAAACTTAAACCTGATCACGATTGTCGTTTTGCCAGTTTTTGTTTATTCGCAACGGCGTAAAAAGTGAAAGTGCACACTTGGGGCTAGCACACAAAAACATACGGGTGTGTGTTTCTGCTTGTATCTATGTGTGTGTGTGTGTGTGTGTTTGGACCGGCATTTAAACGTAACAGATACTTGAGCTCTGACAGACACCATGGAAATGTCAGACCCACTGCGGGGCAAGTCAAGCCTCGTGTTATGCATGGAACAACAACATTGCCAGACCTTCATGAATGAATGACTGTAACTACAACAGTACACATATGTGTGCATATGTATATGTTTTGTGTGTGTGTGTGTGTGTGTGTGTGTGTGCTTGTGTGTGCTGGGTGTCTAACAATGGAGCATGCAGCAGTGCAACAAAATGCATGAATAAGCAACAACTCAATTTGAATAAAGCAACAGCAGCGACGCCTGCAGAAGTCAGCCGGGTATTTTATGAGGCATTTGTAGAATTTCGGACACATAATATGTACTATATAATCCAACATATAGCCCAGCAATTCTCTTACTGATTCATAAATAACTATAAATTTACAAATAAACAAATATTTCATTGCTTCGTTTGTTTTTCCAAGCTAAAACAAAAGATTCTACATAAAAAAAACAATAATGTATCTATTTCCAGCGCACGAACTAATAACAAATACAGAATGATTCGAGAGAGCTCCACTGAAAAATACGTTATAATCATATCGAATCAATGAAGCTAACATAAATTCTATAAACTTTGTGTTTTTTCTAGGAAAACTAATATTAACATTTACTCAAACTGGGCACAGACCAAGTCCGAAACTCACGATTGAATAACAAGTACAAGATTGCACAAATCTTTTTTTGAGAAGCCGCCACGAATTTTTAGTATTATTTATTTAATAAAAAAAAACGTTTTAGTGAGACCATAATATAATATTCAAATTGAACATTTTGCAAGCTTAATTTAAGAGGTCTATTTTGAAATAGACCGTGCACCCTTAATTCAAACAGGTCTGTCAAACATGTTTGAAAAGCTTTCAATTAAAAACATTACAGTACTCATCGAGTTTTCATGGAAAAATGTTTTTTTTTTGTTTGTGTTACATTTCTACTTATTTTAATCAAAAAGAATCACAGAATTTGGGAATTGGTTCAATATTTTTCATTAAAGAAAGATTTAAATACTTTTTAAAGGTATTTTAGAATCCTTAAATTACGTATTAAGATAAATTAAAGTACAGTGACATTTAAGATAAATAAGATAAAGGTCTTTAAAAATTGATTGAAATTGATTTAAATGTGATGTGGATAATATGTGCACAGGCTGAAAGGCGAAAAAAATTTTCCACAGCCGGAAAATCCATTTTCTTATACTTCTTATTAACTTATAAATGGATTTTCGCGATGACTGGAGTATTTGCAAAGCAAACAAATGCAAATAAATAGGGAAAGCACTTGGAGGGTAGCGGATCCGTCGGCAGATAGAGTAACGAGAGGGCGTAGAATAACGGTACAATGCATAATGCATATATACTATGTACTTTGTTAGTGGTAAGAACTAGCTGCTTTAAAACAAACTAAATATTGGCAGACACAAAGAGGCACACACACACATAGACACAAAGTAGTAGTCAGTTGCTAGTGCCTAAGCGAGAGAGGAGTAAGAGTCCGGGAGTGTGGATTGCAACAGAAATGACAAACGTACTTTTGATAGACTTGTTGACGACAAGCTCTGGCACTTGGCAGCTGTCAGTTACAGCCAAAGAGGACGAAGTCTGTTGTCTATATGTATGTGTGTGTGTGTGTGTGTGTGTGTGTGTGTGTGTGTGCGTGTTGGCGCCTCCTCGTTAGCAATAATGTGTTGGTGTGAATGTATGTGTATTACATGTGCGAGTAACAGACCAAGGCACGGACACATTTCAGTTACACTTTTCGTATATTATTTTTGTTTATTTTTTTCTTTTTCGGCATTAATATATAATGGCAAAAATCAATACACATCATTTCTGGCCAATCGCCGCAAACATTTCATGTACAATAATCGTATATTTTGTGGTTCAATCTTGGTAATTGCAATTACATGTTTGTTGCAATTAATTTGTTATGTTTATTACACCCAATGCGCGTGGTTGAGGCAACCATAGCAACAACAAGACTAGCACCCACACACACACACACACATAAACTCTCACAAAAACAACAACTACAACAACTACATATATAAAATTACAACACCACCAAAAACATTGTTACTGCCATTTATTGCACTCACTTTGGTTTGTTTTGCTTTTTTACGCGCGCGTTGGAGTAGGAGACGATGACGAATTTTAAACGTGTTTTTTGCTTTATTCACTGACCGACAACACGTCTTACTGGCAGCAGCGACGATTACGTACTAACCAACCTACTATGTATGCTATTTAAGCGCTGTGTTTTGGCCAACAAAAGCCGAAGTTGAAACGAACCCAAACGAACCGTGTGACGGAATTGAAAACGAAACTTCAGCATAGCTTGTAACTATAGGGGGAAGGCGGATGAGATAATGGAGTAAATAGAGAGAGCAATACAGAAAGAGATGTGGGCCATAAGCTTGGCAAACAGCATAAGTAGTTAAAACTATTCGTAATTTTAATTATTTTTTAATAATAAGCAATTCCGATTATTTTGTTAAAAAGTGACAAAATAATATCAAAGCAATCACAATCACTCAATCTATCTAAGTAAAATAAATTATTTTAAATATTCCAGTTCTTGAAAAGCAACATTCAAATTCAAATGGACTTACAACCGGGTACGTTATAGGTTTTCAGTGTTGGTTAATGCTTAAATAGTCTGTGCATTTGATAACACGTTCCATCGAAAGTATATCGATAACAGTTAGTATATTTTGGTATTAAGAGTTATAATTTAGCGCTAATTTTGTACATGTATGTTATGTTTAGTTTTTGTTTTGCATTGAGTAATGAAAAGCGTAATATCCGTTTAAAACGTAGAAATATCATGATTTTTGATAAATTATCTTAATTTAAATTATGCCTGTGTAATGCTAGAAAACATTTCTTTGTGTGTCATCAAAATCGAAATCGATTTGGAAGCCAGCGCAGGTAAGTGCCCTGTCGCCCTTAAAATCCAAAACAGAGACAAAGAAAATTCAGTTTTTCACATACAAACGTAATTTGCGTTCTATCAAAGCAGAGTCTGAAGGCGCAGTTTCCTCAGAGCATCCAACCAATCCGCGTGTGCAAAAAGAACGTGAACGGGATCGTGGACTGCGCCAGGCTCGTGACATTGTTATTGAGACATACACGAATCAACGTTGGACACGGGAATTGACCACGGGATTAGAGAACGAGACTAATAAAATGAACTGGGCCGCTGCCCTGCAGCAGCACACAAATAGCCCCACGGCGGGAAGCTCCCGTGAGACCACTCCACGCAGTGGCGATGAGTCACAAGTGGTGGGGTCAGGTGTGCAGACAGCCTCGAACTTTCCAAAGGAAATCGGCTACTTTTCGGGTAATCCCATTGTCGAAATGACCAAAGGCATCATTCATCTCTACAAAAAGAAGTGAGTATAACAATTGATCTTCACAAATTTAGATACACTCTAGCTTACATTTGTAATTGTATTGCAGTGAACGCAAGGCTATTAAAGAGGCACCCTCGAATCAACTGTGCCTTTTGGCCGTGCCTGCGACGTTGAACTGCCATGATTTGCTCAACTTTATTGCACCATGTCATGCTGAGATCAGGCATGTGCGCATTGTCCGGGATGGCAGTCCCAATCAGTTTATGGTGCTGCTAGAGTAAGTGCTACAGTTATGAATCAACAAAGGCTCTAATGACCGTTTCATTTGTACAACAGATTTCGATCGAACGAAGCGGCGCTAGAATTTTATAAATCCTACAATGGCATTGCGTATAACTCACTGGAGCCGGACTCACTTTGCCATGCTGTTTGGGTATCGGAGGTCGAGCGTGGCGAGCACGGTTTGCCACCGTTGGGACATACTGAGCTGCCCACGTGTCCCGTGTGTCTAGAGCGAATGGACGAAAGCGTTGATGGCGTCTTAACCATTCTGTGCAATCATGCTTTTCACGCCAGCTGCTTGATGAAATGGGGCGACTCCACCTGTCCGGTGTGTCGTCATGTGCAAACTCCTGAGCTGGTCGAGGATTCAGTGTGCATGGAGTGCGAGGGCACCGATTCGCTGTGGATTTGTTTGATCTGTGGCCATGTGGGCTGTGGTCGATACCAGGGTGGTCATGCAGCAGCTCATTATCGTGCCACCAATCATACCTTTGCCATGCAGCTGGGCACCTCGAGTGTTTGGGATTATGCTGGCGATAATTTTGTGCATCGGCTGTTTCAAAATAAATCTGATGGCAAGCTGGTTGCTTCGCAAACGGAGAAGGATGAGCGGGAGGAGAAAATCGACTCCATGCAAATGGAGTTCACTTATTTGTTGACCTCACAGTTAGACACTCAGCGCAAGTACTACGAGGATCGCATGGAACGACTAGAACAAGAGTGGCAGAACTTCAAGACCACTGCAAATGATACCAAGTCAGAGATGAACGAATTACAGCAGCAGCAACAGACCATGCAGAAGGAGAAGCAGAATCTGGAACGGAAACTGACAAACCATACAGCCAAGTACATATATTTTGCGATTTATACAACAACAGGAAGATCTCTATATAATCTTTCTCTTGTAGGCTCAAGGAAATGCAAAAGCAACTAACCGAGGAGCGTGAGCTATCAAAGGCCTTGCAGAACAATCAAAGCTCCTGGCATATCAAATACAAGAATCTGGAGAAGCAGTACAACGAGTTCAAACACAATCACGAGAAGGAGGTGGCTGATCTTCAAGAACAGCTGCGCGATGTCATGTTCTTTCTAGATACACAACAAAAAATGGCCAACACGGAGCTATCAGGAGCCTCCATTACAGGAGTAAGCGACAAGGAGCCGGATACCAGTTCCCGTCGCGGCATTCGGCGTAAGAAAAAGGAATAAATATTATATAGAAGTCTGCTCTAGATTAACAATTAGGCGTACTGAATAACACAATAAAATGATAGCATTTGAATGTTTGAGATTTAGTTAGAAAGTTGGTTCCAACCGATGCTCGAAGGTAACAACAACTCTATATGTGATTTTCTTTATGAAGAAAAAAGGATTTATGTTTTATTTAAGGTTAGGGTTCTTAATACCATGTGAATTAGCAAACCATATTGTGTACTTAAATCGATAAATATGTAAATTAATTATGAATCATATACATTATTTTAATTAGTTTAGTTTAGCAACTTATGTTTTGTATTTGGCATTCAAAGTATTTAAAATTTAAGCTTTAAATCATTGCAGATTGTTTTGAATATTAAAATAAAATTTACTAAAAACATTATTTTTTTTGAAAATTTTCGAAAATATTTAATTTGGACAAGGATTGAAACCGAAAACGTTACGCATTTCGTGATAAAATTAGGGCATAAGTAAAAATTGCTAATTGAATTGGAATGCAATTGAAATTTATTTAAAACACCTAACAATAATTTGTAATCTTAACTGTGGTTGTTATAATCACTCTGCATTGGGGCAATTGGTATCGCAGTGGAACGTTGGATCCGGCAACTCTTTGTTCTCGAGGTCCTCTTGATCCTGAAATATATCCAATTTCTCCTTGACTTCCTGTTCGTTGCGTTCGACATTCATTAGATAACCTGCTATAAATCCATGCACGTCCTGAGGCATGTGAATGTGCAGTTGGGCCAAGGCACCGACCAGGACTTTGCCCATCTTCTCCTTCAGTTCCTTGGCCATGGTATCGACCACTTCAAGATTTTTTCCCTGGGGCAACCAGTCATATTCCTTGAAACAACAGCACTCACAGTGGACACTCGGATCGGAGTCCTTGAGAAGCTTAAAAAAGGGTTGCAGCTGTGATTCACATTGCTTCAAATTGGCCACCTCCTTGACGAATCTCTTGTGCATCTCGCAAATGTCGCGTTCGCAGCGCTGAATGACCATCTGATCCTGAGACAAGGCAGCGGTACGCTTAATATAATCAACGGTATTCTCGTGGAAGGACTTAAACTTGCACTTCTCCTCATTATATGCCCGCATACACTGTCTACCATAAACAATAATGTTATCACGACGCTGACGTATTTCCTCACAGCGTTTAGTATAAAAATGCTTCACCTCGTCCAGATTGACGATGCGCTTTGTGAAATCCGAGAGTTCCTCGTCAACTTCACATATCTTACTTTTGCTTGCCTTTTTTTGCTCAGTGCTGCATTTCTCAGGCGACTTTTCAATTTTGCTCAACTCCTCCTTGAGCTCCAACTGCAAATTTCTTAATTCGGTATTCAAACGCTTCACATCCTGATCATTGCAGATCAAAGTATTGAGCATCTCCCGCAGGCAATTCTTGTGCGGATTGGGCAACTCCTCTGGACAGGCAGTCAGCATTTTCGATTTCCTATAGAACTCTATCAATAACGCTTATAGACTACAATATGTTATAATTTTTAGAAGAGTTTACAATATCTTAATTATCTCTAGAATTTAGAGATATGTTATAATTTTTTGAAAAGTTCAAATAAGTTAACGGCCTCCTACGGATACTTAATTTATCTCTAGATTTAGGGATCTGTTAGATGTATGAAAAGGTTGTCATTGAATTCTAAGTATTTATATAACAGTTTATAGCAACATATAAAAAATATAAAAGTTAACCTTCCAAATCAATATCTTATCATACTTATATATCTAAAAAAAAAAAAATAAGAGTTAGTAACAGGCAGAAGGAGGCTTTATTAGATCTTATAAAGGATATATATGTAATCTTGCTCAGCATCAACAACCAAGTCTGCCTGTCCTTATTTGAGCACGCTTTTTTTACCACAATTTGCTTTTCACAACGATTTGTACGAGTTTTATAAGTACAGTGTCTTCCACTGTCGAGCTTGTTCCACTGTAGCTTTATGGATCTTTTTCTATTCAGCAAGTATCACAATTTGAGTCCTCAAAATTTATAAACCGGTCTGACTAGAAATCGAGTCTTCATGTATCGAATATTACTCACTCTACCAAAATATCTAATTGCCGTATACCCTGTCACTTCTGTTTGCTTAGCATCCCAACTGCTGGCGTTAAATCAATCATAATTGTGTATATTTATACACCCTACTAGCTAATAAGAGTACAAGGTAGCTCAACAATACCGGCAAACTTAACTGTGCGTTAAATATTTTTAAAGCAAAAGTCCCAATCCCAAAATCCCAATCTACTTAGTTTATAATTCAAGTTAAGAAATAATCGCTTTGATTTGTTGACAACATTTTTTTCAATATGCCGACTTTGAATAGCGAAAGTTTCATAATGATCTAACAGACAGAAAAGCTATACAGTTTGGAATAGTTGATCGAATAGAAATATCTAGCTACAGGGTATAAACCAGTTAAGCACTCTTAAGCTTACCCGATTGTTAATGTTGCTTACAACCGCGGCTTAAAAAGTGCTGATTTTTTTTAATTATTAAAACGCCCCTTTCGTTGTCCAACTCCGCAGAAAATTAGTCCCCTTCAGCTCGCCTTCTCTCCGTGGTAATATATCCAAAATGAGCTTGATCAGAAATTAATTTTGGCACAAGTTAACCAGTTTGTTAAGAGGTCAGTCAGCTCCATCTTTAGCCATTCCAGTTGCTGGTTGGGGCTGTAATTAAGTAAATTAATTAATTTTTATCTCACAAAAAATAAGTTTTTTCATATGAAAATTTGCATCTTTCTTCATACATACATATTAAATGATTGGATATTTGCCAATTTTTGTTTTTGGTGACTGAATAATTTCTGCATAATTTATTTTCGTTTGCTAATTAATTTTATCGAGTTTGATGGATTTTTATATTGTTATCTTTTGATGTCACATTATTTGATTGATTTTGCACATTGACTGTGAAACGAATAGAGCATGCTAATTATTCGAAATCGTTGCCAATCCGTTAAAATCGAAATTTCTAAAATATTGACACAGAGTTGTTAAATTTGACAATACTTGTATCTTAGCTTTAGCAAAAGCAATCTTTAAATTGTACAGCTAAATAAAAATTAGGAATAAAATATATATATTAATACTTGAAAGTGTAGCAATAGTTTTTAAGTGCTGTAAAAGCAGTTATTATCCACTCATATCAAGAAATTTCAGCTTCTACATATTGTTAGACAATGAAATAAAACTCTTTGCAATTAAAAAAAAGACATTAAAGGCGCTTTTGTCTGGTTTTAAAATGTATTTTAAGTTAGTCTATTATAGATCATATACGGCAAAATATTTATAATTTTAAATATGATAGAGATTCTCACAAATACAGCTGCTTCTTTAATTCATACTTCATTTATTTTGCCGATGATATTTATTGAATAATTAGAATTATTGATCTTGTCAAATGAGCAAATATTGATTTCAAACTTTCACAATGCGCACAAAACCATCACAATGGCGAAATAAATAAAATAGAAGAACAAATAACAGCCCAGAATGTTATCAAAAGGATGATGTCGGTCGACGGAACTCCCAGTTCTTTGCTATCTTTCTTGCCTGAGGCTGACTCGTTGCTTGCGAAGATTTGCATAGATTGTCTACCTGAAAAGACAGCAGAATACCATTTAGAATTTTTACCATGGAGGGACTTGATTGCGTCTATCTGTAAGCAATCTGTCTTATATATAACTAACATATATACTCAGATTCTCTAATTTTGAAAATTACTCCATTTTATATTGGTCAACTCATAATTTACTGTACTGTAAAACTTTATTGAATATGTTAATATTCAAAAGTAAAAATGTAGATATAGTTATATATGTAATTAAAAATATTGTTTCAATTCTAAAGTTGTTTAATAAATCTTGGGATAATATTAAAGATCTCTCTCTAAGTTATCTTAGTTTAATCAGTAAATAATTTTGTAAAGTTTTCAAAAGAAATCTTTAAAGATTTAAGTTAGCACCAAATATTACGAAACTTCTCAAAAATGATCCAATCGTTGTAATAATTGAAAGATATACGGAATATCAAAGCAAAGACGCAGGACACATTTAGCTATTGGATACGCAAAATTAAATTATTTGAATAATGTGCGTATTTTTCTATTTGAAAGAACATTTTTTTAAATGAAAAATGATGCTGACCCTGACGCACCCATGACAAAAGAATTGATCAAATATGCAAATGGGTCGACGGACTGACGAGAGGATGAGCGAGCGGGATGCAAAGATATCCTGTGTGTGGATCAGGATTGCCAACCCTTTTACTTGCACCGCGTCCGATCCGCGAACGTGTCGTGCATAATTTAAGAGTTCTTTATCCTTTGTCGGAATTCACCCTTTTGGTAAGCGTCTTCTTAAGTACAGCGCGTCCGCATGGAAATGAGGCAAAAAATCCGGATTTTTTTTAGCTGTCTTCCTTGTGAGTCGTTTTTTCATTATCCTTGATCGTCACCCAGGGCTATGGGTAGTCTTAGACCTAAAAGGAAAAAAAATCGTGAGAAAATTTCCAGCGCCAAATATTCAAATTAGGCCGCCCCTTGCATGCTATGCTCTCTGTGTAGTTGTATTATTTTTTTTGTTTTTTTTTTGTGCCTCGTACAAAAAATCATGAGGATGCGAGCGCATCCTTGCTGCATGTGCGACACAACAGTTTTTTAACCCATTTTTTGTAATTCTGAATTTTTTATGCCTGACTACAGCAAAAAGTCGTTTATAATTGGGTTCCTTTTTTCTCTATTTTTTTTTCCTGTGTGGAACGCCTTTTGTACAAATGTTAAAATGCTGTGTGACAAGTTTTTTTTTTAAGTTTTGAGAGTTTTTTTCCCTTCCGAAAAGGATTCAGTTTGCGTATTGTTAATTCGTTACTGTAAATTTTTTTATTTTATAGTCTTTTTAAACCTTTTTACAATTGAAACCATTTTTTTTGCTTTTCATTTTTTAGATTGAAAATGTTAATTAAAATTTTGTTAGTGCGTCATTTAGATTGCTCTCAAACAGGATCAAAAATGTCGCAGTTTATCAACGAGTTAGTCCAACACGTGCGCCTGCTTCATTTTCGTTATTGGTGTTTCTGAAGGATTTGAAATCTTTTAAAAAAAAAACAGAAATAAATTTTAGAAAATGTTGAAAATATCAGTAAATGCTTAATGGAATAATACGTACGCATTTTATATGTACTATATATATGTATAATAAATAAGATTAATCTTTTCTTCACCAGAAGGTATACAATAAGGATATATGTGAGCTCCAAAGACTGCATAACCTGCATTTTACTTTCAACCAATAAGAGAGTTATGCTTTAGTAGTATGATTCTATCCAAATTTGATAAGGATGCATAAACATATACCAAACACATTAGACACAAGCTAACTAAGAAATAAAAAACTTTATAATACGGCACCTATATGATATAGTAGTTCAATTTTAACCAAATTAAGTCAGGTTTGATAAACCTATATCAAAGAGACAATCTGAGAGGTTGGTTGAGACTTCTCAAGAAATAAAAAAGTTTTTCGTATTAAAGTTTTATTTTTGACCGATCAACCCTTTGCAAAATTGACCGGTTCCGAAATATGTACTTCGTGCAGCAACAAGACGAACCTGTACTTGCTTTAAATCTGGTAGACTATGTAGTTTGCATAGCAACAGACGGATAGATTTACGGACAGGCCTATATCGACTCAGCTCGTCGTCCTGAACCAAATCTTAATCTATGGCTCAAACCATCGAGACGAACCTTCTCCAAAACTTGCATTAGTATTTAATACTTTTCGGAAATATACACTACTGTACACATGTACATGTAAGCACTAAATAAAAATTGTACGTTTGATTGCAGAAATATTTAATAAAAGTGTAAGCATAACAAGTTCTTAAAGCTAAGTGTAATACAAATGTCGTTCCGTTTTAATTTATCCTTTTACCAATGGTTATTATGGTTTCCTGGTTGTTATTGCTTATGGTTTTTTGGTTGTTTTTCTTGGTCTTCTGGTTGTTCTTCTTGGTCTTTTGGTTGTTCTTCTTGTACTTCTTCGTGGTCGGTTTTTAGAAAACTTACTTTTGAGCCAATTCTTCTTGCCTCCCTTTTTGATTATTTTAATTCTTTGTTCTTCAACTGTTTTCGTTCCCTTAAATACTAACTTTTTACCCCCCGTGCCTCCACTGCTGGCGGAGGTCGTGGTCTCACCCGAGGATGCGGCAGTTGTGGTTTCACCCGCAACTGTGGTGTCACCAGCAACCGTTGTGGTGACACCAGCTACAGTGGTGGTGTCAGCAGCAGTGGTGGGTGCTTCTGTTGTTGTTGTCACGCAGTCAGGTAAAGCCGCGTTGGCTGTATCAGTGCAATCTGTGCAGCCAACTGGATCGTCAGGAGCCGTGCAAGCCACTCCATCGCACATTGGCAGATGGAACAAGCTTATGGCCAAAAGGACACAGCCCAATGCAATTGTTATGGCTCTCATGCTGTTAAAATGATTTGCTGAATGATACATTTCTTACGGTCCTAACAGCTTTTATAGTATGTAAGTTGAGATCAGTTTTATTTACTCAGCTGTTTTGAAATTCACAAGTGAACAAAATTTGTGAATTTGTTTAGAGAAAACTGCAAATTAGAGCTCGGCACTAATCGTATAATAAATATGAAGTATTATTAGAGATACTTGCACAGCAAACATAATATGTCGAGACTATTTGGTAGCCTTTGAATGTAGATTTCGGAAATTTGATGTTTTTTCAGCTTGTGGTATTGAATACTTGCTAAAAACTATGTCAACTTCTTAAACTCTGCGGGGTGAAATCTGGATCAAACAAAAAAAGGAGTTAGCGATTAACTAAACATTAGATGTCAACTATTACTATGTTTATACGGCCCATTTCATTTATTTATAATTTCGTGAAATGAAAATGGAGCACTATTTATACACTATAAATGTTCACAAAACGAAAGATACAAAGCTGCCTGAACTTGACATTTTTGAAAAAGGAGCATAGGCTTTTTTGCTATAAAAATGTCCAATATTTTGGCATTACTTCTCAATTTAAAGCTTGGGTCTTGAAATTTTGGAGGAATATTAGGAGGACTAAAGTAGAGTCTTTGAGTTTTTTTTGTTAGGGGAATAGATTCCAGAGCTAAATCGTGGACCAATTGTTTGATCTTACTACTTATAAGTAAATAAAAGTAATTTACCAGGACTTTTAACTTCCTATAAGACAGCTCAGCTGAATCCTACAATTTTATAAATAGGACTTCGAAGCATAAATATGTTAATATATAGTATATTGTCAGCACTTGCAAATTAATCATCGATAATTCTAATAATGAAGGCAAATTTACAAGAAATCTATAAAATTACAAGAAATAATAATAATAATAAAAAAGGGGAATCCATAACACATCAGTCGAGATTATATTCAGATATACAAAACCTCAACAATTAAGTCCATTGTATAAGCTGCACAAAAGATTTGCCAAAAACCGAAAGGGTGCAAAAAAAACCAAAACAAACGAAATAATAATAATAATGGAAAATGGCATCAAATTTCACAATATCGCACCTTATTAGAATCGAACAATGAGCTGAATGGCGATGATACAAATAGAGTTCTATTAAAGAAAGAAACCAATATGCAAAAATCGAGTTTGACTGAACAACAAAAAGGCGCACACAGCCAACAAGAAGTTATGGGAAAAACATACACACCTATACTCCTCTCTCCCCGGAAATCAAACCGAGCTAATCGGAGCACCTCACTTGATATATTGTCTGGCATTGTGTAATAATTTCATAAATAGTTTATCCATAAGAATTGCTGAATTCTATTGCGAATAGCGTTTGTGCATTGCTTACAATCGGCTTCACACGCCAAAACGATTCGAGCCCAGGACCTTTCTTATGCTAAACTCAAGATGTAAGGGGTTGTATAACCCCTGAACATTTAGGGGTAACCAACTTGATCCTCTGCCAGGTCTGATTCCCTCTCTCAGTGTGTGTGTGTGTGTTTTGATTATGTCTCGAGTTTAGAAACCATAAATCTATTGATGCCATTGACGACGCCTTTCTGCAGCATCAAATTATCTTTTGGCCATTCAAATCACACACACAATATTCAAATCATTATGCCATTTTCATTTGCATAATGATTCAGGGCTCAGGCATACACTGGAAATAGTTTTCAATTTATTATAAAAATCTAAAGCCTATAAGTAAAAAATAAACAAAAATCTTAATCAAATTTCTGGCATGTATCTCAACAGATAGTATTAATTTTAAATTGAATCTCTAACAATAAGCAGAGATCTAAGGAGATTCTCAAAGTTTCTAAACAATACATTTTCTTAACTGTCACAATTCTTTAAAAGTTTCCAGACTATTTTATTTTCTTTGCAAAACTTTTATAGTTTTTAAAAAGTTTACTATATAGAAACAGACATACTGGATCCGGGAAGCGATTGTAATTGATTTTCTGTACACTTTCTCGATTTTTTAAAAACTTAGTATAATTTGTTTTGAGTGTACCATCATAACTTCTTGGCAGATGCCTCACATTTTTTATCAGCTCACCTTTCGTAGTATAAGACAGAGTCCTTCTCGACCTCAGACATTGCATTCTAATTATCATATCGATCAAGACAGTGGGACAAGGGAAAAGTGACAGTGAAAAAAGGGAATCCGTAACCAGGATAGTTTTTTTTTCTCATAGTTAACATAACAAAGGCTGATGATGCACACAAAAAGAAAGATAGGAAGAAAGAAAAGCCGGGGAGCAGATTCGTGATGATTTCAGCACCCAAATGACATGACATGCCAGGACTGAGAACCACCCCAAAAAACAGTCAGATTAGATAGCTGAGATAAGGACAGGAGAAAAGCAAACAATCCCATGATCATTAGTGCATTTATAATAACGTATATTGATATGCTAATCAATGGATAGATGTACCTTATGTACGATCCCTATATGCTCCTTTATGTTTATGATCGATGCGATCGCAAAATTAAATCATTTATCAATTAAATTATTGGCAAACATTGCGTAGCGCCCTCGATCTATACAGATCGACATAGCTCTTGAGAGGGTTGGCAAATTTTCCTTTTTCACAACGATCAACATAAAAGAAAAGAAGAAAACTGCCAAATGATCGATTATCGTATTGTCCTGCGATCATTGTTTTGGGTTTGTCTATCTCTTCTTTTCTGCGGTGTGTTTGCCAATTTTGTCATTTTGCACGATCTTCGACGGGTTTAGCGATGATTTGTTGGTTTTTATTGCCAGCAATCCTTTAAGTAGGGGTGTCCTTTTTAGCAAAAGGATCACTCGTGCCGAAATGCGGCACAAATATCCTTTTATTTTCATTGTTTTGCGAATTCTGTTGCCTCTCGACAAACAGTGGAAGACGAGACAATTGTCTAACCCTTTCTTGATGCCCTGTTCTTTAGTAAATCAAATTGACTCCTTGTGGGTGCAATTTTATTTTCATTCAATTTTCGGCATTTAGCAAATTTTACGATCCCATAAATAGAACTTACCCTTTTTATGTCGTATTTAAAACAAAAAAAAATATCATTAAGTCTTTTGTTTCGCTCGTTTTATTGCATGTTTGTTTTTATTTGCTTCGTTTTGTCTTTTTTTTATGTACATATATTTAACACAATTCGCTGTTATTAATAATGGTATTCAAACGCTCGAATGCTGTTCAAAACACCTGCTAAGAACCGGAACTGGTTTTCATATCTTTCGGACGGTTTCTCTCTCTTCTTTTTTATTTAAGATGGATTTACTTTGAATTTTTGTTATTTTATTTTGTTTATTAATTTGCCATGAAATTAATTCTGTTTCTATTTCTTTTGTTGCTCTTATACATATAAAGAGACACATAGTATAGTGTAGATAAGATGGTCAGCGTATTAAAAAGAACTGACTAAACATTTATATGCAAAGGATCCCCAAAAATAACTATATAGTGGCTAATTTATTGCACTGTATGTAACAACTTATATTTATAAATTTCCAGATAAAGATATATACTCGTATATGCATGAAATTTGTAAAAAAAAAAAAAAAAAAAAAACAATATTTAAATAAAATACATAAATGGGGTACTAAGTCTTCGTATACTTTATTTAAAATACATTTGAAATTTAACTTAATTAACTTAACTTTGTTAAATGAAATAACAAAATATAAGATTGATAAATGTTCTATAAAAAATTATTATCATATAGCATACCAGTTTGTAAGTAATTAAATATTTTTAGAAGTAGGTGGTCTAATACCCGGTTATAACTGTTCATAACATTTTAAAGCCAGCTTGAAGAACATTTTAAAGTGCTCATTTTTGAAGTACTCACTTGAAGAAACGAGTTGAAATTCGTGATGTAGAAGACTCAACTTATAAGCAATCTATTGTTGACAAGAAACAAAACCAAAACTGTACACACATGTGCCAAATTTAAAACTAGAGATTAATAGTGACGACTATCAATTACCCTGTACATTAAAGACTACATATTATATTAGTTCTAAAAACTGTATGTAATATAAGTTGTATTTAACTAATAATAAAATTATAAAGGATTTAAAATTGGGAACTATATAATACATTCCATCCTATTGGTAGAAATCTATGTACTCTTATTAAGTTAACCAGATTTTCTGATTTACTCTATTCGTATTGTTCACATCCGTTTCCGTGCCACATATAAAAGTGATTTGTAATATCTAAATTTAACTTTATTACTGGAAATTCCCTGCTCCAATGAAACAACAAATCCATCATTAATCTTCAAGCGTAACGTCAAACGCAGCTGTTGCCAATCAAATTTGTTGCTGGAATATTTTCCGTAGATGTCGTGAATTCAAGGGTATTCGGGATAGGGAATCATTGCCAGGCACTTACTTAGTTATCCCTAAGAAACATAAATCTCTTATGTCGCCTGAGCAGACAATGAAATACTCGAATAAAGGTTTTCCTTGCTGCCTCTCCTTTTGGCCAACTTAAGCGGATTATTGTGCATTTTTCTACACCGTTGCATCTTTTGATCCTGAACCGTTGATTAAAGATTGAAGCCTTGCGGTTGTGAACCTATTTCCAGAAATTTGAATACACTCGAATACTTGATAAATATTTTTCTCAATTTTTATTATTTGTTGATTTACTTACTTACAAGTTTGCATAAATATAAAATGTCTCTTAGAATTATGATAGATCCATAAGTTTAGATACAAATTGTTGATTGTATTAACTACGTTGATACGTTGACTTTTACAGCATACAATATTATTAATAATAATTTCAAGATTGTAATCCTATGTACAAAATTATCGCAGTACTTTGTACGGCACCTAATCGTACTCTATATTAAAGGTAGTTGTACAATCCTACCCATATCCTTAAAACTGTAAGCAACCTGAAAACAGAAAGGCTTCAAGTTGTTTAGAGTTTTAAGTGGGCTTCTCATTTTGTTAATATTGCTTACGAGTTAAAAAATTGTATGAAAAGCTAATTAAAAAACCTGAGTTTGTCTGGAAAAAGAAAACATCCTCCAAACGGAGCTGCGCATGGATCTGACAATTTCTTAGTGCTTGGTTTCTCTTCTGTCTCAGAGTTGATCTTAATGTAGCACAATAGTCTAAACTGTCTAGAGTGCCACATTGAGTATTGGATTGGAGAGAAACCAAGCCCTAAGACTTGACCAGTTCAGCCTCTAGCTAAACTATATCTAACTTATGGCTACCTTAAGCGAATTGTTTTCATCGTAGCTGTTGATCCTTTGGCTGCCCTTTTGTGGCCAATCGCCCGATACTATTGAGCCTTCTCTTTGGCCACGGCGCTGAGGCCCAGAGCAAGGTGATCGCTGGGTATGAGGCCAGCTCCTGGCTGATGCGCATAGTTGCGTATCTGATGCAGCGAGATCAGCTGCGTGGGAAAGGCGGCAGCGGCGGCGGCTGCGTTCTGTTGGTACAGGTAGGCGGCGGTAGCTGAAGGCGGTGCACGATGCTGTTGCAGATGCGACGGCGGTGGCACAACTGTGGCGCTGAGTGGCGTAAATGCAGATGAGCCTGGACCAGGTGAATGTGAGTGCGCCGCATGTTGTTGCTGGTGCTGCTGTTGTTGCTGTTGCTGCTGCTGCTGTTGCAGATGATGCTGTGGCGTTGTCTGTCGCAGCACTAGATCCTCGCCAGCATCCTCGTGCGGACTGTGAGAATGTCCCGGCGTATCGCCGCCACCATTAGCCAAACGCTGATGATGTTGCTGCAGTAGCTCATGTTGCTGCTGCTGTTGATGCTGTTGTTGGAGTGTCGCAAAGTTGGCGTAAGTGCTGCCATTGGCCTGTGGCAGCTGCTGTTGTATGGCCTCGGCCAGCGTGGCAGCGGCGCTATCAGCTCCCATTTTGGCCCAATACACGGCGTTGGCATCATTCATGGCCTGACGCTGCAGATTCAGACCAATGCCACCAGCGGGCACATGCTGCTGCAGATTACTCACTGGCGCCGTGTGGCGCTGTTGCTGTTTCTCTGCCTTCTCAGCATGCTTCTGTAGATGCTTCTGCAAGTAGGTCTCCTGCGTATAGGACTTGCCGCACAGCTGACAAATGTGCGTCTTTAGATGCTTTGAATCCTTATGCTTGGGTATGTGCTCCAAAAGCGTCACCTCATCGCCAAAACACTTGTAGCACGAGTTACACTTAAACGGTTTATCCGTCTGATGGCAGCGCGAATGCGACTGCAGATTGGACAGCTGCGAGAAGGCCTTGGGGCAACCGGCATGTCGACATTTATACGGCTTATCCCCCGTATGGGTACGTATGTGCTGTTGTAGGTGTGACAGCTGAGTAAACTTGCGCTGACAAATCTCGCAGCGATAAGGCTTAATGCCCAAGTGGATGCGCGTATGCTGCGACAGATACGATGAGTTGGCAAAGGATTTATTACACGATCCGCATTTGTACGGCTTCGTATGTTCGCCCTGTCGCTGATCCTCTGGCGAGGAGCCATTACTACCATTACTACCCTGTTGACGCGATGGAGAACGACTGGCATCATACTATAAGGCATATGGAGGTGAAAAGATAATGTTATGTAGTTTAAAGAGTCTCGTCTTTGCCTAATATAAAAACCTTACCTTTTGCTCCTGCTGCTCGCTGAGCTGTGTGGGGGTCGATGGCGAACTAGGCGCACTGTAGCTGACCTTTAGCTGTGGCTGATGATGCAATTGTTGCTGCTGCTGTTGCTGTTGTTGCTGCTGCTGCTGTTGGTCGGCATCGTGCTGATGCGACTGTTGAAGCTGCTGCTGTTGCTGCTGCTGCTGCTCGACAAGAATCTGTTGGTGCTGCACAAGGCCATTTTTCAGGGAGTAGTCCAAACGCTCAACGTTCTGTCGAAACTCGCTGATGTTAAAGGGCTTGTAGTCGTGAACCAACTGAGCTGTGCGTAAATCCGCCTGTGTCAGATGGCTGAGAGTACGCAGTTGATCGATGGAGCGATGCAGATAGTCGCCACCAGCGCCAATGGGAGCGCCGTTCGGCGTTGTCGGCAGCTCGGCCATAAGCGGCTGCCCGCCAAGGTTCAGCGGTCGATAGGTAATGGTCCGTGCGTCCAGGTTGGGGCCTTGCACCAGCTAAAATGCTGTCAATGGGGTAGCGGGCAACGGACGGGACCGGATCGTGCAACGATCGTGGCCAAAATGAAATTGACACTTGGCCCCGAAGTGCGGCTTACACAACTTTTTACCTTTTTGTGCTGAAAATACAAAATTGTTTGTAATTGTTATTTAGGCTTCCGTCGCTTTGGGCGCAAATTTCTGTACAGTCGACAGAACTGTTTAAACTACTTTTTCCATTTGGCTTTCGATTTTTTTCATTTACTTGACATTTTTTTATGCTTTTTTATTTTGGTTTTTTCTTTCTTTTTTTTCTTCTTTTGTACATAAATTTCAGCAATTTAACATAAATGTGCATGAATTAATTAATTGTTTATGAATTAAACGTGCAACAAATAAAACAAAAATCTCTCCGTGCTGCGCATTAAGCAAAAGTATATCGACAAAAAACCAAAGAATTGCATTAAAAAACGATGCCAAAAAAATACAAGATAAACAAAAAAGGCGCTTGGGCCAAGCAAAAACTCGATGGTGACAACACAACATTTCAATAAAATAATTTCTTCGTTTTTTTCTCTCTTGTTCCATTCATTTAGCGTAAGAGGAGTGAAGCGGAAAGAGGGGGGAGTGCAAAGAGTCAGGGGCGCCATCGAACGTGTCAATCACCTCGAATTGAAGAATAAAACTACTAGAAATTGGGGCGCTCATTAATCTGTCAAGATGATTAAAGTAGCTTATTGTTAGAAGAAGGAAAAAACGATGATTCGATTATACTGCTTTGTGATCAAACGTATAATTAAACAACTTTGTTAAGTTAATTTTAAAAGCATCGCATTTTTTAAGACGTTTAAAGCAAAATTTTAATATAAAGCAAACAAAATGGAGTCATTAAAAAACATTAAAAGATAATGGAAAATGAATAGAAGCAAAATTATGAATATCAACGAAGAATAATGGGCGATTCAAACAAACTAATATTCTATGTAGTGTTAGATATTTGTTGAAGTCTTTTATTCCACTATAATTTGCTTAATGAATATGTTTAATTGTTTATGTTTATTTAAGTATCGGTTTCACTTTGAGAGCGACCACTATTTTGAGAAGATAACATTTTTTTGAATGTTCATATAATTTTTATTTGATAGATATCTAATTTAACATTTTACTTCAGTTTATCACTCTGATAGTTATTTGAAACCTTATACAGACATGGAAAAAATGGGACTTTGTAAATAATTTAGTGGAACTAAAAAAAACTTTATATATACTCTGTTTACACGGCAGCCATTTTGCAAATTATTATTATTTATTTACAAAATTATGTTTAATAGTAATACTTAAACATAATACTTATTAACGAGTACTAACCTAGGCCTTCGACTCGCAAATTAATTTTATGGAAAGTTGTCAAAAATGTGTGTATAAATACCGGATTCATAAATTCGACCAAAACACGAAAGTTGAATTATGTCTCAATTCATGAAATGAGTTTAATTTCATTAAAATTTTTGAAATTGCAAATTGAAGATTTTATGAATGCTTCGTATAAACTTGGTAATAGATTGAAACAGTAGAGAATGAAACTAAGTAATATCTCTGAATTGACACCTAATATTTTACTTTCGCAACCTACACTCAATCAATCAATCAATTATCAATCAACATAGGATAACCGTCAATCCACATGTAAGCATTTACATTTACATACTTTTATACATACGTGTACATTTAAATATAAACTTACAAGTATAAATAAGTGCAGTTCTCAACTGAATAATCCTTTAAGAGCATCAAAACGCACTGCTGACCCTCAAACAATATAATGAGTGAGAATTTGTAAACAAAAACCTGTCACAGGTGGCTGCCGTGTTTGGATTTATTTTTTTTTAATTTCCGTGTTCTGTTTTTCTTTTCCTTTCGATATAAAGAAAGAAAAAAGGCAACATGAAAATCAATAAAGAAAAACAATCAGAATTGGCGCGCGTCGCTTCGCAATGGAATAAAAAACAAATTGAGTTATTATAGCAAAGAGAGGGAGAGAGTTGAGCGAGGGAGAGCCAAAAGGAGAATGACACACATCCATACAAATACACTGACGCATTGCGTAGCTGTTTTTGTTGTTGCTGCGCAGTTGACGTCAGAAGCAAATTTTTTTGGTTGGTTTGGTTTTTTGGAAAACATTTTTTTTTTCTCTTATTTCTTTCTGGTCAAAAGAACCGGTTACTGTTGTTGTTGTTGTTGTTGCTGACGTTGGTCGGTCAATTGAACAGTAGGACGACGTTGAAAACAGAGAATGACACTCAGGACACTCTGACCGCTTGTTGAGTGTGCATTGTTTTGGTGGAGGGGGGACTATGTCAAAATATTCGTTTAAATATTTTGTTACTCAAATGTTAAAATGATTATTTGAAGATTTATTTTAAATTGAATTTTAACTACAAGCAACATGAATACATATGTATTTACATACGTGTGTATAACAAGCATACATTGTGTATGAGTTTTCAAACACATGTAACAACAACTAAAAAAGACTAAAACACTCGGCCGGCCCCAAAAGCATGCTCAGCAGCATATAAAAAAAATAGTATACACAAAAAATTCATCGCACTCATACTAAGAAACTAACTCATACACACACACACACACACACACGTATAAAATCATGTACAAAAAACGAATCAACGAAAATTAATTGAGCGCAAGCAGCGACCGCAGCTGAAAAAAAATAAACCGAGAGAGGGAGAGAGCGAGTGAGCACGCAACATAAACAAATGAAGAGCCGGACAGAAGCAAACCTGCAAAAAAACGAAGAATTATAAAGCTTACAGTGAGTGTAAAGCAAATAAACGAAAAAGTATACGAGGCTGCTAGCGGGGGCGACATGTGCAAAAAAAACAAAAACGAAAGAAAACGAATGAAAAAAAGTATGCTGCGCGCGAGAGCAAAAAACAGTGGAGATAAAAAAGAAGGCACACAAACCGCCACCGAATGAATGGCACATAAAGAATTCAAACAATGGACGGGGCGGGTGGGCAAATATTGGCAATCGTTGCACAGTGGGACAACAATATTCGATTTGAAAACGTGTTTGGTAATGAATTAAACAATAAGTATATTTCTTTATTCTCTTACGAACTTACTTTTTTTAGTCTCAAGCAAGCATAATTATTTAGATTTTAAGTAAGTAAGTTGTGATAATATTTTAATTGCATTAGAAAAAGATGTTGTGATAAATATGAAAATAGCTGATAAAATGCTTATTTCTATTTGTTATCGTATCTTAATTTGAATTTAATGAAATAATAAAATACCTGATAAAGTAATCAATAAAATACGTCAAAGAATTTAATTTAGAAATTTAAGTGTGCGATTATTTCTTTGAAATTTGCATGTATCACTGTGCGTAGTTGCGAAAACTATTTGCCCAAAATAAAATTAAAAAATAAAACACACATTTTGAAGTACTTACCAATTGGAAATGGCGCCTGCTGTTATTGTTATGCTCTTTTGTTTTATTCTTGGTTATGTGCGCGACTTTGTTGATATTTTGGTCGTAAAAGTAAAAGCACGTGTTCAGCGTGACCTATAGGATTGGGGAGTATACGTGGGGATCGTCGTTCCACCTCCTGTAATCCTTCTTGAATGACTTTTTTTGTAGCTTTCTGTTTTCACTATTGTGTGTTGTGCGTGAATGGCAGACTTACGATTGTATGTACATATTTACGTTTGTTTACACTCGGCGTTTTACGCACTTTTATACATACATAACTATCGAGATTTCTTCTATTATTTTTAATTTAGTCTATTTGCTCTTTTCACGTTTTCTCCTCTTACGAATTTCGAGTACACTTAACTCACACACACATGCAAATAGAGACTTGAGTGCTAAGGAAAAAAATGGCCGCGCACGCCAAAAATATACACACACACAAACACCAAAACACACGCGTGGTCGTGTGTACAATTTTGCACTTGTGCTGTCCCCTTTTTTTACGAGAATTTGGCGCAACTTAATTTTGGCGCCTCTATTCGTAATAATCGGCGACAATGGGGGAATAAAAGGATGCTTTATTTACAGCACACTAGTTTCAATTTATTTATGAGTTTCCTCGTTTTGCCCCGCGTTGTTTACATGACGTGCGTACGCGAACAACAAATCTCAACGTACAACGCAAAAAACGACGAACGAGAAGAAGAAGAACCGTTCGGTTCGATGGCAAAAACTCGACTGAAAAAAAATCACTCAACTTTTTTCGTGTCATAGCAAACGGACAAGCAGCTGTGAGCGTAAGTGGTTGGGTGTCCGTATGTGTGTGTCTACTACTCTCCCGCTCGCACACGCAGTGAAAAATGCTTGTTTATGTTTTTTATGTGTGCGTTTTTTGCCTGCACTGTTGCGCTCTCTGTCTCACTCTTTTCTACTCTGTGGCTCTCACTGTTTTATTCCGGTTTTCTTCTGATTGGTTGTGATTTTTGGCTGACCTGCTTGTACCCTGTATTTATGGTGCTACACAAAGAATATAATGAGATGACGAAACTTAAAATAATAACCAACTAAAGTATCGATAATAAACATTAAATTAACATATTAATTTCAATTAGTTTTGTGTGTTCTTGGTATTATTTATTTTTTTTAATTTACTTAGTTTTCAAGTGATAAGTTGGTTTAACAAAAAATTGGCTTCAGAGATTATGATAACAAAATAAACTTTGCACGAATTATCTAAACTTTTTCTAAATATGCAAAAATTTTACAACAGCTGTTAACGGAATTTGGCCCTCAATGAAGCTAGAAAATTGAGACATATTTTAAAAGAATCGGCTTTAATAAATTTATTTTTTTTTAATATTAATTTTAAAATTGTCAGTTAAAATTCATTGCCAGACTTCTATAAAAATCGAGTTCGAAAAGTGGACATCGGGACGGGTTGCGACGCTAACAAGCAAGAGGTGGCGCTACCACCATATTGAAATCTGCCAGCTCAGAGCACGACACCATTCGGCAGCTTTGCGAAAAGTAAAATCACCAGCTTTTGTCAGGGACAAAAATCATAGCGCCACCTATTTTTCTCATCAAACGTCCCTGTCTTTGTCAGACCCTGGAAATGGCTTCGTGATTAGTGTTGGGTAAGCACTGCTTATTTATGTGAGCAACCAACACCACTTATCAGCTGTGACAGCTCGTGCAATGTTATTGTTTTGGCGGTAAAAATTATTAAATCCTGCACACAATTTGTTTTTAATTAAGCATGTCTGCGCAATACCAAAGATTTCTGAAAGTACTTGAAAAGTGGCCAGCAGAAAAGACAAAAGTCGGCAGGTAAGAAGTGCATTAAACTAGAAACACATTGTTCGTTGAGCAGCGGCGGCGTCATTCGATTGCGATTATCTAACAATTGTAATTTGTATTAATGTAATGTTTTAATACTTTTACTTTGTTTTTATGGGTGCTCTAGACATAAATTTGTTGGTTACTGTCGGATTTTCTAAAACCGTAGTTTTGCCTTATGGCGCTGGGCTACAAATTAGGTTCCACATCTGCAGTGTTGACATTTCAAGTATTTTATAGCTAGGTCTGGCTACTTTTAAGCTTCGATTGCTATGTGCACAAAAACTTGAGCGCCAAAAAAGGCCTCTCCTGAAAAGTTACTTTTTACTTTTCGACTTCCTTTCTTGTGTTTCGAGATTCATTTTTGGGGAGGTTTGTAATTTATGTTCCTTCGTTTTTAGCGATTCGTAGGCTCGAAACCCGTGGATGTTACAAAGCCCGAAAGAAACCATACCCATCTCTAGTACTAAGGTTTATTTTATGGTAGTTTTGGGGATTCTTCCATTAACTATTCAATAAGGACCGCAATTTCTTAGCGCTGCAACGAACAACATAACAACAACAAACAGAAACACAAGCAAAGCGCAATAAAAATTTCTCTCCCTCAACCAAGGGATCTGGGTGAACAAATCCGAAAGAAAGTTACCAAACTGACAGGCAGCGCCAGCCTCAGTAACGAAGCTAGCGTGGATCTGGCCAAACAAATTGACGCCTTGGAGCGACTATCAAACAACGTTTACGCCAAGAAATATCCGCGTCAATACGACTCGACGGCTACCGGACTAAGTGCCGCTCAGTGCAGCCAGGTGCTCAGCTCGGAGTTCCTGCAGTATTTGAACGACAAGCCAAAGTAAATCCCAAGACCAAGATGAAGATGATGAGCAAATTCCTGACTAGACTAAGATCAATACCAACCCAACAATGGAGGACGTACGCGGAAGTTGTCACGCCACCACCCCCAGCTCTAGGACATGTGCCCGTGCTTTGCCAGACGGCCATTGACTATCTGCAGCCCTTGGCTGGGGGCAAATACATCGATATGACCTTTGGAGCTGGTGGACATACCCGTCGTTTGCTGGACAGCTGCCCTGAGGCGACGGTCTATGCGCTAGATCGTGATCCACTAGCCCATGAGCTGGCGCAGCGCTTGAGTCAGGAGCCACAGTATGCAGGAAGACTAGTTGCGTTGCTGGGCAAGTTTTCGGAGCTGCCACAATTGTTGCAAGAACTGGATGTGCCACGGCACAGTATCGATGGCATGCTCTTTGATTTTGGCTGCAGTTCCATGCAATTTGATGAGGCTGCTCGGGGCTTTTCCATCTCACACAATGGACCGCTTGACATGCGCATGGATTGTGGACGCAGTGGAGGCGTTAGTGCTGCCGATGTACTTGCTCGAGCCGAGGAAGCGGATCTAGCGCGCATATTCCGTGTTTACGGCGAAGAGAAGGCGGCCAAGAAGATCGCACGCGCCATTGTGGAGGCGCGTGGTGCTCTGCAACGTATCGAGACCACACGGCAGCTGTCGGATCTGGTGGCCGCTGTGCTCGGTGAGGGTCAACGCCTGGACAGGCTTCAGCGGCCGGCACATGCTGCCACGAAAACATTTCAAGCACTGCGTATCTTTGTAAACAACGAGTTGAACGAGATCAATTACGGCATGTTGTTGGCTCAGGAATATCTTCGTGCCGAGGGTCGCCTGGTGGCCATCACCTTCCATTCGCTGGAGGACACAATTGTTAAACGTCACATCAATGGCAATGTTATCGAAGGTGTGGCAAATCCCGTGCCATTGAAGTACTGCGGTTATGACCTCACCCATGATCCAGATCTGTTGGAATCATTTGTGCAATCCAATTGGCGTCAACTCCATCGTCACGTCATCCTTCCCGATGCCTCCGAAATCGCCAGCAATAGTCGCAGCAGATCCGCCAAGTTGCGTGCTGCTATTAAGATTAAGTAAAGATTCAATTATTATTTATATTTGTCAGGAATAAAATTGCTATCCAATCATGTCACGTATTTCAAACTGACCATTGCTTTGGCTCTAATTATTTGGTTCATGAATTTCTGCATGTTATCTATTATAATTCTTATTATTATCACCAATTGGCACCTTCTGATAAAGCACGCTTATCAATACTATTTTGTTGCTTTGGCTCTTACTGTTTGTTGTTATTGTTTGTGTTCCCATCAGAATTTGTTTGTTTTGCAGTAAAATCAAGTTTTTTTTAGATAGATTATGATTTCAGCTTTAGCAGCTGGTAAAATTAATTTTGGCTTAACTTTTATTGAAATGAAGATTTTCGCAGTATAACTTTTATTTCAAGATGTTACACTTTTATTAGTTACATTTCTTAATGTTTTTATCATGGTTCATGATAATTTTAATCATATATTAGGTAAATTAAAATGGGAAATTATTTGGATTTTTTTAAACTAATTGATATGAATTTTATAAATTTATTTTATGGATGAATGTCAGCTCTATGTTTAGGGATTAATATTTTACTAATTTTATAAAGAAATTTCATTCGTGATATAGTATAAAATTGAGCAGAAGTCTAATGAAAAACTCTTTTACCTAAAATCTTGAATTTAATAAAAGACTTAATAAAGAAAGCTAGTTTTGGATTTGCGCTTGTTGTGGCTTTTTTTTAAACAATAATAATACATTTAATTGGAAACGAGAAACATTTTTTATCAGTTAATATAAACATCGTTAGAATGAATCGAAACGTTTTTGAGTTATAAGTTTTAACTTATAACAAAGATTTTTGAAATAAAATGTTCATCTATATTTGTTTGGACCGATTAATCGTAGAAAATACTGCTACTTTTTAGTCAAATTAACTAAAAATTTCTAAGTTTAATCATATTGTTTACAGCTTTGATTATTAGTTAATAGATATATGTGGAAAGTGTATTGAATTTCGAATGAAACCAATGACAAATCAGATGAGACAATTTGCGGTCACAGATCCCATTTGAAAAGAGAGAGAGAGAGAGATCGTGTTGTTTTGTATTGGACGGAGGAACTGTGACCCTTGAGTAACCCGAGACCAGAAACCAGATAATCAGAAATGCGCTCACAGAGCAACTGATAACACAGTCAACGATCGAGGGAATCGAGGGGTTAGTGAGATTAACATGGCGATAGACTAACACCTATGTCCAATGGGTATAGATAGGGCCTGTTCGGCTGTTTTGGGCTCAGTTGCATTGCGCGAGCGTTGGCGTTGATATCGAGAGGCGTCCAAATTCCCGACCATTTCGCGGAGACTTAGATACTTTGTGCGTTTTTACAGTGAGTGGAGCTGCGATTCGACCAAGAAGATGACCGGGGAGGCTAAAATCATATCCGGCACATTGGTGGCCAAGTGAGTGATACCCTCTTCTCTATATATATCCGTGCCTATATATATAAAAATATCCTCCGACAAATAGGAATATACGAGAGGAACTGTGCCGGGAGGTGAAAGCTTTGCGGGCATCGGGTGAACAGTTTGTACCAGGATTACGCATAGTTCAGGTGGGTGGACGGGAGGATTCCAATGTGTATATACGCATGAAGATCAAAGCTGCCACGGAGATCGGTATTAATGCCCTACACGTGCAACTTCCACGGTCTATCACCGAATTGGAGCTCCTCGATAAGGTGAGTCGAAAGTCAATTAAGTACTTGGTTATGCAATAGCCAAGAGTAATCAAGTGTTACGTAATTTTAGGTGCGGGAATTGAATGCCGATCCCCAAGTGCATGGCATCATTGTCCAGATGCCTCTCGACTCTGAGGCGACCATCGATGCTCATCGGGTTGCAGATGCCGTGTCGCCGTCCAAGGATGTGGATGGTCTGCATACGTTGAACGAGGGTCGTTTGGCCACCGGAGATATGAGTGGATTTCTGCCCTGCACTCCATGGGGTTGCCTCGAGCTTATCCGTCGCACGGGTGTGGAAATTGCTGGTGCCCATGCTGTTGTTCTGGGACGCAGCAAGATTGTGGGTACTCCGGCTGCGGAGCTGCTCAAGTGGAGCAATGCCACGGTGACTGTTTGCCACTCCAAGACACGCAATCTAGAAGAGATTACACGCACCGCAGACATCTTACTTGTGGGTATCGGCGTAGCGGAGATGGTGAAGGGTTCGTGGATCAAACCTGGCGCTGTTGTCATCGATTGTGGCATCAATTGCAAGCCAGGTGGGTGTCGTCATAGCAGCTGTTTACTCCGTCTTATCACAACGCTTGACCCTCCCATGCGACCCCCGCAGTGCTTAAGATAAGCATGTAAACTCATCTGGTTGTTTTCCACATTTAAATATCATTTGACGAATAGTTTTGTTTTGGCTTTGGACAAAAACAGTTGACATTTTCTTAGATTAAAATCGATTCTTTTCCATTTGGACTCGTTTACAGACGCCAGCAAGGCAAGTGGCACTCGGCTGGTGGGAGACGTGGACTACGAGCAGGCCAAGCAGGTGGCAGGATATTTGACACCTGTGCCCGGCGGAGTCGGACCCATGACAGTGGCCATGCTGATGAAGAACACGGTGGCATCGGCGACCAAGGCTGCGGCACGTACCTCCCGCAGAAACTGGTCATTCCAACCGCTGCCCCTGCGTCCCGAGAGACCTGTGCCCAGCGATATTGTGATTGCCCGGGCCCAGCGACCGAAAAACATTGGACATTTGGCAGAAGAGATTGGTCTCGAGCCGAACGAGGTGTCGCTGTATGGCAGCAACAAGGCAAAGATCTCGCTGAGCGTGCTGCAGCGTCTCCGGACACGGCAGGCAGGCCATTACGTGGTTGTTGCCGGCATAACGCCAACTCCACTGGGCGAGGGCAAGACGACGACACTGATGGGACTGGTGCAGGCGCTGGGTGCGCATAGGCAACGGAATGTGGTTGCTGCTCTGCGTCAACCCTCTCAGGGACCCACATTTGGCATTAAGGGTGGTGCCGCCGGCGGTGGTTACGCTCAGGTTATACCAATGGAGGAATTCAATCTGCATCTTACTGGTGACATTCATGCCGTATCCGCAGCTAACAATCTGCTGGCCGCCCAACTGGATACTCGCATCTTCCACGAGGCAACGCAGTCGGACAAAGCTCTCTACCAGCGCCTGGTGCCAAAGATCAAGGGACAGCGCAAGTTCAGTCCCATTCAGTTGCGTCGTCTGCAGCGTCTGGGCATTGACAAAACCGATCCCGACGAGCTCACAGAAACGGAGTATGGCAGATTTGCAAGACTCGACATTGACCCCGACACGATCATGTGGGAGCGTGTGGTAGACATTAACGATAGGTATCTGCGGGAGATAACTATTGGACAATCCCCCACCGAAAAGGGACTAAGTCGGAAGACCCGCTTCTCCATCGCCGTGGCCAGCGAGATTATGGCTGTCCTGGCGCTGTCCGGCTGCTTAGCGGATATGAAGAAACGTCTAGGAGAGATGGTGGTGGCCTTTGACAAATCTGGTAAGCCGGTGACTGCCGATGATTTGGGTGTCACGGGTGCCTTGGCTGTGCTGCTTAAGGATGCCTTAGAACCGAACCTGATGCAGTCCCTCGAGGGTACTCCAGTCCTGGTGCATGCTGGACCCTTTGCCAACATTGCCCATGGCTGCAACTCAATCATTGCCGATGAGGTTGGCCTTAAGCTGGTGGGTAGCGATGGCTACGTCTGCACTGAGGCTGGATTCGGTTCCGATATTGGCATGGAGAAGTTCTGTAACATCAAGTGCCGCAACTCTGGCCGCAATCCCGATGCCATGGTTCTGGTGACCACAGTGAGAGCCATTAAGATGCATGGCGGTGGTGCGCCAGTGACGCCGGGTACTCCACTCAACAAACAGTATACGGAGGAGAATCTGGAGCTGCTGGAACAGGGTCTGCCCAATCTATTGCAGCACATTTCCAATGGGCGCGCCTTTGGCATGCCTGTCATTGTGTCTATCAATGCTCACGTGGCAGACACGGAGGCCGAGCACAAGCTTCTTAAGGATGCCGCCCTAAAGGCAGGCGCTTATGCTGCCGTCGTATCCACCCACTGGTCAGATGGTGGTGCAGGCGCTGTGCAACTTGCCGATGCTGTCATCGAAGCCTGCAAGCTGGAGAATAAGTTCAAGCTACTATACAACCTGGATCTTCCGCTGGTGGACAAGATGAACAAAATTGCACAGACCATGTATGGCGCCGCCAAAGTGGAGTTATCCAAGGAAGCTTTGGAGCAGGTTAAACGGTTAACTGACTCGGTAAGTAGATGTGAACATGGATAAGTTGTGAATCGACATTAATCCTATTGCTTTTCTTTTAGGGCTTTGGCAAGCTGCCCGTCTGCATGTCCAAGACATCCGGATCTGTCACTGGCGATGCGAATATCAAGGGCGCACCCAAGGGATTCACCTTAAAAGTGGAAAGTGTCTATGTTTCCGCTGGCGCTGGCTTTGTGGTGGCCATGTGTGGTGACATTACCAAAATGCCAGGACTCTCCACTCGTCCGGCCATCTATGACATCGATCTGAATACCGAAACTGGACAGATTGAGGGACTTTTTTAAAACAAATTCCAAAAATTTTTGAAAATCATTTTGTAAATTATATATGTAAAGCTTTTAAAATTCGTGTATGTAACTTTTTGTATATTTGATATAAATATATATGTATGTATTTGGACTATTTTTGTATACACTGCGGCTTTACTTTATTATTGCTTACTATTTTATTAAGTTAGATAGATTAATTGGTGTGATTAAAAATAATAATAAATAGACACAATAGAAATAGAAATAATATATTTTTTTTATTTTTACTAAACTTGTTAAATAAATTCTTTCACGTTTCATTTGTGTTAAGTTGGGAAAAACTATAGTTTATCGGGTTTTATGTATAATAGATAAAACAAAATCATTTCCGACTTCTTAAATTTTAAGCTTCACATTTAAATTAAAGACTTCTTTAAGGTATACCTAGAGTTAAACCCGTGTCTCTTTTAGCTTCTCACTTGAAAAAGTTTCCAAAACTAAAACTGTTTTTTAATCCAAGCAATCTACATATTGTTTAGCATATTCATTCACTAACAGTAGTTTATTATAAATATTTAAAGGGTTGAGCAACTGCTTCACCATGTTCCGAATGCGAGTGCGTGATATTGCGCATCCTGTCATCAGGCAGTTTATTCTACGCACCGCAGTTCTTAACTATTTGTGTAAGTGCCTACAAATGCTGTGGGACGATTGGCGAAATCAACGAATGCAATTGATTACGTTGCTGCTTGAGCCTGAGACGGATGTCCATGTGGGTCCAGCGACTGATCCAGCAACTGATGAGCTGCGAGAGAAGGTGAGACTCACACACAGGTTGATGCAGCGGGAGTACAACGAATTGTTCACATATATGATGGATAAGCGCGATCTGTGGGATAGTCCGGAATACTTCAAGGCTAAAACAGCACTGAGTACGGCCAAACACACTATGAGAACGCTCATGACCGCAAAGAAGTGAACGAAAAGTAGTTGCCAACAAACAATAACATTTTCATTCTTCTAACAAATTCTTGGACTTCGATTTAAAGTTACAAAATAGCTTAAATTATTTGTAAAATGGTATTTCCACACGTCCCGATTTGGTGTTCACAGTCTCCCAGCAGGTGCACATAAACGTTGATCGATCCATGTGATCAGTGTACAGCTTGCCATCCAAATGCTCCATTTCATGCTGTGCTATCCGCGCATTCCAACCGGTCAGCTCCAGCTCCGTGGTTGCACCTTCTCTATTCAGTCCCGTCAGCTTGACGCCTGCATAGCGTTCCACTTCTGCGGAGAAACCGCGGATACTCATGCAACCCTCAGGATGTTTGTGCTTCAAATAATCGGTCACAATCAGCTGCGGATTGATGAACACCTGTAAAGCAAATGACATTTAGTAGATGTTTATACTGGAGATATCCTATGTCTCACAGTCAATGGTAGCTTGGACATTTGCCGCGCTTTGTATGTCGCCTCAGATAGTTCCTTCTTGACGCTTGGATTAAATTCCATAGCAATAATCCGCAATGAAATGCCAATTTGGGGAGCTGCAATGCCCACACAGTTGAACTTCCGTAGCACATTTACCATTTGGTCAACAATTGCATGGATTTCCTTGCTGTCCACATAATCAGCAGGCACCTCCGCTGCTTTGTCTCTCAGCACGGGATCTCCTATCTGTGTGAAATGGTTGTAAGGTGGCAGATTCGTTCGCTTGGTTGTCCACAGCTGCTGGTACCATTTTCTGAATGATTGAGAAGTCGAGAGGCTGGTGCTTAGGTATCGAGTGTGACCTTGGCACAATCTGTGCAGTGGTAGCAACATTATGGCTAAAAAAAAATGCACATAATGTTTTAGCGGCCGGCTTAACCCCAAAAACAAATAGTTCACAGCTGTTTTCTAATGTAGTTCCATTTTAAATTAAATCGTTCATTGAACAACATCAAATTTATTTAAAGCGTTTCTACATGCAGAAGCGTCAGCTCTAATTGGGAAATTGACGCACGTCATTTGCCATACAAAATTAGTCGGTGAGAGGGGAGGGAAAGTTCTGCGCCGCTAGCTCACGCAGAAACACCAACTTGTTTATTGTGAGATGGTCAGATCTATGTGCAAGAAAATTGTCTATTTATAATTAAATATTTTTAGTATTTTTGACTATGGATGCTGAAACGCAATAGAAACTCCTTTCAGATTTTTTGCGTGAGCAACCAACTAGTGGAAGTGTACTTTTACATCAAACTAGTTCGTTCACTTTGGTGAATCGTTCAATCGATTCGTGCCGGAACGGAACGATACAATCAACGGTCACATTGTATGTATTATTATTCACTTTAACGATTTGTTTTGATTTTAAGAACACGTGCATCTGCATTCGGTTTCTGTTGGATAGGGGATGGATGCTTCAAGCCCGTCCAAGAAACCCAAGATGACCACAGATATTGAGGCTGTTCCGCAGGCAGCTGCAAGCTGTGCACACTGGGTGCACCGCAAGAAGCGGTTCTGCAAAATGACAGTAAACAAGGGAAGTTTGTTCTGTGGAGCACACGAGCCGCCAACGGAAGAATCCCTTGAAAACTCTGAAGCAGAGCGCATTCCCTGTCCACTGGATCCCAAGCACACAGTCTTCAAGCGCAAATTGGCCAAGCATTTGACCATATGCAATGCCCGAGATCAAGCAAGCACAGTGCCCTATATAATCAAAGATATTAATGCTGGAGAGGAGCTGGAATTGGACAGTCAGCAGGAGATTGACAACTGCGATAAACTAAAACTGCATGAGCTGGAGGATGCAGAGTTCTACAGCGTCATAGAGAAAGTGAAACAACTCTATGACACACACATTGCTGACAAAATTGAGGAGATGCACCTGCAGCACACTTCTCTCGAGGAGCCCCTTAGCCATGAGGAGTACGGCATGGAAACTCGCAAGCACTTGGTACAGACCTCAGCATTACTGGGAATTCTTGAGCACGATAGTCAACTAACCGAGAACACCAGCTACATTGAATTTGGTGCAGGAAAGGGACAACTGGCTTTCTACTTGGCCACAGCAATTGATTCCCAACAGTTATCCAACTCACAGGTGGTGCTCGTGGATCGACTTTCGCTACGACACAAAAAGGACAACAAGTTGACGAACAAGGAGCTGGTGCAACGGATTCGTGCAGACATTGCTGATCTCAAGATGTCTGAGCTGCCAGAGTTGCAACGAACCCAACGAAATGTGGCACTATCAAAGCATTTATGTGGAGCGGCTACGGATCTTACGCTGCGCTGTATCCTTGGCGACACTTCATGCTCCACCGACTACATTATGATTGCGCTATGCTGTCATCATCGCTGCTCCTGGCGTTCCTACGTTGGCAAGTCGTGGCTACAAGCAGCAGGTCTAACTCCACGACAATTTGTCATCGTTACCAAAATGGTCAGTTGGGCTGTTTGTGGCTCCGGCCTCAGTCGTGAACGACGGAAGGCGATGGCGGAGGCGGAGGGAAACCCACCGACAGAGCAACAGTATCAGGAGCCAACGCAAAGATTAAGTCGTGAACAGCGGGAGCTAATTGGATATCAATGTAAGCGTGTCCTGGACTTCGGACGTCTGGAGCACCTGAAAGCCAATGGTTATGATGCCTCGCTAAAGTTCTATGTGCCACGCGATGTCACCTTGGAAAATGTGATTCTTTTGGCACGACGCGCCAACATAAAGTGCAATAAAAGTAATAGTTAATCTTATTAATATATTTGATTTGATTTTAGATAATTTCATTCATCTTGAATATTTTTGAATTCTGTTAAAACACCATACATAAACAGTATATAGAAGCTATAAAACTCTTCAGCAAGCTTAAGAGCGTGACAATCGGCCAAGCGTTATCTCACAATAGCTGTTGAGATATTGTTAATGATAGTACAAAATTCTCTTTGGTGCTTAAAGCTTGTTTGCCCTTTTATGGAAGTTTGTTTTGACTCTTGCTTTCCAGATAAACCTATAAAATCGGCTGTGTTTAATCATTAACATGACAGTTATTTTTTGGATCATATTAAAATGAATCGTTGGGAGAATCGTGTTGCCGTAGTTACAGGTGCAAGTTCAGGCATTGGTGCAGCATGTTGCAAGGATTTGGTGAGCAAGGGCATGATTGTTGTTGGACTGGCTCGACGCGAAGGTCGCCTTCAGGAGCTGAAAGAGTCGCTACCTTCAGAGCAGGCAGCTCGATTTCATGGACACGCCTGTGATGTGAGTGTGGAACAGCAGGTTATTGATACTTTCGCCTGGGTGGATCAATTACTGGGCGGCGCGGATGTGCTTATTAACAATGCGGGCATTGTACGGCTCTCTAACATCACGGATGTTGGCAACTCGAACAGTCTTCGTAGTACACTGGACACAAATGTGTTGGGCGTCTCTTGGTGCACACGTGAAGCTTTCCAGTCCATGCAGCGACGCAAGATTAACGATGGTCATGTTGTAATAATCAATAGTGTGGTGGGACACAAGGTGCCAATGTATGGGCTGAGCATGTACGCGCCTTCCAAGCATGCCGTCACAGCACTCACAGAGGTCCTGCGCTGGGAGTTTCAGAAAAAGGGTACTAAAACCAAGATCACGGTAGGTGGACATTGTCCATGATATGTTGAAAGTACTTTAGTACATATTTACAATTTGCAGAGCATCAGTCCAGGAATGGTCGATACCGAAATACATTCAAGCAACTCAGGCGGAGCTCCAATGCTAACACCTGAAGATGTGGCCAATGCGGTAACCTACTGCATTCAGACACCACCTCATGTACAAATTCAGGAACTTACAATCAAGCCGATAGGGGAGAAGTTTTAGCAATAAAAGATGTAATTTATAAGGATCCATAAATCTGCTCTTGTAACTCAACTTGGAAGTCCGATTTTTCAAGAAACTTAATAGATTCCTAATACTTTTTGGATCAAACAAATTTTTATTATTGTTAATTTGGAATGAATATAACAACAAAGATTAAAGGTTTATGAACAAATACTTCAGTTTCGGGTATTGAAAGACATTACACATCACTGAGGTTACCAAGTATTACTGATTACAGCTTTAGCGTACCAAATCTTCTGGATTGAACATGCCTCGTGCACGTCTTAAAATAGAATCCTTACTGGCATCATATGGATGATCCTTTGAAGGAATTTCAAGCACAGCTGGTACTGGCGATGTGTGGGCATCAATAACATGACGAATCAGTTCAGCATATGTCTGATTAATCAAGATGATGTCGATGTCATCACGTTTTAGGAATCGCTTGAAGCAGTCTTCAATTTCGCTGACAGCAGTATTTTTATCAACCACCATAAAATTTGGATGGCGATTTTTGTTTATTTCACCAATTCCGCCAAGAAGAAATCCAACACATGTGTCCTCGTCTCCAATGACAGATATTAATTTGCCTTTAATTGCAGAGTGCAAAGCCATTTTAACTTTTTATTTTAACTTTTTCGTTCTCGTGACTGTTTTTTTCGTTTCCAATGCCTTGTTTTTTGTATCTATCAGCTGTTCATGCTTCCAATGGAAAGTTGCTTCCAGTGTATACACCCAATTTTGTTTTTTCCGTTTCCCAGGGCTGCATAACATACCAAACAGCTGTTGGTGAGTCAGTATTTAGAAAAAGATTTCGCCTGTTAAATATTGAATTGCGCTTGAAAATAATCGTTGTAAATTTGTGCTGCGAAAATGGCAAGTGAAATGGCATACAAAATGAAGGCCATCAAATGCCCAACAGACGAGCTATCGCTGACCAACAAAGCGATTGTCAATATCGGCGATTTCACAGAGGAAGTGAAGTCAGTTTTTCCCCATTTTTGCATTTTTTGTTTGCGTTTTTACTTTGCTTTTGGAGGGGTGACGCCAACGCAACGTGGGCGTTTATTGGAAGTGCTATTAGTAATTCTTCTGTATTTTGTCACCTCACGACAGATATGCCGACATCTCCCCTGGACCCGGACAGCATTATATATTTGCGCTTGAGAAGATTGCGGATCTGCCACGTGGACATGTGGGCTTCTCGCTGGTGCAGCGTAAATGGGCGACACTGTCAATTAACCAGGAGATTGATGTTCGACCATATCGTTTCGATGCCAGCTCGGACATTATCACATTGGTCTCCTTTGAGACGGACTTCCTTCAAAAGAAAACTATCACTCAGGAGCCCTACGATTCTGATGAAATGGCCAAGGAGTTTATCATGCAATTCTCAGGAATGGCCTTGACTGTGGGCCAGACACTGGTCTTTCACTTCAAGGATAAGAAGTTGCTTGGCCTGGCGGTCAAGACCCTCGAAGCAGTAGATCCCAGAACTGTTGGGGATGGAAAGGAACCTAAAACTCGAAACGTACGCTTTGGCCGCATTCTGGGCAACACTGTGGTGCAATTTGAGAAGGCCGAGAACTCTGTTCTAAATCTCCAGGGCAGATCCAAGGGGAAAATTGTTCGACAGTCTATCATAAATCCAGACTGGGACTTTGGCAAAATGGGAATTGGTGGCCTAGACAATGAGTTTAATGCCATCTTCCGACGTGCCTTTGCCTCACGTGTCTTCCCACCAGAGCTGGTCGAGCAGTTGGGCATTAAGCATGTGAAAGGCATACTGCTTTACGGACCGCCCGGCACAGGCAAAACTCTAATGGCCAGACAAATTGGCACCATGCTGAACGCACGCGAGCCCAAGATTGTAAATGGTCCCCAAATTCTGGACAAATATGTGGGCGAGTCGGAGGCGAATATTCGACGTTTGTTTGCTGATGCTGAGGAGGAGGAAAAGCGTTTGGGACCCAACAGTGGCCTCCACATCATCATCTTTGACGAGATTGATGCTATCTGCAAAGCTCGTGGATCTGTTGCGGGCAACAGTGGCGTCCACGATACGGTGGTCAACCAGCTGCTGGCCAAGATTGACGGTGTGGAACAATTAAATAACATACTGGTAATTGGCATGACAAATCGTAGAGATATGATTGATGAGGCGCTTCTACGACCTGGTCGCTTGGAGGTACAGATGGAAATAAGCTTGCCCAATGAAGAGGGACGTGTTCAGATTCTCAATATACATACAAAGCGCATGCGGGAATTCAACAAGATTGCTGGTGATGTGGACAATATAGAAATCGCCTCACGTACCAAGAATTTCAGCGGTGCCGAACTAGAGGGACTTGTTCGTGCTGCACAGTCCACGGCCATGAATCGTCTGATCAAGGCAGACGCCAAGGTTCATGTCGATCCCGAGGCCATGGAGAAGCTAAAAGTCACTCGATCAGATTTTTTGCATGCGTTAGAAAACGACATAAAGCCCGCATTCGGTACGGCTCAGGAGATGCTCGAGAATATGCTGGCGCGAGGCGTCATCAACTGGGGACAGCCCGTGACCAGCTTGCTAGAGGACGGTATGTTGTATGTGCAGCAGGCTAAAGCCTCAGAGGGCTCTGGACTGGTTTCCGTTCTCATCGAGGGTGCTCCCAACTCTGGCAAATCGGCGCTGGCCGCCAACTTGGCCAAAATGAGCAATTTTCCCTTCGTTAAAGTGTGTTCGCCCGAAGATATGGTTGGATTCACAGAGTCCGCCAAGTGCCTGCAGATACGTAAGATTTTCGACGATGCCTATCGATCCACGCTCAGCTGCATCGTTGTGGACAACGTGGAGCGCCTTCTCGACTATGGACCAATTGGACCGCGCTACTCCAACCTTACACTGCAGGCATTGTTGGTACTACTCAAAAAGCAGCCTCCGAAAGGCCGAAAACTTCTCATCCTATGCACCTCAAGTCGGAGGGAGGTTCTAGAGGAAATGGAAATGCTGTCGGCGTTTACCTCCGTCCTGCATGTGTCCAATCTATCCAGCCCTGAACATGTCTTAGCCGTTTTGGATGACTCGGATTTGTTCAGCCCCGAGGAGCTGCAAAATATTGCCAGGAAAATGGCTGGGAAGCGAGTGTGTATTGGGATTAAAAAGCTTCTAGCTCTTATTGACATGGTTCGACAATCGGATCCCCACTATCGAACCATTAAGTTCCTTACTAAAATGGAAGAGGAAGGCGGTCTGGACATGATAGCGAGAACACAGTAGCTACCGCCCGCCTTTGAGCTGAGAATGTCAGTCGTAGAGCTCAACGATGCTTTCTGAAGCGTGTCCAAAATGAAAATGCACCATTGAATTAGCTCAAATAGAGATATACATACAAAAATATATATAAATTAATAATAATATTATACAAAGAGTTTAACAAGGGCTAGAAACAAAACCGACCAATAATAACAATTATGTGAACCAAGTTTATAAACATTCCACACAAATCCCAGCGACTAGACCTATTGAGCCTTGTCGAATCATTGTCGAACTCTTGGCATATTCGTAACTATTAGATAGCCAAATAGTTGCAACATATAACCTTTTAGTTTTATTGCTTTAAATAATATCCACTTTAAATTTATTAATGTGTATTAAATCTGTAACTTTTGTAAGCACAAATAATTGATGTAATCAATTTGATAAAATTGTATGGACATACCTCGCTCTTATGTACAACCTATTTTTGCAAAGGGCTAATTTTCGGTTACTGCACAGACATGTACATAATCGTCCTAAACTAAACTTGATGTTTTATATACTTACATACATACATATATGTTTAGTGTCTATCCATAAACTTATGTATACAGAGAGATAAGTTTCGACTTCAATTTAGAGAATATTTCCATACTTTTATACAGTTTTAACGACTTATGCAGTCTTCTTAACTTTAAATGGCAATTTTGAAGATTACACGAGCTCCGCCTAGAAAAGTATGCGGCTGTTTTTACAACGAATTAAGTCGTCCCGCAAAAAATAGACTATTATAAGACTAGAATTCACTCAGAGATACCGCATCATGTGGGCGTGACATAAGCGAAATAAATTATACGGAGTCTCGCTTGTTACAAGGTACTTTTCAGAATGAAAATGAATATAAATTATATGCATGTGTTTGTATGTGTTATATACACATATATTTGGGGTTAATAAGTCATTGCATACTTTTGTGGGCCACACTTAAATTTGGACTGCAAATATTTACATATAAAAAAGTGAGAAAAACACGACTCACTGGAATGTTTAAGTAAATTAAAATTACACGCAACTCAGAGTTTCAGAATGCTTAAATTTTAGAAAATAACTTTCCTTGAAAGAAATATTCAAAGGCCAGCAGAATTGCATTTAAAATTATATAATGACAATTAGATGTTTATAGAAATTTACAAGCGAAATGACGCAAATATGTACGTGTGCATATAGTATGTTAAATGTTACACGGATAAACTAATCAATTTAATACAGTTATTATGCATTTATATGTGAGAATGTACGCAATAAATACATTAATAAATATGAATCGAATCAAGAGAAGTTCTTTGCATTGATGGAACTAATCTAAGGCAGTGTCTAGCAAGGCATCAGGTATGTCTTACCGATCTGGCGCCAATAGAGATCAGCAAAAAATCACAGTTATGGTGGTAATGATAGCAGTGGTATTCCCTTGACCAGACTCAATTCCATTCCAGTCAATCAGTCAGTCCATCAGCTGATTGAGACGCCGTCGTGGGGCGACAAGCAGACCCGCCAGTTTGACCACACACTGGACATACGAGTACTCATATAACTGACCAATACACCAGTCCAATTGGCAATCAGCAACCAGAGCAAGCTTAATAATTTGTAATTTGAATAAATGATTTATAATGTAAACATTTTAACTTTAACAGCTCGCGCGCGTCTACTCGACGTAATACGTGTACATGCTGACTTGATATTTATGTACTGTAATTGATATATGGCGCTAATTGCGCCCGACACCCATTTCTGCAGTTCGTATATACATCAGTGCTGTCAACTTTTGAGAAAGTTAAAAAAATGCTAAAAACGTGTAAGAAAAATCAGAGGAATTTAATTTATTAACATTATCTCACAAATTCTCATTAGTATCCAACGTCTTCTTAAAGCTTATAACAAAAATGTGTTGACAAACAAAATCTTTCATAGATGTAGCTAAAATGGTCTATAGGTAATGTGGCTATATGAAATCGGGAAATCCTTAAACTCTTCATAAGCGACTAAAATTAGATTTAAATACAATAAATTTGAATAAATCACCATAAGTTATTTAAATACTAAGTGTGCAAATATACGTTTTACCTGAAATCTGTTTTTATATATCTCTTATCTGATGGATATGTATAAATTTTAAATTTTTCAGCAAAATATTATTTAAATAGGTATTTGAACGGATAAAAGAGCAAAACACGTTTTAACAAAGTCAGATTTTCCGCTTCCCGTTTTTTACCATATTGCCTAGCTAAAAAAGCTGATTTGGCATCACTGATATTACATACGTATGCATATGGGTACTGATCGGTTTGGCGAGCGCCACTTTATCTAAGGAATCCTCGATTTGGATTGGCAGGCAGCCTCGACGCGACATTGTCAGGTGCAAGAGAACGTGGTTATTAACTAATTAAAACTGCATATTTTCCGAGATGCAAAATTGATTTGATACAATGGCAGAAAATCAGACGTACGTAATAAGAGTACTTAAAAGAGTGAATTGTTAATTATTAACTGCTGAGCAGGTGCCCTAATAAGTGTCGCCAGGCTGTGATTTGGTCGCGTCATCCCACACCCAAAACTTATACCCACTGAAGCACCCAAAAGCCATCAAGTGTCGGGCACGTCATCAGGCAGACCCCACCACACGGCACCACACCGAACGTATGCAAATTTTCATGACGAAAGTCCAGTCGGACAAAGTTCAGTGACCGGATCCCAAAAGCTGTCATGGAACGCAAAACCGATACCAAAATGAAATTTTCATTCAGCGCTGTCGACTCTTTAAAAATAAAATGCGAAACTTTTACAAAAGTTAAGTTGTGTGTATTTTTGTTGTCAATCCCATGGCAAGGGGGTTGGGTGGGTGGGTGGTGTTGCCGGCCGTGGTCGCACTTGTCAGCCACAGCAACATGGCTAAAGCCAAAGCTAAAGCCTCCCCACTTACAGTCGCGCCCCTCTGAATGCTTTGAAACCGGCTGCTGCCTTTACAGTTGTTGTTATTGTTGCTGTTGTTGTTGTTGTCAAAAGCGCAAACGCCGGCAGCAAAGGTTCGATTTCACTTTCGCACGCTGTCGCTGACGTCGAGCATTGGTGGCGCTACTGAAGGGGGTTGACTGGAAGGGGGTTTGGGGCTTTCGAGAGGAACAGGGGCAACTGTGTTGGGGTCTGGACCTGTCATGTGTTCAGGTTTGGATGCTGCTGCTCTTACTGCTTTCTTTCAAATGAAAGAGCGATCTCTTGCTCTCTCACCGGATCTTCTTCGGATCGGTTTTTCACGAGTTGGAGAAATTTCTTATATGTACATCCAGACTGTTCTGCAGATAATCGTTTGGACTTTAAGTAAATTTGGTCGGGAAAGATTAAGTGAAGTTTTTGTATGATGAAATTGTAGCAACAGTTTACATATGTAGATGTATGTACAATGTACATGTACATATGCATGCATTAGGTACACACAAAAGCAAACATCATGCAAAATCTTCCTGCATTACACAAACGCGGAAGATTTTCTTGCTTTAATACCTGTACTCGCACATTTCATGGATTTTCCAGTGCTGAATGCATTTTCATGGCATTTTCATTGGGGGTTTGAATGTGTTTGTATCAATGTATGTAGCATGCATGTGAAACTAACAGTTAAATTAGCAGTTTTTGTTTCATATGGCGCTTCACGGCTCTGACGCTACAATTTTACACTGTAGCTGAAACTTTTGGTTTTTTATTCGACTGGTCTTTGAATTTAATAGTCTTCCAAAGGGGGTATTTTATCTATGCCACCAAGTTTGTAACTCATTACTGCACTGATTTTATCAATTCAAATATTCTCAAACTTTATCAAAGTTAGCGATAATGTTATAAATTCTCTTTTGCACTTTTTCCAAGTTATATTGTATATATAAAACAAAGCCTTTGTTATCCAAAAAGATTTCACATATGGAAAAAAATACAATTAGCTATTATTTAATTGATTTATTTTAAATAAATGTGTCAATATTTTTTTATGTATTAGGCTAAGTGGGTTAGTATATAAGGATATCCTTGTAGTACAAGGAAACAAGAAAGCAATAAATAATTAAAATATAAACTAACTTTACCAAAATCGCAAATCTATCAAGAATCTTAGACCCTGCAACTTAAGGACTAAATGTGTATACGTAGCAGTTACAAATATTTCGCTTTGGGAAGATTTTAGCTGGAGTTTTATTACCTTGAATAAAGTTATTGAAAGGTATAAAAAGGGTATTACATTTTCGACTCCCCTAAGTTGTCATTTCCTTCTGGTTTTGTTGTGATTTTTTTTTTGCAATTTATAATTAAGTTGCAATTTGGCATGCGAGCCAAGAAGTTGATGGCGCTGCCTGCGCCCAAAACTATTCGTGGTATGTCTGCCATTTTCTTGGAACTTGCATGCGTATTAGTCATCAGGTTGATATGAGAAAAGTACATATTAAAAATGATTGCAATACGACTATATTATTTGGTTTATAGAAAAACAGTATTCACAGATTAACCCTTTTTATTGTTTAAATACAAAATAACATTAAGTAAGTAATGTTAGTAAGTGCTTCTAAATTTAAGAATGTAATGCGTTAAACTTGAAATGTATTGTAAAATTAAATGTTTCAATTATAAATTTTTAATTTTATTTTTTTAAAATATGTTAGTCCCAGTCTTAAAAATTCAATGTGTGCTTCGGAATTTAAGAATCTACTTATAGTAAAACTATCAATGAAAATTTAATGCTTCAATCATAGCTCTTAGAATACGTTATAGAATATTTAAATATTGAAGTCCCGGTATTCCACATGGGTTAAATTAATTCTATATGCATTTATGGAGTTACAAAAAAATATTTAGAGAGTCGACTAAAAATCGCAAGAGAAATAAAATCGCGGAACGCTTTACAAAAAACGGTTCGGGATCAGAAATCCGTGGAAATGTTAACCGCACGCGATCGAGACATTCGCATTCGTATTCGAATTCGCATTTCGATTCATTGATACACTCGGCACATAAGCAAAAAAAAAGAAAAAAGAAAAAAAATCTCTGGCGGGGCACAGTGCCAAATTAAATAATACGAGCTCCCTGTTCCCTGTTCCTTGTTATTATTATACATATTGTATTCCACCCTTTTTTGCGTGATGTGCGTCGGTTTTTTGTGTGTTCCATATTCTTAGGAATTCCTTTGGCACAATCCAATCCAGTCGCAAGATCAATCAGTGTTCCATCAGCGGGATATGGGTCTGCGTGTCTCTTGTTCGGGTTCTCGTTCTCGTTCTCGTTCTTCTTCTCTCTCTCTCTCTCTTTCTTTCTCTCTCGTCTGAGGGACAAATTAACTTATGGCAACGCGTCGCGTAGATCACTTTCATTTGAGACCTCGACAGCTGGTGGGCGGCACGTGCCTAGCTCTGGCTTTCTTCACTTTCCTGTGATAAGTGCTACTCGGGTTACCTACATACCTATCGTACCCCTTTCGAGTGTGCACACCTTGTCAGAGTTGCCACGCCTCCAAGTCATTAGGGCGCACACTTTCTGCAAGGCGGATATTGATTTCGATATCTGTCACAGAGAGCTGTGGCGCAATTTGTCGTCAGCGAATTCGAATTTTCCATTTGACTCTTGACAGGATCTGAGACAACATCTGCGACCATTGTGTTTCACTTTTCATCAAACTTATTAATTTCTTCGATCATAATTAAAGTGAATTTGATATTTCCGGCTGCCTTTTTGGCCAAACAGTTGGTTCAACGAACCCTGCCCAGAATCCTTGAACTTTTGCTCGTCGCAGACAAAATAAATATTTTATACATATGTATCTTCATATTGCCAATAATCTATTTCAAACAAAGAACAAGATGCGATCCAATGCGATGCGCCTTCCCCTTTTGGCGGCACCCTCACAAAATTATTGACCAGCGTTTCCATCCAGGCAACAGAAATGAATGACCAGAAAAAACCAAAAAAAAAAAAAAACCAAATAAAACTAAAAGAAATATAAAATAAAAAAACAGTCCGATTTGAAGTTGTCTGTCTCCTTAAATGCTACCTAAATATTTCGGTTAGAAAGAAAAAAGGACTTTTTGTTGTTGTTTTTGTGGCTGTTGCCCCATCGACATATTTCATTCTAATCAACGTGCTGCAAAACATATAATTCCATTTGATATTTTTGCCTGATCGTTTCGTTTTGTCCAGAAAATTGCATTTAAACGCTTATTATGCGCTTTTTATTTGCAACCTATACTTTTCTGCCCCAATGCTCGGCCAGTCATGCAAAAATGGGTATATCATAAAATAAGTATATCATAATGTATAAGACTATTTATATGGTCATATGAATATGTGTATCTCTATATGTACATATAACATACAACATAAAGTATAGCTTTTAAGAAACTGTTTCTATGGTTGCCAACAGTTGGCTGGTTTCCTGCTTTAATTAAATTAAATCGAAATATCGTTAGCAAATAAAATAAATTGTTTTCAATTACATAAATGACGTGACAAGGCGCTGGTGGTTGACCTCTTTCAATGTGACATTCTTGGCGTTGATTCTGCTGAACTTCGACGGTCAAAAACAACGACAATAACAACAACTGGAAAGGGCAAAAGCAGTTGCCAGATAATGGGAATGACATCTGTATATAAATACTTATAAGCATGATATATGTACACATTTATACATATGTTTATATATGCATATATGTACATATGTACATACTTATACCGGCTATGCGCCCATTGCACTTAATCAAAAAATACGACAAAATCAAAAGTAAACAAAACTGCAACGCAGAACTGACTTAATCGCAAGCCACAATAAAACAAGAAGAACAACAACAATAATAATAACAACAATAACAACAAGGAGAACATCGAGTGCATTGAACACATGAGCAGAAAACAAAACAGAAATGTATACAAAAATCTGTATGTAAATACATATGAATTTACTTACGTATGAGCAATGTACTGAAGAAATAGTTGCCAACAGCTGTAAATGTTTAAAATTTAAAATAAAACAAACATTGAGAAATATAATAAAAACAAGGCGCATTTTAAATACCCTTGCCCTTAAATCGATGTTTATAATGGATATAAAATCGTGTGCGTTTCCATTATCACTTCAGAAGTGGCATTGTAAAGTGTGGGATTTTTCCTTTCAGAGGTTCTTGTAAAGCTTCGTATTATATCAAGAATCAAAAGCGATAGGTGTTCTATTTAAAGACTCAAGAGAGTCCTCAATTTGAATGAATTTATTAAATTTAAAAAATATTGCAATAGTGCATAATATTATAGAATCTTGAAATAAAATAGAATCAGTCGAAATGTTTGAAATAAGAATATTTCTGACAATTGAGATACGCCAACATTTAGAACAGTGGCTTTCAAAAGCAACTGTCGTTAAAGTCTCTAGAGATAAATATGTGGAAGAACTCAGATAAACTAATCCTTTCTTATTCAAAAATGCATTTTCTAAAATCAAACATCAGTTTGACGTTCTCTCAATTTTACTCTCTTATGGAGTCTCAATAGGGCCTACGTGCCAGTTAACAGGTATTAATTTCTTGGATCCTCAATTGCAAATTGTTCGATTTGTTTTGTACTCAGATATGCAGTAGATTTTGTGAAATCTAAAAATACAGATAAGGATTTTGTCTTAATTATTAAACGCTTTGCTAAAGATTTCAGATCTGCGTATTGTGACGTATGCAGTTGCACAAACAACGCATTAACATAATATAATTTTAATTTTAAAACCAAATTAAGAATTAAATAATCGACTAAAGCGGCCCACAAATATCGACCGCCTGGTGTCACATATTTTGTTTTGTTTTGTTTTTTTTTTTAAACTCGACTCATCTAATGCGAGTGGTTGACCTTGATGTATTGTTAAAAGTTTATTGTCCTTTCAATAGAACACGCTAAATACAGATACATTTAGCGGGCAAGTACATATGTACATGCATATGCATATAGACATACATACGTATATGTATATATGTACACTGTACATGGTACATACATATCTTACCATAAACGTGCATATTTAATTTTTTTTTTATATTTACTGCACTAAATTTTGCGTCGACGAACTAGTTTCTCCACAGATTCCCGATGTTGAAACAAAGTGCATATAAAAATAAATATTTATATAGTCTATATATACAGTTGCTGGCTCCAGCTGATGCTGATACTGATGCCGATGCTGCTGCTCCCAATTTCTGATATCCCAGCATCCGCGTCAGCTGACGACGTTAATTCAATTCGATCTGCATCTTTTGGATGGCTTTATATGTACATAGTATGTCTGAATGTCGGGGGAGGTTAAGGGGTTGGCGGGCATTATGCAAATTAAACAAGTTCGTTGCCAAAAAAAAAAATAAAATAGCCAACGCCAACCGAATGCTGAGAATGCTGCTTTGAATTTTTTGTTTTTAATTATTTATTTGCAGCTATTCATAATAATTTATTAATTACATAGGTTTCGCTGTAGTTGCTTGTGTTAAGATACTGCAAACATGTTTTATGTTTCCAGACAATAAGAGAAAGAGAAGACCGCTTACGAGAAAGATAGAGAGAGAGAGGGAGGGAGTTGTGTTTAGGCTGCCAGTTTTGATTAGCTAAATTGTTGTTAATTTGTTTGACTTTGAACTTGATTTAGAGCTTGTTTAGTTCTAAAACGGCAATGCATAGTCGGCACCTATAAATCTGTGGATGTCTCTATAGCTAGTATAAAGAATGATGTACAAAGAGATAAACTAAATATATAAACTTTATAATCAAAAGGTTCTCTAACAACAACTAATACATCATACTTTAAATTTAAATGATTGATTAGAATTAAAGATTACTTATTGCGCATATAAATATATTCCTTTTCTATTTGAACACATCAGTTTGTATCTATTCTCTCTGTTAGAAATTGTCTTCTCTGCCTGGTGTAACTGGTACAGATTATTCCCATTCATAGTTGGAAATGTCCCCTAAATAGAGCACTTCATGATCATGACTAAGGTCAGATTCATAAAAACCGCATAAACTAGACCCAATTTAGCAGAACTACGGTCAAATTGCCGCACCGGCAAATTTACAAAAATGAATTTTCGCAAAAGAAGAGAAAATAAATGGAACGGAATCATTTATGCCCACACGAAGCGTCGGTGCAGCATATCAACGACTATAACGAGGCCATCTATACTCAGATGTGGTTTTGGGTGTCCGTATCCATAGTCATAATCATTGTTCGTATCATATGCTGGCCGCCAGATAATGATGACAATTCGAGTGCAGGCGCTTCCATTTTCAAGGGTTTGCCTTGTCTGGCGTCTCGCATTTGCAGTTTCGCATTGAACTTGAGCGCTCAGGCGGGGTTTAAGCTGGAACTGAGGTTGGCGGTAAGGAAGGGGAAGGGGAAGGGGAATGGGAAGGGTGAGGGGCTGGGCAAGTGCAATCAGGTGCAGCCAATTGTTGCCGGATCTTTGGAGCACAATATAACGTATGTATGTTTGAGTACTCGTAAATCATGCGATTCCGATGATATCACGTGTTATAATTAGAACGATGCATTTTCACTTTTCACCTGATATACTTAGTATACATATAGTATATGTATGTGGTTATGTAAGTAATGTACAACATAGTAAGTACAACATCCGCCTAACTGTTGACAGCTGAAAATCGTGATATTTGATGTATACACTGGTAGTATCTTTTACAAAGCATACAAAGCCGTCTAACAAGCGAGCCATCATGCTGCTTTGGTCTTTGGACTGACCGTAAAGTGTCGTTCTTATTATGACCAACTCTTGTTACAATGTAATCGCTGGCGACTCTTTAAAATATGCACCGCATATCGAAACTGTCAGTATCGAGCACTCCAATCGAATCCAATCTATATAGTACTACTTACACACTTGGACCTCAGTTTGCGCACTGGCCAAAGCAGGTTGACCATGAGAACATGTTATTAAATTACTATAATAATGTATTAAGTATGTAAGAATGTTACAAATGTTAATATGTAGTAATAATTGTAATAGGTTCTTGCTATTTTGTGCTTCGCTGTTACATAAATTACTCAGAAACGCCACTGCGACCACTAAGATCGATCGATCCGACATTGATTGAGATCAACCTCAACATCGGAATCAAGATCGGGATAGTTATCGAGTTATTCCAACTTCCGTTCCTGCCATTCTACGCACTATCTGAAACAAAGCTCACCATTTGACATTTTCATTTTCACTTTCAATTCATCGGAAAGTGTTGATGATTAACGTATGTAATTTGTTCGCCATGACGATATCAATTATAATTCAGAATATGTACTTACATGCATTTAGCAAGTACCTGCGTCAGCCAGGGCTTGGCTCCGACTAAATTAAGAACAAGTTGCACGGACCCCAAATTAAATAAGTGTGCCGAATATATCCAAATATACTTACTTCAAAATCTGAGACACAGATACGAGTACTTGTTGGTGGTTTTGGACAAAGACTTTATTATACATACATAAACTTTTATTTATAGCAAATAATTTAAAGCATTTAAAACCATTGTCTGTTCGCTTTTTGTGTGCTTTTCAGTTTATGATGTACATAAGATTTGTTGCCATCCTTTTTAGAATATGTACAATGACAACGGCAAATCGATATGATAATTATTATTTTTTATATAATTCTGTTTATACACATATCGATGTGTTATGCAATCAATTCATTAATTTAAACAAATGCTTAGTTAATATTCTTTGTTAATCACTTGCACAATCCGATATTATTCCAGTTTGCTTTCTTTTCTTCATTTTTGAGACTAAGTAAACAGATTCCGAAATTTATACTTATTTGAGGCAGACGCAACGAGTTTAACATGTAAATAAATGTTAAAGCTTATAATTATCGCAATTCACTCTATAAATTGTTAATTTTTAATTAATTGCCAGTGATTGAATTTGTCATTAAGTATTTCAATTTATATCGGGGTGTTTCGACGTTTAGTTGCCGAAAGTCTCTTATGTACTTTGACTTTGATACCTAAATTAGCATTTGGCTTTTGTGGTTGATCTTTTTGTTGTGTCTACATGTCTAGATTATTTGCACAAATGCAACCATCAAATGTAAACCCCTTAGGATACTCAGTAGTATTTAAAGAAAAAAAATTATATCACATTTGTTATAATACAAATTTGGCATACATTTTTATGGGACTTTTATATGACATTTAGTAATTGCTATTGTAATGCTTAGACTGGTATTTGAATTTTGTTTAAAGTTTTTCTTCCTTCAGTTAACAATTCTAAGCACGCAGAAATAATGTCAACAGCTTATGGATAGAGTTAATATACCCGCTAATGGTGCGGGGTATGGTAAAGTATGCTAACTACACATGTCATCGGCGTCATCAGCTCTGTTTATATTTGCGTCAAGTCTTAAGGCATTTTCATTAAAATGTTATAGACATACAGTATAGGCAAACACGAATCAAAGTCAAATTTATATAATGTCTTAAGATCGGATTGGTAACCGACATCGTATCCGTTAACACATTAAAATAAGTGTTTATATGTTTATAAAATTGTTTATATGAAAAAAAAACCTTTTCAAATAGAAATCCGATAATAACCGAGACTGTAACAAAAACCTTTATTCCTTTAAGTTTGAGTCCTTGGTTTGACGGTATGTTCCCATTTCCAAAAGAACATACCACTTACTTAATTATTTGTACGGTATTAAAGATTTAGCCCAATTTTTTCAATGTCTATATAAGGTCTCAAAAACATTTCCGAATGATAAACTGACGTAAAATGTATTGAAACTAATGTCCAATTCAAAGAAAAAATGGGCCTTAACTTATTAATTGACGATACAAAATTATATGTGAATTGTAATAATGGGAAAAATATGAATAGTGTAATAAAACAAGTAATAAAAATAAAACGTGATAAGAAAACATTTAATATGCTTAGAATCAACAATATCTGACTATATCTATAAATAAATATCGGTCATCCAAAAGTTTTTGAACGTCACACAAATGACAAATATTGAATGGCGCTTGCATTTTCTGACGTTGATCAGAGCTAAATTACAGTATATTGAGATAGGCATAGTTATACGATAAATGTTAACTGTATTTACTGCAAATACTTATTATTGATTGCGACCTGCATTCAAAAGAGTTCCGTTTATTGAATTTGGCATCCGCCGTTACCCCTGCCCTGCTGCAGATCGGTTCAAGTTGGTCAAAGGGAGTGTTACCAAGGTTGCCAAAGTTATATGTAATTTTGATTTATTGCAATGTCGCTTTAATCTTCGTAATGCTTCCTGTTATGTGTGCAATACTACATATGACAAGCCCCGGTTGATCTCATTGGGTTTAGTCGTTCATAGCGCGTGTTGTTTGATATTGAACTTGGCTCTGGGTCTGGGTCTGGGTCTGAGTCTGGTTCAGTTTCTGGCTTTGACTTTGGAGTGTGGAATGGGGCTCTGGCGCGTAAACTCAATCTTGTTTGTAGGTATTAAGTATTAAATATTATGAACTCGTATTCTAATTGAAAACATTTTTATTTATTTATGTTGTCAACGAGTTGACACTTGTAGGCGTTGTTGCTTGATTTTGTGCATTAAACGTGTTTTTAGCAATTCCTATGCAATTTTTAGTAGCACTCGTAATAGTATTTTTATCTTTAAAAGCAAAACATGATCTAAGATGTGGGCATAGATTCCTTTCATTTTTAAATATCTTATAATCTTCTTTCATAGTATAGATAAGAGCTAAGGAGTGGGCTCATGTTATATTGTTTTTCATAAATCGTATACTTATCCAACAAAGCAAAAGTATAAAAAATTATGGGTTAGAAACTTCTGCATAAATGTATTCTTCCTTTTTTTGCTTCTCTGTTTTGTATTTGTTCTAAAACAAAAATACACTGCAATTGCCGTAATATACCGGCTTTTACCGAAAATACTTGTTTATCTTAAAATACGATAATGAAATTCATTCGTTCTACTCGTAATCCATGCAACAAAGGAACTTCACTTTAAGTTATAACAAAAGGCAGAGAGAACAAATCAAAAATAAAAACGCAATGACACAAAAATTATAAAACACAAATAAAAAACAATTAATTAAATGCATTTCTGTTTAGCAACAAGCAGTCGAATTCAGTTGTGACGTACATCAAATATACAAAAATGTTTATTTGTGTTTGAAGACGTGCAGGTTTAGGAATAATTTTAATTTTAAAATCGTATCATATACCAAAAATTTAATTGAATTTAGAGTGCGTTAGTATGTGTGCTTGTATGCATAAACTCGATTGTGTTTGTGGATTTATCACTTGCTAATCTCAAGGTCGTGTTGATTTGTCTTATTGTAATTGAAATTATTGTCTAGACAGGTTTGAGCAGCAGAGTTATTAAGGAGCTATTAGTACACGGGGAATAGCAATAAATAAATTTCAATAAACATTAATACCCATTCATATGCGTGTTTATGATTTTCTTTTCCAATGACATGCATGTTTTGAACAACATTAGAAACATATCAATTCAGCTTTCTTCTTAAGCTCTCTTTAGTTCCACTCCTGAAACTCTTTTGTCGTGCCAGTCAAAGGGTTACAAACTTACATATGAACATACATATGTAATAAAAATAGCCACATTGAGCCCTATCAATTTTAATTTCAAGATAAAAGTTTACCATTACACAGCAAACGTCTGGAAGCAGAAACTCAAAACCTCCAAAAAAAAAAAAAACACATGACACCTCAAAACCTTTGAAGAAGCTATGTATGGTATATTGGAATGTATCTCTATGTAAGTATGTATGTATGCATGTACTATCCCATATGTTATATGCTGTATGCCTGGGCTATGATACCATAATCCACGAATAAAACTAAAGAAACCACAGCAAACACAAAAAAGCTCACAAATAGTTCAATGAACTGTTTTTGTCTTCTGTATGTTGCTATGCTGCTCTCTAGCTCTCTCTATCTCACTCTCTCTGTCTCTTCCTCTCTCTGTCCCTCTCTGTGTCTCTCTGTATTTCTCGGTATCTCTCTGGCTCTAGCCACATACAATGTATATCACTCTCAGACCATAGCTCACATGCTCTCTATACCTATTTCTCTCTGTTTCTATTTATGTTTATTTGTATATTTGAATTAATTTTTGTATCTTTAAGGTGGGCAATACCTAGTTGAGGTCTATGAAATGCATCAGAAGGTTTAAGTTTGGGGACTTTGGTATAAAGATAGTCTGGGAATATTCAATAAATGAGTCGCTTTTCTCTTCTGTATCTGCGTATCTGGATCTTAAACTTGTCATCAGAATTTGTTTATTAGTGTGTGTTTGGTTTAAGTTTTGGTCACGTAGCCTCGGATAGTTTTGAATGAATTTTGATAGCACTCAAATCCGGAGTGCCACGAATCTTTTCACATGCCTCCAATCAAGTGTGAATAATGCCAATTTGGGTGCCAATAAGCAAAGCATTTAGGCTTAATTGTTATGCTGATAGAGGCGCTAGATGGATTGGTTTCAGCTTCAGACCATAGTCTCACCTGACAGGTGTACAAACACACATTAAGCTGCCCCAAGTGTTTGAGTATATATGTATATGTGTGTGTGTGTGTGTGATTGCCGGCTCACGTTTCATGCTTTTGTCTGGGAGTCTCCAAACTTCATCGCTCTTTTTGGTAAAGTATTTTGGTATATTACATTATGAAGAAAACAAAGCAAACGCCGAAGCTCTTATACCCTTATTACTTTTTGTGTTTAGTCATTGAATCAAGTAAATATTCAATATCCTATGAAATCAGTTACAGGCGAATCGCAGATTTTAAATTAAATACATACTTTAGAAAAAATACATAAACTAAAATTAGGAGATTCATTAAAAAACTAAATGAAAGATAAATGTTAGGTAAAAATGTTAAATTAAAATTAAGTTAATTTATAAAAATAATAATCATAATAATAATAATAATTATAGTATCCTACTTATAAAAATTGTATCAATACTTAATTATTTAACTTTCTTTAAATAGTTAACCAAGAGATAATAAATAATTCTTTAATTAATTTATATAGTGACTAGTGACTAAGACTAGTCTTGTAGCGATAGGATTTAAATCTCAATAAATAAATAAACAAATAAGAACTTAAAGAATTTTAGGCAAAATTATGACTTGAAACAAAATTATGTGACTTTTTATTGTTATAAAACCGCTGATATTGGGGATATGCCCATAGAAAGAGCATAGTAATTATAATAAGTATGTAGTAATGGTTTTTTAATTGAATTGTTTGCAAAAAAAGTGCGAGTTTTGTTTGTGTGTTTATTGTCATTGTGGGCGTGTGTATAATTGATTGGCGTTACACAATAATAACATAAATGAGTCGATATCTAAAAGCATATGTACTCTGTAGACCAGGTTTAGAGGGAATTGAGGCTGCTCTGCTTACGCAACGCATTTGTCAGGTGCCAGTTGGCTCTTAGCTATTTTGGCTAAATGGTGTTTGCTTGTGACGTCACTGATAGCAGCCACACAATCACTTGGGGTATGTACAAAGTATGTATTTAGCCAGTTGGACTCGATGCAATTTGTTCACTTGGACTTGGCCAACAAGCTTAAAGTCAGTGCCAAGTAATGAAAATTGCAACGTGTTAGACGTGAAAGTGCGAGTTACACTCAAGACGGTGAACGGCGGGCGTGGGCGCGGACCAGGGAGCAGAGGGCAGGGAACAGGGAGCCCACATGAACGTCAGTCACTTGATTTTTATGGCACGTAATTTGCAATTGGCTAAGCCAAGTGACCACCACAAATGTCCACTAGACACGGTCAGAAATGCAGACAAAAACATAAGCACCAAAGACTGTGACAACGATGCATTTGCTGACAACTTTTCACTTTTCATTTTGCGCTTTTCCATCATCAGCAGTAAATGCCTGTTGTGCATATTTTGGCCTGTTGGCCTATTAAGTCTTTGGCTTGAAATGTTCTATCGGCTTGGCAGTTGGCCAAATTGCAATCGGCTAGCTTGGAAAAACCCAAACATTTAGCACCGACCCATTTAGCTGCACATTGCGCATACGCCCCGTTGTGATTAAAAAACCAATTTAACAACCTAAACGAGAAGAAATGCCAACAACGTTATCATGACTAATTCGAGCTTCAGCGGAAATGTAACATTCGTCACGTGAGTTGCTAAATTAAACATCTGTAAACAAAAATCACACAAAATATGGGCAAATTTTTTTGTGATTTGCCATCAACAACAAAAATATTTGCAAATTAGGAGAAACTTTTGCTAACAGAGAATACGAAGATGGAACTGAAACTGAAACTTAAACTGAAGATATCTACGTACATGTGTATGCTGTGAGAGTATTTATGTACATACATATATATGTATAACAAAAGGCACTTGTCTAGGTGAAATTTTCACCAGATATTCAAATGAACAGCAACAAAAGCACAAGCTGATGACTGAACAAACAAAACAGTCAACAGTCGATACACAAAAAAAAATTGGAAACCGTTAAAATCAAATAACAACAACTGGCAGCCGCAGCAACAACAAACGTTAGTTTTCAAATCGCTTTCAAATTGTACAAGTGGCTGTTGCTGCTCTTCGTCCCGCCGCACAGTGGCTTGCACGACAAAAATACGGAAAAAAAGTTAAATCAAGGAGAGAAGGAGATGTATACATTCTAATGCAGTTTGAGAGACAAATTTTTGTATTTTATAGAAGTGATTCCTTTAAATAATTTTGGTAAATCGCTTTGGAAATATAGCTATTGGAAAAGTAACAACTATTCCACTTTTATTTTAAATTGCACATTTTTGCGGTGGAATTATATTCGATCTATTTTAAGATCATTTCTTTTTATAAATGAAAGTTTTTACGATTTCAAAGTATTCGAAAAAAAACTGTATGTTTTTTATTATTACTTTCAATAAATTTTGATTTATAGTTCAGCTAAAAATAACACTAAGCTAGAGGAAATATCAGATTGTAATTTGAAACTTTTAAAAGAAAAATATCAAACATCCTTAGATGTTAGTTTTTGTATTAAAGCGAAAACTGCTTATATTTTTTCTTTTGCCCGCTTTTGTCTCACACCTATTAAGACCAAGATATTTTAAGTAACTCAAACGTTACAGATTTTTGCCACCAATTTCAATGAATTGAGCCACTGTGCATCGCCTTTGTTAATGAGGCGTGCGCCGTTGTTTTGCCCCCACTCGAAAGCGGAGTTGCTGCTGGAAGATCAATGCGGCTATCGGTGGATTTTGCTGCCCAGTCGAGCCAAGTTAAGCCAAGTCGAGACCAGGTTGCTACCAAAAAGTCAAATGTGGTTGTTGTCTACCACTTTCGTTGTTACTGTTGTTGATTTTGTAGCCGTTAAAGCTTTGAGCGATTTTTCATTGGAATAGAAAGTGAATTGAATTTGTTTTCGGTAGAGCATGTTGTTATTGTTGTTGTTGTTGTTGTTGTTTCATTGCTCTTGAGTCGCAGTCGTCTTCATTGGTGCTTGGTGTTTACAATGAAAACAACATTAGTCGAAAATTGGACCATGTCATTGACCTTTGGTTGCCCCAGAGCAGTGAGAGTGTTGTCTATTTGTTTGTTTTTATTTCTGTTAGTTTTCTTTCAGGGGAAAACGAATTGGGAAAGCTTTCGTGGAGTCGCTTAATAGAGTTTTCTCGAATGCAAGTTCAGAGTTTAAACTTTTAAGTATCAACTGTCATAAAATATTGCAGCTTATTAGGAATGATCAGGTCTGATTCACTTATCTCTAGAGATTTTGACGACAATCGCTTTTGGAAAACAAGTGTTCTAAATGATAGTGTTTCTTCCATGTCAAAGGTTTTCTTTCTTCGAAAACCTTTTAAAAGTCAGAAAACTATATGACTTTAATTTATTTCGAAATCCTTCATAATTATTTATTAAATTAATAAAGCAATAATTATTGCCATATGTAGTATATAAAGTTAAAAAATTATTGAAAATGTATGTCATACCTTTTTATTCCATTTGAATAACAATTTAATTAAATTCAGTAAAATTTAAAATTTTTACAAATCCCTCAAACAATTTTTTTGACATAAGAAAGTATTTGATGATTGCTTTAAGGAACGCTCACAAGTTCTTTTGCTTTTGGGCTGAAAAAGTTTGTAGAACAAACCTGAATTAGAGATAAATTTTCTCGTTTCTCTCATTTTAGGATAAAGGATAAATATTATAAGCCCTGCCGCCTTCTGGAAGTTACGAGCATATTTGCATTTCTTTTCTTAGCTCACAAATTGGACCAACAGCCGCTGACTCGATTTCTTTTACAAAATGTGTAAATTAAAACTTCCCACCAGCTCGTGCCAAAAAAAGCAACAACAACGGCAAAAACTACAATAACTTCCAGTTAGTCGTAGAGTTTGTTCACCTTTCGCCTAATTATCAAAATACATAAACGAAACGTACCAAAAAAATATATAAAAACTCACAAAAAAATTCATTAAGGCTACAATGAAGTATGTACGACAGCGACAGACTCTGTACTTTCTCTGTGAAAAACACTTAAGCCCACCAACAGAATCCGCGTAAGGTTTCTACGTTTTAAAGAAAGCGTCTCCTCTTTTTCCTTTTACCCCAAGCTGTGTAAAATTGTTTGTTGAACACCTTCCGAGTTTATTGCGCGTCCGAATTGAAATTTTCATGACTGTTCCCAGATTGTTAGTATATATCATATGAGTAAGGAGCCAAGCCTATAGCTTCTTCTATTTGCGGGCTCGAAAAAGTGCGTGTCAAAGTTCTAAAACAAACTTTGTTTCTTTAGCATTTACAATCTCAAAGATCTAGGTTTTATGCTGATTAAGAATATATATAAAATTTATGGGGTCTGCCACGCCTTCTTCTGCATCTTACGCACATTTTTGTTTGATATACTTGATTGACTCTTTGTAAGTTGTTTAAGTACAGGGTCTAAAAAAAAGCATTGAGCTACAAGACGCGTGCAAAGGCAACGTTGACTGCGACGTCGCGTCGCTGCGACGCAAACTCAGAGTCGACAACTTCAATGAAATCAATTTTACGATAATAATTTTTTGAAAGCACAGCAACAGCAACAACAGCAACAACTACAGCAGCTACAGATACAACGCTGTGAAGCCCTGCCGCTTCATAAACATTGAATCAGCAGCGCCAGGCCCCGGTACCGTTGGAAATTTCTTGCTTTTTCTTTTCTCAACGTACACATGTATGTAGCAAATATACAAATATCCATACATACATATTTAAAATTTGTATTTGTATGTATTTGTATTTTTTTTGTTTTCGTTGTTATTGTCTTGCAAAAATGTAGGTCAAGCTATATGGTGAGTATCTCAGTGTGTGAGTGTGGGACGTTGGAAGTTAATACACACAACTCCAGAGTCGAGTCGGTCAGGCAGTCATATAGTCAGAGAGTCAGTTAGTCAGTTGCAGTGCAGACTTTTCTAGTCGCTTCATCCCAGGCCAACTTTCACTTAGAAAGTTCTGCTTGCGGTTATGCCCGTTGTTTATGTTGATTTTTGTTGGTTTCGGTTTGCTTTGAGGGTGCCATAAATGACGAGTTAATATCGCAGTGGATGTTTCTTATTAACTGGGTCAAGACGTGGGCCTGGGAAGCGATTTGTCGGATAAACAAGCGATCAAGCGATCAAGCGATCAAACGCTCAGGCAATCAAGCGATCAAGTCATCAAATAATAACCAATATGCATGCACTTCATGTGCTCATATTAATTGCATTTTTCAATGTAAAACGCGAGAGCTTTCCGTTAGGCGGGCGGCATCGTAGCCAACCTTGGCAAACAGCTGCTTTGAATCTCTCTCACGCTCTCTTAAACACACTCTTTTTCAGTCTCTCAGTAGATTTCCCTGAACTTCAGACAGAAAAGCTAACGCGTCTATTTATAGCACTAACTGCACGGAACATCCGCGTCGTTTTGTGCATGTGTATGAGTTTTTGTGTGAACTTCCTGTTACTGCAACTTGCTGAGAGACAGTGAGAGAGAGAGAAAGAGAGGGAGCTTACTGTGAGTGAGCTTTTGAACCGATGTTGTGCTCTCGCTCGCTCAGCTCTCAGAATGCATTTCTCAGTTGATGTTGCTGTTGTTGTTATTGTTATTGTTGTTATTATTGACCTAATCACTTGTGGAGCACAAACGAACATTGAACTTTTACTTCCGCATGCAATTTAATGCACTCGTGTTGTAGTTGTTGTTGCTGTTGCTGTTGTTGTTCGTGTTGCTGCTTCTCATATTCATTCTATTGATCAATTTGCCATTTTCGCCGGCAGCGACCGCCCAGTGACATTAATTAATGCACACAGATTCATCAAATATGCGCTCGTCGTTTGGAAATTATATTTTATGGCCCCAGCGGCAATTTGTCTGCGACAGGCCCTAGGACAACCTGTAACTCACTGTCCCTGTCTGTGTATCTGTATCTGTATATGTGTGTGAGTGTGTGTGTATCTGTGTGTGCGCCTTGTGATGTGCCTGGAAAATTGTATAATTAAATGCGACAATTTTGTGCGCCTCGAGCCACAAAGAAAAACAACTTTAGGATTATGTTTTAAATATGATTTCTTTTAATATTATATTTGATGTGTGTTTTTGTGTGGGTTTTCTTCATATTTGTCGTGCTTGACGGCATATAAATAGCGTAATATACTTAAATTCTACAAAATGTTTGTGTAATAATTATTCGTTCTCATTCTCACAAAGTTACAAAATACAAATAATAAAAATAGCAAACGACAAACGTTGCGAAAAATTGATAAAAAAAAGTTTTCAATTATGATAATAATTTCGTTGTATATAAAGAAAGTTCTCAACAAAGACAGTTTTGCTTTTGACAAATTATTGGCGCATAAATATGACACTAAATTTAATACTTTTTGAATAGTTTTCTCATTTTTTTCTTTCTATAAACAAAACTGAAAAATATAATGTAATGTATATAGTATATAAGTAGTTTGTATGGATGTGCGTATGATAGGATATGCGTACAGTTTTTTTTGTGAACAATTGAGCAAATGAATAATTATTTAATTAAATTAATAATAATAGTTATGGTAATAATAAATAATTTATGTATAGTAGTGATTAGGCGTATAAAAAAACACTAAATACAAAAGCTCGGCTCAGTCTCAGCTGAATTTGAGGTCGGGCTACTTTCTTCGACGTCGGCAGCTGGAAGTCTCCTCTCGGCCACGTAGGAGTAACCAACGCGCTCCTCCAATCATGTCCAGAATTTTGGATAAGGCAAAGGCGGTGTGCTGTGGGCTGGGTTTTACTTTTATTTAGCCTAGTACTGTCCAGTAGGATCCAGTTCCTGCCTCTGCTTGTGGCGTGTGTCACGCGTCTCCCGGGGACGTCGATAAGTGCCCGTTGGATCGAGATCGAGCATTTTGAATATACTTGTTTGTATTGGTCAATCAAAACTATTGCCAAATTATCAAAATTTTTAAGTCACGGGTGTTTTTGTTTTTAGTAGGTGCCAGTGGGATCCAAAGCAAGCGACATTTTGAGACTTTTATATGACTTGAGATGGTTCAAATGGATATCTTTCTTTTAAACTTGCAACTTGCTGCTGCTTAGTATTGGCCAGTGGGATCCAGATAAGCTGCCATTGTGATAAAAATGATAATGTTTAACACTCCACAAAGATGAGAAACTTTTGTGACGATTGTGTTGGGTTTGCCAATGACTTCAATACTGGCCAGTGGGATCCAGGTAGGCTGCCATTTTTGAATGCCGTGTAATTAGCCAAAAATACTTGAATGATTTCAGCACGATTTGCTGGTCCTTTGTTTATTTTAATTCAGCAGTTCATATATTGAACTTTATACTGGTTCTCTGTCACTGTCGCTGTCGCTGTCGCTGTTGTTGTAAGTTCTTTTATTATCACCAGTTTGTTATTGACTGATTATACAGCAGTTCGCGTGTGTATGTATGTTTATATTTGGCTTTTGTTGCTCTTGCTCTTGCCGATGTTGTCAATAGTTTAGTTTTTTTTGTTTGTGGAATATAGAGTCACTGACACTTTAAATCCATTAAATACTTTTGTTGTACGAACTTTATTGTTTAACAATTTAAGCGGCTGTCTGCCTATTGTTCTTGTTGTGTTTGTTTTTTGCTTATGAAACCGAGCAAAAAGATATTATCACGTAAATCAAATAATACAAAACTAAAAGTTCACAAGTTTTTACAATAAATTTAAGCGCTGATAGCTCGCTGATTTGATCTGTACTCGTCGAACGTTGTCGATCTTATGATTCAAGACATTGCCCATACGGTGTTATTTATATGAATCTGAACGTGCAGAGCGTAAGCAGCGAAGAGAGCAGAGAGCACGATTAAGGCTCGGACGCAGTCGGAAGCTTCGTCTTCGGCTGTGGGAAGAGTGTGCAGGCGCAAAAGAGAACGATAGACGGCAGGTGTGTTGCTCTTAGCTGTTGCTCTTGAAAAAAACGCACACGCCAATGCAAGAGTGAGTGCGAGAGCTTCGGTATTTTCATTCATGTGACCAAATAGACCTCTCTCTCTCCCACTCTTTCTCTCTCTCACGCTCGTTCTCTCTCTTTATGGCTGATGAAAGGTATGAGGGCATTACGCACACAATCACTCTCACAGGCACACACTCACAGACACATACACACACACACATGTCCGCCTCCACCTGGGTTTCATTCAAGAAACAGCTGTTTTTGTCAAACTGCGACACGATCGAGTGCCCTCGTTATGCCGCTGTCGAGTGTGTGTGTGTGTGTGTGTGTCCGTGTGGGCATCGGTTTATCTTTGTATCTCTGTGTGTGTGCGTCTCTTAGGGCTAGTCAGGTAGACCGATCGCCTATTGGTCCATATGGGCTCTGATCCTGCGGCGAGGCTCCACCTACATTTTGGTCCGCAGCTAATTGATCTTTATCTTGGTAAATGACTTGGCTGAAATTCATATAGCCTGGCCAAAAACAAGTAGTCAAAGGACAAATACACATGTTAACTGTTTGTCGCCGTTGGTCAAATACAAATCCGAATATCTTTATGTGCCATAAGTCCCAAATTAATGATCTTTTAGCTGCAGGTCGGCAATGGGACGGTCACAGCCCACTTTGCGTGACATTTCCAGTGGCCTAATCCGCCGACAAGACAGAGGAAGGTTTAAGCCGCAAACAGGCATCTCATAAAAAGGATAAATACTTGGCATGAGTCAGCAGCAATCGACGGATGCTTCCGCGAAATGTGACACCACAACCCGAAACGAGTCGGCAAAAAAAGAGAAGAAATTGCAGAATTTTATTTTCGACAGTTTTAGCCAAAAAAAAAAGGAGAAGTCAGCTGGCGCACAAGATTACAAGATATGCAATTTATGGCACAATAGGAAATATAAATCCTTTCGTTTTATTACAACAAGAAACAAGGACAAGGACCTCCACCAAAAGGAGTAGTTGTCACCGAACCGAGATCATAATGACACTTCCGGCGACATCGGAGCTCAGTTGGAGCGGCTGCTGCCAGGCACGAGCTGCCAATCAACCCTTTGGCACGATCCGACACTACGACTCATTTAAGAGGATCCGAAGGTGTGTCCCCATCAACTGCTGTAAACTGTACGGCATTCAGTATCAAGTTAATGGAGTTGGCTAATCGAATGTGCCACAGCCTCCGTTATTGTATTTGTCCAGTTTTTACCTGGATCCCCATTTAGACCTTCTGTTGACGCTGTGCCGGATATGCGGCAGCCGCGTTGCATTTTGGCGCTTCCGTTTTTGCTTTTCACTTTTCAAATGGTTTTCCTTTTCTTTTTTTTTTTTAATATCAAATTCGTTATGCATCATTTGGGTTTTCCTTTTCTTTGCACCTTTTGTCTCAGCCACGTGCCACGGAAAGGTACAAAAAATGGAAAACACATCCAACATTTGTTGGCACAACTGCTGTCTATCAATTCCCCTCTTCATCACAACATCCCTGTACTCCTCCACTTTCCCTGACGCATTTGTATTGTAATTCGATCGAATTGGTTTTTGGGGGTCCCAGGCAGATTCACTTTTAATGGATATCTTATGCAATGTTTGCACAATTCCAACAAACACCCAAAAAAAATACCGAAACGATCTTGAGTTTGTGTTTGAGCGACATTTCTCAGGGCAATTTAAAAATGTGGGTCAATGTTCCGGTGTGAATTTTGTTTCATTCTATTTCTGCATAAATAACAGTATTTTGCTATTCTGATTTTGTTTATGATTGTAATTTTTTTTGTTGCTCTTGGACTTGGCCATGCAAATGCTGCACTTTATCTTCAAGATTTTTACCAGTTTGCTCTTTTTTTTCGATTATCATCTGCAGTTGGCCATGTCAGAAACTTGTTGCAGTTAATGGAATCCGCAAATGCAGCGTTGACAATTTAAACGCTCATGCACTTGGCTTTAACCATTGGAAACTGGTAAATCGATTCTTAACTATTCGACAAGCCAACATTGCAACATTTAACTGTAAGTAAATGCAGCAAGTTGCCCAATTATGAGGAACTTGCTTTATATTATTAAAAGTTATACTTTATCCAGTCAAATCGTAACTTATACTACAAATCGCTAAAATAAAACTTAAATCTGAGAAGTTCAGAGAATTAATGTATGTATTGCGGAGAAATGCAATGAATTGCCAATCTTTTTCTAAGAAAGAGGTATATATATATATATATATATATATGTATCTATGCACATTTGAAATGCTGATAAGGTATGTACATTCAACATACTTTCAACAACTGAGAGTTTCTGATAAATAATTTATTTGCAATCGGGAACTTTCCAGAACATCCAGAAAAGGAAATGAAAGAACTAACTTATAATTCTTATAAACTTGTAATAAATAATATTAATATTAAGATATACTTAACATGCTTAAGATCTTTTGGAAAATTCCGACTTTTTCTGGTGGATTGTTTGGTTGGTGTTTTATATCAGTTGATGGTAGATGAACAAACAAAAATGATTAACTTTAAAAATAAAAAGGAAATAAAATAAATAACTAAAAATTCGCATTAAGTTAATTCAATTGCATTTCTGCAAAAGGGAATTTTCCACATATGGAAATATTTTAAGTTAGAAAAGAAATTAGTTGTTAAGATCTAACATGAATAACATTTTATTTTTAAATAAAATAATTAAAATCGATATCAGTTTTCGGAAATTTGTGATGATATGTGCCGTTTTTCAATCGTGAATTTCGTTAACAGATATGCTTAAAGTGTGACCTTTTGGAAAGATGAAACGTTTTTCTCTTGTATTGAGAGTGCTTTGTATCAATTGTCGGTAGATCGATATGCCTTAAGACATATGAGAAACAAAGAATGGAATTTAAGTTTCTTTCTGGGTAAATTTGGTGACTGGTGTGGGTCTGACTAACGATCAGAATAAATCAAGATAAAACTGATTGCGCCAAGAACACAATGGCCTGGAATCTGGGTAGTCAGTTTTATTGTTATCCACGTGCTCGGTAATTTCTTGCGCCAGTATAAATTACATGGTGAACTTTTACTCTAGATTTCAGAGTTAAAGAATTAAATCAAATAAAACGTGATAGCGCCTTGTGATGATGGAACTTTTCCTCGATTTCCACACATCAACCAAATTGCGAGACAACAACCTATCAGACATTGGCTATAGCTATCAGACAATCAGGCTGGTCTCAGTCTCAGTCGCAGAGTTTCGTGTAATGACAGGCGAATATGTTAAATGGCCGACAATTGAATACGAGTATGCTAAACGATATCGAAACGAAACGATATCTCCAATCCCCTTCATAACAGGCTCAACGAAGTTGATGCTAAATGCAAATCTTGAAAATCGATGCCGTTTGCTGTTTTCGCTTAGCGGCAATTGCCGAAACTCAATGAAAGGAAATTAGATAAGCAACTCTTCTAAATGTGGGTGGCTATACGAATCCAACCCTTAACCCCTCCCATTGCAACCCATTTCCTTTTTAGAAGATGCCGTTAATGGCTTCAATACGCATTAAAAGTGAGCAAAAGAATCTGCATATGGGCAAAGTACGAGCTTCACTCAATGATTGCGAATCCACATACAGATACAGATACGTTTTCAGATACAGATACATTTTCAGATACAGATACAGATACAGATACAAAGATCATTACACAGCGGTCAAACGGTCATTGGCCTGCTTCTGCTTGCGCTTCGTGTCCAGCGTGTCTCATGTAAGTATCTGTATCTGTAGCTGAAAATGTATCTGTATCTGTATCTGTTGCGAATGTTGCTGCTCACTGACTGGCACGTAAGCAGCCTCGGCATCTTTCAGCATGTGTTGGCGCAGCTTACGCAAAATTATTTATGAAAACAGCAGCAACGACTTTGATTCTTGTCGTCGCTGCTATCAATCGCTATGGAAATTATTGAGTGCTGCCTTTTGGTTCAGCTCTGTGAAAATTCCGCGTCCATTTGCATTTGTGACAAATGGAAGCCCCCGCTCCCTTATCATTAGTTATAGATCGATATCGTATAAAACAACATATATATAACTCATGGCAAAGCTGGTGCATTACAAACTATGAACCTTGTGTACGATCTATTACAGCTTTGTTATTGATTTCATAATTTGCCAGTCAATGTCCCATAGATGATGCAAAGAGAGAGAGGATACACAAATACAAGAGAATCAAATGCATAACAAAAGCGACGCATTTTGCATCATGGCAAATTGCTAACAAATGACAAATCAATCTGTTGGCAATCAAAAATGACTTCCCTGTGGCGTTGTAGCTCTGCTGCCTCTATTTTCACCCAATAAGGAAGCAAAACAAGCAACATCAATAGCAGCAACACCAGCAACAACAACAACCAGAAACTGCAGCCAAGCAAAACAAAAAACGAGAGGCAGCAGCTAAAGCTGAGACTTAGACTGAGGCAGAGACTAAAACTAAGACTGGGGCTGAGCAACAACAGGCCCTATAAATCTGCAAGCAAGAAAGAGACTAGAGACCAGAGACTAGAGACTACAGACTAGAGACCAGAGATTGGAGACCACAAACCCAGAGTTAGAGCTAGAGCCAAGCTTTTACTTGAGGTTGAGCTCTCTTTGGACATGGCTGCTGGCCCAGACGAGACCGGGCCAGACCAGTTGCTCTGCCAGCCAGCAACTAGTTGGCGCTGTGTAAGCTGTAAGGGGAAGGGGCAACATTTCTTGCTTGGAAGTAAAAATAACCTCAGCTAAGTTCACTGGGGCGAGGTTGAATGAACTCAATGGCAACGCGTTGGGGGGAAAAATGCTAAAAAAAAAAAATGAAACAAAAATAAGAAGAAAAATGTTACATGTCGTTTGTTGCTTGCAACTTGTTGCAGCCGCCCAGTTACGGATGTCTGTATGCAGATTCTATATATTTTGTACACAGAACAAAAAATCATTTTAAATTTAAAGTTTAAAATTCTTGATTCAAGTTAAGCCTATATGTATGCGGATATTTCACTAAGTAGCAAAATTCTTAAAACAACTCCTTTATTCAAAATTTATCGAGGCCGTGACAATAAGTGTACAACTGATCCTGAAGTCCTGGGAATATGTTCTATTATTTATACAACACCGAAATAGACTGCAACTCAAATCACAAAATATTTTTAGAAATAGAAACAAAATTCTATTCTCTACTAATAGCGCCCTCTTTACTATTTGCGCGCAAGCTTGGATTGATTTCATTCCGGATATTCCGAGATTTTTATTTCTGTGTACAGTTTAAAGCGCGTTTATATTGGGGAACTGCTCGTAGGCAGCCCGGATATATCAATGAAGTGCCCTTTACTAATTCAATCTGCGAGTGCAGTTTCCATTTCTCTCAATTAAACATATGCCAAATTGCCAACGGCGAGCTCTCGCAGATGACAAACAATTAACTTATCGCGAAAAAGTTTCCGGAAACTGGCTGCCCACACAATCAGCACTAAGAAAAGCATCGGATTGCAGTTGCTGACTGGAAGGAAAGTGGGTGGAAAGGGGGCGTTGATGGGAGGGAGGGATTGCGAATTTAATATGTTTGTTGACATCCAATTAAAACGATTTCCTTCCTCATTAACAAACACTGGCTGTGGAAAGCCAATGACGACGGCAGACGTTTTGAAATTTAACTCAAGCGTCAACGAAATTATAGGAAGCACACACACACATACACATTTATTCACACACAGATACACACACACACACACACACACAAATCTGAGCTGCACGACAAACAATTAGAGCTGCTGTGGACATTGTTAGTGATGGATGCATTTTCATAGACATCATGCCATCATCATTATAGCCAAAGCTTTGCCCAGGCCACGCCACCTCACACACAGATACACACAAACACACACACACTCACACAGATACACACACACACAGAGAGACATTTACAATTAGAGCTTGCTGCAAAGTACAATAAACCCAACAATAATACTAGTAGTAGTCGTGGGGTTTTTGAACTTGCAACGAGACTTAGGGTCTTGATCTGTGTCTCCATCGCTTTGCTTGGCTTGTCTTTGACTTTGATTGTGGTTGTAAGTATCTATTTATACTGCTGGCGCCGGGTCTAGGTTTATGGCAAAACATTTAGCGTAGCGTTTAGCAGCCAAATGGTTTTATTACACGTATTGATGCCAATGCGAGCGCAGGAAAGTGAAAGTTGCAATCATCTGAGCGTGGCTGTAAATAATTTATGAAGGGGCAAGTCATTGATAAGAACCTGAGTTTCTTAAGAGAGACACCACTAAGGAGCTTAATAAAATAACAAAAAATTAAAAAAATTTGAGATAAGAAATAAATACAGAAAAGTACATAATAAATAAGTAAAAATATATATACGACATATTAATAAACACAATATAATATATAAGATTCTTTTTTCATGAATATTAATCTTAAAGCAATGTTCCTATTCATTTATTCCCTTTTCGCATCTAATTTAAAATTCAAGTTTGAGTTTAAACAATTATTAAGTCATAGTAACTAGCGTCTTTGTCTTGTACAGCTAGAAATTTATTCATATTAAATAAAGAAATCAAATATGAATATCCATTCATTTATATTTATCTTAAATTCATTCCCCTGTATCTGAGTAAAATAGGATTAATTTTTTTTTTAAATTTTTCTTAAATCTTTTCCCTTTGGAAGCAAATGCTTATTATTTAAGGTAACATTTTGCAAATCTTTTCATATTTAACTATTCCAATTAATAAAATTAATAAATGGGCATGCGTCGTCTTAACTTTTGTTTTAAAACTGCTTTTTACTTTTTGGTTTCAATTAATAGTTGACAATTTCAATTATTTTATTTATTAACTATTTATCATTATGGCCTTAGTTAAATTAGTATACTTAAGTTTTCAACTTCACTTACTTTTGTTTAGACCCTGTACCTTAGTAATGTACAAACGGGTCTATTAATGTTTTGAACTAGTTTAAAATGTAGTTTTTATTTTAAGTTAATTTGAATAATATTAATGTATATTATTTCTATTTTTTTTTTAAATTTATGTTTTTGTAATTAATAATTTAATAAAATTATAATTTGTACAATTGCAGCTTACATTATTAAAATAATTTGGTAATAATTAGCACTAAATTTGTTCTCTGTTTTTGTTTGTTATGTTTATTTCGAATTGTAGTTTTAAAGTTTACGTTAACTTTAATATTAATAATGTTTTTTTTAACTCCGATGTTCCTTACTGCTTATTTAGCTGAAGGTGTGCCTATCCCCTGTAGTATCTCTGTCAGCTCCTCACTAAGTTCCACTTCTGAAGTAGCCTACTCTGACAAGTATGTAATAATCTTATACATAAGTACACAGCGATTAGTGTGCCGAGTATCATCCAGTCAAAAAGCATGTATCGTTCACATAATGTCATCTCTTTACATGGCTGTGAGTGGCAAATCTAAACATATGTATTACACAGACAAATACCAGAGAGTGTTTGTACCCCTCCCAGAGTTAAGCGAGGGTCGAGAACTGGCCGCAAATGCGAAAAAAAAAGAAATAACAAGTAAAACATAGGCAACGAGGGTGGCGAGGAGGTAGGACAGCTAGACACATGACGGCGGGGCACATGCCACAGACAGAGGCACAGGCCTGGACACAAACACAGATACAGATACAAACACAGATACAAACACGGACGGAAGGCTCGTTTGGTACGTAGAACAATGTTATACAACAACATGGAACAGAATACAGGGGTTGATACCCCAGCTAATCCCCCTCTACTGTCTACCTCCCTTTGTGTCTCGTTGTGTTGCTGTTGTTGTTGCTGTTACCAATGATGATGTTGATAATACGACATATAAAAGCTTTGCCACTTGCGCGCATATCCTGCGAACCTATTCGCATTTCATATACTTACATCATTGCACTTGTGTTTGTTAGCTGCCCCTCATATGTTCGAGTGTGTATCGGTGAGTGTGCGAGTGTGTGTTAGTGTGAGTGTGAGTGAGTGAGTCGGCAAAAAGAATTACATTTAAATACATTAAATTGTGTAAATAATATGCTACACATGTTGCCAGTTCATTAAATACATGCCACAGATATATGCCTCGACATATGTAAGTGCGAGTAGAGTATGTAGCACACACAGTTAAACACACACTCTCTCTCTCTTTCTCCCTTTCTGTCTCTTTCCCCGTTACATGTGTATTTATTTGCCCTGTTTACATGTGCACTCTGCACTGTGGAGTATCCTTGGTTCTCTCCTGTGGCGCTGTTCATTTGACCAGCGATTTATTTATGGTATTTGCCTGCTTTTTTTTCTTTCTATTCTGGTCTGGTAATAATTTTTTGTTTACTTTTTTGGTTTATTATGTCAATTGGGTGTTGTCCTGTTTGGCTTGCTGGTCGCCTGCTGACGTATCCTTTAAATACAACTTGTGCGACATTGGCCGGCACGGGCAACAGCTTCAGGCTCCTTTGATCCTCTTAAGCTAATTATATGTGCGAGCTGTGACTTGAGCGTGCTCCAAACTTAACATCAAAGCGTCACTTAAGTGAGTTTATAATCTTCAAAGCTCCAGAAATTCATTTGGAATAGGAGCGCAGGGATCGGCAATAGCATCATCAGGGGGCCGACCTTCAGACTGAGGTCCTGGCCAAAGGTTGACTCCTTTTTTAATATCGGAATAGAATTTAGTTTTGTTTCGCCCGCTTGAATTTTATTTACAGTTCGGGTCACAGAACCTGATGGTTGGTCGCACGTGTGTTTCGAATCACCCGAAAGGAGGTATGTGTGTGTGTGTGTTTGTGTGTGTGTCGGTGGGTGTGGGTGTGTCATGCGCATAACGGGCTTCACTGTGCTAATGCATACCAGAGCTTACTGTAGCATTATGTTTGCCTGTTAGCTTCTAATATTCAAATTCTCGGCACGCGCAAAAGATTAGAAATTTCTAACACGTGTTCTTTTTTTTTATGTATATGTAAATGTGTTTGTGGGTGTCAAGGTATTTGAAATGCCTCACCTTTCCTTTATATTTGTTTTTTATTTGCTAAAGTGTCACCTGCGGGAATTTGTGCCAGAAAGTATGCTATGCTTTTTGCTGAGTGCCTGTTGAGCACAGGTAAATTATGCAATCCTTGCCCATATAGCACGGCAATGCCATCAGCGTCAGGTGAGGCAATACCTCGAAACACACAGACAGATAGACATACAGACAGACAGACAGAGATACAGACACATAGAGACCCAGACAGACAGCTGCTTAACTTGGCGCTCATAATAATGGATTTTTCATATATTACAACAAGGCGCACAGCATTTTGTTGTTGCCACACAACGAGAGTGGAACTAACTCTTTGCTACACATATACGTATACGTAATATATCAGGTTTTATTTGATATTATGTCTTTAGTTAAACTACCCCCACACACAGCGACATGTGCACACACGTGTGTATTTACTGTTATAACTAAAACTATGAAAACTATAGTGTTTCAAAACTAACAGTATTACCATACCAGCCTAACAGGTGCCCAGCGAGCGAAGATAGCACGACAAACTATCTCAGTGGCCAGAACTTTCTCCAAATAGTTACGCTCTCTCTCCCAAACACACAGCCACACACACACACATGATTGAAAAGGAAAGTGTCCTGCGCTCTTGGCACACAAAAACTACACATGTGAGGCAAATAAGACGCACTAAGAAGCTGCCCAAACCCCAAATAAGCAAATAGAGAGAGAGAGCCACTCCCTGGAAGATGCTCTTCATTCCTGTCTAAAAGCAATCGCATATCTCCTTTAACACTTTTCCATAGCATACAACTGAGCGCAAAACTACCCCCCATCAGCAGGATTATGGGTCGCATTGTGGCACAGTAAGTGAAAGTAACCCTCGACGTGTCAGAGAGTCGGGCGCATAGAATTCATTAATAGGCGGCACAGCTTTCGCCATATGAAATTCCAACTGGCAGAAGAATTTTTGGAGCCAGTAGAAAAATACCGTCATTAGGCCAGCAGCTGAACGCAGGCAGACAACGTGACAAATTGCCGCATTCCGATCTGATGACGTTGCCAAAAATTCCCCATTTAACACATTGGGGAGAACACCCAAAAACAAAAAAAAGGAGCCCAGTGGCGCTTCTTGGCCCCATGGCAACATTGGCCAAGGCGAAAGTTTAGAACGCGCAAGGCCTAGGCAAACAGTGGCTGCAGCAACACTTCGGACACTGTTCAGTTTTCAGACCAACCCGGTCCGGAAGTAAGCAAAGGAATTTACTTCCGGTTATGCGGCTGCTGCTAAAGCTGATCGCCTGGTAAGTGAAAATGCATCAGTTCCGCATGTGTGGCAACTTTGCCGATTGGCATTGACTAGAGTTAACGGGCGTGGCGCGCCAGCTATTGATCCGTTGCATGTGCGTCATGCGGCGTCCAGCAAATGTTGCAACTGACGCAACAGATTGCGCATACGCCGCATATGCCGCACTGACGCATCGCTTCTTAAACTGAAGCCCGAACAGAGTTCACAGCAATTTCCAAAATGGCGCCGCTTCTTAAAGTGCCAACTTGTGGCTTTAACCGAATAGGCGCACAGCTTGGCCCAGACGGTGCCAGCTGCTAAACTCATGCTAATGTTTTAAAAATAAACCAAGAAAAAGGATAAACGATTAAATAAAAAAAAGGACACAGTGTCACACACATGACATTATTGTCAAGCGATTTTAAAAAAATACTTTCGAGCCGCACCGAGCAGGCAAACAGCTCCAGTTGCAAGTTGTTTGTTGAAGAGTTCAACCAAAAAAAAATTTAAATAAAAATGAAAAGGAAAAGAAATATATAAAATATACAAATAGAAAAAGAAAACTCACAAGTTGGTGTGTGCCGCAAATGTGGCAATTGTCAGTGACTTTTATGGCCACATTTAGCACATCATTAAAACGTCAAGTCATCAATCTTCTTACACATTCGAACAGGCTCGCAGGCAAAGCGGCTCATGTTTCTACCATTTGAACTGTCAAGAAATATGCCCTGGATACTTGGGAGCAAAGTGAAGCACAGCCTGTGGTTACATTTTTCGGCAACTTTTGGCCCAAAAGTCACGCTGCCGGCTGGCCTAAACAGCCATTAGAAAATTTCCATTTTCGTCACACGGTGTCAGGGCAACAGGCGGGCTAACAACCAAAGTTGCTGCAATGCCAGCTCGAACCCAAGGCCGCATTCCAATCTTCATCTGTGGCATGCTTGGCGCCTGTGCCACAGATATTTGCATTGAAATGTTAGAAAAAGGAAATGCCCCATTCGAGCATTGCTTAGAAATCGCTTAGAAATGTTCTCTACATTGACGCTGACGGCGACGTCGGCCATAAATTTCACATTTTAATGTGAAAACAGTCAACTTAGCGACGTCGATTTACAGCAGGAGAGCAGCAGTCGACAGCAGGACATGATGACATGATGAAAGGACTAAGCAACAACAGGACATGCGCAGTGAGTGAGTGGTTCCAATGGCCACGCCCACACTCATCCCCCGCCCACATTCACACCCACGCTGAGTTTACGTGAATGCCAGTAATGTGAGGTCCATTTGTCTCGGTTGCGGACCCGACTTTCTGCCCAACTTTGGGTGCCTATTACCCCTACGATAATGATAAGAAATTTTTATGCGAGCTCACGTGTCAAATGCAAGCCACGAGGCCAACTAACAACACAAATACAACTCTAAACAGCACAAATACATATAAAATATATACAAATGTATAAAATTTATATGTATGTTTAAATTATCAATGTAACATTTTGCCGCCAAAAATTTCAGTGCATTGCATTTGCGTGGGCGTTGTGTGTCAACGGAGAAAAAGAAATATTGTAGATTCTGTTAGCAGGCGAACAGAAATCCTTAGCATATATCCTTTGAATTTGACCTAATGGGTGGCACATACAGACAGACGTGTGCTAAGGACAACGTCTGCGCAACTGCAGTGAGAGCGAGAGAAAGAGCGAGAACGAGAGATTTAAGGACACAAGTAGCCCTATCTTTTACTCAGCTGCACAAACACCACACAATGGGGTAAGTGCGTAAAGTTTTCTTATAATATAGTTAATAATTTAATAAATAGACACAATTTTGATATAGTATCAAACTCTGCGTTTCCATTGAAAAAACAAAACTGAAAAGTAAAACAGGCCAAAATAATATTATTTATTCAAATTGATGACATTTTTGAAAACTGCCTGTATAGAAATGGCAAAAATCTTTTGTTTCTTATTATTATTTTTAATGCCAAATGAATATTTAACATCTACTAAGTATATAAATATGTAAGCTGTGCTTATAATAAAAGTCAAAGTCTTCAAATTACTTTTATTTAAGAAAGTCTTCAATAAGAGTTAGGAAGACTGGAACTATATCTTATTGTTGATGAATATAATAAAATCAATAATAATACAGTTAACACATTTATGATCCCTGACTTTAATAATAAGTTTTAATGTGTTTATGATTTCTAAAAATGTTTTCCTTTTAATCACAATTTGGCCCATTGTTCTACAATCCGCTCGAATATTAGTGTGTGGTGTGTGTGTGTCACATTCCTGAAGCGACCCTCAGGCTGAGCTCCAACATTGTAAGCATAGCCTGTAATTTGGATACATTGTTGCTGACTTTGAGACCCTGCAAGCCTAATACCTTTTACAGGAATTTGTACTACGAATATGCCAAAATTTACATGGCACACAATTGAAAGTAACCCTTACAACTTCAAGGATTCACATGTACACGTACTTAGCTATTAATGTGCATATGTATGCATGTACCTTACAATTACGTGTTCATATGTGATTCACATTGGAATTGCTTTGACGCTCTGAATGCCTTCAGCTCGGCTTGCTTCTTGGTTCGCTGGGGCCCTAGTACAAGTTTGCATATTTCTAAATTCTAAGCGCATCTGTTGAGCAGAGAAGCGACAACCCTCGAGGTTTTCGAACTAAAAACGAGAGTAAAAGACGCTGCAGACGCACCCTCAACATTTGACGACGTTTAGCATACCAGCAAAAGAAGTGCCAGACTATGAAATTACCTGTAGAGGGAATTCCTCCATGAAATTAAAAGTTTTCTTTAAAAAACCTACCCCAAATGAATATACTCTTACCGATTATGCGAGGTATGAACGGCTGTGACGCAAACTAATCATAAAAAAAGGAAAGAATAAAATCATTTCCTCGATAACATCAGCACAATCTCATAGAAGTGGCGCTGCAGACAATCGGCACCCCGACCACAGAGCCGAAAGGATCTTTTCACTTTTTATTCGCGGCTGCCACACTTCCTGGCCACAAGATGCTGCAATTTGAGGGTGCCTTAACCATCTTTCACTTTCAACGAGACCCATAACAAAGCAAAAAAAAGTAAGAAAACAAAAAACCACAAAAATAAAAAAAAACACAATGAAATTATAGAAAAAAAGCGAATAGAGAATAATGTATAAAAAAAAAACATGAGCCTCTGAGTTTTTTATGCAAAAGATATGAGGAGACGACAACGTCGTCATCTGAGGGTGCCATGTGGTGCGTGCCAGGAGCGTTGTTTTTTATGCCAAACGGATATGCGATATGTTTGGGCGTAACAAGGCAGCAATCTTTCTATTCCATATCAAGTCAATGGCTTTTGTGGTCTCTTAGCACGCGTCCTCCAGAGTAGACCCAGAGTAGAGGCAGCTGTTGGGCAGCCTCAGCCCCTTGGTTCTTTTGCATATGTTGCAGCTGTCCGGATGGATTAAGCATTCCCCCATCTCCAAGCGCAGCTTCTGGCCAGGCTGCTGCACAACTCAATCAGTTGTCCACTTGAAAGTAGCCAGGCCCAATCAATGATGCTCCTACCTGCGCTCACCTTTCGCACACCTTTTCAGCCACAACAACAAAGGCAAAGACAATTCAAATGGTAATTGTTGTCAACGCATTCGTCACACTTTTGCCTAGAACTGGACAATAGATATGGACAAGGTCCGAGGACGATCAACCAATGCCTGCGTTAATAATGCGATTTGCATTTCCCTTTCCCTTGGCCTTGGCCTTGCCCCTGTCCTTGTTTAGCCTGCTGTTTGATTGAGCTGTGTCCATTATTCCGCTTAATCCGCACCTTTCCTTTTGAGGTGTCTCTCTCCTTGCTCCGGATGGCATTTGCTGCGCCAGCTTAGCTCAATTTAGTGTGCATCTCTTGATTGACAGGCAAATGCCACTGCACACGACTGGACAACTGCGAGAAATCATAGTAAATATTGTTCAAACAATATTAATAAGTGCAACATAATACAAAATATATTTAAAAATAAGAAACCATTTTAATTACTGGTAGCTTTATTCCGGGATTGCAACTGGAATCTTAAGCACTTCAGTCTAAAAAAAACAACCATTATTAGGAATTGCAATTATTATTGCAAAATGGGCATTTCCAGAAAAATTTAAATCTGTTTGTTAATTTCAAAAAACCTAAGTTACATTTATTTAAGTATACATACGTTGATCAATAACCAATTATAAAATGAAATCTGTCGAGTTCCGTGCTAAATTATTCTTCATCTTTAAGTATATAGTAATTATTCTATTTAAGCTAAAAATTAATTTCTTAAAATATAATTAATTTCTTTAAATCATATATCAATTGAGAAATAACTTAGAATAAGGTTTGATTAACTATTGTTAGTTCTTTAAGAAAATGTGGAAATGCAATAAATAAATTTAAATTATATAAAAAACAAAATATTCACAATGTTGCAGCTTGCGGATGTTTTCACTTTTCTAGGTGCAACTTGAAAACCACAACTTAAAAACTATTGAAAAATTAAAACCACACAATTACTTTTTTAAGTATCACTCGTTTTGATTAACTTCAACATATGAATCCCCAAATCAGTTTCATAGTACTTAATAATGATTTTAGAAAATAAAAAATGGAATAGAATTTAAAAATTAAAAAAAAATGAACTGCCGAAACCCGGGATTGAACCGGGGACATTTAGATCTTCAGTCTAACGCTCTCCCAACTGAGCTATTTCGGCGCTACGTTATACGTGAAGCTATATGCCGACTAGACGTAAGTCCGACAGGCCGTATTGCCCTAGAGGTAACTAAATCGAGGTCTTATCTAATCGTCAGCGCAAATAAATATGTTTATAAATAGAACTTCTGGCCGGAGAGATAGGAAGCACAATGTCCAATGCGTTTCACATGCAAAAGGCACAGCATACAAAGTATAAATATGAAGTTAGACCTTTTCTATTTTATCTCTTGGGCTTGCAAAGTCTTCCCGGCACAGTCCAAGTCTCATTGTCAGTGTCAGGCTCAGTGTGCTGCCAAATCATGTTTGTTCCGCCATGATAGCACATGGCATCTAATGAACTATTGGGGGCGGGGAAGGTGTGTGGTTACCAAGAGGTGGGGAGTCAGCCGGGTGTCACAGCTTTGCTGGGCAACAAATCAGCCAGCGACCAAACCAGAAATATAGCTGGCTCTGTATCTACACAGGAAAAAAATGCATTATAAAATTCAAGTTTAAAATTCTTAATTTAACTCGAATTAATTTTAGCGCAGTTTAAATTCATTTATAAATTATCAAAATGTTTGTATTTATTTTATAATGTGTATGTATAATATCTTGACAAAAATTAACAGTCGACATAATAATTAAGATTACAATAATAAGACAGAGCTATAACCGCCCAAATTGGGACGACAGATGAACCAATTTACATTTAAAAATTCAATAACAAACAGAAAAATTATAAATAATTTATTACTGAGAGCTTAACAAAATTATGATTAAAGTTAAAAAAAAACAATTGATAAAATTTATTAGAATTTCAAGTCTAGTTGGGCAAGAGATTACATTGAGACTAAGAAGGCTAACGAAATAACTAGAATCAATCTCACCTAAAAGAAGTTTATGGAGAAAATGCATCCATATTGAGAGTGAAATGAAAAAGTGTACTTTGATCAAGAATTTAGTATTTGATTTAAGAAAATCCGAAATTTTAGTTTTCCTCAAATTAGTAAATTAGGCCGATTTTATTTATTTTGGTAATAATCTGAATTTACTAAAAAATATTGTTCTTCTACGCAATTCGACACACTTCGCCGTCTTCTCAGAGAGTCCTCGAATATGTACACATACGTATGTTTATACTACACATGTGTATTTATAAACAATGATTAATATTACCAATTACAAACCATTTAAACTTGTTACGTTACGTACTTGTGTTTAAAACAGTGGGTACTTGTCTAAGCCTAAATTAGAATTATGTTTTTCTAGTGTCATATATAAAAATTAGAAGGCGATCTGAGATCACCAAAGATAATATTTGGATTGATTTTATTCCGGAAATCGCAGATTTTTTTTTCTGTGTAAGACTAAAGCTGAGGCTGAGACTGAAGCTGGGACTGAGGCTTTAGCTTCGTGTTGTCGTTGTAAAAATGTTTGCTTGCACGCTTTCCAATGGTTGCTGCTGTTGGTTGCTGGTCGTGCTTTGCGGTCGTTGCCCTGATGTGACGTCACCGGTTCAATGGCAAAATGTGACCCAGATTGTCTGAGCTGCACAACTAAGCTTCGGCTCATGGCACCTTTCAGTGTGTGTGTCTCTGTCTGAGTAAATGTGTGTGTGAGTTGGCTCTTTAGAACAAAGAGAAAGAGAGAGCAGCTAAGGGAGAACACTTGCAAAGAGTTGGCTTAGAGCTGTCTTGTAAGCCAAACTTCTAGTTTTTGCCCTTGGCTGTAACCCTTTGATATTTGGATACATCGCTTCTCTCTACTCTCTCTGTCTCTCTTTACTGCTTTCTGCGAAATGAGGCCACACGATTTGTCCAGACCCCACACTCCCCCTACCTATAATAGCAGCGTAAGCGTCTACGCTGGCGTCAACGCCAGCGTCGGCGGCTATTCAATTGTTTTTGTTGCCTTGTCTGTGTAATTATCGGACAGCGTGCATGCCCTGAGCCAGAGACAGAGAAAGAGACAGAGAAAGAGGAGGAGAAAGAGTCAGAGTCAGAGTCAGAGTCAGAGCCAGGCGGCAGTGTTGCGTGTAATTTGTTATTTTATTTTATTGTTATTATTACCGCATGCGACGTGCACTTTATTTTCATTACCAGTTTGGATTCTTTTCATGCATACACCCAAGAGTAACTTTGTATAGCTCCATGTTGGGTTTCAGTTTCTCTGTCTGTCTTTGTCTCTCTGACTCTCTGTCTCTGTTCTGTATGATTGCCCACTTTCATATGAGCGCATCTAATGCATGCATCGGAATCGGTTGATACCTGGGGATATTGCACGTGTGAATGTTGCAGTTGGCACTGGGAATGGGAATGGAAATTGTAATGGGACTGTGACTGGAATTGGGGCTAAGGATGGGGCAGCTACAAGTCTAATTGGAAATGCATAAATGCAAAGTGATGGCTATAAATAAAATGTTTTTATTATATTCCCATATTCCCTTTAATAACATCCATATTCATTTTCCATTCGTTGTAATTACTTTAAATAAAAACCCCCTTGCAATGAAAATCCCATTTAAATAATGAATATCCCTGCTTATTCAGTCCACAGTCCACGTTAGCAACGAAACCACGACAAAAAATTAATATTGTGAAAACTGAACAAACAAAATATTCAAATATTGAGTCATATTTAAATCAAATCAAATCAATTCAAATTAACTGAAGTTATTTTTAGGTATAAAAGTGCGCAATGCTCTGAATAGTTACTTTGGATTATGTTATTTCTACAGTTTTGTCCCAAATTGATATCAGCAATTTTGGGACTTCGTTTCGTCACTAAGCGGATTCCACATAAAAACAAAATTGAAATACCCTCACAGGGTATTAAAATGTACATATTACACATTTGTAAATTCCCTATTCCCACCATCACACAATATTCCCACTCATATCATAAATTAATAAAGAATTTTAAATCACACAAATTAATAATAAAGCAGATTGTTATTTGTAAATTCCCCGATCCCTTTCCCATAATCCCACAATATTCCCACTCATATCATAAAGTCTCCCAACTGCCCAAATGTCAATTGAGTCTAATAATGTTCGCATTTTAAATGCCCGGCAATCTGAGCAATTTTCTGCAATTCATTAAAACGATTTTGATTCTGATTTGATATTGTTACTGAGCAATTAATTGTGCTTTTAACGATGTGCGCTCTTTCTCTCTTACAAATTCTCTCTTCTCCCCACTCACACACACACAGACTCTCGTAGAAACTTGAAAAGCCTTCTCATATTAACTTGTAAAATTCATGGCACAAGGCGAGCCGTGAGAGCATAAAAGAGAGAAGAGTTTCCCACTCACACAAAATTAACAATATTTATATAAACAAGTTATAAACAATGTTTGTCTAAACAGTGACAAACATTCACCAATATACACACACACATACACACAGACACGATCTCACACGCACTTCCACTCACTGGAAACCAGTTCGCGGCTGGCGCTCACTCAGTTCAGCTCCCACAAAGTCACATGGCGCTGGCTCCAAAATGCATTACATGAACGACGCGACGTTGAGGCTAACGTTGGCAGCGCCGTCGACGTCGACGTCGACATCATCGCCTTACTTCCGCATTACTGCAGTCTACACTGTTGTTGCTGTTCTCTCTCTCTTCGTGTGAGTCGCTCTCTTTGGGTGCTCGTCTCTCAGTCAGCTGATTTTGTTTTGCTTGAACTTTTGCCGGGTGCTTTGTGCTTGTTCGGTCGCTCCTGCTCCCTCTCCCTCTCCCCAATCCCACATTCGCGCTCGCCGCGCTCACTTGGCCATTTACTTACATTTGAGTTGTTTGTTTTGGAGCTGAAATCAAAATCTGAAGCTCTTTACACATTAGCATGTCAGTTGTAGCCCGCAACGCTGACGGCGACGGCAACGGCGACCCTGCCCAATGTCAATCACAACTCTGGCCCTGGCCCCAGCCTCAGAGCACGAGTTGGCTTACAAAGAAGCAGGCCAAAAGCAGGAGGAACGTGTTTCCAAAGCCATTACAACAAGCTCTTCAATGTTGCTCAATGTGTGTGTATGTGTGAGCTTATGAGTGAGCTTTACTGCTGCCACCGCCCGCCCAGCATTCTTGTTGCATGGTTTTACACTGACAATGAAACCCAAATACACACAATACATACATACATTCATGTGTGTGTAGTATGTACATATGTGTATGCCACATGAAAGCCGCCAAAAAAGCACACACATACACTGAAGAAAAGACCAGCGCTTGAGCTGAAGATCATTCATATACGATTTATATGAATGTATATTGTTTTTAAACTATGTAATACAATTTTAAGACCAAGTTACTAAGACTAATCATTTCAATCTAAGAAAACTTAAATTCATAATGTAATATTTGAGTATATAAATAAAAATAATGATTACTATTTCTCGTTATTTAGTTAGAACAAAAGTCTTAAAACTCTAAGAAAATATATCCAGATGTCGTCCTACGTGAAAGAGAGTCCTAATTCCAAAAACGAAATTTTGCGATAGTTAGACATATTTAAAGTTTTTAAAAATAAGAATTCTCACCAAGGACCGTAACTGTTATAACTTTAAAAATAAAAATTACAATATAACAATTATTTCCCAATTTTTATTTAAAAGTTACAAAATAACACTTATTTTTCATTTTTATTATAAAAATCAAAATTAAGAGTTATTTTTGATTTTTATTGAAAAAGTTAGAAATAAGAGTTATTCCATAACTTTTATTTTAAAAATCAAAATTGAGAGTTATTTTTGATTTTTATTGAAAAAGTTAGAAATAAGAGTTATTCCGTAACTTTTATTTTAAAAATCAAAAATAAAAGTTAAACTCAAATATCTATTGAACCAGGAGGTGCATTATCAAAATTTAAAATTATTCTTGATCTTTGGCTCAATATCTATCATAAAATACATCACACGTCCTTCAAGGACGAATACTAAGTATCCTTAACAAAAAATTAACTGAAAAATTCAAAATAAATAAATATAACATGTTTTTTTTGGATAGTTCTACAGTCATTTGTAACACAGTCTCAAGTCTTTATAAATAAATAGGTGGCATTACGTCTCACGCAAAAAATCCAAAAAGTATTTCTGTTAGATTGATGCATTCACAGTCACTATTTTAATATATAAAAGGATACTTAATATTCGTCCTTGAAGGACATATGATAAATTATATGATAGGTATTGACCCATAGATCAAGAATAGTTTTAAAATTTGTTAATGCACCTACTGGTTCAATAGATATTTGAGTTTAACTTTTATTTTTGATTTTTAAAATAAAAGTTATGGAATAACTCTTATTTCTAACTTTTTCAATAAAAATCAAAAATAACTCTCAATTTTGATTTTTATAATAAAAATGAAAAATAAGAGTTATTTTGTAACTTTTAAATATAAAATTGAGACTTAATTATTATTTTTGATTTTTTTTAATAAAAATTGAAGTGTTAACAATTATTTTTATTATATAAATTGCAAATAAAAGTTTTTGGCTGATATCGGTAATAGCGAATAAAAAATGAATTTTGGTGTTTTTTATGTTGCTGTAACTTATTTCCTTCACGTTGATTTTTTTAGTTACAATTTTTATTCATAACTCTTATTTACGGTCCCTGATTCTCACATGAAGAATACACAACATATAAATGTGAAACGTTTACAAAGTATAGATATTTACAAAAAAATAATCAAAATAATATTAATCAAAAACCAAAAATATAGTTTTAGTGGCACAAATGTGACATTAAGCTAGATTGCTCAACTAGTGATAACAATCGGTACTGATTGTGAGACTGGCATCTCTTGAATCAGTTGTATTGCATTGTTGGCATATTGAAAATTATGAAACTAATTGAAATCTTTTTTTTGCTATTTGGTAACTTTTTATTCTAGAAAATAAGATTATTTTTTCTAAAAATAGGATAAGATTTTAACTCTTTTTTTGATCTTCTTAATATAAATTCTCTATTTTTAATAATATTTGGATCCCGATGCAGTTTTTTGGACCAATATTCTTAGTTTTGAAAGCAATACCATAATTTCAAACCCTTTTTTTTATCAGTGTACATATGTACGCACATAGAATGGAAACGCATTAAACGTGGAGCCATTGTGTGTATGTTTTTTGTAGCTGTATGTGTGTGTGTGCGTGTGTGTGTGCTTTGGGCCTTGCCTCCAACTAGCGACCACAAGTTGGTTACAGCAAGATGGTATTGTGGCTGTTACAAGCTGCATGTTTATGTATAGTACAGACACACACACAAACACACACAGTGAAAGACTACTCAGATGGTTTTTTGGGAGGTGAATGGCCGCAACTGTCGTTGCCACTTTGGTAACACCGTGGCGCATTAAACGTAGCAGCCGCGGCGGTTGAAGCCAAAAGCCAAAGAAGCCACAGCGTCGTCATCAGCATGGTCGAAACACAGAGGCTTTTTGGCAAGAGCAAGAGCGGGATGAGCGGACTGGCTTAAAGAGGTAAGAGTGGTCAAAAAGTGTGGTAAGGGGAGGGATTGGCAGAAGGTGGGGGAGGGGGAGATGGGGCAGCTGAGCGGGGATGGGCCAATGTTTAATTTACTTTGCATTTGTTTGGCCAAACTTCAGCAGAGCTGTTGGCTTATGATGATGACGCTTTCCGACTGTCTAACTGACTGACTGACTGACTGACTGACTGAGTGACTGACTGAATGAATGAGTTGACTGACGGAGACGTAACTCACGCGTTTTTATGGCCGGGTTGCTCTTTTAGGGTTTTCTTTTACTTCCCACACTCTGATTCCCACTGATCCTCGGTAGAGTTATTGTTGTATATGTATCTGTATGTATGTGTGTGTATATTAATGTGCATGAATTGAATACCCAAATGTATACACAAAGTATCTTATTGTCTGTTATTGTAAGCTAAACTACTGCCAATAAATACATTCGATTTGCAATTAGCTTAATTAGATATTAAATAAAAATAATAATTATGACAGCGTTTTCGTAGTCTTTATTGTAATTTAATAAAAAAAAATTGTTAAGAATCTTATTACTTAATATTTAAATGTATTAAATTATAAATCGATCAATATATATATCGAATACTCAAATGTCTACACTAAATATCTTTATGTCTGTTATTAATAAATACATTGAAATTTTTATTTGATTTATTATCAATTAATTAAAAATTTCACTTTTCTGTATATTTTAGCAGTATTTATTTTTACTTAATTGTTGTTTTGCTAAGAATCTCATTACATAAAATTTATACTCATTAAATTCCTAATCGAAAGGTTTATGAATTAAATTCCCAAATGTATACACAAAAGTATCTTTATGTGTGTTATTGACTTGCAACGTTATGTTGCTACTGTTAATATATACATTCAGATTACAATTTGATTGATTAGACATTAATCAGAATGAATCAGAATCAGTGGTTTGTTCGTATTAATTTAATTAACATTACTTTGCTAAAAATATGTATATGTACATATATATTCAAATTTAAATCTAGCAATATGTAAATTGAACACGCAAGTGTAAGTACTTGTATACAAAGTATCTTTGTGTCTGTTTTTAAGTTGTCTGCCAATTAGATTACAATTGCAACTCGATTCATTAAACGTTAAATTAAAATTAAATTTTATCTCAGCATCAATCAATTAAAAATAGTTTATCAGGATATGGTTATTCCTTTTGAGTCACCAGCAATGCTACTCATTAGCCAACTTTGTACATTATTGTGTATCTGATAGATTGAGATACATATTCAGAGACAGAGACTGAGACAGAGTCAGATACAGATAGAGCGTGTAAAGTAAAACTAATTTTGTTTTAATTTCTCCTTTCAACACATGTTCTCTGTTCGCGTGTAATTTTTAGCTCGCCTAGAGGTATTTGACCCTTTGGCTCACAGCTGATTTATGGGAATTCATACGTGTCCATGACTCTCCATCTCCATTTCCATCTCCATGTCTATTGCCACTCCCGGTCTTTGAGTTCTTGGTTCTCAGTTCTAAGTTCTGGACTCTGGATTTCGCTTCTGTCTTCTCTCTCTATCTCTCTGCCTGGAATTGAGTTGAATGTACGTTTTGCGTGAAAGTTTGTAAGTTTCATATGTTTTGTGTTGGTTTTCTGATTTTGTGCTTAGCTTTATTTTTGTTTGTTGCTTTGTGACTGCCAAACTGACTGCCTTTCAGCTAGAAGCTACATAGAAGCGCAGCCATTGAAGAAACCTAATTCATGACATGCTGACCATATTAATTTATCTTCTTTGTGCAAAATTTCGTGCATGATTTGGCCATTACCAGCAACAACTCCAACTCCAGCTACAATGCTAGCTGAATCTATTGGTATCACTGTGTGATCTGTTGGCCATATCTTTCGATGACTATAAGTTGAATGACCCTGCGATGCGTGAAATGTTTAAACTTTTGTTAACGAGATCATTGACACTTTAACGCGAAATGCAATAAGTTTGTTACCATTCCAAGCGATCCAATTCCAACTCCAATTCCTATTCCCAGTCCCGATTCCGCATCCAATTTCAGCTACGCTTTTATTGGCATGATCGTGCACTATTGTTGATAAGAAAATTCGTAGAAAGACAGAAAGAGTCATGTCTTCGAGTCGCAAGAAGCTTCTGATCAAGATGGTCAGCTTTTTATCATATTATCATTGGGTAATTGTTGTACTAAAGAATGCTGAGATCATGACAAAGTACATATACATATATATAAACGTGGTACAAATTTATAGGGAGAGTTGCATAATTATCCACTAAACCAAAAGTATAAGAGATATAGACACATTTCCTTAATAAAATTTCTAAATTGTCTATTTTAAATAATAATAAATAGATAAGTTAAAAAATCCTAAGAAATAGACAACTTTTAAATCGTTACTTTTTTCTATAAAGAATTTTAATAAATAGGTATATTCAAAAATTCAAAAAAATTTTAATATCATTTCAAAACTGTCTCTTTTGAATACATAGTTTATCCCATTAGAAACTTTAATAGATTGGTTAATTTAAAGAAATATTTACGATAAAAGACACGTATTCTAAGTATATATACTAAATTGTCTTTATTAGTAATACACATTTCTATAATTGCAAGCCAGAAATACTTAATAAAAGCAAATGTTGGGAAGAGTTTATTTCTTGCATTAATAAATACAAATTCCTTTAGAAATCTATTCTGATTGGCAAAGAATGACAATTTAAAGGCTTACGATAAACATTTATGAATTTAACAGAGCATCATTTAAATAATTTTCACATTCTTAAGACTTTTATATAGAAATTAGCATCAATAATGATATGAAAATATGATATTCCATGACAAATACAAATACTTAATCAGCAGCGGGTTCAGTGACATCTTATCAAAGTAGAGATACGAGTGGGGTATGAGTATGAGTATGAGAGTATAGAGACTTTTAAGTAAGATAGACAGCATTGTTAAACTGAATTGAACTGAAATCAGTGCAAAATTCTTGACAATACTCGTAATACAGAATGTACTCGTAATTACTTCATTATAATGGCGGCAACAACTGACTGAGAGATGAGTGCCACAGAGTACAAGTGAGTTAATGATAATGGTTTCAATTACTTGGTCCACACTCACACAGAGACACTGTAGAGGGACAGACAGGGTTCCTTTTGGTTGGAAAGAAGAACACATGTAAAAGCAAACAAACGAAGTGAGGAACGAACGGCCCACAACAAAAGAGTAAACAAACATTTTTTGACTTTTTAGTGGTGTAAAATATGCGGAAATGCATTTCTATGGTCTTACTTACACTCGAACATACATGTATACAAGTCAAACACCACAAGTCATGCCAGCTTTAGCCGGCAAACTTGCATGTGAACAGCTCTCAGGGACTGTGTGTGTGTGTGTGTTGGCCCGAAGATGACGATATTAATGTGGCTACAGAGGTAATGATGATCATGATAATCACGTGAAAACCAAACCAAACCAATCCAGATGAGGAGAGGAACACAGAAACAGAAACAGAGAAGAGTAGAGGTGAGGCAGGTGAGACCTGTTTGGAGGCACATAATAAGAACACACTGCAATGCAATGCAGCTGCTGCAGTGAGGAGGGGGCAAAGTGGGTGCTGCTGGTTGTTGCAACAACAACAACAACAACAACAACATCAACCAAAATGGCAAACAACAATAACAACAAAACTGGGCTAGGGCTGGGGAAGCGGTTAGGTGTCCAGCAGGATGCATAAACGAGACGAGATGCTGACGATCAACCCATAGCCCAAGTAAATTACGACTGCAACCAGTCAAGTTAGTCAAGACAACAACAAGTTACACACATTATTCTGTCTCTCTCTCTCCTTTTCTCTCCCTGTCTCTTTGTGAGAATTGTTAAGAAAGAAAGCAAGTCGCCAGTCGTAAGCAAGCCAAGAGGCAACAGCATCCTCCATTTCGCCTCATCGTTGTGCTTTTTTTTCTTTCTTTTCGTTTTATATTTACAAACGGCCGAAAGGTTCGTTGACCGTACAAATAGTGACCCACTAACATCTGCGAGGTACGTTCACCCTAGTGACGTATTACTTCCATGATCGAAACCGAAGCGACGGCAGCAACAGCAGCAGCAGCAACAGCAACAGCAGCAGCTAAAGAAGAAGCCGAAGCTTAGACGACAAGCCCGAGACCGAAACGAACCTGGCTCGAACCATTTAGGCCTGGCTCAGTTTGGTTTGAAGCGAACCAAAAAGCTGTTGCGGCCTAAGAGCGCGATTTCAACTTAAGAGTCGCCAATCGACTGCGATGCGGAAATGCTGCACGTTACACATTTCCAGCAAGACCTTTGTCTATATTTGTTGGAATCAGCTTTCGTCACTAGCACTAGCTAGTGACTGCCGTCTACAGTGATTTGTTAATTTTATCTTTGTAGACATCTTTATCAGCACAGATTAGCAGCAATTTTAAAGACAACTTTGCTCAGCTGGCCCATAAACTGGTCGGACTCTGGTAACGCTATCTGGAGCCTTATCTTGTAGACCACACCTTGGACTAACCTTTGGCAGCGGCAGCCTTGACAATCGCAAAATAACCGCCTCAAGTTCAAATTCAAACGAAAACCTGAACAAAATGCCACATGCGGTGAAAGTAAAAATTCATAATTTTTTTTTTTTGTATCTTATTTGTTGCGCTTGCTGTTGCTGTTGTAGTTGTATTGTTGTTGTTGTACTGTTGTACTGTTGTTGTGGCTCAAAGAGGCCAACATAAAAATGGCTAAACAACGGCGCACAGCGGCACGTTGCAGTTTCTCAAGCCCCTTCTTCTTACCACTTCATTAGAGGCTAAGACTGAGGTTGAACAGGCCTGCATATAACATACATACATATGTATCTTTCTTTTACTTTCGTTTGGTTTTCCAAATAATTTTGTGCCACAGGCAACATTGGCAACAAGCGGAGGCCAAGTCAATGCCGCTGATCATGAACATGACACAATATTATGGATTATGAGCCGCCTCTTGTTCCCTGCCTGTGTCTAGTGTGTGTGTGTGTGTGTGTGTGTGTTGTTGCAAGGAAAATTGGTGTGGCAATTGCATATCAGTTATCTCGTTTTGTAGTTCATAATTCACAGTTTATTTATGAGTTGTCAAGCGTTTGCAACGTGAGCGGTTCGCATTGTCAAGTTCAAGGTGTTGGTTGAGTAGTATTTACTTGTTGTTGTTGTTGTTGTTGTTGGCTTTGGACGGCGCCTGGCGCTGTGTTTAGATCACTTTGATATTTATGAGTTTATGCAGAAAATTGTCTCGTTGCCACACATTTTCAGAGCCCACACAAAGAGACTGGGAAATTGACTTTCACACGTTATGAATGAAGTGCTTGAGGTCCTTGTCAATTGCATGGACATTCAATACTGCATCCTTGAACCTTGATTAAGGGCAGCTGTAGACGGTTTTTGTGGCAGATCTTCCGGCTGATTGGGCACATGAGAATTGCCAGCCTCTGGGCCATGTTGAATTTCGGCTAAGCTTTCAGGATTCTGGCAATTGGCTATCAAATAACTTTAAACTTTTTGAGCAGCAGCTGCCTCTGTTCTGATGCTGTGCTGGCCCTGTTCTGTCATGATTCGGATTCACACGCTCTATAGAGTGTACTGAGGATCATCCCATGCCATTTCAGGCCATTGCAGCCCAGGCTTGGCCAAATTGGCTAACAATTTTTGCCACTTTTTGCAAGTGGCGGCTGCTGCAATCATTGGATTAATTTTAATATGTCCATGGCTATAAAGCGTTCACATCGGACTCAATCTGAGCTCGACTTGCTGCATCTATGATTATGGACTCACGGCAATCGACTCGACGTTGCAAGCACACACTTACAAACACATACACATACACATACACATACATATATAAATGTAGCAACGTTTGGTTGCCAGCTTGGCTGCGATTGCTGCTTGCCACTGGAATTGCGACCTCTTTGGGAGCGTTGCTGTTGCCGCCGCTGTTGTTGGTGTTGTTGTTGTTGTTGCTGTTGTTGCTGCTGCCATGTAGCTGGTTACGAAACCCCAAGAAAAACTTCCGCATTCATTTAAGATCATTTCTGTCGTTGGTGCTCCAAGTGGTTGTTGTTGTTGTTGCTGTTGCAGTTGCTGCTGTTGCTGCCGGTGCAGATTTGCAACAACAGCCCCCCTTCATTTGGTGTTGCTTGTGTGTTGTTTGCTATTATTAATGCCGCCGTCGTCGTCGCTGTTGTTGTCTCTCCCGCATCCAGTTGCTGTTGTTTTCTTATTATTATTGTTGTTGTTGTTGTTCTTGTTGTTGTTTCTCCCATGCGAAGCGCGTCGCAAGTTTTGTAAATTTATGGATCAACGTTGCATACCGCACGACAAGGAACCAACCAGCTACCAACTACCAGCTGTGTCAGCCAACTCGTCTGCCAGTGACAAGTACCAAAACTGACAAGTTGACAACTCCACATGTGGGAGTTCAGGATAGCTAATTTTATTTTTATTTTTTAATGTAATTTCATTACTAAAAACGATTCGCTTATTAATTAAGGCACTTTTTATATGTAATTCATCTATTTTACATTTCAATTCTTATGCTATACTTAAATTTGTTTATCTAATGTCCAAGCTTTTCATATTTTATTTATTTATGTACAGATTCTTCTTTATTTTTATGTACATAAATTTTTAAATATACATATACATTTTTTAAATTTTAAGTATCCTCTCCTCAGAATAGTTTCACATAGCATCAAATCTTGATTTAATTATCTTTAATCCCATCGCTTCATGGTCTCCTATATAAACAATTGTATTGAGTAGTGAAGATATACTATAAATGTAATGAATGTAACTACTTCACATTTTAATTATAATTATTATTTAAATTTAATATTATTTATTTATCTAATGTCTACGTTTTAATATATCTTATTCATTTATTTATATAACCTATTTTTACAGCTTTTATTTAACATGTAACATATATGTAATTAATTTACTTCACATTTTAATTATAATTATTATTTAAATTTAATATAATTTATTTATCTTATATCTACGTTTTAAAATATCTTATTCATTAATTTATATAATCTATTTTTACAGTTTCTATTTTATATTTATATGTAATTAATTAACTTCACATTTTATTTATAATTATTATTTAAAATTAATATTTTTTATTTTTATAATGTCTACGCTTTAAAATATCTTATTTATTTATGTATTATTTGATTTTATTTAAGCTATATGTATATGTTTTTTTAATTTAATTTTTATTCCTGTGAGAATTGAAATAGTCTCTCTTCTTTTTGACTCATCTGCGATCCAAGATAAAAAGAAGTTTCTCCCCACGACCAGAGAATCACCTTTAAATCTTTACAAATCGTCGGTCATCTGTTGGAGTCGTTTTCCAACTAAACCAGTCCTGCCATAATCAGGTCATGCCTTGCCTTCTGGCTAAAAGAACAGTTCCTGGCAAAAAGTTGAAACTCTTTTGGACTGGTCCATCTTACAAATAAATTTACACTAATGGTTAAAATAAAAAAAATGTTTTACGTTTGCCGCTCATCAATAATGAGTACCGTTAGCTTTGGAACACCATGGGGAGGCGTCTCTCGCATGGCATCATGACCAAATGCAACTGGTTGTCATTGTCAAATGTGGAGGCATGCGTCAATAAATTACCTAGAAGCGCACCCAAGAGCGCTGTCAAGACCAAAGCCAAGAACACAAAAACACAAAAAAGCCAACGGACCACGGACAATGGACAATGGGAATGGCCAATGTCCAATGGCCAATGGACAACTTGGTAAACAGGCAACTTGCAACTCGTAACTGGCAACCAGCAACAAGTAACGGCACATTATGCAATCATGGCATGAATGAGACACTCTTGACCGAGTTTCCAAAGCCAGGCAATAACGGTAACGCTACGTAAGCGACAGCTGACAAGTGGCCAACAACAGAAGACGCCACACACCAACTAACGGGTTCTTAAAGCTCTGCCTAAGCGAAATAGAAGAAAAAGAAAGAATCGCGAAGAGATTCAAGAACTTCAAATGCAGGCCAATTGTCAGTTTATGCAAAAATAAAATTATATTATTATAGATATAAATAAAAGTGAATGAAGTAGGTCTTTTGATTAAATAATATTTAAAATGCATGACAACATTATAGGAGTGAGGAGTATATTGCAAAATTTCCCATAGAGATTTCATCCAAATTTGGTCAGATTCTATATAACGATACCAGACACACAAACTGAGAGTTTGGCTAATATATCTAAAGAAACAATAACGTTGTTCATCTAACGGTTGATTTTTAACTGAAGGTTCCTATAAAATATCTATTTGTATATATATATATATATATATACAGAGAAAATTTAAATTACAGTGGAAAACTGAAGTGTAAATATATTTATAATGTTAAATGCATTAAGAATTTTTGTCTACAATTAAAACATCGAATTAAGACTTTTGTCGATTTTAGACTTTAATTTTTTCAGTTTTATAAGTTTATGCTAAATGTGTATTTGTTTCTATTGAAACAAATCTGTAAATCATACTTAAAAAATCTTTAGCTTTTGTTAACACAACTGAAATAACGAAACTCAGAAAAATTGTTAATACAAGATCTTTAGTTTATTCACATTCAATTTAAGAGCGTGATGCATACAGTTGATATATGTGATAAGGTAATATATGTGATAATACATAAGTACGGCCCATTTAACGACTTCAATTTAATCGATTAAATGGGTCTTAGCCAGGGCAACAATTGGAGCTGCTGTGGGCATATCCGGATACTCTCCAGCACTACCAGCAATATCCAGATGAGTGTACCTGATTGGCTTACTGGAATTGAGACCATGTTTGTCCAGACCCGTGGCTTTAATCATAAATGCAGCGGGCACTTGATGACCACGGGGTGTTCGCACCGATGGTAAACTGTTGGATTGGACGACATCTTCGCCAATGACTTTGGCAGCATTGAAATCAAAGTCACATTGACGCAACACTGAGACTTCGAATGGTTCGCCATAGACTTGACCAGCTGCCTGCAGTTTGCGAGCATGATCTGCCTTAGCGGCTACGCTGTTGTCCACAATGATGGACTGACCCTCTCCTGCCGACATAAAAGCATGACCAGTCAAGGTGGCAATGGTGAAAATATGGGCATTTGGAAGATTTCCCTCAACGACCAGCTCCTTCATACGGCACAGCGCATCCGCCATGCACATTCGACCCTCGGCATCGGTATTTCCTACACGTACCCGGACTCCAGCACGCGATGTTATGATTTCATCGGACACATAGCATTCCTCGCCCACGGAATTACGTACCAGGCAAAGAGCGCCAATAACATGAATATCCTTCGGCTGCAATTGGCTAACCACCTGCATAAAGCCAGCAACTGCAGCGGCTCCGCACTTATCCCGGGACATGCCAGCCATAACGCCACCAGCCTTGATGTCAGCACCACCGGTGTCATAGGTGACTCCCTTGCCGACCAGGAGCAGAGTCTTACGTGCCGGATTGGGAGGTACGTATTCTAGATATATGATGCGACCCTGATGGCGCTTGACCACACTGGCCGCGCGGTTGACAGCGCCAAAGAGAGGATACTCCTTATTAAGCACGTTAACATCGTCAATAATGGTAACCTTTAGATTGTCGAACAAAGGCTTTATGTAAGCCTCGACTAACGATGGTGCCATGCGCTCAGGATCTCCAACGCCAATATCACGGGCAATATGGCGACCAGATTCCAGCACCAAAGCTTCCTTATAAATTTCCTCTGCATTTGGATTGTTAATCATAATAGAAAGGGAACTGATGCGTTGTTTCTTCTCTGGCACATCTTCGCGCAATTGAATAGGCTATAGAGGAGAAACCGAATACTTAGAAAGACTAACCCGCTAGTCTATTACTGTGCAACATACCACATAGAGTCCTTCCAAAGCTCCCAAAACCGTGCACAGCTCGGCATGGCTAAAACGCTTGCTTTGGGGCACCACCAGCAACGGGGATTGGAAGCCAGACTGTAATTAAAGGAAATAAGGATCAGCCACAGATTTCCAAGCACAATACTTGCTTCACACACCTTAATGGCTCGCTCCAGCGACTGTGCAGCCGCCTTTTGATAGCAACGGACATCAGCATAGTCTGATAGCTCCGCCACAGGAGCGTAGATCACTGGAAGATCAAGTCGTGGTGACTTGAAGCAAGAAATGACACTGTCGAAGGCCTTATCGTAGCTGCGATGCTCCTCGAAGGTATCAGCTAGCTCTGGGGGCACAGCGCGGTCAATGACGCAGAGCACATCATGGCCAGATTTGGCCAGGATCTTGGACAGCTTGACCGAGCACGGTAGTAACCTGAAAAGAACAATGTGAAAACATAAAAATATTGAAATTCTCAGAATAAACTATGTGTCAATTTGCTCTTGTTTGTGTTTTTCTATTTGTTTATTGAGTTGTTATTGTCGCAGTCACTTGGCAATTATAGGAATGCAATATTATCACGCCTTAATTGCCAGCTGTGGCAAGTGTTTCAATTTATTGTGAAACGCCCAAGCGCAGTCGATAGTAACTCTCTGCATCCCAGCTCATTTTTCAGGCTGATAACAGTGATTATCTAAACTTGGAAGTGTGGTAAATAAGAGCAATTGAGATAAGCTTGTATATATAAGGTGATAATAAAGATTGTTTAAATTTCGTTAAGCCATCCACTATCAAGCAAACGTTGGATGATCCACTTTTTCAATTGGGAAAGGCACTCCTTTATTGAGTTGTCCTCGATAAAGGATGCTGATTGAATTATTGCATCTTAAGCCGATCCTTACAAGACACACCCCGATTTATACTTACTTGTCGAGACGACTCATGTTGGATAGAGCTTGAACACAAAGGCAACTAGAACTGCAGCCAACGGCACACGGAGACTCACTGACTGTCGACGATTGAAGCTGAAAAAATACAATGGAATACTGGCACTGGAAATGGAATTGGCGATAAGGCGACGATTGTATTTTGTTGATTGCTTGTTGAGTGAGATGTTGGCGACACGAAACAAATTGATATGTGAAGTTTGTGGCGCACAAAACACCCTTTTATAGCGAGCAATGCTTTTGTTTATAACAAACAACGCAACTACCCACGACCTATGAATAATCGTAGGTATGTTATAATTGAAATTGTAGCTTGGGTGAATACAATAACAATATTGCAATCGACTTCTACTCACGTTGTTGTTATTTTATACAGAGTTTTGCACTACGAACACTCGCCAATTGGATGGTTATTTTCGTGCTAGTCACGTCTACCGTTTGTGCTTGTTGAGCGGCAAACGCAAAACAGCTGACAGCTCTAAAATGCCGGCCAGCTGTTGTCGCCACTGTTGCCACCATTACATATTAATTTAAATTGGTTTTCGGTTAATTTTAGATTAGACAAAGTTAATATTATTTAACAAAAGATTGTTATTAATTTTTCATTTATTCTCCATTTATATAGTTCTGTACATCTTTAATTAGTTGTGGTAATTGTTTAGCTTCCAGAGCCAAGAGTTTTCTGTACGGCGTCATAACAGCATCTCCTTCTAGCCAATCGCCGGCCATGCCAGAATCACACTCCGAGGCTACAGAATACTCAAAACTAAATTTAGCACGCTCCGACAGCAGCTCCTCCTCGGCATTGGTATAGTGATCCTCTGCTGGTTTGCCCTTTTTGGCTTCCTTGCGGTAAAACTTAACCAGCATTAGTAGCGTGCCGAAATCGAATTTCATCTTCTTGGCCTTTGCTGCATCTATTTCTTGCTGCAGATTTTGCAAGAGCGGTACAGATATTTGTGCTGGTATATTGATAAAGCGTTCGTTGATTAAAAATCCAACATGACGCTGCTCATTATCCAGCAGCTCACGTAGCTGCTGCTGCACTTGCTCCGTGCCATGTGACTGTGCACGTTCTAGCAGATAGGTGCGCAGCTGTGTAATGCTGGGTTGCTCCTTTTTAGCTGAAAGGTTCAGTACTGATGTTATGCCAAAGATTGTGCCATCCTCAACCATGTTGTCATCGTCCGTTTCACTCTCGGCACCATCATCCTCGCATTGGCAAATCACGCTTCCGACATAGTTTTGAGCTGTCAACGATGGAATTCAGTTTAGTTTACAATAGGAACACCGGCTCGATTCCTCATTTACCAATGAGCAAATCCGCCATTTGATTGCAATTGATGTGTGCGCGCAGAAAGAGTCGCTGTAGCAGCTGTGAAATGCCTTGTCCATCTGGGTCCACAGGCGCACGTCCCTCAAAATCAATTTCTACCTCCTATGGACAAGATTGTGAGTAACAACTTTATTCAATCAATGTGCTTCACTCTGCCTACCTCATTGCCTCTGTAGGCATCGGGATGCTCCTCGCCGTCGTCGTCCTCATCATCACTGGAACTCGTGTCTTCATTATTTTGGTCCACTTCCATATTGTTTAAATTCTTACGCTTGTTGGACGACATTTTCTTGTTATTTATAAGATTTATTCAATTGTCAAACAGCAAACAATCATTGCGCTTCAGCCCAATCAGCTGTTCAACCAACACACGTGTTGCATTGCGATGAATTCAAGCAGTGTAGAACTAGTTTCTGAACTAGTGGTTTTCAGTATTTTTGTTTAGAAAAATTTCCTATGAGATGCCGTCACCGGGAATTTTTTCTGTACAATTTCCTACTAGTGGCTGTCACTGGGTAGAATTTTTAGCACTGATGGCCGTTGAAATTTTATAAACAATAACATTAAAACGACATTTGTGCGCATTGAAGACATATATTTGCTTATTTTTATGTTGTTGTCTCTTCGGTAGTTTTGTTATTCTTTACTTGCTCCTCATACTGTTCCTGTGTCAACAAACTCGCCTTGATACCGTCACAATTATCAATCTTGGGCAGCAGTATGGCAAAGTATCCGGCTCCCTCAGGGACTCTCTCAAGCAGCTTAGGATCAGTAATAAGTGCCGTGTTAACCTCTACTAACTTGCCGCGTATACAACTAGGTATCTTGTAGGTTTTTCCTGAGTTTGTTTTAAGCAACGCCAGCGTTGTTTCTGCCTGCAAAATCATTCCGCCTTTCTTGGCCTTGCCTTTGACCACATTCTGGGAGCGATCCACGTTGCCGACATCAAAGCTAACCGACTCAACGCCCTCGGTATAAGCCGGATGTGAAGGTGCCAGGCAAATTAGGCATATGCGATTGGAGTGATAAAGCACTTGGTAGGCGGCTTGTGATTTTATATAGTAGAAACGCGTAAAAAAGCGATCTACCACGCTGGGATAGTTCACATCATAGTTTTCAGTGATTGGGCTTACGACTTGGCCACAAATCTTTTGTTCCTCATGTTGAAAGTAATAGGGCTCAAAGGGGTCCTCCTCGGTGCTGTTCGCTGTCAGTGTATCGATGGTTGCCATGATTCTAGTTGGCTTCCCCCTGCAGTAATTTCTCTTTGTATCTGGCCTGCTGCTCCCGAGCCTTGGCACGATTCGCAGCGGAGCGAGCTACACGCTCGGACTTTAGGCACTTTATCACTTGGTCGTCGAGTGAGTTGCAAATACCAACAAATTTGGCAAATCCGTGCTGCATGAATGGTAAATAAACGTATGCTGTAGTAAGTTAACAAACATTTAATTTGGTTACTTACATTCTCGTGACAGGCCTTGAGTTCTTCAATTAACTTATTGCAGGCAGGGGTATGCAAATGTGCCGACAAATCAGTGTGCATCTTTAAAAGCTTACAACTAAATTTATTTACTTTTTTCGTTTCTCTTACGCAAATGAAATGTGTCTCGGTCCTAATGCCTATCGTTATCGATTTACCGGTGATAAGCAAATCACAATCAGCTGTTTTGATAGCTAGTTGAAAAATACCAAAAAATACCGAATGTGTTAAAAAAGTGCTGCCAATTTTTGACAAACAAAAGGGTAATTATAAAATATCAAATAATCTGATTTTGTTCGTTATATTTTAAAACCGAAAAGTAGACAGTTTTTAAATAACAAAGTTGAACCTTATGAAGTATATGTAAATAAGGGAAACAAAACTTTTTGACTTTTCTTCTTGTTTTATTTACCAGCTCTCACAATTTATTTTACATATGTTCTCAGTTTGTAATAGATATTATATATATGATTATCAATTTCATTAACATATTTTATATCTCTCACATGCCTTTTTATATCATTTGATGAATAATTAGATTAGAAAATTGATTTAACGTCTTCACTGTTTACTTTTATCAAAAAAAGTCTTATCAACTACGACATCGAAAAAGGGGTTTCCTCAAATAAAGTAACTTGTGTTTGCTCAAATATCGTTAAAAACACTGCTAAACTCTCAAAATGGTGCGCTGTTGTAACAACTAGTTAAAAAGTTGGGAATTGCCGGAAGTCGCCAATAAGTGATAAAGGGTTTATGTTAGATATCGTCAATAGTTCGTTTGAATTTAATTTGTCTCTGCCTGGATCGTTAAGTTAAGTTAGCTACTCTCAGTTTTAATAATAAAAGGTTGATTTACTCTTCTATAAAGGCTCAATGTTACCTCTCTTCTACTTTTCTAAAGACGTGTTTGTGTGTGTGTGTTTATGCTCTCTTATGTGCATTAGTTTTCTCTCATAAAGCTCTCAGTTCGGTTATAATTATTAAAAGTATTCAAAATAAAATTGCAACTTAGATGAAAATAAAAGATTTCTAAATATATAGGCATTGGTGCTTAGCTACCGCTGCTATATATATATATATATATATATATATATGTGTATATATATCAAATAACAAAACACTCTCCAAATAAATTATTGCTCTCTTTTGTCTTACGCTGCTGTTGTCGTCGTCATTAAGTACGTTAACAATAGTTTGCTCTCATTCATGGCTCTTGGTGTGTGTCTCTCTCTCACTCTCTCCATATTGATGCATTTAATTGTCTGTAGACCGTTACCGATGCCTATGTCACATTCTCTCTATCTCTCATTAAAACAAACTAAATGGCAGGTTTTCTCCTTGACGGAGCTAACACCTCATCTCGTCTTTTTGGGTTCAGCCTGCACGGAGTGCTCCTCAGCATCTCCAGACTGAGACTTATGTGCCTCAGTCTCAATGCTGGCCAATGCGGCATCGGACATTTTCTTATATTTGCCCGCCAACTCGGGCAATTCGTAGGCAATTGCCAAGTCCAGTTTGGTAATCGGACAGCCACGGAAGTAGGTGCAGGTCTCTTGCAGCTTCTTGAACTCGTACAGAGGATTTAGACGGAAGAAGTCACGATAAACCTCTGGGTCAGGCAAATCATAGCGCGATATGTTGGTCAGAGTCGAAAGACCCTCATAGATGTGATAGTTCTGTGGATGATCAATAATGTTATCCGCGATACGCTTCTTGTTGCCAAACAACGTCTTGTGGTTATAGTAAGTGTTCAAATAGCAGTCGACCATCTTGGCATGATTACGCACACGCACCTGAAATAATCAAAATATACTTCATCAATGTGAATGCACTCACTATAATTCAATTGGACACTCACGGCAAATCGACGGGCGCTGGAAATCTTATGCTCAATACGCTTGTCGATGGCGGTACGTAAATCGCGCAGGAAGGCACGTTCCTGGGCCAGCAGCAGACGTGCCGGTGCTCCATCCTGATAGGGATGTGTCCACAACGATGTAGTATACATAAGTGGTGGTTGCGCCGAAGACATCAGCGGCGAGATGTTCCAAATGAGGGCACCCTGCACACGCAACAGCTCTTCAGGCTTCACCGTGTCCGCCTTGTTTAAAATGATGCGAGTCTGATACTCGCGCCCCTTCAGCTGGTCGAGGATGGCCTCGGTCTCTGGGCCGACATCCAACTTGGCTGGGTCGTAAACCAGAAAGATGATGTCGGCGCGATCGATAAACCACTGGCAGGCATCGTTGAAGGGGAAGACCCGCGAGACTTGTTTGCGTACCTCGAGAATGCCAGGTATTTCAACAATGTTGACCTGAAAAATTCATTTGGTATATGTACTTATGCTTGCATTAATTTCGCTATTGTCTTGCTATTTTCGACACTCATTTGTTAATAACCAAATACTATAAATTCATTTTGGGCAAATTGCCAGCGAATTTAGGCAGATATATCAAAACAGTTTCCCAATCGACGAGCTGCCTTGCCAAAAGCTATTTGAGCGACAAGTTAATGTACTTAATAACTAGGTATATACGTGCTAATACCTAGAACATATCCGAAACATGACCTACAAGCCGAAAGCTTACCTTTTCAAGCAGCTTGCTCTTCATTTTCAAGCCACGCAGACGTTCCTCAAGGCCTTGGCCGAATTTCTGGAGACCAGAAAAAGTATAATCGGCTGCCAGTTGAGTGCCATCCAAAACCTCCGTCTCATTGCCCCACATCAAAATGTTGAAGTAAGCCGGAGATGGTTCCGCTCCTAAATCAGTAAATTAATCAAGTATAAATTATTTATACGTCATTTATTTTATTTTATCAATAACTTACCGGTTCTCAACGAGTTGGGCGTGTATTCGTTATCGGTCAAATAATTAAGAATAGACGATTTGCCACCAGACCATGGACCCATAAATAGAATCAAGGGTTTCGAGAAGATTTCGGGATCGCTAAAGTGGCGATTGCTTAAGTCACGGTACTTGTACAATGTCTCCAGTGGTTTAACTGCATTCTCATAGATCTTCTTAATGTCACGCAGGATAATCTCGGCCACATTGTCGGTAGCCTTCTCTCGAGCATTGAATTCCTCATCCAACTGCAACAGTTCAGTGATATGCTGACGACTACGGCGGTTCCTTGGGATTTCACCTTCCTGGAGAGAGTACAAAAATGTTAAGAGGCCTGAAATCATTTAAATCTTGTGTAAATCTTACCCAGAGTAACTCGTCCTCGGGCTCTGTGTGCTCCTCATCCTCAACTTCGTCTTCAGCAGCAACAGCAGTTTCCTGTGTTTGAGGCTTTTCTTGAGCTTTTACAGGCTCAGCAACCTTCTCTTCGCTTTCCTCTGGTGCCTTGACCTCCGTAACTATGGCTTGCTCGACAGACTTATCATCTTCTACCTCCTTTTCTTCCTCCTCAGCATGTGTTGGCTCTTCTTTCACTTCTTCCTCCTTCTCCTCCTCACTGACAGCTGATTCTACTTCGGGTTCAGCTTCAGCTTCAACAGAAGCTTCAGCAGCATCCTCCTGAGCAGGTTCTTCCTCAATTGCAAATTCCTCAGCGGGACTTGCGGGAGGCACAACTTCAACAATTGGTGCAGCATCAACCTCACGTTTGCTGCGCTTCTTGACTTCCTCCTCCTCCTCGAGGCTATCGTCATGCTCATTGGGTACTCCATCGCCGTCCATGTCATTATCATTCTCATTCAAGATACCATCACCGTCCATATCCTCATCCTTTTCGTTTACTTTATTGTCACCATCAATATCGTCATCCAAGTTATTTGGTACACCATCCCCATCGATATCCATGCTTTGAGGCTCTTCGGAATTGGTCAAACCATCTCCATCGACGTCGTGGTCCTCGTCATTGTGTACACCATCTCCATCTATGTCACTGTCCTCTGAAATTATATAACATTTTCATATTAGCCAATTAATAAAATTATATATAAATCATAAATACCATGATTCAGAGTGCCGTCTCCATCGATGTCTTCGTCCTCTACAGAAATTGCATTTAGAAACATTAAGACTTTAGGAATTGTATTACCAATGACTTACCATGGTTTGCTTTGCCATCTCCATCCAAATCTTCATCCTTTTCGTTCGGCAATCCATCTCCATCCAAGTCACTGTCCTCTATAGTAATGTGAAAGGTTTTAAGTTAATAATATATTGTAATACAGGGAGGGATCCTCTTTAAATTAATAGAAGTTCGCAGTACTTTGATCGGGAAGATATAGGGACATTGTACATACCATGATTAAGTGTACCGTCCCCATCGAGATCATCATCCTCTATATTAGTGGAACAACCTTGTACAATTGTTCATGATTTGTTAACGGTTACTCACCATGATTTTCTTTTCCGTCTCCATCCAAATCGGAGTCCTTTTCGTTAGGCAATCCATCACCATCCAAGTCGTTGTCCTCTGTACGAAAAGTCCAATAAGATATACTTTATTTTATATTGGAGTTTTGAGTATGGACATACCTTGATTTGGAATACCGTCGCCATCAATGTCTTTATCCTTTTGATTGGGGACACCATCGCCATCAATGTCGTTGTCTTCCTCATTTGGTATACCATCGCCATCGATATCATCATCTTCATCATTTGGAATGCCATCGCCATCGATATCATCATCCTGTTCATTTGGTATGCCATCGCCATCGATATCGTCGTCCTGATCATTTGGTATACCATCGCCATCAATGTCGTCGTCATCCTCATTTGGTATTCCATCGCCATCTATATCGTCATCCTTGTCATTCGGTATACCATCGCCATCTATGTCGTCGTCCTCATCATTTGGTATGCCATCTCCATCAATATCGTCGTCTTCATCGTCTGGTATGCCGTCGCCGTCAATGTCGTTGTCGCTTTTCGCGTCTTCTGTGGAATCCACATCAGTAATTTCAACAGTTTCTTTTTCATCAAGCCCACCATCATCATCATCATCGTCGTCGTCCCTACGAGGCTGATCGGATTGCAATTCTCCAGAACCATCTTTACTCGTGACACCATCTACAAATCAAGTCAATTTACAGTAATTCCTGATAGAAGGCAGTATTCACCTAATGGGTTGTCCTCTTACCTGTTTTCAGTTCATTTATAGCCTTTTCAATATAGGGTCGACATTCTGATTCGCTTGGTCCGACCTCGGCATTGGCAAACCCAACTGTAATCCATGAGATTATTTACAAATTAAATGGAATACAACTTGATACTGTTATAGAACCCTGGAGAGAAAATAATTCTGGACCCTTGCACTTTTTGTATATACTAGTAATTTCGAACGATTGCCGCCTCCGTGTTTGATGTCAGCGCCGAGGTCATTTTATCTTTTCAAACTTGACATTATTTATTGAATGTACCCGCACACATGGACAAATTCATGCAGTGAAATATATTCGGCAATTTATGAATTTTATTTTTAAAAGATGAGAACTCAACACACATACTGCTAGAAGTCCGTGTTTCTGTTTGTGCTAATATGAATGGATGTATAATTTTGTTGGCCGCTCGCCCACTAAATCTTTCTTTTTTTCCATTTGTATTTTTTAAGACTGACTGCTTAGTGACGTGAGTGAATATATCTACAAATCTTGGAGTATATAATTGTACTGTCCTTTTTTATTTTAAATAATTTAAGGTCGTGGTTTTATGAGTGACAGGCTCGTTTAAGGTCGTTCGCTAATTACTTTCGCAATTGCGGCGACAATTGTGACAGCCACAAGGCTTTAGGAAAAAACAAAACCTCTAGAAAGAGATTTAACACATTTCGTATAGATAATACCGAATCCAATTAGGGATTGATGGAAATCTTTTGCTTACAGTCAAATTAGTAAAATACTTGGATCTTAAGTACGTTTCGCGATATGCCATGTACCTGTCAACGGGTCGTTCTAATGATTTATTTCAAATGCGCTAGTGTGGGAAGGGATGCTATTTAAGATATTTCTCAATTCATTCCCATTCGCATAAACAGAATTATTTATACAAATCTTTTTGAGGCCTGCCTGCATATTGTGTTTATGTTGCTTACATCCAATCTACTTATATTATTCGAGTATTCGTTGATCTTTTGCGCCATTTATCTTTTTGCAAGCCAAACAAATACCCTCAAACAAACATGCACAAGCGTGATGAGAAACAAATACAGATAGAGTCTTAGATACAGATACTTGCTCAATACATAAAATAACTTAAAAAGTCTAAATTTAAAAATATTACAAACGATGACAACGAAGAGCGACCAAACTTGCGATCGTTTGCGGCGTTTTAGCTAAGAAAATTTTGAAAAGACAGCAACAACAATCACAACAACAACAACAACAAGAACAAGAACAACAAGAATATGAAGAAAATGACCAACAAAAGTGAATGTATCTGTATTTGCGTATTTGTATGTGTATTTGTATTATCCAACGAGTGTACCAATGCGCGTATATAATACTAGGCAAAATTGTAGATAGTATTTTCAAAGTGTCGTCGCTGACGTTTTCACACAGATACACACACACACACATACACACACACATATATATATGTACACACGCACACATCTCTATACAGACGCACAGCTCAGCCAAATATTTTTAAATATATGCTTAGATATACATATTTAATTTTCACATTCTGTTGGATTTTTGTTATAAAAATTGCATAATGCCCAACGTACGAGATATGATCGGACTGGGAAATTGAGAAAAGGGCTGTATCCGTATCTGATCTGTATCTGTCTCTCTATCTGTATTTCTATCTCTTTCATAATTTACTTATATAATTGATCCTGGGGTAACACTCACCATTATTGGAAACGGCGATTAACGTAAGTCCCAAGAGGAACCAAATTGTTAGCCGCCCCATAATAATCAAATCAACAAAGTATCCTTGAGTTTCCCAGTGTGGTTAGTACGTTAGCCACGTCATAAATTTTCCTTTTATTCTTTCGAACTTTTCCGTAATTATGAATAATTAGGAAAAATTATTAAATCACTTGCTCGTATTCCGCATATATATCCAAAATATATGGGCTCGTTTAAATGCACTGTGTGAAAGGTAAGAATTTAATGCTTTAGATTATATTTATTTCTTTGCTATAAAATATAGGCTGCATATTAGCATTATACTATAAAAATTTATATATAGACAAGTGTATATATAAATATATCTAATAAGGCTCGTACAAATTTGTGACACTTTTTTTTTTTTTTTGGGTTTTTAAATTCTGCACTTGTTCGTTTTGTTCACTTTGCAACTCGTTTAGTTAATTTCTTTATTCTGTTTGTATTTTTCGCGTTTTATTTCTTGTAGATTTTGTTTGCTAGCCGTATGCAATTTTAACCAACAATCGTCGGCTGGGTAATCCTTTGTGTCCCTTTCGACGATTGTCAGCTAAATAATTTGCTTATTTTTGGGCTCGTCGTCTGTGCACGCCGTGTGCGATTCGTTTTTTGAACAAGCACAACGAATTTTGCTATATCTATTTTCTGGTTTTCTAAAAAGCCAAAAGCAAAAAAGAAAAATAAGAAATTTGGTTTTTCAAATTGAATGTTGCGTACACGAGTATACGAGACGATCTCTCCCGGTCCAAAACCAATTCGTAACTCAACATGCATATACCATGAATTTACCTTGTGACCGCGAAAATTATTTCATTTTGATATTTTTGTAGCAAAAATTTTGTCAAAAGCACAACGCTGAGTAAATTTATCTCATTTCTATGTCGCTCTCAGAGAAATTGAATATATTAGGGGAAATTCATGTCGATAGTCGGAGAAAGACTTGCCGACCACAAATGCAGCAACTGTTTTAGACAATGAGAAATCCAGATCCCGATCTATTAAATAGGATTACCTGATATGCTTTATGTGACTAAACCTAAACGTATATTATGCTACTTATTTGTGTTCTTAATGTCCTCAGTAGTTTCCAAAATGTTTGCGTTTTGGAACAATGTTTAATTATAGACCAATTTCGCTCACTCATCTCTTTATTTGAGAAATAAAACAAGCAAAATATTGCAGATCTATTCGGAACACCAATGATCTAATACCCTTTGCTAAATGTCAACAAAATAAAGTATCCTAAAGAATTTTCATCAGAATGTGTTCTTTTTTTTCAAGAATAAAATAAATTTCTTTCTGTCAAAGCTTTACAGAAAATTATAGTACCCTCGGGTAGGGTAAATATAAATAGAAAAGAAAGCAGTCACATTCACATATGTATATGTGAGCATAATGTGCAGGAAAACTGGGAACTGTGCGATTTGTTTCATGTCACAAATGATTTAATTTGATTGTATCTCTCTTCGTCGCTCTCGGGATGTCGTTTGAATTCAAATGTAAAATATGAAAATGAATTTTCATGTTGCATTTATCACCGTTCATTAGTATGGTTGATTGCACGAACAGCTGTTGCATGTGTGGTAAGCCTCCAAGGCAACGCCTCGTCACAGACAAAATGCAAAATGCTTAGACTCTTTTAAATGTTAATAGAAATTAATTGCATAACAGTCTAATAACATGGAATATCCTGATGTACATTCAAGTTCAAAATACTCTCCATGCGCTAAAATTTATTTCCTTCAAATTGAACGGTTCGTTTAATTCAAATTTGATGTTATTCAAGTTTTTTATTGCTTTCGTCTGGCAAACTAATATCATTTTCTTTATGATATGTTGGCGTTGATAAATAAACTTACTTGAAAGCAAAGACTTAGCTAACACTCATGAAGAGTCCTAAAATAGATTTCTTAACTGATATGTGTATTAAATAGGTTTTAAATATTTGTGAAACATTCGTTTCCAGTTTCGCTCTAATGGGCCTCATTGCCATGCTCCTTGTTCTTCATCCGGGTGCAATAATAGCGATCACTGTTCTCAATCCAATCGCAGACATTCAGCACTGTGTGGAAGGCTGTGCCTTCCTTGCACTCAAATTCGACGGGTTTTCCATGTACGCAACGGAAGTACTGTAGGGATGTGAGGAATTAAGTACAAAATGGTTGTGGTTGGTTGAGATAATACCTTTCTACAGTTTGGATGCGGGACATAGTCACGATTGGTGCAGTCGATCTCACTGGCATCGAATCCATCTCCAGGTGTGACAGTCTCTACGGGATCCAAAATTTCCTCAGGCTCTTCGGTAACCTTGGGAGCAGCTGTTGTTGTAGTTGTAGTTGGCTTCGGCTTCTTAGGTTTCTGTGAATGCAGACAAATATAAGATAATTTATTTAAAATGTCACCTATGTCATTTATGGGCACACCTTTGTTGTGGATCTCTTGGTGGTGCTGGTCACAGCTGGCACGGGCGCTGACGTTGGCCTGATTGGCGTTGACGTAGACGTTGGTTTTGGCTTCGGTTTCGGTTTACGAGTCGTCGTCGGCTGTTGCTGTACGGCTTCGCCCTCATCGGGATTGGGAGGCGTTGCCGGGGGCTTTGCCCAGTCGGGCTGTAAGAGCGAAGCAAAGTGTCTGTAGTTTTCTAGCACTATGAGAATTTACTATTATTTTTTGTTTCCTATTGTTACAAGTTAAAGATTAGACTATAAAATCACTAAACACAGTTAAATATTGATGATCATTAGTGCTGACCACAGAGTTTCTTGTTTCTTATTTATTTCTATTATTTAACTAAATATAAATAAATAGAAATAATAAATAAGAAACAGAAAGTCTAATTAAATAATTAAGAAACAAGAAGCCAAGTAAAAGCACAAAACTTACTTGGCAACGATCTCACTTACCCGTGGCGTAGTCTCACGCGTCGGTTCCGGCACCTGGTAGTCCCTCATGTTGTTGTAGAGTATTTTCATTAGCCCATTCTTGGATCCACATAGTCCATGAAAATCATCCATGTCAATGGCCCAAGTCATTGCGCCTGCATACCCCTTGGCCTTGATGAAATCCATTTTGATCTGCACCGAAGCCTCGTTCTCATAGCCCACCCATTGGGTATCCTTGTAGGTGTAGGGCACCATTCCAGATTCATCCCACTCTACAGTCCAGCCTTTGGACTTGTCCATTACCTCCGTGCATATCTCATAGTAGGCCAAAAATCCGCTGGCATTTGTATAGGGTCCCGGTGCTCCGCCACCCGCCTCCTTGTTGATGTAAGTGCCCATATTGTAGTTCTTATTCGAATTGCTGAGTGTATAAGTGCGTCCATAGAATGGGATGCCGACCACCAGCTTATTTGCCGGACAACCCATTTCTTCCCACAGCGCCAATCCATCATTCTAAAAGACAATAGCAATTAGTTATTTATTATGGAACATCCTCCTTCATCAATAATATACTCACCACGTTAAGTTTCTCGTATGCATACTGATCATGTTTCCGTTTATAAAGCGGACTGTGAACATCTGCAAATCCAGCCCAGTTGCCGCGTAGGTCATAGGTCATCGCATGGATTGCATCAAGCAGTCTGCAAAAGTGAAAGTGGATTAAAATAAAGATCAGATGGTCGATTCACCGGTCAATTGCTTACTCGCAAAGTTCGGGCACATGGTAGCCCTCTTGGAGCCTAAACTTGGCCACTGGCACTGCCATTGTTATCTCCCAGCCACGTCCTTCACGATCGAATGCGCGTCTTAGCTCCTGTACAAAATATAGGAACTTATCCTTGTCGCCAAAGCTTCCGCCGCGATCCGTAGCACCCGGGTATTCCCAGTCGAGATCGAAGCCATCAAAGTCATATTTCTTCATAAATTGGACAACACTGCGTATGAAACTCTGCCGATACTCTCGTACAGCCGACATTTTCGAGTACTTGGAACCGCCTTCCGCCCAGCCGCCAACAGCAATTTGCAATTTGAGATTAGGATGCGTTTGACGCAACTGTGTAAATTTGCGGAAACCATCCTGCTCCACATCCAACTCGGGATCAATGACTAAAACATCCCAGCTCTTGTCATCCACACCAATGAAGGAGTAAACAAGATGCGTGCATAGATCAGCAGGCACATCCTCGAGGCCATATCTTCCAATGCCCGGACGATACACTGCCCAGTTGCTGAAATAACAGACAATGCGCGCTGGTTGATCGTTGGCAAGAATTGGACTTGGCCAAAAGCTAAACACGCCGAGCAGCAACAGCAACATATGACGATAATGATGATGCACTACACAGAAAAAATATCATTAAAATATGCATGCTTCATATTCTTGATCATAGCTCGAGTTTTTTAAGTATGCTTTCAGAATATGTGTGTTAAATTAAGACCAAATAGATAGATGGATTAGACGGCAATGAGGTAGACAAAATGCGTAAGATATTTAATTCAATTACAGAGATCTTTAGAATGTGTTCTGGAAGTGAATTGAGGAACCGTTCTCAAATCAAGAACTTTTGTGCTTTTGATTTTATACCGGAAATCGGGATTCTTTCTTTTGTTTTGGAACAGAACCAGCATTGACAGTTAATACAAAGCGATCCGATGCTCAGATTCTCGGATTCTCTGGAAGGTTGTTATATTGTTACGACGTGTTGTTCAAGATCCACGCGACTTGCATAGTTAAATACTTATATATTGCGTACATGACGAAACCTTTTAATGCACTTGGTACTGCCTCTGCCACTTGGGTGTGGGGTCTCCTTCACGTACCTTATTTTGGATGTGCTAAGGTTTATGTGTCCATAATGCTGTTGAGTCGAGTTCGAATTCGTTTACGAGTTCATTCCCCTTTTTTTTCGCTTAGATCGAGAGACTTACATTAGTATGCACGGCCAGGCTTACCCATTTCTTAATGTTTTAAGCTCGGCTTTGGAGCTGGATAGAGACGATGTTGTCCGACGCTCGTTTGGCGTCAAATGACAGTCAAAGTCTCGGCGAGCGTTGCTTTTATAGTGGGAGGCAGCGATGGATTTTAGTTGATGGAGGTCCGGTTCTTGGAGAACGCCTTTGTTCCTGGCCAAAGTGCGTGAGACGAGCGAAGTGAAGCGATTTTTTTTTGTTTTGATATTGTCTGTGTCTGCTGTTCTCAATTCCAGATCTCTCGACTTTCTTTCGTTATTTTTTTTATGCATACTTTATCTGCATCTCGTTCTCTTTATTTTTTGTCGCTTGGCTTTGTTTTGTTTCGTTTCGTGTCGTTTTGCATGTGCTGCTTTGGGCCACTTTTATAGAGCCACAAAAGTGATTTTGTTTATGTTCTAAAATAACCATACATAACCCGTTTAGGGTTACACATCCACTGCTCATCCTGGCATGAAAATACGTAGGGTATACAGACCCAGACCCAAACCCATCTCAAGCAAAGGGTTCGTTGGCCTCGGTTAATGGACAGATAACTTCAACTTGGCTTATACAAGATTGGTTAAGGTAACGATTTTAATGCACTTTTATTAACATTAAGTTGAGTCTTAGAACTAATCAGTGCCAATGCGTATATCAATGTCCAGAGGAGGCTCTTCTGTTGTGCTGATGGTGGTAACTCTTGCTGCTCTTGTAGTTGTTGTTGAAGGTGCTGGAGTTGTTGTTTTTGCTTCTTTGGGTGGTGACGAACTGGGCATATTGGGCAGTTCTTCCGAACTCTGTTTGCTATCTATAGTACAAAATTAACGGAAAATGGTCACTAGATTTTTAACTTTTAGTTGCAGACCTACCTTCACTATAGTCATCCGGGAATGAATCAAAGCCATGACCACCAGGTCGTCCTGGGTAACCAAAGTCGGGTGGTCCTTGCCCATGCCCAAAACCATGGTCCCGTCCATGTCCATGTCCATGGCCACGTCCATGTCCATGGCCAAAACCATGACCATGTCCATGTCCATGTCCTTGTTCATGTTCATGTCCATTACCATGCCCAAATCCATGACCATAACCATGTTCAAATCCATGACCATAATCATGGCCACGCCCACGCCTGTGACGCTGTCCCCAAAGACTTCTGAGGAAACCTCTGTGCCTGCCCCCGTAAATGCCTTCCTCATGCCGCCGTTGGCGGGTTATTGGATTTAACTCCTCCGACATTGCTGGCGCTGATTCATCAGCCAATAAATCTTGACTTGTAAAAGCTCTGCAAGAAGCAAAACATTCAGAACGAGCTACAACGAGAGTAGAAACTTTATACTAACGCATTCTCTATGGTGGGAACAGCAAACAGCATCAGCTCCTGAAGGCTTATCACTGCCAGCAGCGTCAACTGTGTGAAATATTGAAAATGTTATCAAGCAAATAGAATAAAAGAGGAACTTACAATAGTTACGATGCCTGGGGCAGACATTGTCTTTTTCGGAAGTTGCCCTTTTTTTAGCTAAAAATTGAACTTCACGCCTTGAGCAAGTGATGATAACTGAAGTAAACGACTCACTTTATTTCTCACAATTAATGCGTCGACAACACATTGCTTGTTGGGGATTTTCTATCTGTTTCACGCTCACTCAGAGTTTGAGTTGCTTAAATGCGCATCAACAGCAACAGCAACAGCAACAATATGAGTAGCAACAACAACAATGATTCGATAAGCCAATCAGGTTTAATGTTGTTTCAGGTTTTGACATGTATATATTAACCATATTTACTTTATTCATATGTATATATTGAAGTCTAAAAATAATTAAATGTATGATAATTAACTCAACTTAAAGAGCGGGCATTATCAAGTTACACTCATTCTCGTTTAGGTCCACTCTAATTACTAATTTCGCAAATTGTTGCTCATTTCCTAGGCAACAATTGACTTGTCATCTACATTTTATTTAAAATTTCTTTATGAATCAAAATGTAAGCGAGTTTTTTTTTGGTAAGATTTCTGTGTTCTTCATGGTCACGATTATGCTAATATGATATCACAATTTGATAACGCAGCTTTAGAAAGTTATAGAATGCTCTACATTTTACGCAGGTTTTTATTTTGCCAGTCCCCTCTTCCATCCTCCCCCCCCCCTCTCCATCATCCTCTCCACGCCCACACACGCAACTTTTTTTGGCCCGTGTTTCGACAGTTTATCATGTTTTGTGTATTTTATATTCTGGTCCGTTTTGCTCAGTGGGTTTGTCTCTATATTGTTGCTGTTGCTCTGATTGTTGTTGTTGCTGTTGTTATTGTTATTATTAGTATTGCTGTTGTTGTATTATGGACTGGTTGACTGGCGCACGTATCAACACGCTTGCCTTTTGTACTCATTGTGATTCATGCAGGGGCCGCCTCTGTATTATATTCAATAGACTCAACATTGATCTTGAATTTCGCTGCCAATTGACGCACAATTCTCCAGATTAAACACTTTGTATCTTGAAGTTGGCTATAGAGATGCTTCCTGTTCCGCAAACCTTCAGTTGTAACCGGGAGGAATAAATAAACAAATAATGAGCAGGGCTGAATTTGAATTTTCAACTATATTCTTTATTGATAACATTTATCTCGTCTTTTCGCAGTTTTTATTTTGTTTAAACATTTTTCATATTATGTCATACAATATGTATAGTGAATGTATGTATGTATTTATGTATTTATGCAATAAATATTTGTGTCTTATGATTTGCGTTATAAGTATTTGGGGAGTCAGTGCAATTTATACTCTGATATAAGCCAGATACTCATAGATATCTTGCCAAAAAACTAGCACATAAATTGACTTAGCTGAACTAAGGGCAAAAATTGTAAGCAACATTTACATATGTATACATATAGCACCGCGAAATGTATAAATTATTTGTGTGATATAATAAGTATTTTCGTAATAATATATAATTATAAAACATAGACGAGTGCACGCTCGCAGATGAATGAATCGATTGCAAAATAATTAATTAACTTAGCAATAAATAAAACTTAGAGCTCGTAACAACTAAAAGCTAATAACTTTATGTATATGGTATAAACTTAAAATACATTTTGTACAATTTGCTTGTTTTTCGTTTTATGTATATATATAGTATGTATAATGTGTGTTCATTTATATATTTAACAATTTATCGTTGTTTGTGTTTACATAATGCATATTTACGATATTCAATTTCGTATAATTATATTGTGATTTTCAATAACTTTAAAAGTTATACAGACATCAACTGTGAATTGCATACTAGTTAAGATCATTGATTTCGCATTGTTTAAAAACACTCATGAATATGTTTTGTAATTGTTTGTAGTTGCTTTATTTCATTCTCATCTCATTTTCATTAATTGCCTGGCTAATTGACCTACATGTAATTAATTGTGTATATATTTAATCGTCATCTATATGTATGTAAATATTTAGCATAACGCATGAGTAATTTAAAATTAGTATATGCATGTCCGTACTTCACTTTTATAATCTTCTTCTTCTTCTTTTAATACAATTTTATTATATTATGTTTTAAATTTGATGTAATAGGTACATTTGAAATATTGCCAATGGCCGAAATGCCTTAAAAGTGCGCCATAGAAATGCTGTTGTTTGAGCTATCCTTTAAAAAGGACTTGACTGATTTTATATGATGTTTTAGATGTGCCCTTTATATTTGAGTTTTCTTGTTGTTGCTTTTGATTTGTATTCGTATTTTGATGGCTTTTCCTAAGCATAAATATTGTAGTCTATCAAATGCAATAATTGGCATCAAAATTGTTCAATTTGTTGCGTTTCTCGTTGCTATTTAGATGGTTGTTCAAAACGGGGAAAAATGCGCTACTCTTCAAAAGTCTGTTGTAAAAGTCTTTAAAGTTATTGTTTTTAGTTACCAAGACAAATGTAAGTTTGTTCTTTTTTCATTTTCTCATTTTTGTTTGTTTTCCATTTTAATACATATTAATAATTTTAAGAGCTTGCACAGGAACGTGTACACTTTAACTATACAACAAGTATTGATGTCGAAGTTAGAGATACATATATGTATATATATACGTATAGTATAGATATATGTAAATATAGCGATATGGATGCTACTATACTAAGCGACGACAGTCAATAAACTGTTAGCTACACTTTAAGAGAACGTTGCGTTAACATTTTATGTAATTATCATCGTTTTAATTGATTATTGACACGCTTATTGATATGTTGCATCTTTTACATATATATGTATGTATGTTTGTATAGTATGTATGTGTGTGAGAGAGTCTCTATGTGTATGGTATGTATGTGTGTATATAATATAGGCATATACGAGTATATACGAGTATGTATGCATACGCATTAAGCATTAACACTTGTTCTTTTGCTCCTTAAAAATTCGTTCATTTAACTTTCAATATTATTAATTTGATATTGTTTCTTTTGAAAATTGTTGTTACATTTCAGTCAGTAAACAATTGATATTGATTTCCATTTAAATTGTTAGCAAAGTTTCTAGTTTGATTTTGAAGATAAATGCAGCTGTTATTGTGCTTAATTTTAATCGCTTTTTATCGGAGTTCTATCGTAAATCGTAGTCGCTTGGCGCTTAACTATAAAAATTATCGCGTTGTTGGTATAACGGCAGTGGATCGCTTGGTGACTCCGAGCCCCTCTCCTCATCGCTGCCCTGGTTGGATTTGCCGTTGGCCGTCTTCGACATGGCTTTCTCTGTGGGTTAACACAAAAATACAGAAAAACATTATTAGTTGAAATTCTAACAAGGTGCAGACCAAAACCTTCCCAAGCGTGCTGTAAATGTTTGAGGAAAAAGTTCATAGAAAACCTTTGTACTTATATGAATTAATTATAAGTAAATATAAATATAAGTACATATATGTCTGTCTGTTTGTTTGTTTGTTTGTTTGTGTATGCATGTTGTTATTTTAAGTTTTATTCTTGACTCTTAACAGTTGAGCTTATACTTACTCGTCTTTTGAGCGATTCTGCGCATTTATGACTGTTTTATTTGCTTTTTTTACACAGATTTTTTGCAAGTGCACGAATTTTGTTAAGACATTAAGCTATCGCAAAATTTGGAATAAATTACCAGAATGACTTCACAAAATAACAATTACTTTTTAACTGTTTTTTAATTAGCTTGTTTTAATCAATATAAAATTTATTAAAATTTAAACAGTCTCAATGTCTTTGCTCATTTCTCGATGCCAATGTAGTTGCACTATTTGGTGCTTTTAAGTAAATTGTAGTGCCTCTATTTGTGTGGCCTATATTTTATTGCTTTTAAGTGTGTGTGTGTTTTGTGTGAAGTGATATTGGTATTCAGGTGTTGCATTTATGATATTATTACAAGAGCAAGCGTGCTATTAGTTTTGCCAATTCATAGCTAATATACTAAGCATTGTTTTTCAAATTCAGTTGATTATACTTAATATGTACTACAAGTTGAAAGTATGTATTATTTAAATATGAAATTGAAATGTGTACAAACCTTGACTTACGCATTTGTATTTCTGTTGTTTAACTTGTGCTTGTTGTTGTTGTTGTAGTTGTTCTTGTTGTAGTAGTTGTAGTTGTTGCAATTGCGTTGAAGTTTTTGTTTTTCGTTTAGTATTTTGTGATTGCATTGAACTGATTTTAAGTGTGAGCTTAGCATGCGGTAATCTCAACGTCGCGTGAATTCTTTCTGTGCTGTTGCTGTTGTTCTTGTTGTAGTTACTGTTGTTGTTTTTGTGGTTATATGTTATATGTAGTGGCTGTTGTTGTTGCTCTTATTGTGTAAATTTAGGTGTAGCATATGCATGTAAATTTTAAATTACACAACATACTCGAACCTCGTTTGTAGTTTGTGATTTGGACACTGGTCCATTCTCAACTCAAAGTGAACAAATATAAATGCAATTCAATTAAAACACAAAGTGAGAACAAAAACATAAACAACACGACAAGCTAAAATTGAGTTAGTTTTGACTAGTGGGATTGCCTAAAAGTATGCAAAAAAAATAAAATAAAATAATAAATTTAAAATAATGTATAATAAATAAAATATTGAAAATACACAAATATTTATAAACTAATAAACATATAACGTAAACTTCATATTATTAATCTTGGCATCTGTACAATAATCATTTCAGAAAGTTGCTTATAACAGCAACGTTAATACACGGCGTATGCGCAATATGTTGAATTAAGTGATAAACAAGAATTCGTGGCATTGAATCCTTATTATGAAATATTTAAAGTCATATATTTATACATAAATATGTGAAATGTATGTATGCATGATGGGGCTATGTGGGCTTCAAGTATATTATGAGTGTTTTAGTTTGGGAGTGTGAAGCTGACTGTTTGGAATTTGTGTGAATGAGTGTTTGAGTGGATTATGTGAATACGGACGCCTCTGATGAACTCGCAATGAGGTGAGAGTGATCGGGGGATTTAGAATAAAGGGCGGAACACATTAGATTAGATGATATGCATATGACATGTATTCATTAATCGTCTAGAAAATTAGAAAAAGTTGAGAGAAGATATAAGTATAGATTAGAAGAGCATAGAGACAGTTTCGAATTGAGGTCACATGGAGTTGTAAATGGAGCGTTCGTTGACATGATATTAGATTACACTAATTTAACGCTTAAATATAGACAAATACATATATGTACTAAAGTATGTAGTCATGATGAAATTAAACGATTTAGAGAGCATATTTTATATTAGTAAGAACAAAAACATTGAACGAAAATTCAACTTGCAAGCCATTGCATACTTTCGAATACTTATACAAAGAATTGTTTTTGGACATCGATTGGAACTCAACACAAATGAACAAGTGGATTATTTAAAAGAGTAAATAAATATTTCACTTACCAGCGACTATCTTGCTGACTTGCATGACTTGTTGGGCCAAGATTTGATTGAGCTGGAGTAAATGCTCTCGTTGTTTCTTCTCCGCATTGATCTTGCTGGCAGGCAGGGTTTCGTTCTCCTAAAAGGTGTTTAAAATGTTGTTATATATATGTGTGAATAAGTTGAAATACATTGACTTACATTGCTGCTTATGGGTGCTTCAGCGAGCATCTTCTTGATGGATTCAACCTTCTCCTGGCGACGCTTCTTCTCCTCAGGCGACAGTTCGGGCGTCTGTTGGGTGCAAATGATATATTAATAAACAAAAAATGTATAGAGTACTTTATATGGCTAACACTTACAGTTTCTGGTATGTAACGCTCGGGTATGACTATTTTATTGGGTGCCAATAGCAAATTATCAATGGTATTCTCGGAGATCTTCTCTCCCTGACCCAGTGCAGAGCGAACCACATCAGGTGCATTGATACGAGGACGCAGTGCCACCTCCATGTCCAGGTCATCCCGTGCACGCCAGTTTGTATTCTGCAAGAATGAAATTGTTAGCTCAAGTAATTGAATAATCAATAGAATATTGTTTTACATTGCGATTCATGTCGTTCTCGGCCTGCACTTTCTCCATGGCCTTCTGATTGACATTGTTGGGAGCCGTGTAATGGCGTCTCTTCTCTCGGGGAACAGCACGTCGATGCTTGTGTGGTGGAGGAACCCGCTCGACAATCTTTTCGGTATCCTCCGATGCCGAGCCAGCAGACATTTCGTTAATGATTTGCCGTGCTGCAACGCTTTGGAACACTGGCTCAGGACTGATATCAGTTAGGCTTTTGTTGAGACTCTGCAAGGATTCGGTTTTGGTGCGCAGAGCAACACGGGCACTGTCCCTGGAGGGATGGGCCTGTTGTTGTAGTTGCTTGGCAAAGTACGCATTCGCCAAGGGATTCAAATGCTCCTTCTGCTGCTGCTGCTGATGATGATGATGATGGCCATTGCTCTGTGGGGCTGGCGGTGGAGGCGCTTGATGCTCATAGTTGCTATTCCTATCATAGTCGTTGCCTCCATTGAAATGATGACCATTCTGCTTGCCATTCAAGTGCTTACTGTGCCTTAGTTTCGGCGGATCATTGTAGTTCCTTGGCAGCGACTTGGACCTGTTGTGGTGTCCATTGGTCATCTGCTCCTCCGCGCTTTGCTGATAATGTTGCTGTTGAGCGTAGTGCTCTTCCTCCATCACTTGGTCTAGATTCTGGGTAGAGTTGCTCAAGCCTCGCTCGCTGCGATCCCGATTACGACGTTCCGACTCCCGCTTCACAATGCGCACCGTTTTGATTTCCTGTTTCTCCAGATTGCTAAGATTGGCAAAGGGATTGCTGTCGAGGAAACCATCGCTATCGACACCGCTCATCTCTAAAGCATCGCTGCTGCCATTATAGCGATTATAGTCACTCAATTTGGTAGAGCTATTGGTGTCCACATAAAGGGGTGTGGATAGGTTCAAAGTCGAGTCATTCAGATGCTGTTGACTTCCGCTGTTGAGCATGTTGGCATCCAAATCGGTTTCCGTCCAGCTTGTGGAATTACTTCGCTTCTTCAGGCTACCATTGGAGGTGGCACCTCCGTTAGTCAATTCCTTATTACCAATTTCCTGATACAAACGCGTCGAATTCTCCGTCAATTGTCGCACTGCCGAGCCGAGCTCATGCCTCTGACGCTGCATGTCGCCTACCAAAGATTGAACCCGTTCCAACTCCGACTGAAGAACAGCTGCCGTCTGATTACCATTCACCTGGGAGCCATCAGAGTCCTCGCTGCTACGTGTGGCCTGCACCTTCTGACGAAGTGTGAGCAACTCCTGCTCCAGACGAGCATTTCCTGCCACAGTCTGCTCCAGTTTCTGTAAGGCAAGAATCAATAATTGGCTTAGATTTGTGTTCCACATTGTGGTTATGGCACATGCAGCAGTTGCAGTTGCAGTTGCAGTTGCAATTGAAAAATGGATCGTAGAAGCCTTTTGCATTCTGTATATGCTTTGAGGTAAATCACAGATATTAATGAGAAATACATTTCATATTGCTTCAGTTAAGTTAGTTAAATTATCATGGATTGTTGTTGGGTTTCTCATTAGTTACAAAAGCGACATGCGAAGCTCAAAGCAGACATGATATCTGGCACACACAGTATGGCTAATAATATGCAAAAAACTTCTACTAGGCACCTGAGCTACCTTTGAGTTCTCGGCCAACAGTTGATGGACACGTGATAGTTCTCGTTCCAGAATATGTTGTTGCTTCTTGGCCGCCTCCAGAGCCATGGGCGTGGCATTGTTGTCATGTATTCGTGCTCGTAAACCACCCAAAGCCCTTTCCAGATCCTCCTTGTCACGCTGCAGGCTCTGCAGTATGCCAGACTCCTCCTGCAGCAGCTGATCCAGCTGATACAACTCACGCACCTTGGCCTGTAAACAAGACAGATTGTACACACAATTATAAAGAAGCTCTAGTGACGAATGCAGATGATGATTATAGAAAAATGTATAATTTGATTTTTACCTGTAACTCTGCTTGATTGGGACTCAGACGATCCCATTGCTGTTGCTCCTCCTGCAGCATTTGACGCTCCTGCATGCGCTGATTAAACTCCATGCGATCCAGAGTCGCCGGCTGTGCTCTGCCATTGGCATCATTGCGATAGAGTGAGCCTAACTTGACCATATTATCGACCAGATTGACCAGAGGCTTGCTCTTCTCATACTGACGTTCCAAGTCCAGCAAATGTTGTTTCAGATAATCCAACCGTTGAATGCTCTCCGCACGCGTTAAACCCTCTGCGCCGCGTAAGCGATTCTAGTTTAAAAATAAAGACAAGTTATTTAAAAATGAATTGAAAGTACGATAGTACAGTCAGAGTTAAAGATTAGCGAAAATATTTTAGTCACGAAGCCAAAACCAGAAAACACTTAATAACCAGTCAATAACCAGCACCAGCAATGAAAAGAGTTTACAATTGTTAACAACCTGCACATTGTGAATATCGCTGCAACATTGCTCGATGGCACGTGCCGTGTGGCTGCTTTGCCTTCTCAATTGTATCAGGAGCAGGACAAGTTCCTCGTGTGTGCGACTCAACAAATCGCCAGCGGATACATCCAGGTTCTGAAGTGTTGTTAAACAATCAATCAATGTGTGTTTGCAATGCATATAACAGATTTCCCATACTTTCACTTTGTTGTCAACATGCCCTAGAAAAATTGCTTTAATATTCATCAATTGCCCCTCAACTTACCCTTATTTGGGAGCTCGTCTCACGCTCCAACATATCGATTTCAGCTCGACTTCCAGCTCGTCTCATGCCGAACTGCAATTGTTGCTGCTGCTGTTGTTGTTGTTGTTGTAGTTGTAGTTGCTGTGGTGTCGAAGTTGCCATGCCAACTGACTTTCCATGCAGGCCACGATCTGTCAACACTGTCGCCTTGGCGTATTTGGTTTCCTGTGCATTGCCATAATAGGGATCATAATGGGCAAACGCTGACTCCTCCTGTTGCAACTGTTGCAACTGTTGCAACTGCAGATGTTGAGCATCTGAGGGATCCGGTTTAACTGTGAGGTTGCCCTTGGGCAAATTGTTTACATTGCGCACAGATATTGAGGCTGTAAAAATAGCGTAATTGGATAAGTAATGAGTGCCATCTCAAGGCATTCATACTGGAGGACATGTAATTATAATGCGTGCGCGAAATAATTAGAAAAGCATTGAAAAAATAGTTGTACAGCCCTTTTTTCTATTAAAGTTTTCTTCTCTTCACTCTTTGCTGCTCTTCAATTGGTGGGAAAAGTACACTACAAAGTGAAAGCGTCTAAGCAATTGGTCAATTTAGGTTGCAGGTCGAGTCGATTTCGATGCCCGCTAAAGTATGCTACATCTTTGTAGTCTTCAACTTGTCAACTATACAACAGTTATACAATTATGCAAGTGTGTGTGTGTGTGTGTGAGAGAGAGTTGGTGATTGAGAGTGGGTAGTGAATAAATGTGGATGAGAGTGGGTGAATTGTATGTGTATTTACAAGCGCATTAATAATTACATAAAAGTAGGATATGTGATTGATATAAACAAAAAATTGCTTACCATTTAGTTAACTAAACAAAACATCACAACAATTATGACAACAACAATAACAAATAACAATTAAAAACAAGCAATAAACAATGCAAAATACTCTCTATCATTTTATCTCTTTCTCTACAATATATATCTCATACAATACTACAAACATTCAACATTGCACAACTGAAAAATATGACTCAATTAAAGAAAATTTTGCATATTTTTGCTGGTTAATGGTGCGTATGTGTGCTATCTCTCTGTTTCTCTGTCTCTTCTCTCTTGTCTCTTGTTGGTGCCTCAGTTGTTCCTTGTATTCTGCATTTGAGCGACGGGCACAATGGGATTACCATTGGCATTAGCATCATTGTTGCCATTCAGCTGTTGAATTATGGAGCGCACATTGCTGGTCAGTGGCAACATTGGACCACTGGATGTGGGCGTTCTTGTCATTCCCATTGTCGTTGTCGATGTGGCTGGGGGTGTAATTTGGTTAAGGGTAGTGGACGGGGTATCTACATTATTGTTGCTCTTCATAAGGCCACTTGACATGGCATCCCATTGCCGTATGGTTTCCCGATCCAACTCGTTAGACTTGTGTGATAAATTTGAGCCAGTTTCCTCTCGCAACACCTCGTAAAGATCTGTGTCGGTTTGAGCCTGGCTAACAGTCGAACTGTTGGCCAATAGCTGTACATAGACATCATGCTCATCGCTGGCTGGTGAAGGTGTAGACAGGAGATCGCTGAGACGAGGCTTCAGACAGTCATTCACATAGGTAACATCACGGCTGAGCTTCGTCTTGGTGGCATGGCTAGTGGGCGTGGTGATTGGGGCTGGTGTGGGTATTGGTATTGGTATTGGTATTGCTGGTGCTGGATGGACAGCAATGCGATCAAGATCATCCAAGGAGCGTGCATGACGCTGTGAGACACGACGGAGGCTTTCACGCCACAGTGCATCCTCCTCCCATAGCAGTTCTCCACCTAGAACTGAGAGTTGATTGGCATTATTGCTTGCAACTGCAGCTCTCTTGTCGACAACACCATCGTCAACGTCAACGTCAACGTCATCATCCTCACCAACACCATCTTCATCCAACAGGCTACCACCAGTCAGTTTACTAGCGAGATTTGTATTTTTAGTAGTTGTAAGATATGAATGTGATTGATTTAGTGAATGACTCTCATCACCGCCGATCTCTGCAGATGCATCAAGGTGCATATTGTTGTTGAGCTTCACCTGTTGACCAACTTTTAGATTCTTATTACAGCTATAGCTCAGTTTTTCATTGTTGGCCTTCACGCTGTACAGATTCTTGCTATCTATGCTCTGATCCTTGTCCACCAAGGCATCCATGTTGAACTGCATTCGATCGATGGGATTATGTATATGTGCTATATTTAAACCATGTGCATGGATATCACGTTGATTGTTAAGAGGAAGTGCCGGCAATTCTGAATAATAATATGGTGCTGATTGAGTGGAGATGTTGCTGTTGTTGCGACTGTGAAGGGGCGTGAGGCATGCAGCACCCTCGGCAACACTTCCCAATTGCTGTATGGAGTCCGTGGAGGATAGGAAATGGATATTCCCATAAAAGTGCTGCTCATCATTATCTGTATTGCGGAAGGTCTTTGGTGGCTTGATGAGATTGGTGGCATTCGCATCGCTCAGCAAATGTTGCCTGGTGGGCGTGGCATGTGTTGCATGATGGGGATAGGAAAGTAAAGCATCACCACCTTGCAAATGACTGAGGTACGTATCGAGCTCATGACTACTCAGAGTCTCCTCAAAGTGTTCGCTCATCGATTCAATTTCACTAATGGACTCCTGGGAAAGCGGGCGACGTGAACGTTGTCTTTCCAGCTCCGAGTCGGAGCGTTGACGAAACTCCACAGATTCGTTCTCACTGCTGTCGCCCACAGACCTTGAGTTGTTGCTGGGACAGCGAGCAGGTGAAGGACGTTGCTGCAACTTTCGATACAGTTCCACATCTGAGGAAGTGCGAGAGGAGCTCTTGTCGGTCTGACAACTGTAGTTGGAGTCTGACAAGGTACGTGCATGTTGCTGCTGTAACAATACTAGTCCAGGGTTGCCAGAAGCTGCTACTGCTAGGGCTGTCGCTCTTCGATGTTGCTGCTCCGGTGTGCCACGCACTTTGGCAAAGTGATCGGGCAACGAGAGGCGACTACTCTTTAAAGTGGTGCTGGGTTCAAGTTTGGGCAGATTTAGGGATGTGTTGCTGGCGTGCATCTTGGGCAATTGCTCGTAGGATAAATGTACTTTGCTGCCGCTACTGTCGCGCCTCTTCACTGTGTCATAGTGCTCCGAGGAGAATATTTCCTCAGTGTTAAGCTCCTCCATGGGTGGTGGGGAGTCGGGTATCGGAGGTGGTGGCAATATCTCACTGTCCGAGCTCTCAGCATAGTTGTTAAGTGGTGTGGAGGCACCCAGATAGTATGAGGCGGGTCTGAATGTATCCGACAGACTGAAACGTGTGCGGGAACGAAGTCTTTTGGCCTCCAGCTGCTGTTTGCTGCTCTTGCTCTCATCATCCGCATCGGAGCTGTCACTGGCCAGCGCATTTTTAGCAGGCTTAAGGATATCAGGCATATCTTTACCCTGACGTTTCTTTGATTTCTTTTTCAACGTCTCCGTGCCACTCTTTTGCTCTTCTTCAGCGTCGAGCGGCCTGAGGAACAGTGTGCCTCCTCAGCAGCTGCTGCGGCAGCAACTGCAGCTTTGACTCCTGAAAGTTCCATGTAAACGGGCTCAGCGTTGTTTACTTTGATGCTGGTGGTGCTGCTGGTGATGTTGCTGGAAATGCACATAATCTCATAGTTGTTCTTGTTGTCGTCATCATTGAGGCCTTTGGTCATCTCCACATAATGATTCTCCTCCTCCGTGTAACTCTCATGGGTGGCAACGAGGCTCAATGTACCCGGTTGACCCAGTTCCACCTTCTTTGGTGTCATGGGCAGGTAATGACTTTCGTCTAGCTGCTGATCTGTCGGTGTAATAGGTTCATTTACATACAACTGTTGTAGCTCCTTGTCGCTCGGCAAATTAGCATCCGCGCTGACATATTCAGACTTGACATTATCGTCAACATCATCATCATTTTCATCGTCGTCGTCCTGGGCCAAAGCCTCATCAATGTCATCATCAGTATACTCCTCACAGGCAGTGCTCTCATCATCATCATCATCATCATCATCATCATCATCATCTACTTCTTCACGTTCATCTTCATCATCATCTTTAGCTTGGTTACTTGTAGTTGCATCTTCTATAAGGGGCTTTGATTCTGCTGTGGGTGTCAAATCCTCCTCTGTCTGCTGCTGTTGCTCCTGTTGCTGCTGTTGCTGCTCTTTGTACAGCTTTAGTTGCATCAACATGGGCGTCTCCTCGTCATTGTTAATCTCTCCCTTTCCCTGTGTTCCCCCTTGGAATACTCTATGTTCTCATAGTTGCTGCTGCTGACCAGCTTGTTGCTGTACACAGGCACATAGTTTGCATTCTGCGGCGACTTGGGTGCTTTTTTCTTCGGCAAAATGGGCACGGGCTGCTCAGATTCGACCTCATCTTTATCCCTTTCATCCCCGCTATCTTGTTCATTCTTGTTAGTTGTTGGTAATGGCAAATGTAGCTTTAGTTTGGGTTTCACTTGTCGTTCTTTACCCGCTACTGTTGCACCATCGTTGAACTGTTGCTGCTGCTGCTTTGGTTGCACCTGAATGATGGGTGTTCTACTTGCCTCATGCACTTTGAGTATCGGCTTTAACTGGAAATTGTGACTGCTGGAAATTGTTGTTGTCTGCCCCAAAGGAGGCGCCTCTTTTTGCTTTGGCGTTGATGTTAAAATTGTGCTATTGCTTATATTTGTTGCTGCTGCTGCTGCTGTTGTTGCTATTGTTATTGTTGCTGTTTCTATTGTTGTTGTTGTGTTTTGTGTGGTTGTTGTTGTTGTTGTATCTGCTGACCTTCCTGCCGTCACACTTATGTTATCATCCACAGGCCCAGCTGCGCTCTGTGCGTCTTCTTTTATTCAAACATTTACAAAAATTTACATTTTTTTTAATTTTTTTTTTGATTTTGTGTAAGAAACCAAAAAAACGTATACACAAAAATGGAAAAGAAAGAAATATAAAATATTTTTTGTTCTATGTTTTTTTTTGTTTAATTTCTAGAATGCATTGAAATCAATCAAATGGGTTTGTTGTTGTGATCAAGTTTTTAGCCCATGAGTTGAGGTTGAGTTTCTGGTTTTAGTGCGAAATTTACAGCGGCTTTTAGTAGACGAAACACCAAGCACCCGTTTGCCATGATTGAAATTTAAAGCAACTAAAATAAACCAACTACTCAAGAAGAAAATACTTTCAACATTTGTACACCATTTGAGAAAAAAAATAGAAAGTATTAACAAACAAAATTAAGCCAAAAGTTTCCAAATTTGTTGTAACTATTATTTTTTATTGAAATTTTACTCTTTTGTCATTGTTGCCTACCTTTAGGCTTTAAGTGCAGAGAGCATTGCTATTTATTTATTTATTTATGCTGTTTTACTAAATTGGCTTTGAAAAACAACTTTTTTTTTTATGCCTGTTGCATTCTCGAACTCACATTGTGTGTGCGCACGGCAGGAAGGTTATTGTTATATTGATTGTAAATACATACATATAGTATATTTCTTATTTTTGTTTTGTTTTGTAAATTGGTAGTAAATTGGATTTTGCCTTTGTTTCCTTGCATAATACAAATTAATAAAATCATCAACAACAAATGTTAAACAAAACTATTCTACAACTGTTGGTTAATTTGGCGGCTAATACAGCAAAGAGGATATAGTGTTAATGATTGTGTTAAATGTCGCATATTGTTTAAAGTGTTATTTAGATCTAAGTATCTACAATAGCTTAAGTTAAAACAGTTGCCAGCTTTATTGCAGGTGTTTACATAAGTTGATTCAAGCTCAACTACAGGACCAAAAGTAAAGACTAAAGACTAAAGTCATATGAAGGCAGCAAAGCTAAAAAACTAACAAAAGAAGTAAGAGATTATAGTAGAGCACAACAAAGGCAAACTGCAACATGAGATAGATACACAGTGAAAGATAGATAGAGAGATAACTATAAACAGAGATAGAGATAGACTTAAAGCAAAGCAAAATGAGGAATATGTGCATTAAAATATATATGTAATACATATTATGTATGTATATAGAGGGAGCCTGGTACTTACCCTCATCATCCGACGAGTAATTGTTGTACACTCCTCCAGGTCCGACATTGGCCTGAGTTTCCGATCTGGAACGTTGTATGCCAGAGGTGCCAGGACTGGCTGTTGCAGCTGACCCATTTCCCACCAGCCCCGTTTTGCCAGCATGAGGTCCATACCGCGCTCCACTTGCCACCGCCGTGGAGGCAAGCAGAATGTTCGGATTGCTGCCAAGCTTGGACATTGCCGACATGTTGCTGCCACCTTGCTGGATGCCCTTGCGTGTCAGTGGCGACTGCAACATGCGCTGTTTCCATTCTAAAAGCCGCTTCATGGACTCCTCACGTTTGCGTTCCCCATCCTGCGGATTATGTGGCGATGGTGCCGCCGATGTGGGCGATGTGGTAACCGAGTTGTTGGCCGAGTAATCATCATCCATTCCTCCGACCCGCTTGGGAAGTCGAGCGCTCGCTGACCGCAGAAATTGCTCATTCTTGCTGATGATTTCCTGTGTGGACATCGAGGGTGGGAATATCGAACCTGGATGTACATTTAATGGTGGCAAGTCTCCATCCTGTCCTGGCTGTTGTTCCAGCTGCTGTGCGTGTGTGGAAACTGATCGTGCCGAGGAACCACCACCAACACCACCTGCTCCCTGACTTGCCGATCGACTCATGCGTGGCATGCTACAAGCGGTACTTCCTTGAGCAGCCTGTGCCTCGGCCAACAGCTCCTGCCGCTTGTAGGCACGTTCATATGGATTCTCATAGCCGATGGTGTGCACTCCACTGCCAAATTCACCACCAGTGGTGCGATAACTACCCGCCTGCTGTGGCTGAGCAGCTGCACCACCGCCACCTCCACCTCCACCTCCACTTTGCAAATACAACGCGCTCTTGCGCATCTTTTCCGCGTAACTTGCCTCCGAGTAGTAAAAGCTATCCGGTGTGCGATTAATGTCCAAACTTGATTTGGGTCGAGGTGCCCGTCCACTCTCGTGCTTGCCACGGACAACAGCTGCGGCAGCTGCAGCAGCGGCTGCCTCGGCACGTGCCTCATACTCCAGAAAGTCGGCGGAATGAGGACGCACAATTTCAGCAGCGGAACGAGCACGCAAATCCATGTTATTGATTAGTTGATCGGCAGCCGACGGCTGTGGGCAATAGAATAGGGTTACACATCAGTTAGTTGCATAAGGTTGTTTTGCAATTTAAACGGGGCTAACTAAATTGGAATGGCCCATAACGCAGCTGCTTCGGCCAAGGCACATACATAAATCATGCACGCGACTCATTTCCCGACTGACCCACAAAAGCAGCTGCAACTCCAACCCAAGTAAAAGGGCGAGCAGGCCATAAAGTTGCACTTTAGGGGCACTTGGCAGCTGGCAGTTAGGAGCGAGTGCAGCACACAAATGTCTGCAATTTAGCAACCCACTGACACACTAAAGTCTAATTAGTGGGCGCGGTAAATGGCGAGGATTCCAGCCGAGTCTATAAAACTAAAAGTTCAGCAATTGTTGAAGCTCAGGTTTTACAAAATAACTCTCCTTGAAATCCCTTAGGTTTCTTAGTTAGAACGAATCATTAATAATAAATCTCTTGGTAAGTATGTTCTCTGACAGAAATTAAAAGAAATTACAGTCATTCCTTACAACTTCAGGTTCTGTGTAATGCAATGCACTTAAAATCTAACATAACTCAAATTTTATAAATCGAATATAGATTATTTGACTTTCAACTTCCAACTTCCATAATTCGATCGAGTCTCAAAGGCATGTTTCTGACAGATTTCTAAACTTGATTCAAATTATATTTTGCTATTTACTCAATTGAACTGTTTGTAGACTTTAATTGGTTTGATTTATCTAAAAATAAACTAAGCTTATCTTTTGCTTTTGTATAAGGTAGCTTGGGAAAGTTATACTCATGGCGAGTTGTAGTCTTTCCATTCAGTTTGGACTTGCTGTGAAATTCAAGAGTCTGCAATGCAAAATGCCAGTTACCTGCTGAGGTAAGCTTTACAAAAGGGAAGTTTGTTTGTGGTATAGGTCAGAGGCAGACCATGTCCCAGATTTCACTTCTCTGACCAACTTTATGCCTTTTGTAAACTAAAATTGCAGTTGGTAACGCATTGCAGAGGAGTGTACATGAAATCAGGAGTTGTTTTCATCATCATCAAAGTCAAGCTATGTTTTGATTGCTGTAACACCGTGCGTATACGTAATATCTGCTGACTTACCTCCAGGTGATTAGGTGTATAGCGTTGTGGCATGGCTGGCACATGCTTGTTGCCATCGTAGCTGGGTGGACTGAGTGGCCTTCTATAGCTGGCTGCCTCCTGAAGCAACGCTTCATGAGCAGACATTGCTCCTCCTGTTCCCGCCAACTGGGACATATTGTAGATATCCTCATAGTCAGCAGCTGCAGCAGCAGCAGCAGCGGCAAACATGCGTTGTTTGGAGCGTCCATAGGCATCTGGAGTACGACGCTCTGCCTGCAACTGCTGCTGAGTTGGATAACCAGCAACAGCACCTCTCTGTATTAACTTGGCCATGTAGAGATCTCTCTCTCCATAGAGTTCCTCGACGGCACGTTGTTGCTGCAGACGGGCTATCTGCTCCTCCATGTCCAAGTGTTGCTGCTGGAACTGTGCCTCCAGATGATCCAGCGAGTACTGCTGTTGCGCCTGTTGCAGCTGCAACGCTGTGGACACATGCCCCGTGCGTGTATCGTAGATCGCATGATGTTGTTGCGGCTGCTGAGATCGTTGCTGGTAAAGCTGCTGGGTGGGTGACATGACTCCACCTGTGCGGCGACTAGGAGGCGGTGGCTGTTGCTCGTTGTGCTCGGGTGATGGTGAGGAGTAGCCCCCATCATTGATGCGTCTTGGTTTTGGAGGTGCATTCGCATACAACGGCTGTGCCCCTCCGCCATTGCCATTGCCAGCTCCGGCATTATCCGAGGCAGGCGTCAGTTGTCCTTTGCCAGGCTGAGACTGAAGCGTATGTATGCCCGAGTCCGAGTTCTCGCCACTGTGATTCAACGAGGAGGTAACACTAGGTTCCGACTCACCGCTGCTTGGTGCCTGCATCATGCTGGCTGCCGCCAAAGCTCGCACCCACTGCATCATGGCATCCGCATTATCTGCGGCCAACCAATAGGTTCGCATATTTTGGTGCTCGCACTTGAAGGCAAACTTGCGATAGATCTTGTCCTCCGGAAGGCAGGCAGACACACGATACGAAGGCAGTAACACCGAGCCCAGCAGCTTCTCTTCCTCGGGCCCCTTGTAGTAGTAGAGACAGTACTCGGCCAGGACAAACCAACGTTTGCGCCACACTTTAAGGCCATCGGAGCCCTGTTTGTGCAACCATCCGGAAAGGGTCACGGGTGTTGTTGGTGGTCTCTTTGTGATGGGCGATTTCAGGGCCTGAATGGAACCGATGCTCTTCTTGCGATCGAGTGGAGCATGCGTTGGACTCCGTGTAGATGCCGATGAAGATTCCTCCGAGCTGGGCGTGGGCTTGGGCTTGACAGCCGATATCTGTGTCTGACACGCCTGGTTAACAACATGGCCAGGATGATTCTGTTGGATGTATACGGGTCCATGCTCACTGCCAGGTGTTTGCAACTCGGGCTTATGACGTTGCTGCTGTTGCTGGAGTTGTTGTTGTAGCTGTTGCTGTTGCTGCTGTTGATGTTGCAACTGCAGCTGCAATTGTTGCTGCTGCTGAACATACAGTTGCTCCTGATAGTGTTTGGGCATCTGTTGCTGCAGTTTCAATGGTCCCGCAGCAGCCTGATATTGATTCGATAGATTCAAAGTTGAAGGCGGAGCTCTTTGTTGCTGTTGTTGCTGCAGTTGTTGCTGCTGCTGCTGTAGTTGTTGCTGCTGCTGCATTGTTATGTTAGATACCATGCTGGGGGATTGACTCAAATGATAATGACTCGTTGGTGGATTCATAGCCTGTCGCATGGCGAAAGTTCGCTGTTGCTGTTGTGCTGCCTCGCTTTGTGTGGCCAACTGTGCCTGCATCTTGGCCTGTTGCAACTGCTGGTACTGTGCCTGCAATGCTGATATGGGATGTTGCCCCGCGGTGGCATTACTCGCCTGCAGTCGCCCTGCAGCTGCCAAATATGTACGCTCAGTGGGTGACTGATAGATCTGTTCCCCAGTTCCTCCGCTACTCGAATACGACTGATGATATGGCGAACTGTGGGAACTGCTTGAGTTGCCGCCGTGTCCGTGCTTCAACAGACCATGTTTAGCCTGCGGCTGCATGTCGATGGGTGAAAGTGGTCCTCCTCCGCTGGACGAGGTTGCTGTGGGGGATTGCTGGTACATTGCCTGAGGTGGTAGATGATAACCAGCCGGAGAGTGTGTGGCCGTGCGATAGTCGATAAAGTTCGTTTGATAGGCCAAAGGCAGTTTCTTCTGTTGCTGTGCAGTTACCGCCTGCAATTGTTGCAGCTTCTTGGCGTCCATGGTGCCGGCGGTAAAGAGAGGTGGCGCCTCCAACCTGTAAAAGGAAAATAATCAAAAATAATAGCATGTATTATATTGTATCGTTGTATGCTACTAAGACATCTATATTAAAATGTTAAATACAATAATTTAAATATATTCTTGGTCTGAGTGGGTTTTTTCTGGGCTCTCCCCAATCCTTTCAACGTGTTGGACCAATCCTGATAATATTTTATTTCATTTTATTTAAGATTTTTATTTTCACTTTTAAATTGTCTATTTTAGCTTGGTTTTAAATTTACGTTGTGTTGGCTGCTCTGAGTTTAACAATACAAAATTAAAGAAAGTATAATTAGATAGCAAAAGTTAAGGCGCAAAAGAATAACTAATAAAGTGTTTTAATAACTATAAACATCCTGAACTTAAATTGGTTTATCAATAAATACCACACGGCACAGATTGAAAATTACGATGCAAGATTCAACATGGTGTCAACTCAATTAGCAAAGGTCGCCGGGCTTAATTCAATTGCGTGGAGAAGCCGTTTAAGCTTGCCACGCAACGAAGCACTTCCAATTTGGCCAGTGAATAGCACTAAATCTGCGTCAGTGACTGAGGCTGATTGGATGAGCTGGGGATGCACTGGCTCAGCTCTTAATTGACGCTAATTGATAAAGTGCAGGGCAACCGGGCAAAAGTTCAACGGTTGGCATATGACAACCCGGTGACCCGATGACCCCCTCAAACGGTAAAAATAAAAGACCAACAAATTTAAATGTAAATTACATATTTTGTAATTTTCCCGGAATCTTTTCAGCGATTCTCGTACTCGTACTTACCAATCCCATAGCTGATAAATGCACCCGAACATGATTCACTTTCGTTGTTTGTATTGGTTGTATTTACGTTAATCAATTTATAAATTAATTGGGCTTAGCAATAATTCAATTGCGCAAATTATCCAATTTGATTCGATTCACTTTTATTATTTGATTATTGAATGCGAAAACTCAATTACGTTTTTCATTCTCATTTTCGATTTGAAATGTGGCAATGGTCTCTTTGTTATAGTTTTATTTTTATTTCATATTAATTTTGTGCTTCTTTTTTGTTTTTGTTTATTCTTGATATGTTTGGGTTTTCAATCCCATCACAGAGAAAATGAAAACATTGCGCTAGCCCAGTTGCACTGAAACTATAAAAACTGTGTCTATTTTTATTGAGGACAACCGCAGATTTATGTGCAATTCGAAAAAAGCAACAGACACAAAGTGAAAGAGAGCGAGAGAAAATTGAAAATTCGTCTACAGAAATTGATATTTTTTGTTTAGATATATGGTATTTTTATTATATCAAGAATGCGTACTCAAATACTATACATTTTAAATGAAATATGGTAGAGTCCAATACTCAATACGATAATAAATTTAAAATTCTAATTTCAACATTCGATTATAGTTAATTACAGTCTAGCTTATCAAAATTCCAATTTATAATTTAAATCAAATGAAATATTTTGATTTTTGAAAGCGAAACGTCACACATGAAATTCACAAAAGTAGAACATGGAAAATGGGAAACCGACTTTACTGCAGTTTACCGCAATTAAACATGACGGCTTCTGCTTCAATGGACACAGGTAGAAATACCATACCCATATGCTATATAGGAAGACCACAGAGGACCAATGGACAACAGACAGTCACACAGCTGCCAGATGAACTGAAGTTGATAGCGAAGTCAATGGGAAAAATGCGTTTAATGCAATTGACCGCCGCTCTCCAATTATTTGACACAAATGAAATGAAAGTCACAGATACGAATATAATATGAGCTGCATTCGAATGTATTTGCCAAGTGAATTAATTGTACTACATAAAATGAATAAAATATATTTAATTTGAATCGCTATCGATTTTAAAATATGTTGCATACTTTGAGGCTCTCCTACAGATGGCGCATTGTACAATGTTACGTATACGTATTACGTATACTGATGTATTTATCGGCGTTTGAAAGTGTAAGAGCCATGTTTAGTATGCATGCCAGTGGCAAAAGCACAATAAAACTTGGCACAAATGTCGACGTTTATGTATTAAAAGCGAAATCCTGTTGAAAATGTTGCGCAATAAATAAACAATTGATCCAGGCATTTACAACAAGAGCTCTGACCGTAGTGTGTGAATGTGTGTGTGTGTGCGTGTCTCGACAAACGTTAAATCAAAGCATTAGCTGCCTCTGGCTTGGCTATTTCATGCTACAATCAACACCAGCCAACTAGCCTGGCCAGCAAGGCAACGAGAAAACCAGGCAACTAGGCAACTCGTCTGCGAGAACCATTTTATAATTGCCTTCAAGCCGGTCCACAATTTGTATGGCTTTCAATTAACGCCTCAGCCAGATGGTCACATTGAGCCACAGCAGTACTTGGAGAAAGAGAAAGACGTGGTCAAAAGCAAAAGCAAAAGCACAAATAAAATATTGGCAGCAGAACTACAACAACACGGCAATAAAATCGATGGCGACTTAACAATAGTCGAATCGTCTGGCCAGGACTTGGCTGCCTTTCAGTCAGCAGTGTAGTTGAAAATGGAGTTAAGGCACGATTCCCCTACAGCAAATTCTCTGGCTCCAGTCTGCTCCTTTTATGTGATGGACGTTGCTAATTTGAGCATGAAATATGAACGCAAAAGTATTTTTTATTCCCCGAAATGAAATGAATGTAAAAAGGCGTATGCCAAAAGTTATGTGCATATAAATGTAAAACTGATTGTCCGAGTGTATTCACAAACACACATATTCTCGAATGTCTATGGAATAATATGTGGGAATTATGCATCAAATGCACATTCACATCACAGTATCCTTATGTATTCAACGTATTACAATGCTGATGATTAGAGGTCAACTCTCAAAATACTACCCATGTTCCCAGTGTATGTTTATATTTGCATTCAACTCAAATTTGGAAGCACTAAAAGCATTTTGGTTGCCATTTACTGAACTGACTATTTGCATTTGGTTAGTTCGGTTATGGAATGCTAATGATGGGTTTAGTGTTGGCTACTGGAATCGAAGCTGTCAGAAATTTGAAATTGATAATGACTAGCATTGGAATGGGGCCTAATGCCATCTCTTAGAGATTTAGATTGCGCATACGCAATGTGAACAGTACGTAGATTAGCTCGGCTATAAATAGAATGAATAAACAAAGGCAAGATATATATTTACGGGCTAAAAACAAACACACATACTCATAAGTAATTGTGTGTCCTGTCAGCAGCAGGCAAGATATCCACAGGCATTAAAATGAAATGTCAACAAGTTAAGACAAACAGTTGGCAGCTGGTGGTTCAAATCATAGCCCGCAACTTTGAGCTCTTGCTGTGGCAAGTGTGGCAAGCTTTAAAATTGCGTTTTAATTGCGACTTCACATGCAACAAAATACATACTTATTAAGATTATACATGGTAACATGTTTGTCGCGCTGCCAATCCAATCAAAAACCACAATGACGTCATTACCATTGGCAGCAAGTGTCACTGTGGCAAAGTGGACACTAAAGAGAGACCAAGAAAGCCACTGCGACAGCCAATGACCCACTCAACAAGGCATTTCACTTCAAATCGTGTTGCAGGCTCAAGTAGCCAAAGGGGCCAGAGAGTAGTTGGGCAACTTAATTAATATTGCGGTGCTCTGGCCACGGGTCAAAAGAGTGGTAGAAACAAGTTGCGCAGCTCTCTCCACCCTTGAAATACTTTAAGTGCAATTATAAATACTCATCAGGCAGATTTCAAGTAGAAACAGAAGCTCAACGAGCACCATAAAAAACTGAGCAACAAATTATTTGAAATATATAAGTATTAGAACTTGCCAACAAAAGGGAAAATCAATATACGTATAAGAAGACGAGTTGAGTGAAAGGCAAAGCCCACAAATACTTTGAGACGCTGTTGAACTGGGATAGCTTTCAGAATTGTGACAAAGTTGCTGTGTAACACACACACACACACACACACACTCACACACAAACACACATACAGAACAATAACAACTACATTGAAAAAGGAGCTCTGCGGGTTGACAGATAAAACCTTTTACTTTTTATTTCTACATTTCTTAAGCGCCTCTGGGCTATTGGCACATGACCTTGCTCCGAAGGCATGAGACACTGAAAGACGGATACGACAGACGCTTTGATGAGTTGTCAACGGGCAAATGTGTGTGTTGCCCTTTGGGCCATAGCATACTTATTGGGGCGAAAAGTGTTGCATAATATTTGCACTGGCAAACAACTAACAATTTACAACGCCACCAAACAATTTGGCACGCCATTGGCTGCGAATAAAATAAATTTGTTAAACGCTCGCAGCCTGCACAGTCATACTTCTCTATAAAGGATATGTAGTATCAATCAATATTTCAAATTGTGCATATAAAGATATGAATAAGATATAAATAAGCCTGTAATTGTTATTGAAGTCAGGATAAACGCAATTATAAACTGAACTTGAATCAAGAATTTCGTACTCAGTTGAATGAACCTGAAATCTGTATTTTTCCACAAATATATGCCAATTGCTTTAAAAGACTCTACAAGAATGTAATTAAAAAGCATTCGGTATAGGAAAGTTAACCTATATGGACGTGAACAGTCATAAATTTGCAATTGCAAACAATTGAAAGTAATTAAACGCATTTCAATCAAACTATCTGCATCTGTGTTGTGTCTATGTGTAAGTGCACTTGTGTAATGACAGTGGACGGCAATCTGTTATCGTTGACAATCGATTATGTTTAAATCGAGAATCCTCCTCCCTCGTTATCATCCTTCTCTGTCCTTTTCCTTCTCCCATGCGAATTTACCAGGCAAGCATAAATCAGCTATACCGAAACACGAGCAGTCCAGATTATTAATTGGCCCCAATTTCTGTCACCATCCCTCTTCGTAATGCGCACCTTGCATTTTCGGGATTGCTGTATTGCGAATTGGATTCACAAACGGATGTTCAGACAGGACTAAATTGAATTTAGCTGAATGCCAAATCAGAAAGTTGAAACTTAATAAAGCTATGACATTTTGAGTTTACAATTTTAGAATTGGTATTAATTTGATAATAGGGGTTTCCACAATCTAATTTAATATATAAGTTAGACCATTTATGCTGTTAAATACTTTATTATGCGCCCTTTAACCTATTTGTTGAGATGTCATATGCAGACTGACAGACTGACGGACTCACTCCGACAGCAATTCAAACTAACACACTTGATTTGGCCGACAGTGCACTTCAATTCGTAGGCAGCCAACACTGAAAAAGGACGAGTTGTTGGGGGGGACCAGTTAAGGGGTAGGTAGATAGGTCTCTTGAAAGCCCCGCTTTATAGTCTGGCAGTTGGTATACAAAACAAAACATGAGGCCAACAACAAACATAAATATTCATTGCGAGTCACAGAGCTAGAGAGAACAGAGATACACACACACACACACACGCCCTAGTCCTTAGATGTGTGTGTATTGTTTGAGTGCATGCCAACTTCCGCCCAGAATGACACTTGATGATGAAGATTTTGTTGCTTTCACTTTTGCCATTGTCCTGCTCTCTGGCCTGATTGGCTGACGAGTTGAGAGAATGCTACGTGGGTGGAAGTATCCCTATATATGTACATATGGAGTATGATTGCCCGACATGAGGAATTGACAACCAGCAAGCGAGCATTGAAAGTACCAGCAATTGTGACATCTGCCAAGCAAACTGGCTGACTATTAAGCCTAGTCCTTTTAGCCAGGTGGTGATTATCGAGAGTACCCACGCACATACATATGTTCATAGGTACAGGTATTGGTTAGTACTCGTAAATTGAGTAAACAGGATGATGGCATAGTTCAGCGACAGAGGAAGCTGACTAAGTCATTGCAAGATAACATTATGCCAACAACATGATGACGATGACATTGCCCTGTAGCAAGATCTGACTCCTCCTGTCTAGGCACGCGCTAATACTCGCATTCATTTGCAGCCGTCAAAAGTGAAAAATTCAAATCAAGGCACGGCACGGCAAGGACACACGGCTTACAGCTAGTGTACACATACAGGACTTTATCACACAAACACATGAGCGACGGCGGCTGTCATTCATGTTGCATACCAATTTAAATACTTTGCACGCACACCAAGGCACACTCGGGGGTGCAGGATGCGAGGTTCTAAGGGGTGCTGGAGGGGTAAGGTGGAAAACTGCCACCAACAAACGCTCTGCTGCTGTTACCCATTTCCGTTTTTGGCAGCACAAAAGCCACTCGGGTCTGCCTTGTGCCTGCAGGATGTATGCCATGTTTATGCCTGACCCTCTATGCCACACCTCTCTCTAGTTCTCTGCTTGCTCCTTCTTCCTTTCTCTCTCTCTCTCTCTGTCTCCCTTTCTCTCTATCTTTACGGGCATAGCATGTGGGAACAAAGGCAAGCAAAAATATTTTCCTCTAATAGTTGTCGCTAAAGTTTGCGTGTATGTATGTGCTATTGTTTATGGTGTATTTGTTTTGCTCTTCTGTGGACAGCTTGTCCGAAACTGAAGCGAGAGTCGAGCGAGAATTGAGTTAAAAGGCAAGCGAACAAAGGAATGAAGATGAATGAACAGAAGTGAATTTCTCTTACAAAAAAAGATGATTTTAAAAACTATCATAATTGAGTTTGCATTTCTATGGCAGACTATAAAGTCTAAAGGATATAGACTGGCGTCTACCATGAATAATAAAGTGAGTTACAGACTAACACAAAAATTATTAAAGTGTTTACTTCAACAAATTATTTTTAAATATTTGCGATTGTAAATGAATCTAGAGTTAAATTTAATACAGAAAGAGAGCTTTTTGTTACTTAGAACTTATCCAGCTTAAATTTGTATAAATCTGTATACTTTTCAAACCACCCACGGATATCAACATCTGCGATATATTGTTATTTTTATGTGCTATTTTGTTCTGTTCCATTTCCTTCTTTTTCTTTGGGCGAATTCATTTGGCATTTGATATTTTTTGTTTTCCTTTTTTTTATTTGCCTGAATGTATAGACTTTTAGCTTCAGCTCGACATTTGTCCATTCCTTTTCTTATAGAGAAATGCAAATTGTTATTGATTATGCAGCACATAAAACTAAAATACAAAAGCACACAAGCAACACTCCTTTTTGTATATTGTATCCCTTCATAAATTCGAGTAGTTGCAATTTGTGACCCACAACCTTTGCCTGATGTGACCTCGTCTGGTTTATTTTGTGATATTTACTTAAACAAACTTACTAAAAGCTCAGACTAAAAGTCGACTCTAGTCGAGTTGTGACGAGTTGAATAAACTATTTTAATTTGCACGTTAGTTTTGGGCTACAAGGTGAAATATTACACATACGTCCCGTCGGTCCGGGCAATGGTATTATAATGCAGTAAATACCTACTAAAATGCACTTTGACTGCTTGACTTTGGGCTTAGAAGTTTGTCTTAAAGTTGAAGTTGAAAAAGCGCCTGCTGAAACCTTTCATGCTGAGTTGAGGCAAACAGTTTGCCTGCGGCTGCAAAAACCAAACAGTTCAACAAAAAGTTTTACCAGCCACATCTTGCATGTTTCCAAAAGTCAAAAGCAGGAGCAGGTTGCAACTAGACATGGCAGATAAGTATAGTCAAGCTACAAAAGATGGTCGTAGGGCCAAAGGATACATAATGAGTTTTGTAATTATATGGTATGTCCTGCTGTCCTGATGAGTTGGCGCTAGAAATTACCTTTAGAATCGAGTGTCTAACTTTTAATTGCTGATGCATGTGAAATAAATGCGAAGACAGCGGTAAATTTAGCAGCGTGCGAGATGAGAAATGAGAATACCACAAAATTCACTGCAAGTTGGATGCGTGGAGAGGAACGTTGAAAATTCATAATGAAGTATACTGTAATTTTGTTGGCGCATTCAAATCTAATTTTACATTTAGCTAGAAGAGCATAAGAGCGCAATGGCAATGCAAATAAGAATCGCTACGTGCACTGCGAACAAGAACAGCAACAGCAACAACAGCAACAACAGCAACCACAACTACAACAACTACAGCTGCTGTTGGCGCCTATTTGGCGGCTGCTTAAAATTAGGCAAGGCCATTATGAAATTATGAAAATGTGAGTTGAAATTGAAATGGAAATTGAAGTGAACATGACGTGAGATGCCAAAACATTTGAGAAATTATATGATGATGATGATGATGAGAAATCTCTGACAATTGAGCAATAAGCATTTGTGTGGTCTCATTAACTACTGCGAGTAAAAAGCAATTGTGTGGTAAAAATGGTAAATACTGTTTACTAAAGCTAGAGAATAACGTTCTTTCAATAATATAGTCAGAATATCTTAAGTGCAAGTTGCTTTTGTGGAATAAGAATATATCCAAAAGTCTACTCTATTTACACGGAGCACAATTTGCAAATTCATTTCATAACGTGTGTACTTATATAAACACATGTATTCGACAATATAATATAAACACAGACTCATTTCTGGGAATGAATTTCATTTCATTAAAATTTCTCACATTTTGTGAGTCGCATTAACAGAGTGCAAATTTTTTTTATTTTCCTATTGAAGAACATAAACATAGTATAAGAAAGTAATACATCAAAGTGCAAAAATTAATTAAATTTTTAAAGCCATCGCTTAATACATTAAACTTTATTCATTTTTTTGCGCACTTATTTTACAGCAATTATCATGTTCACGCCGTTATTTGAACGAAAATTATTTGATTAAAAGTTTAAAGGCGAGCAAGCTTCGAGAAACTTTTGCCGTTCTTAAGTTTCGAGCAACAAAAGCAGAAAGTATGTATACCTATAGGTATTTACTGAGTTATAGACATGTTTTTGAAATTAAAAGTTGATGGGAATATTTGTTAAATGAATTGTTCTCAAATTGTTTAAATGATAACGTTTAAAAGCCCATTCAATTTGTTGACAATGATTGTTAACATCAATTTAATTAAATCCTTAATGTTTGTTGTTGGATCCTGTGCAACATCGATAATAGCCGAATGCAAGGGAATAAGGCAAAAACTGAAGACCAGACTGTCGGCAGTTGTCGACTTGGCTTGATATGCAAATGTGAATGTAGATTTTGTTTTGAATAACTTATTCATTAGACGCGAGACATGTGTGTGTGTGTGTATGTGTGTGTAAATAATGCGCTGCTAGGCATAATAAATTGCTTTAAAAGCGACCAAAGATGGCGGCAGCCAACAGACAGACAGAGTTGGCAACAATTTAGTTTCTTTTATAGCAGTCAGTGTCCTTGTTGCGGCTGTTGTTACTTTTTCACATGCTGCTTTGTGTTGTGTTGTGCACCCTCGCACACACACACATACATAAATACTTAGACTCGCCTACTCTTAAAAGGAAGAACAAACTCATATGGAGGCAATAAACGAGACGCACGAGTCGCAGACGAAAATAAACGCCAAGTGACGTTGGTAAAAGGAGCTCTAAGAAGAAGGCCAACACCTGAACTGATACACTTTTCTCAAAAAGCAGCCGCGTGCTGGAAAATATCAGAATGGAGGGTGGAGGGTGAAGAGAAGAAGGTGGAACGTAGAGTTTGGGCGCTTTCACTCGCAACAGTCGCTAAACTTTTCTGTTGTGCCCATTGGACGATGACGCCGAGGATGTGGATGTGGATGTGGATGTGAATGTGAATGTCGATGTGGAAGTGGACATGGACATGGACAGTGCTCGGCAATACGACGAAGTCAAGGCTCGCCTCGTTGGATGGCACATAATAATTTACATAATATACGTGTGCGCAATCAGCAACAACAACATCAACAACAACAACAACGAGCAGGAGAAGGAGCAACGATATCAACGATTCAGTATAGCACACTTTGGCAGGATATTTTCACTCTCACAGGACGTGCTTTCGTTTTTGACTCTCGAATGTATGCGAATCTTTGTCGCTTTACATAACACCGCACACAAAATTTCTAATTCATTTTCGTTTTACTTTTATTAAGTATTCGCGTTGTGCGCAGAGTTGGAGATTCACGCAGCAAAGCAGCCAAGAAAACCCAGCCACCCACCGCCCATAACGCCCAGAGTGTCTTATTTCTGTTATTTTTCAGCTTTTTGCTTAATTTTTTTTGAGTTGCCAACCAAACACGCGCGTTGCCAACCGTCCGCTTGATGTTTATGAGCAGCCGTTGCTGGCGAAATTCGTAAAGAGACTGCAGAAAATTGTTTCAGCTCGTTTGCTGCTCGGCAAAGGACACTGGCTGGAGTAGGAGCCGAGAGTGAGTGAAAGCTCGAGTCGAGTGAAAGCTTTCGTAAAAGCTACGCGGGTTGCTACGGCAGTTAGTGCATATGAACGTTTACGTATGATTATTACGTATACGACACATTGTCATACAACAAGTAACTTAAACTCAACATTTCAACTCAAGTTAAGTTTGTTAAGCGCAGGCTTCAACTTCAGCTGTCTGTGCATGTGTGTGTGTGCGCTAGTGTGTGTATGTTTATTTTGTGTTTATGCATTAAGGAAAGAGCTTTTATTTCTAATTTGGCCCAAGCAGATAGCAAAAACACCGGCAGCATGAAAATATCACAAAAAATACATAGATGGAGCTGCTAATGTTGATGTATTTGTACTTATTATTGTTGCTGTTGCTGTTGCTTCAGTTGCTGTTTTTGTTGCTGATTAAGAGCAAAGCTCAGTGCTGCAATCCAATTGATGTACTCAGCCAAATGCTTAGCTAATGAAAATGGCTTTAAGCATTAATGTTTGCCACGCTTTGAGCAGCCATCCAATTGACAACACGGCTTTAAGCGATGCGTGTGACGCGTGCCAAGGCCATAAAATCGGTGTTAATATGTATAATCTATGGCCCTGTATTTGTTGTTATTCTCCAATTAACATTAGAGCGCATGCGAGACCAATTATCTAAACTTAGCAGGCTAATAACTCAAGTCAACTTACCTTTTGGGGCCAATACACAAACGTATGGTAACCAATGTGGAGCCAATAAATTTAGGCGCTGCTCCGCTGCTCTTTCAAAGGCAAAGCCATCATCGCAAACTGCAAAAGAGATAGAGAGATAGAGAAAGAGAAAGGGAGTGATTAGTATGCAGTTGGGATAGACAATGGGAGAAGTCAACTGAGAAATCGTGTAAGCGACGCGTATGTCAATTAAAAGCCTATAACAACAAACTGCACAACACGGTTATGGGTAAAAGGCAAAGCAGAAATCAACTTGGGCTTCCAGTTACACACTCAAATCGTTGCACGCAAATGCAAAACAATGCCAGAGGAATGGAAAGGCGTGGCAAGTAGCAAACAGAGTCATAAGGGGCAACAGACGAGGCAATTTGGTCACACAAGTCACGTGCAACCAAAAACAGAAAAAAGCAAAAAACGATAAAACGCGCTTCAATACTACCGCACATGAAGTTGAAACACATTGCTTTGAATCGGGTGACAGAGTTGACATGAAATGGGATTCAAATATTCACAGCACAAACTGCAAAACCGAATCATTTCTTGTTGCTATAGAAGTGCATTTACCGAAATCTTTTCAAATCGTTATACAAAGAATAAAGCTGTCAGTTTTGTTTTCTACAATTCTCAACTGGTTCTGGCAGCACAAAGTTCAAATTAATGAGTTTCAATATTATACTTATTTTTGCAGTCCTGAAAAAATAAGAATTTGTCATCAATTAATAAGAATTAAGTGTTCTTACAATCACCACAGTCTAAGTTCTGAGAACCAAATCTTAATTTATAACCCTTTTCATCAGTGTGCAGATAATGTGTATGTTAAAAGCAAGAATGACTAGCGAATGGAATTATATTTGTAGCAACAATCGAGTAATTTGGTCAACTAATGGCATTAGGGCAATTATGGACAACAATTTTGCAATTGAAATATATTTTCCAAGAGCTTTCCAAGCTAATTAGCCTGGGGCCCAAGCCTCATCAAAGTCCAATTACTTTTTCTAGGTACATTTGTGTGTGTGTGTGTGTGTGTGCAATTGAAAACAATTAGCAAAGTGTGCAGGAGATTTAGAGCGGAATGTCATAGCCCTAATTGCCCAAGCATACATTCGCCAACACCAACAGTCACAATGAGGCGCAAATTTAATGCCGGAGACATGCAAAAATTACATCCTCAATTGCAGTAGTAGCTGTGGCAGTGGCAGTGTGTCTTTGTCTGTGTCTGTGTCTATGTCTGCGGCAGTTGCAATGCCACTGGCAGCGCACAAATTCAATAAACAAGGCGCTCGTGCGGGCCAGGACACTCTGTCTTTGCCTATTGCTCCCTGGTTTACTATATGTGTTTGCAACGAAGCATATAGTCTCCAGAGCAGAGACAATGTTGTTGCTGGATGTGGACATGTGCGGGCAGCAGCAGCCTAAAACCAAAACAAAATCAATTGCAGGCAAAACTCAGCTGCCTGCCCTCAAATGTAGGCAATATAAATTTGGCAAACTGTTTGAACACACACACACACACATTGAGCCATTACACTGCGGACAGTTGGGCAAAGCAGCAACAGCAACAATAACAGCAGCAATAAATTCAATTGAACTCCACACACACACTGACACAAACCACATGCGTGGGTTAAGCCCATCAATAGACCAGCACCACCCACCCTCCCAAACATTTCCCCCTGTTGTGGTGCACTCAAGTGAAGCCGCTGCCCTTCGCGTTCCTCTCTCTTACTATACGCTCCATTGGCGAGCCACATTCACATTGAACGAACACCAAAACGTACATTTCGCCAATTACATAGTCGATGCCTTCGAGTGGAAGTTGAAGTTGAAGTTGAAGCTGGTGGCATGCCACGTGGTGGTCATTTAAAGGTGGCAATTGATTCTCGTTTGGCTTAATGAAGACAACCGTCTGGCCAAAGTGTCGACTGGTCTAAACCGCGACACACCCTAAACTGTACTCACTGTGTACTCGCATCCATTTGGCCGGGTTAACAGAGTTCCTTGAACTCCTCAAAGTTACAGCCATCCTTCTACATGTACATGAATGTCAATCCAGCTGCCTAATGCATAATTAAGTGTATAAAGCTAGAGTATGCGTGTGTGTTTTGCGTGTGAGTGATACACTGCACTTGTGTTTAACTATGCGTAAAATATGCTTCAGTGCTTACACTTCCTGCTCCCTCTCATCCCTAACACACAGAGACATGCCTTCTTACTTTGTAAACAACTGACATACTTAAAGTTGCAGCCTCAGCGTCGACTCATTTAAAGCTCTGGCAAATGCAAAAGTCACGTTCCGAGTTAGCCACAAAAAAAACCGCAAACGTTTTCGCATTTGACATTTACCGTGCTGTGTCATCTGGCCAACTAGCATTAAGCCGTTGGCGGTAAATAGTAAATTGTTCGATTTATGTTCACAAATTGCGCTTGACTTCCGTTCGCTGTTCGCCGTTTGCCGTTGATTTTCGATCCTCCATTTTCACCCCAGCATTGCCTCAAGGCATCTACAGAAGACAACATTCGCATTTTCATTCACATTTACATTCAGATTGTGATTCACAATTCACAATCTCATCTCGCTGTAGTGTTGTGCTATTGATTTGTCGCAAGTTGTGGTTGGGAATTTTGTTTTCTATTCGCATCAATCAGAGGCAACATCATTTTCACATTATGCACAGCAACAACAACAACAACAGAGATGTCTAAGCCGCAGGAAAGGGAATGAGAGGAAGCAACTGTGGAGCTGTTGAGGTCTATAAAGTGGGTCAAAAGGTGATTTTACCCGCTAGACACTTTTTGTGCTCCTCTTTGGCAAATTGCCAACCGCATCAAGGTTTTTTTGTTGTATTTGTGTCTCTGGGTGCCATTTAACCTAGCTGGCACTTTTGTGAAAATGCCAAACCTGAGTTTCCCATCATTCTAATGCCATTCGATGGCATGCAATTTGATGATGATTCGAGTACTGAAACCAGCAAATGCACCAGCAAATCGCCAGCGCCGCCTTGAAGATGCATAAATCATGTGGCATGTGCAGCTGCTAAACTTGAACTTGATCTTGAAAATAGTTCCATTTGCCTGGCCATGCATACTTACTCCCGCCCATTCTTTGCATGATTATATCATACATTTTCCTACGCATTTCCACTCCACTTAATAGCAAATTACAAGCTACATACGAATATATGTACATTTAGCAGTCACATGATGTTGCTCTGTGCTTTTGTCTCTGAAGACTATTCACTATTTGGTTATATTGTATACTCGGAATGCATTATAATGATGGAATTATTTCAATTGAATTTAAATTAATTTTCTCTATTCTTACTTCAACTAGTAAACTCTAAATTTAATATTGTATTAATATAAATATATTTAGTATGTTTTAATTTAAAAACAAATAAATTAATACAAATATATTTGCAAGTCGTAGGACATGTATTCTTAATTCTTGTTAGGTATAATATTATACATTTGTATTCTAAAATACAATAAAAATCAATGAGTATATATACTATATGCTAAATAAAGTACACGTACTTATAATTGGCTTTATTTTTGTGTAAATAAAAGAGTATCCAGCTTTCGTTATATTAAAAATAGTTCATTTCTTTTGTGCTTTTCAGCGTTGTTAAACGTTCAACGCCTGTGCGCTGTTGCATGTCGCCTTGTTGTTGTTATCTGTGCTGCTGCTACTGCCACTGTTTTTGTTATTGTTGCTATTATTTAGTTGGTGCATGTTTGTATGTGCATATATTTGTATATAAGCGAGACAAGCGCACAATTAGAGCGCTCAAAGTCGCGTAACACTCGCAAAATGCCGGCAACTTTTCAGTTCCGTCGAGTGCCAAATGAGCAGCTGTTGTTTTTCTTGTTGTACTTAGAATTTTTGCATTTGCAATTAGGTTTGATTTTGTTTAGAATTTAGTGAATGTGTCGCACGCTGTGCCAGTTAGCTTGTAACTTTCGATTTCAATGAGTTGACATTATTTATGGGGTGACAACATGGCGCATACGTAATGTCCGCACTGTCGACATCCCAGACACGATCTTGCTGTTCAGTGTCTGATCAATTTAGTTGCCTATACTAGTTTTTCAACTCAAACTCAAACTCTTGCACAATTTATTGCCTTTGCACCTGCAGCTGGTTGAATCAAACCGCTGATCGATTTGAACGATTGCTTTTTGCACTTCGTGCAGTCGCAGTAATGTCGCAATTTCGATGAGGTTGTTGCTTTGTTAGACTGAGAGAAGAAGTGGGAACTGCGATTAACTTGACTACGTCAACAGTTTTTACTCTATGCAGGTCCGTTATTTCCATTCGCCACGCTTCATTAGGCAATTTCATGCTTGATCAGCACTTTTTGTCTTAGGTTTGAATTACGTTAATGGAGACAACAATATCTTGGTAATAAGCCACAATTTTCGCAAGTAATCAGCATTTTCTGTATTCACCAAAGACACAATTTCCCTAAACAAATGCGAGCACGTCACCAAAATCACGTTACAGCCAAAACTTAATTATAATTGAAGCTAGCCAAATGTCAACGACATATCAACAGTGGAAGTCGCAACAAAATACACAGAGCAAGGGCAGACAGACACATACCCTATACCTACAACTCTTCTATCAAGGTATATAACTGCACTTTAAAATGGTTGACATAACCAGTTGTAAAGTAAGTTATAAAACAAATGCGATATTAAGAAACCGAAATGGGTTTATATACCCTGTAATTGCAGAAGTAATAGGCTCGTATACAAAGCCTCTATGAAAGTATAAAAATGCGCCTTAAAATAGTTGAGATAGCTAGTTGGAAAAGTAAATACACAGACACGAGTCCGCTCGACAGTCACATTCCCTGCACGTGTAGCAATACTAGTGTCTGATAGAACAGATCTATCAAAGTAAAAAGGATTTTAAAAATAGACTAGAAAAATTAAAGTAAAAGCAGGAAATAACAGAAGTGTGCTCGACAAACGCATACCCTGTTTCTGCAACAATAAAATGCTCCAATACAAATACTCTTTATAAGTATAAAAATGCACTTTCAGAATAGTCTAGATAACCAGTTGAAAAGTAAAAGTAAAAGCGGAAAAAATGTTGAGGGTGGCTGAGATGGTTTCTGAAGTTGCAGCCACTTGTCTAGCAGAGTCATTTGTCATGCGATGCCGACTGGCTCTGGAGACTCTGACACGGACATCCACTTCAACACAGATTCCGAGACAATAACAAGCGGCGCCTGCAAGAATTGGCGGCAATTTGGCATAAAATTGCTAAGCACAACAACAACAGCAGCAGCGAGTACAACGACAACAGTTGGTTGACTGGCTATTTAGCAATCTAAGGCACATTGCTGTCAACATTTTAGAGCTTGCAACATGCGATGCGGCACACTTACTTATCAATACACTGAAACAGAAACTGAAACTGAATTGGTGCCAAGCTGATAAGCGACAAATATTTGAAATTTTAGCCCTCAATGGAGAGAGACATGATCTGTCGATGGATTCTATGATGTTGCAACAACAAGAGCCAAGCAAATACTATACAAACAACTTAATAAAATAAAGCGACGACGACGAACGACATTTCCGACCACAAAACAGTTCCGACATTTAACAAAGCGACTCACCCGATGTTTGCCCCTCCCAGCTTTATGTTTGCCCAGTGGAGCAATGAATAAACCAGCCCTTCTTCAATACGGCCAAAAAACCAAACCAACCACAACTATTCAACATTTGTTGAAAACATTACGACGGGGTAGGCGATTCAACAACTGCAACAAATCGATCAAACTTCACAAACTTCAGCGCCTGCAATTGCTGCAATGTTTGCAGCCATTTTAATATCGTATATTGACAGTGGTTTTTGATAAGAGGAGAGGTGGAGAAGTAGAAGGAGAAGGCTGAACTGCATGGCTGTCAATATTCATAAACTCAAATCCCATTTGGGAGACGCAAACGAAACGAAATGAATTTTATTCGTGGCACATTTGGTATAAATGCTGTTCACACACATACTATATGTATATTGAAATCCCAAAATGTGAAATGTGGAAATGAAAATCTGTGCAAATGGAAAGTCGCAGTGAACACACATCTGTGTGTGTGTGTGTGTGTGTGTGTGTGTGTATAAGTGGATATATGGCATTCCCATGTGTGCTCAAGGGTTTTGGCCTAAACTTGTTGTAAAAACATAAGCAGCAAACACAAGACATAAAAAGAGAGTGAGAGACATGAAGCTATGTTGCAAGCTTAAAGCGTTGCGTCCAAGATCTCAGTTATATCAAAACGAGTTTTTATACCCGTTTTAGCCTAAAATCAATGCTCTACACCTCAGTTGGAGGTGGGAGAGGAAAGCCAATTCTCACTGCATTTTCACGTTGCGACGCAACAACAAAAACTCTACAAATAATTTTGTATATTGTTGGTGACCCAATTTATGACAACGAGCGACACAACACAAAAGCAACACAACATGCCACACCGCGCTGCGTTGCGCCACGCCCCATTTCAGAGAGTTAATGCCACGCCTGGAGTGCGTATTTGAGGCGTGTTTTTCTTATTGATTTTGTCGCGGGTACAAAGCTAAAGTTTTTGGCCTGTGTTGCAACCGCAGAAAGTACGTTGCGCTTGAACAACTTGCACATGTTAAAGTTTTCATTTTAGTTAAGCAATGTGGCTGGCAACTCTAGGCCAATAACTTTCAAATGGCCCAATGAAATGGCCAAGTTTGAAAGTTACCAAGCGACCATTGAATGTTGCCAATTACGAGAAAGCATACAAACAAATGTATGTACATACATATAATATGTGTTTTGTGTTGTTGTCCAACACTGGTCAGCCAAGGAGATTCAATTAAACTTTGGCTTCACGCTTTCGATCAAGCATACGACGTGCTGGCCCGCGTTTCCAGCTGCAACTACAACTTACAGTGAAAGTGCCGAGTGGCCAATGGCCATTGGCAACCAGTAACAGGTAATTGTACTGCAACTTGACTACAATTGCAACCAGTTAATGTTGCACTATGTATCAGTGGCTAGTTGCAGTGTCAAGTGCAATGCCAATTGCAATCATTGAACCGTCAACCGGGCGATACTTTTCAATTGGCCATTGGCTCAATTGATTGATTTTCCCTACTTGCATCCAAGCATCTTTAAGTTTGACCTCCAAGTTCAACGGCACTTGTGCAACCTGAGATGTCTGGCAATCAAACGATGCAATGATGTTTCTATGAATTAAGTATGTACATATATGACCACCATGATGGCAATTAAACCGAACATCCGCCTCAAATTGAAATCGAAACCTTAAAGGGGGGGAACTGCTCTCATTTTTCCCTAGTCTCCACTCTCCTCTCGTCTGTGCTCTGTACATTAATCTGGCACAAGCACGAGCTGCCAGAACAATAGAGTGCAGACTGGGACGTGGATGCCGCTGGCTGTTGCCGCTTAGTTGCATTTGCAACAGCAACAACAACAACAACATCAACACGAACAAGACGCCTCACGCTTGGCCAACGCTGCGTGATGAAGTGGCCGTGTCTCTTGTTTGCTCGTTCTTTAGATGCATATAAATTGCATTTACAGCATGTACAAAATTGGCACATTTTACTCTCGTTTCAACAAGTTGAGAGTAGCGAAATGGAACGCACTCTAAAGTCCGAGGACGGGACGGGAAATGATAAAAAATCAATATAATTTTATACTAATTGGTGCAATGTTAAATGCATCGGAAACTGTCGTTCCCAATCAATGTCTATCTACCTACAGCCTTGCTGTCTATTCAAGTTCTCAAGTTGTCTCTTGGTTAATCAAATTGATTATACTCGTAGCTATTCATGATTTAGATTTCCAACGGAATACATTAACTAAATCGCATCTTAACCCAATTCTGCAATATCATCTGATGGCTATTTAGGCCAGCATAATCAGCTTAATGTTTCTGCACCTGACATAGACAGCTCAATTGCTTCAATCTAAAGATCTTATCCATCTTATACTCGTATCTACATCTGCATTTTAAAAGGCTAAACAAAGAGTGTAACTGAATGTTTGCCTAAGACACGACTCAAAAGAGCACCTCTAAACTCTTAACTCAAGGGCCACGTATCAGTGTTGATTTCCGCCCAACTGTTATTTTTATGACTTCTTCGAGACATTCCCACAGGGCTTACAAGACAAGGCCTTCGTCTCAGTTTTAGTCTCAACTGTTGCTGCGTCACATGAAAAACATGAAAAACAATGAAATGAAAGCAACGGGTCAGTTTTGAATAATTTATAGGCAAGCCAAGTCGGGTCTGATCTTTGTCCACTTTGTGTGTTATATAGAAATGCTAATTTGAAAACGAAACTGAGACGCGAATTGTGATACGAATGAGCGTTGTCAAAAGAAAGTTAATTAGCCGAAGCCCAGGGCTCTGTTGCAAGGGGCATTGTCTGAAGACACCTAGTAGGCTGCAACTGCTGCCTCAGGTAATGTCAAGGGTTCGACTTAGACTTTTAATTGTTAACAGGTGAAGCATCGTCTCGCAATGCTCCACTGACTTTCCGAAGGGGCAACGAGGAAGAGAACGAGGCGAATGCAAATACGTTGTCGGTAATTGTGTGAATAAAAGTCAACAATTTGTGGCCGATGCTTGTGGCAAGCAAACAAATCTTGACAACAAATTTTCCCTCTCTCTCTCTCTCTCTCTCTCCTAATCACCCTCCTCTTGTCTATTCCCTTCCGTGAGTTGTTTTGCTTCTATTTGTTCGAATGAAAATGAATTCATTTCATAAAAGTTGACGCTGCTGGGAAACCAGAAGAAATTAGCATAGTTTTTGCTTTAAAGGCCAAGTTGCTTCCTGTTTCAAGATTCGCAAATAACTAAGTAAGTAAGTAAGTATATAGCTCTCCTATGGCTTAGTTCATTAACTTGGCACAAACATAGTGCAATCTCGACTGAAAGTGAATTTCACTTTTTGCTCGCGCAATTTGAAGTTCAACGAGCGCGCCATAAAAATTCAAAAACTCAACCCATCACCGGGTGGAGTATAATGCATCTTTGGCATACTAAGAAACCAGTTGAATAATAACCAAGTGAGCCATGTCTCTGAACCGTCTCGGTATTTCTTTCTTTCTTTCTTTCTTTGTCTCGCTTGGGCTTCTTTTTAGGGAAATTGCAAATTACCAGCACATAACCTGCGGGTCTAAATGCTCAAATAAAAACCCTTTTCCCGTCGCTGTTGAAGGCATTAATTTAAATTTAAAAAAAATACTTTCACTGCCCGACACTATGGGTATCTGATTGTAGTTTATAATTATGAAAAACTTATTTATACAAGATATCACGTTGACAGCGCGTTTTTTTTTAAAAAATAATTGGATAGATAAATGATATCTATTAACTGACTATCGGAAATACTTATACTTACACACAAATGCTCATTTCGCTTAGAGAAACTTGCACACAATACCCATAAAATTAGTTACAATTTCAATTTGAAGCTGTGCAACAATAATGTGAATTATGCGTACATTTAGTGGCAACAACAATAACAAAGAGCCAAAGCCGTGCCACGTAATTAAATGTAAAGATTGTGCTATTATGGCCTCTGCTCCCAATAAACTTTTAACAAAAAAAAAAACCTATAACTTGAGGTTCAAAAAAGTTGAGGAAAAAAAAGAGTCGAAACGCTTTTCGCAAGCAAACGTGCTGTCATTAAATTTAATAAGCACTTTTTAGGCCAAGCTTGGATTTTTCAAGCCCGCCCGAAGAAAAGCACAAAAAAAATAATAACAAAAGCGACAAGCGAAGCATTTTAAAAATGAAATGGTCTGGCAAAATATGAAAACAAATACAAATACAATTACAAAAAAGAAATACAATGAAAAGAAATAAAAGCTGCAAGTAACATTTCTTAGTTCTTTCTTAGTTTTCCTATAAACTTTTCTTCGAAAAGTAAATGAACTTTAAGCACGCCGTGTCGTCTAACGGCCCTTTTGGCTCATTTGCTTTGAGCCCAGACGTCGCCAAGGTGGCTTACTTTTTTTTTTCGATTGCTATTACGAAATGTTGAGAAATGCTGTTTGTTACCTTCATTACGTAGAACAACCAAACCCGTTAAGGCACAAATTGAGTTATTAACTAACTTAACTTTGCCCAAACGACTTTAAGCCAAGGCGTAAAAGACAAATACAAACAAAATGCGCTTTTAAACACAATTCTCTTCCGCTCCTCTTGAGTTGGGCACAATTGGAGCACTGTTGACGGAAGCGCTCATTACGGACAACACCAACACCAACGTAGCGGCGTCTTTGTCTGTGCACCAGATCTAGATCTCCGAGCATTTTCCACTGCAAATGCAACTGCAAATGCAACTGCAACTGCAACAACATTTCAATGCAGCTCACGATGCGACGCTTCTGGCACTTGGCTTGGCCAAAAAGGTAAGCGCAGAAAAGCGCGTCCGTTTTATTGTCGTTTATTATAAAGAAAAATAATATAAAAAATAATAATTATAAAACGTACAACAAATGCAGCATATAACCGACTAATAAACACCCTCTTCGCAGCTTCAAGAGCTCCAATAAGTAATGTAAAAAATAATCGAAACATCGATTCTTGCATAATCGATTTTGGAGTACTTTAACTCGATCTTTTTATTGCCAAAGAATAGATTTGAATAAATAGTTTTTCAAGAAAAATTGCACAAAACATATTACCTTTGAAACCAAATAATAATAATTCTACTAATTTTATCTATCTTTCTCGATGAAACTTTGTACAGGTCCGACTTTTTGTTGCAGGAAGTCGGAACTGGACGGATCGGATCACTATATCTTATAGCTGCCATATGAACGATCGGTTCGGAATCAACCTTTAGAATGAAAATCTATTTTGTTTCTTAAGATAACTTAATTAAACTCACAGATTATGTGTCTGGTATCGTTATATAAGTACAATCATAAACCTGTCATATGCCGAAACTTAAATGCAAGTCTCTGCAAGGGTATACAATATTTGTAGCTTGCGTTATATTTTTAGATGTTTCGAATAATCGAATATTAGGTTTGAAATTACATCACTAACTCTTATACTTTAACCAAATCGAATCGTCTTAGTTAAGATTAGATCTGGGAATCGCAGTCAAGGGTCGACTGGGTTTCTTCTGTCCGTGAAGTGCATTTGCCATCTGCGTGTAATATACCCTCTTGTGTTTATAGCACAGATCATAAAAAAGTATAATATCGCATTGCAGTGCAAAACTACAGAATTTTTTTTCGCATTCAGTGCACATGAGTGCACATCAACATGCCCTCCACTCCAACTCCAACTCCAACTGGAACTCCAACTCCTACTCAGTGCTAGCTCCGGTTCCAACTTTAGCAAACTCAGTGCTGCCACTTGTCGCCCCTTCCCTCGCCCCTGCCACTGGCCCCTACCACTTCATAGACCAAGGCACTGGGGTATAGTGCACTTGATAGCCGGGAGCAGCAGCTAGCTGCAAAGAGCGAACTCGCGAACTCGCCAACTGCGAACTCAATTATAAAATGGCAAAACCCATAAAATACATTAAAACTGCACGTGGAAATGTTTTTTGTTTTTGCATTTTCATTTATCGCTTTGTGCAACCAAAGCAATTTATTTAGTTCACTATCCGCATTTCTTTTGCATTTCTGATATGGATTCTGGCAGAGTAAGCGACCAAAACAAAATATTATAAATAATGAATGATGTTATAAATAATGAAAAACTTTGTGAGCTTTTAAGAACTGAATTTAATGAAAGACGGTGGCAAAATGCGTAAATACATTTATTCAATACAAAGATCTGAATACATATTTCATTTACTTTTGAAATCTTAGTCAAAAATGTGTGTAAGAATAATAAAAAATAGGGCATCTCTTTCAAACTGAGGACTACTTCGTTTCTTGCAATCTATTGCAATCTAAAAAAAATTTGAGTCTGTACTAAACACGAAAAGAATGACCAAATTGATGAGAAACGAATAGAGAATCATGAAAAGTAAGTAAACAAATTAGAACCAGCTGTTACCTGTGGTATTTTGTATACCCGTGTTTGTTGTTGTGTCTCAAAAAAGAAATTCTAGACACCACCAAAATATGAATCTACAGCCCTTATTTGCAATTTCAATAAGAGAGCTAAAGAATCAAGAGAGAGAAAAAGATAGAGAGTGAGAGAGAGAGAGAGATATATATATAGAGGGAGGAAGAGAGAGCAAAACTTATTCCAATTGATCGACGCCGGCAGCTGCCCGATGACCCAACAGCAACATGAGCAAGCAATTTGAGGCACGCAGCGTGGGCACCCAACGGCGACGGTTGAATGATGCACCTGCTCACTCGTCAGCCAAAATAAAGAATCCACAAAGGCTACAGTGGCACACGCTCGACTGTGTGAGACCCTGTACTAACTCTTTACAAAACACAAACACACAAACAGAAACAACGACGCTTGTTTGTTGAATAATTTCCGAGTTTAATGACCATTTAATGGAATATAATACATAATGTACACATTCTAAAACCTTATGCGCTAACTTTAAAATGCTCTCTTTATTTTTTAAATTTTAAATTTATATAGGCTACCTACAGAGGAATTCAAATACAAAGTTTGATGTCACTAGCTCTTGCATATAATCCTGGATACTTAGCTTTTTATACAGACTGATCAAGAATAAATATACTTTCTGTTTGGAACTTTACAGACCCCTTTGTAATTTTCATTAAATGCAGGGTCTAAAAATAAAATTCGACCCAAAATAACATGTTCAATAGCAGACTGATTGTGAGTTCAAGAGCGTGGGATGGAACGTATCCGAGTGACCGGTAGAAGTTCGCGTGATGCCGGAAATGCAATTGTCGCATTCGAATGCACGCCCACCAATAACAACAACAACAACGACAACAACAACAACGACAACAACCCCAAAAATAACTGGCTACAACTTGAAACATTTGACAATTTCTGTTGAGTGTATGTGTGTGGGTGCATTAATGATAATTGTATGAAAATCAATTTAACAAAATGCCGCCAAGTCAATGCCATTTAATGTTATCATCTCGTTGTGAGACACTTCAACGAAATGGAAATTTGAGTTCCATGCCCATTGCTGGCAGCGCGTGTGGTTCTCAAATGTTGCACATTGTTTATAATTTGTTGTTGGCTTGTGCCAGTCGTAGTGCAACAACATGTGGCACTTAAATGGGCATGCCACGGGTCGTCAGAGTAGCAGCAACAACTGCAACAGCAACAACAGCAACAACAACAACGACAGCTGTCAGTCTTATGTTGCAGCTAAACATGTTTAACAAGTACAGATACTCAGAGTCCCATGTGTGGCTGTTAGTTCTGTTAAATTGGACTTACACTCGGATCGGGGAGTTCTGAGTTCTCTATTCTCTCTCTAATGTGAGGTCTGGTCACATGTTGCTGCTGCTGATGTTGTTGTTGTGGCATTTGAAACGCAACATTTGCCAGGTAAATATTATTTTTTGAAACTGCACACATGCAAAGCTCATGGAATTTGTGAAAATTGCAACATGAAAAACTTGAAAAACCGGCAAGGCAATGGGAAACGGCAACGTCAACGTCAACGGCAACAGAAAACTGCAAATGGCATGAAAATGGCCCAAGTGGCAAACTGGCTAAAAGACATTAACAATTCACACATTTGTGGCAACATAATTTCTGTTAGCGATAGTCATACACACACACACACACATACAGATAAGAGTATACAGTACTATATGACTCCATAGGGGGAAATGGGGGAGGCGGGTGGCAATTTCAAATGCCAGCAGAGATGAAAATGCAATTGGCAAAAAAAGTTGCTGAGTATGTGAAAAAGGGAGAGAATGAGATACAAATGTGGTATATGAATGAGTATGCAACTTGGCAAGAGTCTGTGCCAACAATTGTACGCAATTACGAAAAGCTGAAAGCCAGAAAAAACAGTTGCCACATTGTGGCAACATTCATAATTTAAATGTGCACAACAACAACAACTGCAACAACAGCAAGGAAATTGCAATCATGCGGTTAATCGCATTTCTAAACAGAATCTTAAAATCCACATAGAAAAGAATTTGAAATATATTGTTTTGAATTTTAACTCCCCAGAAAAAACTGTCTTTTATTTAGAATCAATCTAATGTCAATGTTTGTTGGCCGTAGCATTCAGCGTAGCTCAGGATCTTGAAAAGTGTACAAAAATTCCCAAAAATCTGTAAACAACTCAAAAGTCGAGATTTTTGAACAAAATTCCAGTAAGTGGCGCTCAGCAAAAGCAACAAAACAAACGATTCAAATAAAATATTAATAATTTAGTTAGTGCCATGTCCGAACTTCAAGCATCGCTGTTGCTCAAACGCCAACTCGCTGAATTGCATCGTAATCCCGTTGAGGGCTTCTCAGCCGGTCTTATCGACGATGAAGATATATTCAAATGGGAAGTGGTCATCATTGGGCCACAGGACACACTCTATGAAAATGGCTGCTTTAAGGCACATTTGACCTTTCCCAAGGAATATCCGCTGCGACCACCACGAATGAAATTCGTCACTGAAATTTGGCATCCAAATATTGAAAAGAATGGCGACGTCTGCATTTCAATATTGCACGAACCCGGCGATGATAAATGGGGTTATGAAAAGGCCGAGGAACGCTGGCTGCCAGTGCACACCGTGGAAACCATTTTGCTCTCGGTTATTTCCATGCTGGCCGATCCCAATGATGAGTCAGCTGCCAATGTGGATGCAGCCAAAGAATGGCGCGAAGATTATGCTGAATTTAAACGCAAAGTATCTCGTTGTGTGCGACGCAGCCAGGAGGAAGTCTAGAGATAGTTCTCTATCAAATTCAACACACATTCCACGGTCAACATTCCAATAAAAGCGAGTACTTGCAAACAAAGACAGTCCGTCTGTGAATCTGGAGAATATTCCGCAGCTGCCCGGCGAAAGTGTAAAACTTTTGGCTTTAATTGGCCAGGCAGCTGCTTGGTCGACACATCAAAACCCGCTTCTCTAATTAAGCAAACAGTGTATATATATGATTAGCCAGAATTTCTTTATGTCTGTGCCAATTCTGTGCCGACGCCTGTCAGCATTAATTGAACTTAATCGCTCCGAGAGTGAAGCTGAGACTAAAACTGGGGAGGTTGCTTTAACGCACTTGGTCTAACTAACTCTGGGTCAATCTTAAGCCGTGTGCTTAATAGGCTTAGACTCTTGCTGACACACTTGCAAAGATTTGTGCTAACATTTTGCCTTGGCTATAAGCTTGGTTGCTTTATTTACTTCTACTTCACATGGCAGCAGCAAAAGCGAAGCAAAAGAAAAAAATGTGCGACAACAACAATAAGCTAGCACATGGCAGCCAAACGACTCTAAAATGTATTTGCTGAAAGCATTTTTTGTGGCTAACAGAAACTCTCGTTGTTGTTGTTGTTGATGTTTTGTTTTTGGTTTGTGTTGTTTGTTATTGTTTGTGTTGTTGTTGCCAGCAACAAGTTTTGCATTTTGATTTTGCATTGTTTCGACCATAATGCGGTCATACCTTTGACCACAAAAAAGCGGCGCTGGTCACATTGTCACTGGTCGCATTGTTTAGTCATGACTCAAATGCTCGTAATGAACATTTTAGATTGGCGATACAACGGTCTTTATGGGTGTGGCATGCCCCTCGACCAGCTCAATCAAGAATGTCTCGCACATTGACTAAATTATACAAACGGAGCTTCAAAACTATGAATCAGCACAAATAACTTGAATTGTCGAATGATTTGGAAACTGGGTAAATAAGGCCATGCACCTACTTAAGAGTTACTTGACCAACAAAAAAAAACTATACAAATAAAAACTACAAGAAACCAGTGAAAAATCAGCAAATCTTGGCGGCATCAGAAGCAACAGCAGCAACAACAACACAAAATATGTAAGTAGTAAAAAGTAAAAAAACGAAAACGAAATGCTGAAGAAAAGAGCACAAAAACCTGCTTGAAAGATGGAACGAAAGACGCTTAAGTCGTCGATGCTCCAATGATGTTGCTCCTGAGGTTCTTCATCACAGTAAAACTCACTCAGCCAGTAGAAATTGAATTGATGTTGCTGCTGCTGCTGTTGCTGCTGCTGTTGCTTTTGCTGCGATTGCTCTTGTTGTTGTTAAGAGGCAAAAACCGGCTCTGATCGTGTCTTGTCTTGTCTGTGGCCAACAAACGCACAAGCGTAAGCCGACTCCAAAGCTGTGACTGCGACTGTGACTGAGAATGGGTGTGGAGCTGGGACTGAGATTGGGATTGGGACTGGAGCTAGGGCTGGCGATCGTGCGAGGCTACGCAGAATGGAGTTTATAAATAGCATTCAATATGCTGTAAAATTTATCAACTACAGCAGCCGCTAATGGGAAAGCGGGCAGGTGAGCTCTTCTTCTAAGGGTCATCGTAGCTCGGAACAGGTAGCGACTTGCAGGTCAGATTCATTAGTCGAGGGTGGAAATACCCGGCTTTGCCCGTTAAACAGTTGGGTTTTTCTAGGAAAAGGGCGCCGCCAGTTTGTACTTACCTACAATACAAGTACAACTCCAATAGACAACACTGAACGTGTATGAACGTGTTTGTATGTGTTTGTGCGTGTGTGTGCGTGCGTCGCATACACGTTAAGTAAATTCCAATATGCGCTGGGGCCTGTGGTGTATCTTACAGATACATTGGCTCAGATACTGGTTTTGATTTCGTAAAGTTAGTCTTAGTATGTAGTTGTTGTAACACTTGGCGAGAACGAGATAGACGATCGTGAGGAGAAACCGCGACAACAGTGAAATGTCGCTATTGGTCTCCTGGTCGTTGCTCCTGCCAGATGAGATGAGTAATCCAAATAGAAGAACCGTATCCGTATCAAGGTATGACCGAAAATCGCGTAGTTACCAAAGAAGAGCCGTGTTTTTAGCACTTTAATATTCCATAGAATCGGATATTGAAGTTGTTTATCTCTTTGTACTTGTTAACAACATTTACACGCTTGATGGTTTTGTCAGACATTAACATTTCACTAAAAAGAACAACCAAATCGAAGAAACTACCTGACTCGACCGCCGCGTCATAAAACCAAACGCAAACACTGACGCTGCTTCTCTTGTTGTTGTTGTTGCTTGCTTGATGTTGTTGTATGTGTGTATATTTAAAAAAAACACGCTACGTTTCTTTCTGTACGCGCTCGTATTCGTTTCGACAGCTGGCTCTACACACGTCCACCTGCGACGCCGTCTCAAAGTAAACTAAACCCAACTACGTTGAAAACAAGTTTCTGAACCACTGTCGCTGTAGCCGTCGCCGTCGCTGCCGCTGTCGCCGTCACTGGCAACATAACAAGTCGATGCGAGATAAATGCACGCAGACATATGCACTCTGCGCTAGCCAAATGCCAGGGGCGGATTAGTTTCAAGTGGGCCCAAGTGAGTAATTACAATGCCAAGTTGAGATTTTGTGTACGAGAAAATGTGCGTATACGTATGATATTATGTGTTTTTGAGTCTCTATCCATCTAAATATTTTATTGATTTATATTTAAATAAATGTTAATGTAATTTGTTTATTGCCTAGCACTTCACATATGGGCCTACTACAATGCAAAAATATAATTGTTAAGATTTCATGTATGAGAAAATGTACGTAATCATAGATTTTAAACAGGAATTAATGTGAATTTTTAAAACTGTTCATCCTACCGCTACAAGTCCACACAAGCCCAAGCATTTAATGCAAATTTTGTCGAGCACATCACAATTTATTTAGATTCTAAATTTTAGAACATTTTTAGCTTCCTTATATTTTCAGTAGCCCGCACCTGGGCGGAGTTGCATCAACATTGTTGCTGGCATCTCTGTACTGTTGCTGACGATTGTTGTTGCCGGCTTTTTGGCTGCGATGCTTTTGTTGTTGGTCGTTGGCACTGCTGCACACCCACACCTCCCACCATAGAGCATAGCAGGGTAGTTTGTCTTTAGATACTACAATACATATGTATATTCCACCACTTCGACGTCCGTTTCGTATTTACATTTTACGATATGTACAATGCCTGGCGCTAAATATTTGATGAAGCTGCGATGCAGAGAGATAGAAAGACAGATTGACAGACAAACAGACCGACAGTTAAATAGAAAGACTTGCAGTCTGCCAGTTAGTTTAGTCACAACTTTTCCGCTTTTCATTTGCCCATCTACAAAATGGCTGCTCATCTGCTTCAGCCATATTTGCAGACATTTTGCCATTTGGCCATAACTGTCACTTGAATGGTTACCTTTATCAGTTATTCGCTGCTGCAGTCGCTGCCTCATTTGCACTTGAAAAATTACTTTTGCATAAGGTTTATTTATCTACCGGTATACTCGTATTTGCACTGACTATGTGTTGCTGTTGATAATGCAGCTGGATGGCATCCTTTATCTTATCTAAGTATATGTACGTCGTCGTTGTCAGATAGCAATGTCAACGCCTACAACTCAACGCTCAACGAATATGAATGAGATGTTGTTGGTGTTGCTTTTGCTGTTGCTGTTGCTGTTGATGCATATGTCTCTGCATTTCCATTTGCATTTTCAACAATTGTCAATTGTTGAGGACGCACTGCAGCAACGCCTGGCATTCAATTTGCATACTCGTTCATATGTAAGACGAGTGCGATACGAGTTGTTGTTACATTTGTCTGAACAACGACAAGCTCACTTTGATGCCATCAGGAAAGGCAACCCCACCATCTCCACCTCCACCTCCATCTCCGCCTCCTCCTACTCCCTACCCTTAACAGCAAGCACTAAACTTGGCAAAGTTTATGTACGTCTGGTTCTAGTTTGTGTTCTTGCTATGTGAAATTTGCATAAAACTTAGTTTTTTTGTACTTGCAGTCCCGTTCTTGAAGCTGTAAGACCCCAACCTGGTCAACGACTTTAAGAGCAATCTGCACTTTGACCGCCTATCCCCCGTCCACGCGAGAGGTCCAAAAGATGTAGCCAGTGTCGACAGCATAAAAGTCATTAAAAATTTGAGAATCTGCCACTCTTTGTGGGATCCTGCACCTGCAGTCAGTAATGGTACTTCACCCAAGCGGCTACTGCATATTCATTGGACAAAAGTTTACAGAGCTTATGGTAATGAAAATAATTTGGTTGGTAGCTTGACTGGTTTCTTGGCCAAGTGAACTTTAATTTAATGTTAATTGATGAACTTTTTTATAGTGCAATTCGGCTGTTATAATGCTCGAACACAGGATGTTGAGGAAGAACTTTAGCTTCTTGACATCGTATAAATATAATTGTGTTTACATAGCACAACATTCCGAACGATCTACATAGAAACTCTTCCGGCTTCCGAGTCACTAAACACTAACCAAATGTTTATTTTAGATTCACGCCCACTATTGATAAACCTAGATATCAAGTCCCTTACTCATCCTCAATATACGATCTTTAAAATCACTCGAAGAAAATACATTGACATAAACACATTTCATTTGTAAGCAAAATAATCAATTTAACGCACTATTTATAAATAGAACAAGTTGTATTTTGTAGAAAATAAATAATTTGGCAAATAATGGGTAAATCTCGAAAACCAAAGTATGTTTTAATGGTGTGCCTGGGTACGTATCTCTGTCTTAAGTAAACACTCTCTAATGTTGAAATGCAACTCACCCGTAGATAATATTAGTCGATCTCCCATAGCGGAGGCTGTTCTGCATGACGTCATATGTAAGTTGGGGCTACAAAATGAGTGGAAAGTGGACAGCGCGGCCATTGAGGGATGGAACTTGGGAGCCAAACCAGATCCTCGTGCATTAAAAGTGCTCAGACAGCACAACATTAAGAATTATAGCTGCGCCAGACGATTAGTCGTAGATGATTTCGAGAAATTCGATTATATCTTAGGCATGGATCAGAGTAACATGGCCTCATTAAAACTCTTGATGCCGCATTATTCCAACGCCAAGTTGCTCCTGCTAAGTAACTTTTTATTTGGTTTCAAGCCAAACAATCAAGCAATTGAAGATCCCTACTACGTATATATAAAATTAATTACATGTTTTAATGTTATTCACAATTATAATTACAGGATGTGGGCGAGGCCCCCTTCGAAAAGATATTCGAGCAATGCTCTTACGCGTGCTCCAACTTTTTAAGACAAGCGCGCCAAAATGAAATTGTAATCAACAGCTGATGGTCGGAGCTGCCAACTTGTTGTGCGCATAGAAAATGCCAACTTGTAGCTATTCAAGAAGAAGAAAGCAAACAAAATTCAGAGTACAAATTTGTAATTAAACAATGTCAAAGAAGATATTAATGATTTGCTTAGGTAATAAATTAAATTTTTACAGTTATTACGACTGTTCAACTCAATCTACCTGCAGGCAACATTTGCCGCTCACCCATTGCTGAAGTTGTTATGGTCGACGCCTTGGACAAGGCGAAGGTCGAAGGTGTTGTTGTGGACAGTGCAGCCCTCGGCTCTTGGCACGTGGGAAATCGAGCTGATCCTAGAGCTCTGAGCACTCTCCAGCATCATGGACTGAAGAGCACACATATTGTAAGGCAGATAACAAAGCAGGACTTTAACGATTTTGATTACATCTTCGGCATGGACGAGGAAAACATGAGCGAACTGCGGCGTCTGGCCCCAAAAGGTTCCAAGGCAGAACTCCTAATGCTTGGTGATTTTGGCTTGAAAAAAGAAAATCGAATTATCGAGGATCCTTATTATGTATGTTTATGGTCTTTTAACTGTCATTTACATAAATACAACAACTACGTTATCTCCTTTTAGCAAAGAGGCGCAGAGGGATTCGAAACTGCTTATCAGCAGTGTGTTGTGGCTTGCACAGCATTTGTAAAGCAGCGACTGGTAAAATAACTTAAGTAATAGGTAAATGGCTATGGATGATAACAATAATAAAAACTAATCAATATGAGCATGTCAACCGGTTTTTATTTAATTGGTACTGTATGCACATATACTATGTGAATTTATGTACTTATACATTTGTACTTTCATGAGTCATACAATCGTATAAAGCAATCTTTGTGTGTTGAAATATTATTAGTGAGCTGCAGCGTTCAAGAATTTTATTTTCGTGCGTTAGAACCCCGTTTTTATAAATTATCACAGAACTATTAATTTCACAACAAAACTAAATAAAACTTGGCGATTGCGCATTGTTTGTTCCAGTACATTTAAGTGAACAGAGACGAAATGAAAGTATTGTTTGTGTGCTTGGGTAAATAATAAAATATTATATAATATACAACAGAATAAATTAAATGTTTGTAAATATTCCTATAGGAAATACCTGTCGGTCCCCTATGGCGGAGGCGATATTACAAGACTTGATACACAAAAAGCAGCTAAAGGATTGGCACACGGATAGTGCCGGGCTGCGAGATTGGAATGTGGGTTACGAAGCACAAGGACGCGCCCAGGATCTGTTGCAACAGCACGGCTTAAAGACAAAACACCTTAGCCGTAAAGTACGTATCGTATCCTTGAATGGAAATCCAAACAACTTAAAGTTTACCTTTACAGATAACCGAACAGGATTTCTACGAATATGACATTATTTTCGGCATGGATAACAGCAATCTGATGGAACTCCAACAAATGGCTGGAGAGTTACAGCCAAAACCTCAATGTCGAATACTGCTTTTGGGTAGTTACATCGGTCGCAAGGAAGATGAGATCATCGAAGACCCCTATTTTGTAAATATACCATATTAACAATTAAATGTTTTACAATTGCTCATTATAATTCATTACAGAGCCGCGGAATGGGAAGCTTTCATGCAGCCTACGCACAGATCCTGGAAAGTTGTCAAAATTTTGTGCAAACACATGGCAATTTGAATTAAATATTAAATTTATCTTTACATTTTATCGAGTTTATGTTATATATTTGTCATACATTATTAATTATTTGTATAATATATTATTAGTAAAATTATAGCTATGCAAGATTTTCATTAAAGTTTAAATCCTTGGTCGATTTGCGCCAACGTCAGCTGTTTCCAGTAGGCTTGCATTTTTTTTAGAGCAACGATAAGTTATCGATTAATGTTATAAAAAAAAAATACCAAATACAATCGAGGCGACAACGAATTTTTCGAAAATAATTAACAACCCATTAGAAAACACAAGTTGTTGATTAATAACTCGCAATTGATTTTGGCATATTTTTATTTTGAGAATTAGTAATACCATAGCACATAGATATAGAGAACTATCAGCACAAAGAGCAAATGTAAAAGAAACATCTCGATGGCCAACGTTAGGAGTGCCAGAGGATTAACAGGCGAGTATGTAATTAAGGCGAACATTTTGCAGCAATTGTAAGTAATTCTACTTGCTTGGTTCGCAGTTTCCAAGAGGATAATGCTCTACTCCTGAACAGTGAATGTCAACTGCTTGTTGCGTGAGCTCTCGAAGCGGTTTGGAGTGTGCATGCTCAGCATGGCGGTGATGCCCAGACCGAGGATGCCAAGGAGAAAAGCAACCACAAGTAAGCCAGCCAGAATGGGAGCCGAGATGAAGCCGACACAATCATATACGTCACCGAACTTACTGCGCCCATTTAGCCAGGGCTGAACTTGGTAATCAGTCAGGAAAAGATACATCTGAGTATCATTCTTGTTTGGGTTGCTAAATACCAACTTCTCCGAGGAGCAACGAAAAGAGAAGCCTAACGGAGCCGACGGCAGCGTGTACTCATTACCATGAGCCGGCAGAACAGCCTTGTAGTCCCGATATTCCACCTCCACGTTTCGCAGGTGCCATGTGCCTCGCAATAGGGTGAACTTGAAGCGTAGGATGCACTTTTCGCTATTGTACATAAATGTAATGCTTAGACGACCATATCCCTTGGAACGTTGATCATCGAAGGTGATGAGCTTGTTGTGCTCATCCAGCAGTAGGGTTTCATTAGCCAGGCGCAGCTCTGGTGGACCATTCAGGCTAAGCACAGCCTTGTTCCCTTCGGCAATGTAGATGTAAGTCGCCTCAGTTTCTGTGGGGCCAGGTGTGGTGCTTACTCGATTCGCCTCCTCCTCCTTGGGCTCGTCTTTGGCGTCACGCTTGGCCAAGAAATGTGCTTCCTCCTCGCGGTTGGCTAAAATTCCCAGTACTTCACCTTGCCCGTAGATAGTCAATGCATCGGTGTAGCCAGCTAGCAGCTCACCATCGTCCTCCTCATGGTGCCCTGATAAGTTGATGACCTGCAGAAAAATTTGTGCCGTAAAGAAAACGGGGTTACCATTTGTAATATGTATGTATACACACCTCAATGTTGGCGTTGTAGCTGTAAGGCTCTGCAGCCAGACTCCTCTGTGGCAAGTACGTCCAGACGCTGTTCTTCACCAAATTCTGGAACTTGGGGTACTTGGTGCCCTCCAGGCGACTCGTGGTGTTACGCACGAAAATTATAATCGCCTTGACATCTTTGAAAAGTTGCGTCAACGGCTGCTCCTTGGTTGTGGCATCGACTAATGCTTGGGGTTGCAAGTTAAACACCTTTTCATGACCCCAAAAGAGATATGGCCCGCTTATGGAAGCGCTGCAGCTGAGCACAAGACTTAAAAATAACCCCACTGCGATTAACTGCATTATTTATTGGCTTTACGTTCGTAATTCTTAATGCTTAAGAAACTTTCAACACGCTACACTGCACTTCACTCGAAACTGTTTGGGAAAATGTCCAAGAGAAAAATCGATGACCTAGGGGCGAGTAATGCGCATGCCCACTCCACATTTTATTAGTACCAATTTTCATGTGCCTGTGGTGAATTCTTATGCTGGGGTGAGTTTTCACACCAAATTCCTATCGTGTGGTGAATTTATGTTTGTACCAAAAATACACTTGTTGATAGAATACTGGACTGATTTATGTATTTCTCAGATATACTATATATTGGCATTAAATCAAATCTTGTTCATCGACGTATGCCAATGCTTGATCTCCAACACATTTAACAAGCAACTTGGTGGAAAATCTCTCATTTTAATTAACACAATTATGAGAATCTTTTCCTATTAATAGAATGTTTATGGATGTCTATTTATATTTACAGGGAGACACCTGGAAAATGTTTTGCTTTAAATTTTGTGAACTGTTTTGTTTTATAATATATATAAAGATATTTTGGAATTTATGGATATTTGTGATCATTAATTGATTTTTATTTTTACATACATTTAAGTACATATATACATATTTAGACATATGTTTTTATTTACAGGAGTTTGCTACAAACTAAACTGATGACTGTCACAGCGAATAGATAAAACTTTGGCTGGGTTGATGCTAAACTACTATATGAGAAACTGCCCTTAAAGGTTTTGGTGCCTGTGAGAAACGAGATACAAATTTTGGTATCCGAAATTACAAACTCAAAATCGTAATCCACTCACGCTTTTCATTATGATCCCTGACACCACATGTGCGATACGATATGGCCGACTTGCGTTTTTGATTCACATATCCCGGAATAAAAAGACTGGGTGCATCGAGGCGACCTGCTGCTATAAGTCGGGACATGTCCAGCTCAAGACGATGTGCAATGGGTCCCTTGAAGTGAATGATCATCTGAATACAAGCCCCGCCATGCAGTTCCTTTGTTTTGCGGGCGTCCACGTCCAGCATCCATTCCGGTATGCCCATTACGGAACGAAGCTCTTCCAAAAATTGTGCTCTACAAAAGGAAAGGTAGCATATCAAATGTTCCATAAAGACTTTTGTCTTATACCTACACAACAAAACGTGGTGGCTTTTGTAAATTGATGTACTTGATGACATTGTGGTCCGGTTCGATGTTGGCACAGGCAAAACGTTCGTGGGAATGGTCCGGTCCAAAAATAACAATGGAGCGTCCAATGGCACCAACTGGTGCTTCCAGGGGAAAGTTAGAATCTGTGAGCACAACTCGTTCTCCGCCAAGATCTGAAAGACGTTCACCGTCATCAAAAATCAATCTGATGTAACAGCTTGCAGATGAAGTACTTACCTATGGTTCCTAAACGCGCTCCCACGTCGCCTACATAGCATCTAAGCGGATTGTCCGGTCCACATTCCTGTTCATACAAATCAAGCTAAAACCAAGACAATAATGAGAAACATTTGCTAATCAGGTAGCCATTAAGACCTTACGTTTAAGGGATCTGCAAGTTGAGTATAATAGGGATTCCAGACGTATCCCCCCGCCACACAGCGTGTAGCTGTCGGCTTTACAGCAGCATCAACGCCCACAGGATTCACAAAGATTTGCCAGTTGTGGTTGCGCGTAGAATTGCGATCGTTCTTGCCTGGATGACGTAGCTTCACCTCAATGACCGTCTCTGACTGGCTGCCATCGTTGTGGATCAGTTGCGTCATCTTTATGTAGCCATAAGCGTAACCCGTTGGATGATGAAACGAAGCTATGCCTCGTAACTCCCTCGCCTCACTTGGACTATAACCACGCTCCAGGGTGCTGAAATTATATGGAAACCAAAACAGAAGTCGATTAGTTCTATAATCTATAATAAACAAAATCTATTATCTGGAAGAAGAGGTTATCTAATTTTCACCTGCAGGCCCAGCGAGCGTTCTTTTGCTGCTTTTTGATTACCACTGAGCGTCCAATGATGCTGTTGTAGCCAAAGAGCGGCAGATTGGTGTCGTTGTAGGCATCCTCATAGTGGGTCAGTCCATTCAGACGTCCAAATTTACCGCTTAGATCACCCATTTCATACTGATCGCTTGTGCCCTGTTTGGGCGGAGGTGCTGACTTTGAATTGACGTCGAAGGGATTCCAGAGACCGTACAACGTAGATGCCTCGCAGGGAAAAGCCAGATTTGCCTCGACTGGTGTCTATAAAAATGTCATATAAGAAACTGCATGCAGTAGATAATAAGCAGGTGTTACCATATGTATATGATAGCCACTATTGTCCTTTAGTCCTTTAAGCTGCACCTCAACATTGCTGATGTCATACTCGGATTGCTGTGTGATTTCCATCTTACCACTGACTGTCAGCTCGTCTCCATTGGCATACCAATCCTTGGCCACAACCTTACGACGATAATGACCGATCAAGCTGGAACACGCCAACCTTTCACCCCTTGCCTTGGGGCCGTTATCATCATATATGACCAGGGACTTGCCCAGAATGCTATGGGGACCAGACAACGGCAGGTTACCATCACTAAACATACGTCGACTCAACTTTCTAGCCTTGTGTATTCCACCAGCTATATTCAACCTTCCCAAACGTGCATCGAGTGCACCCAAGCGGCACATTGCCGGCAGCTGAGGTCGGCAATAATCATCGACGCTGCGGTTGCCCCAGTCAACCTTGAATGGATTGAAAACCCCGCCCGCCGACAGACAACGCTGCTGCCAGTCATAAAAGTCCTTGCCCGGTGGATTACTGTGTATGCCCCAGCGATGATCAAAGGTGCTATTCTGCGTGGAACCATCTGCCTGTATCAGATACTCAAACAACACCGTCGTGTCCTGCCAAGGCTGTTCGGCAGCTTGGCGAAGGATAACACGTCCAACCACTGGATATCGGAAAAGAACCTGCAAGTACCACAACATTTAAGAAGATGTTCGTTCCATTTCTCCAGATTAGAGATGAATATTCACCTGTGCCGTAAACATAGGTTGCTGGGAGACCCCGTTGCGTTGGTATTGATTCAACGTCGAACAACCCCATATGTTCTGGGTTATATTGTGGACATCAGTGCGGTTGTAGGTGTAAAGGACTAAACTGCGATGGGCGATGCTGTGGCGACCCTGCAGTGGCAAGTAAAGGTCCCAGTAGAGACCACTTAACTCGGAGCTGGTGCCGGGTAGAACATATTGATGAAAATATTGTTTGTTTCGACCTTGAAGCTTGCCACTGAGATCACCCAGAGCATATTGCTCCTGCGTTCCATATCCCGGCGGTGGCACATGTTCCTGTTGCAGTTCCCGGGGATTGTGTAACTCACCCGTGGTCTCGCAGTAGTCCGACTGTCCAAGGCGTTGTGGCGTTGGGGACAGACTGTGAATCCGAAAGGCTGCCACATCCTCGGCAAACTTGCGACTAACGTGCTGGGCAAGCGGTGTGGACAGAGTAAAGTTGAGGAAGGTTGGATCAAACTTGGAGCGCTGTGTGAAGGTTACTTCGCCCTTAACGCCACCCGAATTAATAAAAGTTCTGAAAGCATAATGGATTTAAAACCACGTCTTCTTCGGAATGAAGTTTCTACTCACTTGTAGTATGAGGTTTGGACGTGTCTAATTTGTGTGCAGGCCAAGAAGTTGTCCGGATGTTGGTTGTCGTAGATAACTAGATAGAGTGTGCGATGCGGAATAGTCAGATCGGAGGGCAACAGCGCTAGTTTGGCATCCCGAAAGACACTGCGCTGAGACATGCGAAGGGCATTCTTGGCCACTCCAATCCTGCCTAGGCGAGTGTCCAAGTCCCCAATGCCTTGACCAGGGCCACTTCCCTGTGGATCGAATACCAGCTGCAGGAAGTTGCAGTTGTCCTCGCTTCGATGATGATCGTGCTTAAAGATATCCGTCACAAATATCTTCCAATGATGTTGTGTAAACTGACGATTGTCTTCCTGGGCTGAGGATGGCTGTTCCTGAATATGAAATAGATCCGAGTAGATCAGTGTGTCCCCGCCGAAGCCATCGGTTGGAGCCAGCCACCGAAAGTAAACAGAGCCCGCAATTGGAGTATTGAAACGTGCCTCTGCCATGTGCTCCATTGAGTTCTGCACAGTAGTTATTGTGGCACAGATCCGGGCATTTGAGTTCACCTCCGTTAGGACCAGGGACTTGCCCCAAATGCCACGATCACCAATGAGTTGCATCTTGTGCTGCCAAGTGGATGTCTCGTTGCCCGGCAGCACCAGATATTCCAGATCCTCATCGAAGCTTAAGACTTGCGTACCCAGCCGATCGAGCTCACAACGCTCATCGGGATCGGTGTTTGTATAATCCACGGGAAATCGTCGCACTGCCCAGCTCCATACTTGATCCGGGTACTGCAACGTGGCTTCCAAATTGGACTGGATCTCCACAAGATTTTCTCCGCTTTGCCGAAATGTAATCTCGCCATGGAGACCATGTTGAGAAATATACGCTATCAGATGCTGCGCATCAGCTGTTTACGAAACGGTGAGCAAAGCAAAAGAGCCAAAAAAAAAAAAGAAACATGACTCAACATGAGTGTGGTGGAAAACAAGATGGTTAATTCACTTTCGCCTTCGCTTACGTGCATCACAATGAAAGTAAACGACATTGGAGGATTTGCATACAATGCCATTCCATATCGTAGTGGGAACTTAAAGTAATTAGCCAATGCTTTTCCGTATTAGGTTATATACTTGTACTTACCACCACTTAGTGTTGCAACTCCAAAGGCCAAAATGACACATAGTAATGTTCTGTGACCCAACAGTTGACTGCTATGACTCATGATATAAACCTGCTTTCTTCTACCTTTGTTACCAAAGTTCTCCTTCCTAGTTCCCAAACGTTACCAAATACTTACAGTAACTCTATGTACTTTCATATTCCGCTGCGCATGCGTGCACTCAATGGGAAAGTCAGCTGAAAACTGGTCGAACGAAGGTCCAACAAGACAAAAAACAGCTCAAGCCATTTGGCCAACTGTGGTGAGTTTGCTTGGTCGGCTTAGCTGAGGTTTTGTTTTGCTCCACTCAACCGGCTGTACTCCCAGCTGGCTTTACTCTCACATAGTCGAACATTGACAGCGGCAGGTCTAAAAAATATTCACATGGGGCAAAACTTTAGCCGGCGCCCCAATGGGAGATACATATTATTACGATTAATATATATATATACATATATATATATATATATATATATATATTACGTTTATTATATTTTATTTGGTTGCGTTAGAAATTTTGTGACAAATTATTTATAATATCTCTATCTGGGGTTTTAAAAGTACGTCATTGTAACGTTAAAAAGGAGTTTGAGTATTCTTATGTTACCCTAACCCAATTAAACGAAACTTGGATTTCTTTTACTAGACGACTTGGTTATACTTTATTCCATTAAAGTCATCGACATCATCATCATCATCATCATTATCATTGTTATATAAAAACAGTTCTTCATTTTAATCTTTTTTTTATATTTCTGACCGGGTTAAAAAAATTATTTTTGAAATTAGTTTCTTCTTGCCATATAACTTAATTTATACTGAAGTAAAGATTTTGCATTTAACAACTTGTTGCATTTTGAATTGGTGTTTTGTTATTGTATTAGTTCATAAGTAAAGTGTAAATTGATGGTACTGCTTATTGAAATAAGCCTATGTACTAATGATTGTGTATTGTAATGTTATATCAAAACTAGTAAATATGCTTATCTTCTCTCACATTCCCTACCTTTCCCATTTTCTTCTCTGGTACTGATGCTCCCACAATAGTTCTGCCCTCGAGCAGGAAGATTGTACGCTCTCGAAAATTTTGTGCATATAAGGATAGTCGCTATATGCATTGTACAACGATATTGTATCGAACTAAAAGTCGAGCACGCCCGTTAGCTAAACCCTTATATCGCATGTGAATAAGTTATATACTTAAGATCATAGTGTATCAGATCGCTTTGGTTAAGCGAAAGGCCACCTCCGTTGTTAGGAAATCATAAACGTGAACTCTTCAAAAATAAATCAACTTTTGCATTTTTAATAACTTTTCGATACTTTTGAACGCATAAACTAGAAACACTTTTTGTTAAAACACTGATAGTTCATAAGCAGAAAATTTATGATTATGTAAATTCGTATAAAAGAATTGTAGTGAATGAACTTTTTGATTTTCATTTAGGCTAACTCTCAATAACTTTGTATTTTGATATATGTTTATAATTGTTGTAAATTGAAATTGTTTAACGAACGATAGAGATATACATAATAATAATAATAATAATAATAAAATATGAAGTAAATAGATATTTTGTGTTTAGAAAGATATTTATATATTTAGCTCTCAGATAAAATTACTCTAGTGAAATTGTATGTCTCTCTCTCCTTAACCTCTGAAAAAAATAACTAACAAATGTGGGCCAAGGCCTAAACTATCCATCTTTTTAGCTACCCACTAGACGCGACTGTGGTGTGAACACCACACCGCTTGCTCTGCTCATCTTTCTCTATGGTTCTTCAACGAACAGCAATTAAAATAAACATTAAATTTTCATTTAGTTTTTTTTTTAGTTTTTTTTTTGTTGATTTTCATAAGTGTTTTTAAATAAAATAGATTTCAATTATTTATAAATTTTACGTGTAAAATTTAATAATAAATCAACTAGAAAACTAGCTGTCAAGATGGCGATTTGACATTCGGATTTAAAGTATCCCTAAAATGATACGTGGAACTTGGTACATGGTGAGTGACTACAAGTTTGTTGTTGTTGTTGTTGATGGTGTTGTTGTTTGCTACCAAATTTTTGTTGTTGAAGAAGTTAAGAGTATTATGGTAATTTGGTGGTGTGTTGTGTTTTGGTTAACAAAAAGAATATTATATAAATATATAAATTTACATATGTAAAACGAGCATTTCTTTTAATTACGTTTATTATTTTTTTTGACGATTTTAAAAGTTTTTGGTTGTAATATGGATGTTGAGTTAGAGTTAGGATGTGTTCGGGGCTGCTGCTTAGGCGGCTTCCTCTTCTTCCTCATCACCCTTGCCGGTGAGCATTTCAATCAGGGATGCGGTATCGATTTGGTTCTTGTCATCAATGACCATCTGATCGAAGGCATCATCGACCTCCTTCATGGTGAATTTGTCACCGAAGCTCATGAGCATTTCGCGGAATTTATCACCATCGATGAGACCATCGTTATCGAATGTTTTGAAGGCAGCAATAACAACGTCGTCTTCATCGTTGGCACCAGAGGTGGCCATACGGTTGGCGAACAAGGTCAGCAATTGGGTGAAGTTAATTGGACCAGAGGCCTCTCCCAGCATGGTGTCCAACTCCTTGTCATTGGCGATCTTGCCGACGGAATCGAAGGCAGCGCGCAGATCGTTCTTGCCAATAATACCGTCCTTGTCGGCATCCATGAGTTGGAAGGCCTGATTCAAGCGCGCAGATTTAGAAAGAGAGAGAGAGAAAGAGACAGAGAGGTGGTTGGTGATTTGGTCGTTGACTTGTGCGATAGACATGCAGGTTCGGTAACGATCATGGATGTATCATGGCATAGGCATAGGCATAGGCATGGACACAGGACCATGGAGATAGGTTATGGTTGTGCTGATTTTGGTAACTTACTTCCTTGAATTCGGCAATCTGCTTCTGGGAGAAGACAGAGAACACGGAGGAGCCAGCGCGCTTCGATTTCTTGGAGCCACGCGAGCCGCCCGACGCTCTCTTCGAACCAGTAGCAGAAGCTGGGGCAGGAGTGGCAGCTGGTGCGGGGGTTGCTGCCTCAGACACAGCCTCAGAAGCGGTTTCGGAAGTACCACCCTCTTCCTTGGTCTTCTTCTTCTTAACCTTCTTCTTCTCATCCGCCTAGAATATTAGAAATTAGAGATTGAAATGAAATTGTAAATGAATAAGTGTACATTTTAAACAAAGTAAATCTATTTGTATTGATTTTGTGTGTTCAATACCATTTAACAGTGAATTTTCTTTTAAAATTGTTTTCAAAATATTTTCAATGAAATTTTTCCAATATTTTATATGTCTAAAAATATTTGGCCCGAATTACGTAAGCTTCTAGTAGTATATATCCGTCTCGCTCGAGCTATCGGATTACGTTAGCGACGCGTAGCATTCCTGCGTTTTGACCGATCCATTTTTAGAATTACACACATGTGTATATGGAGCATTTCGGAATGAAAACTTTTCACACAATTAGTTGACGTTTAAAAATAGTTTGAGATCCATTATTGAACTAGATAAGTATTTATGCTGGTATATCCATATACAACTAGCACAATAATCCACATAAGGCTGAGTCATTAAGGTCAGCACAGATTGTAATTAAGGAATCACTTCATAATTAATTAATTTCAATTGTAATATATGAAACATAGTTTTGAATTGAATAAAGTTTCAGTTTGATTGTTGAATAACTTTAAATTGCAACTAATTCACTGCACAAATAAACGCGAGTCCTTTTTTGCGTAATGCATATGTCCATGCATTATATGTAGGTATATTGATTGGTATATCCCGAGTCTCCTTACCATGGTGCTGAACTTTGTTGTGTTGTCTAATCGAGTCGAGCGGTCAGAGCACACTGAATCAATGGCTGATTTTATCGTCAAGACAATGATGTTTTAAGATCTTTTTCGACTTTTCTTCTTCATTCGCTTTTCACATTGGACCCACATACCCGAACACGATTATTACCCGAAACTTGGCATTCGGCATCATTCGGCTCTGCTCGAAAGCGTTCGGGTCGCTTTCGGCGTATCTGTATCTGCACTATTCGTGCTGCCTTTTTTAGTATCTGCGTGGCGAGGTACGCCCAGGCGCCCGGTGGGGTGCGGGTGTGCTGTTGGCCAGGCAGCTAAGTTGGTTTAAATGTTTACTCATCGTGTGCCCCTCTAATCAAAATCTAATTTTAACGGCAAGAGAAAATAAATGCTGTTGTAGTTGCTAGGAAATGCGTATATGCATATGTGTTTTGGTTTGTGTACATATCAGATATATTTGTATATATGTATATTGTGAAATGTTGAAAATATTTGTGAATTTCATGTGATATGAAAAGATTTTTGTGCTTTTTCTATATACATTTCTACATATAACATAGCAATAACACGCAAGAACCCGACATCTTGTTTTGTATTATTCATCTTTGCTCTTGAGGCGTCTTCGAAGGTGTCCTCTTGCTCTGAAATCACCTACATTTCCCTTGGATCACTCATACATATAGTTCAATCTGTGCATGTATAATCACATATATACATATACCCAAGAGTATAGGAATGGCCTGGTATATTCTGTATGAGTGTATTTATACCCAATAGGTTATATACAAGACGAACATGTTCGTATTTTACCTTGCCTATTTTCAACGACTGGCATTTTCTGTTTTAAAAATGTTTTGCATATTGTGCAATATAAAGAGAGGCAAAGAATTCCAAAGCGTATAGCTTATACAGATTTTGTGTCGCATATATAACAAAGAAACCCAATTTTTATATTATTCACAACAATTCATCCATACCAATGAGAATTTTCCATGTTCTATTGCATAACAATAAGAAATATGGATTATTTTACCTTTTCTAAAGTTAAATGACCTTTTCTTAAATGTGCTTACATATTATATTTATTATATTATATCAAGTTTTTTTTAAACGGTAAATATTCGATACTAAACATATGTGTTTAAGTAAGTTACATTATTTCGTACTTTATGAACTCTTGGTTATGATTTTTTATAAACATTGGGGATTTGCTTTACAATAGAATGGATATACATACTTTAGAAACATGTTCAGCCTAGTTAAATGGTATTTAGAATGTAGCGTTCGTCCCGAGAATTTCTTTAAAACATTGTATAATTACTTTTTACTTAGATTCCCAAATTGTTATCCCCAATTTGATATCGCTTCTGGACCGCACTTATAGAGCTAATTGTCTTAATATAAACATTTTGTTTCTACTTTAGTAGTACATATGTACTACCGATTTCGTACCACTAAGTAGTTAGTTATAAAAAAACTTTCGAGCTACAAAATCGGTCACAATATCTACGACCTGAACGTTGTCTTGATTTATGCAACCATTGTCTTCACACTCAATATATTAATAAGAGAAATGTAATTGCTAATTAAACTTGATATCGCATTATAAAGTTACCACCACTTAAATTTATTTTTTGTTCATAGCTTTCTTTAAGATATCGAGCATACATAGTATGTGCACCAAATACATATTTATAATATATCTTCTTTACATTTACTACATCCTTAATATTTTCAGAAATGACATTCAATTATTCCAAATTGCTTTGATAAAACATCGAGTAGACATAATTGAAATTGAACTTTGTGCGGATGTTCATGCTGTTCATATATTGAAAGTGATTTTAATCGAATTTTCAAAGCGTTGTAAAATTTGGCATATAACCAGGCGACATAAATGTTGGCTGTAAGCCAAGATAAAACAGCCAACGACTGCAAGATGATTTTGTATTTGAATATCAATTTAAAAATAATGCAGTGTGTTACGAAAGGTGAGGTAAAAGTTAACGGAACATTCAAATCTATAGCCAGCAAGTGTTTCATTTCCCAAGGCGAACGGACAGATACAATTGCGCAAATCTGACACCGTTGATAATAGATCAATTTTGACATTGGCAAATAAATCTTTGAACACAATCGAAACGATTTCATTTACAAAAAAAAGATAAGTTGATCTTTCATTTTAATAACAATATGAACATACAATTATAAAGCTACATAACATACGAAGAATCACAAATGTGGTAAAGAAACCACAGCCTACGCATAACATTTGTTTATCTGAAGATTGTCTAAATATAAGAGCCAAATCATTTTCAATGTGTACATTTCTACAATATATGTTTTAAAGAATATGCATATACAAAAATGATCTTATATACATCAATATATGGTACTTAAACGAACATGGAAGAATTTCATTTGTTTCTTAGGTAGATAGCTATCTTTTAGCTTGTTTTTCCACATGGACGTCATTGGGAAGCAACTGTATTAAGCATATACATTAAATGTTGTGCTAAAAATCTACATCTAGAGAAAGATCCCATGGCGAGAGCGCTATTCACACATTCATCTAATTTACTCAGTTTAGCGGGCCTACAATTGTCTTGGTCTTATGCCTTGGCAGCGCGATAGCCAAAAATAGCTGTGCCAACGCGCACTATAGTGCTGCCCATTTCAATCTGTAAGAAAAATATCAAGAATATAGCGACTCAGTTGTTGCCGTACTAAGAGTGCGTACCGCTCTGTCATAATCGTTTGACATCCCCATAGAGATCATAACTGATTCCGGTGGCAGATCGTTCGCTTGGCAAATGGAGCTGTGCACCTTCAATAGTGAAACAAAGTCCGGATTGGGACCGTTACTATAATCAAACCCATATGCTCCAATAGTCATTACGCCTATTGGCTGTAGATTCTTCAGATTGGTCCTGATGTATTGATAAAGTGAAGGCGCAGTAGTAGCGTCTACTCCGCTTTTTACTGTCCAGAGTGAATACGAGATAATGAATACGTTTTGGATGACAACTAAAACATTTACCATCTTCTTCACTTGTGTTAATTTGCACCAGAACACGCAGAGGCTCATTGGGTACTGGTTGCACCTTCGACCAGGCCGCATCAAGACTCTTTGCCAACTTTTCGCTATCGACAGTTTGTATCATGTGCAGATTAGGCAGCTTCAGTACCTGTTACAATTAGTGGTCAACATTATGATTAAGGGCTTTGTTGTAATCTTATCTAATCAACGCTACAAAATGAGCTGTTCAGGCCAGACAAATTCAACACACCTTGTTGATTTTATTACTCTGGAGATGGCCAATCAAATGCCATTTGATTTCGGGGCATTGTGATAAAATATCCGGATGCTGACTCTTTTCAACTAGTTCCTGCACATAGTTCTCTCCAAAGTGTCGCTGACCGGCGTTGTAGGCCTCAATTATACATTCAGCCGGCTTAGTTTTGCTAACGGCAACCAAAAGTGGCTTGGGTGCGACAATTTCCTGATAAGAAAATAGATTAGGCACCTATGATTTTATATAAAATCGGGCTTGATCTAACCTTCGGACGTTTCTGCAGAGCCACCTCGATTTGCTTCAACACATGCTGTAGGCCGGCCTTTATGTCGAATTCGGCCATTGTACGACGTATCATTTAACTATAAATATAGATTTATGAATATGGTTTGTATATTTTTTGCAATATTTGATAAAAGTGGTCATCTGCTACTTTATCGATAAATTTTCGTTTATCGGCCAAATTGCAAAGTGACCAGCATTGTGTGCGATATACATCGGGTTTAGTATATATCGCAATTTACGTATTTTTTCGGGTATACAAAGAAGGCGGGCAACTTTTGAAGATTACAATTTTTGACCAGTTTTCATCCCAGCAACACATGGCTATACAATTCAAAACAGTTTCCTCAATAGAGACTCCCAGATAATGGAAGAGGCTTTACAGCGGAGTAGCGATGCGGTGGGAGCTGCAGTCGAGTATTTGCAAGCTATCAAGATTACTGAGATACGACAGACCCTTGAGTTTTTGGGCGTGCAGCACGTGGAGGTCTTAATAGCGTTATTATTTTTTGTAATGCTACAGTTTACAAAATTTACCGCCGTTCTTATGCTGGCTTGTATGATAGCTTATGCTATATTTTATAAGGTAAGCAAACATTAATTGAATAAGTACAGTGCTTGATGAAGACCTCATTAGTGGGACACTTGGTTTCCCGAAATAAGGGAAGGTCTGTCGGGAGCTACGCAAAATGTTGACTATGGTCATATTTACGGCTCTCCTTATTGGACTAGTTATGGTCCTAGCTATGGGCCTAGCAGTGTCGGTAGAGATGGTTATAGCAGTAGCGCTAACTCCAATTATGACTATACCAACGCCACCTCGTTCGCCAACTCAAATCGTGATGCACGAACATCCGCTTTGTTTCCACCCTACTCAAATAGCGAGAATGGAGAAACGTTGCCAGGTTTGTGATAGAACTAGGTATATCTGCTGTGTATATTGTATATTTACTTTCAGGAGATCACATGTACGATACGGAGGAGAAGCATATCCGACGGAGAAGCTATTTAAGTTCAACTCCGCCCTATAACCCACCGGTACAAGATCGTTCAAACCAAAGGAAAATTATTGCCTCGGGAGCTAATACACCAGTAGGTCACCGCCTTTCTTCTGCCGATGTACGACCACAGCGAAGACCAGCTACAAATCCAATAGACGACAATAGATATGCACGGCGAGACCCCTTAGCTTTTCGAAGACTGATTGCCAATGATTATAGAATGTATCGACCAACCACTTCAACTGATGTCCACCAGTACCATAATTATACAATACCTATACCGGAAGAGAGGGCAAGAAGATTACCTGGCTTATTTGATGAATACAGGCTAAAAAACCGACGTAATAATGAAAAAAGACCCTCAACCCATAAAAAGTACTACGGATCCGAACAGTTTGAGCGTTTGAAAAATGTTTCCCGGGAAAATATATTGAACAGATCGCGCAATACTCCTGGAGGATCGCCTATCCGCTTAAGCGGTCCCCATGGTCGTTCTAATGCCGGCAATTACTATAACTCGGACAGTTCTAAAAACAAAGAACGAAAATAAATCACGTTCTTAATCCATATGTTATAATCTCAGTTTCCGTCAAAGCTAACCTGTTCCTTTTACAAAGCCGTTGCAAAAGAGGCGAAAATAAAAGACAGTCACCTACTCGCTATCCAAATGGAATAGAAACTAATCGAATTAAAAGTAAAATGTATAATAAACCTGTATTGGCTATATATCATGCAATATGAAGAAAGACATTAAGCACGTTGATTCATATACCTATGTATATGTGAAATATAAATTCAAAGTTAATAAAAAATTACAACTTTTTGTATTGAGGAAACAAATTCAAATTTATTTAAAATAAAAAATCAACTAAATCGATCATGATCATTCTTTTCTGAAATTCATTCGAAAAAGCCGTCACTTTTGCATTTTTTTATGGAATTTTTTTACACGACAGCAGAAAAATACCAATTTTGGTATTTAATGTTATTTTTAATTTTTATGCATTTAGCTAATTTGGTAACACTGACCGTAATTTGTTTATATTTGTTGTAAGCTGTAATAAATGTCAAATTTACAGCTGACCCAGGAAAAACTGTAAGTAATTACCTTAAAATAAGTACTGTTTCATTACAGAGACCATAACATGAATGAACTTTTCACAGCGACGCGTTACGCTCGGAGTACAGGCCCCGCCGACCGTGCGCTCTGTTAAAATATCCACGGCCGAAAACAAAGCCAGAGTATCTGTCTATATATCCATGGATAATACTGGATGAAACTGATCCACACTTTGTGTTCTGCGCCGTCTGCGAGTGTCGGCTTAGCGCCAAACGCTCGGATCTTGGCAAGCACGAAGGCAGCATCAAACACTCGGAGAATGCACAGCGCAAATCTGTGTTGTCCAAAGTAAAACCTGAGACGGCAAATGGTGTGAAGTGGGAGTACAATGAGGATGATGATGATGGCATGTTGCCGCTTCAGTTTGCAGCAGTCGCTGATCTGTGCAAGACCGAGGTAGACAATGAGGATGACGAAGGGGATGCCGATGCTGAAGAAGATGAGGCTGACGCTGACGCTGAAGCAGATGACGACGATGCAGAAGCTGACGTTGATGCTGAGATTGATTCCGAATATGAGCCTAAATCCAAACGACATATTTCGGAATCAGATTCTCAACATTCTGGCATGCTGGATTTTTTGCCACTGCAGGTTACCATTAATGAATTGCCTCATGTTCAGTTAACACCAGCAGCTCAGCTAGCACACTGCCAGCCCACTACAGCAACGCCACAGCCTTGTCGAATTACCATTAAAAAGGTTACTGCGCCGCTAACAAAGGTGGGCACCACGACCAGTACGCCAATAAGCACCACCCAATCGCAGGAGATTACCTCAAAAGCGACTATAACGCCTATAGCCACAGGTTGCTACACACCAACAGCGCGTCAGCCGCAGTTACAGTCCTATTCTGCCAGGCAACTGCAGTCATATCAACTACAGCACCTCACATCAATAGAGCACCAATCGCGCGATTCCCTTGATCTCTTTTTTGACAGCATTTGCGCCACGGTCAAAACTCTGCCACCAAAGCTAGCTACTGAAGGCAAAATTCGCGTAATGCAGCTCATCGGAGAATTGGAACTACGCGCCATCAATGAGCGCGAGGCTCTTCCCATTACAAGTCCGACGACTACCCCTGTAGACGCATCCACCACAGCTGGACTTGCAGATGCGCCCGGAAGCAGCCAACAAAACTCAACAGTTGCATCAACTACCAAATGATCGCTGTGCAGGCTTAATTCCTGGAACCAGTTCAAATCATACTCTTATTACTAGCAAAAAAGATTGTGTGTATACTGTAAAGTGTACACTGTATACTATCTACTATAATGATTGTTAATATATATTGATATATATAGTATTAAGCTTCATTCACAACCGTCAGAACAGTTGTAACTTTGACCAAGCGTGTGAGGTAAACACTGTTATCGGCCTATGCGGCTGTTATCGGTTAGAGATTGATTAAGTAAATACCATACAATTATTAATTAATTAAAATTTATCATAAAAAGTCTGACAAAATCATCGATTATAATTATTGCACTTAAGATTAGGTAATTTAATGTTTAAACCTTTAGAACAATGGTTTGCAGTCCATCATGGCCTTGGCGCAGTAATGCGGGAATTGTAAGCCCTGCAGCAAAACGTCGGCTATGCTCTGTATGGGTAAACGAAAATATCAGAGATTAGGTTTGTTATTTATTAGTAAGTTTAATGAAGGCTGCTAGGATTTTATGTTTTGTTTTATTTTTTTATCATAAGACTAGTTGACTTAGTATGTTGATGGTGTGCAAGTACGTATGAGTAATGGTTGAAAAATCTACAAGTTGCGATAAGCGCCCGCACTCGGCAACTATAAAATGATGATGTCATCGGGGATTTTACCCCACACACTTACCGAAAGTGAAGGAACGCAGACGACGATGCAATAGATGACAATGTAAAAGAAAGCGCAGAAGAACGCCACAGCGAATGAAACAATCCAGAGGACCAGAAGCCAGAAGATGAACCAAATTGGATTACCCATGTTGTTCAATAGAGCTGTTTGTGTTTTTTGATTAAAGCTGAAAGATAAGAAATGAAAGATAATCTTTGATACAGTGCTAAAACAAGATTAAAGTGGGTCACTCAATTTAATAGCTTCACTATAATAAGAGTGCATTGTAGAATAACAGAAATGTCCTCAAATGAATTTCACTTTTGACAGAATGTGGCTTTGAAATGCGTGAAACACATTGAAACTACCTATTTGGTGTTGTTTTCGTCTACTACACCCATAAATAGATATGATGATATATGTATGTTCATATGTAGATGCATACATAGAAACGTATCTAAGCCGAGGTAAAGTAGTTTGAAAATTTAAGTTCGTTGCCAAGTTCGAAGCAGACGGCATAAGCTACCTTTATCTACACAATCTATTTCGATATCATATTCCATTAATCACTTTCTATCAAAATATGTATCACAACTATAGTCTGCACATTTTGTTGCTAACAGGAGTGAAATAAAATTAAAAATAAATTAGAAACAATTTTAAAGAGTACACAAACTTCGACTGAAAATGTTGATCATTTTGAACAGCACAGTAATTGTAAAGATTAAGTCCTTCAGCTATAAGTCTAAGGTTTAAAGTCAAAAGCTTTTCTAAGCCATTAATATGATAGCATTGTGTAATTTGGTTGTGATCTTCTCTCAAAATTATGCAAATTATTTGTTTTGTATTTGGGCGTGCCTGCATTTCAAGTTTATGTCATCGTTGTAAAAAATTTGTATATACATATATGTATGTACATGTATTCATAAACAAACAATTTTAGAGGTCGAGACCGTTCATTACTTGTGTATGCCAGAAAAGCAGGTGTATTTACTATTGCAACAATAACTTGTTACTAACAATTTGAGTTTCGGTATGCGTACAATTTATAAATAACATTTTTATGCGCGCCTACGCCAAGTAAATCAACAAGAAGAACACTAAAACAACAACAACGTACAAGTAGTATAAAGAGAAGACCCACCTTAAAGTGCAGGTCGATCGGCGGAACGACGTTCGAGTGGGACGAGCTGTAAACAGAAACTAAACGAAACTCGTGCAACAAGTTATATGAGAGTTCATACAAGGCTGCCAGATCTTTGCTTTAAGCAGCTTTCGGCAGCCGAAAAGTGTGCTTCACCATATATAATAAAATTTTAACCAAAAGTATGATAACGACAGAGCTTTTTTTTCAGCTACATAGAGCTTTTTCAGTGAATAGGTGTGATAAGGTCTTTACAATAAAGTGAGATTCTGTATGCGATGTTTTGAGATTATATATAGACATTGAAAAAATAGGCCTAACTCTGAAAATAAAAAATGGGAATTCAAAAGAAAAATAAAATTAAAATTTAAAAACTCTGTTTTTAAGGAAAAATTTTCTGTTTAAGTTTGCTTCAAGCCAAAGAGTTTAAATATAAGATTTTTTAGGAAGATGGAGTTGTTAGTAATCCTAGCTAGGGATCTGCCAGTTATAAAACATTAATTACCGGCTTAAGCGCTTTTTGATAAGTACCTTAATCCGTAAAGTCTTTAGAAATGTGGGTGAGAGAACATGTTTATAAAAGTTTATGTATGTTTGAAGTAAAACTATAGTAACGGCAATTTTGAATACATTGAGGATTACATTTGGCATTCAGATAAGGCAGAAGCTATCGATAGTTGAAAGCTGCACACACATTTACACATGTACTTTTATACATAACAAAAGTTACACTCAATCATCGCGTAAGCTTTTACACACAGCTGAAAGTAAGAGCTTTTGCGGCAGCCGAATATTTTTATATCAATTTTTAAAAGCCCCCTTGAACAATATTTGAACTTTTCTATATACCGCGGACAGCGACGCCGCTGCCGCAGCTGTTGTTTTGGACCGTTACTGGCGCCGCTTTCATCGGGCAAAGCGATTTCACAGTTCGTCATTCTGTCGTGAGTCGTCGTCCTCGTCTCTTGTTGTGTGTGACATTTTGTGAGGATTTTGCTGGCGGTTTGTTGATTTGATACTAGATGGAACTGAGCTATGAAATGTTCCATCTATGTATGTAATATATAGTAACTGCACTTGTTATCTGAATTTAATATGTACTATTAGCGCGTTAATAAGTGCTATTAAAAGCAACAGCTGATAATCATATCCAAATTGTGTAGCATAAATCAGCGGTATGAAAACAGCTGCCATCGAAGGTGTTTGTTTGTGTTACAAAATGCTCTGTGTGCCTGTGTGTTTCTGTGAGTGTGCCTCTGTATGTGCGTGTGGTTACATTTGTGTGTATGTAGATATGCGTGTGTTGTAATAAAACCGGACAACGTGCGATCGATTTTTGGGGCCTTACAGTGGTAGCGTTACAGGCAAAATTTGCTCAATTTAGAAACACATTTAAAATTTCACCGTATGTTGTACATTCTTATAGATTTTTTCGTCTTCATGTTAAATATTAGAATTTGTATTATTATTAAGTATACACCTACATATGCGCATATAATGGCAATAATGTTTTACCAACATTTGCTCATGCCTTACGAAAAATATGTCATATGGCGTAAAGTTTTATCAACTCTTGCTCCCGCCGAACCCAAATAAATAAACAAACGGCCACTAGAGATAATGAAATTTTACAAGGCACCGAGCTAGAGAGCAATAACAACAACAACAACATTAAAAGCCGCAAAATTTGAGGGGCAAAGAGAATCGCGGCGACAGCTACCAAAAGTTGACAACAAAAACAAACAAGAAACACAAAGAGAGCATGCGAAAAAAAGCTTCTTGGCCATAATATTACAGAAAAGCGTAGTGATGGAGACCGAACCAGCGCAAAGACCTACCGTATAACAGTTTGAGAGTAGCGAGAACAAGACCCAGTGTCATAGCATCGGGACCGACTCTGCTAATAGGCATGAACGATGATGATGACCCCTCGCCGCTGCAGCGCACAGTGGTTTAACGAAATTAAGTCAGTTGTAAAAGATCAAATTGGGATACAAAATGATTTACTAATAGGATAAAATACATACATACATATGCATAGAAATTGAAAATTAAATGTCCCTATTTATATATATGATTTAATAAAACGTATTTAAAAAAATAGTCTTGCAAAATAATGCACAAATTCTTGAAGAAATAGCTTTGAGAGATGTAAACAATTGATTCCACTGTGCGGGCCGCAGTTTTAGCTGGAAGACCTGCTCGAGAGAGAAAACCCGAGCCAAGAGAGAATTCCGAGTGCAGGTCGTAATCCGTATGTTTTGTAGCACAGTTCAAAGTACGCATTGCGATGGTTTTCCATTTTAGTTTAGCTAGAGACATCGTCGTGTTGTGAACAGAAGCTCTGCGAGCAACTGCATCTCATCGGCAAATCGACGGCAGAATACAGTGCGCAAAAAAAATAAAAAAATAAAAACAATACCCAACTTAATTTCAAAACAAGTAAATTTCTGTAACACTTTAAGAAGTACACTCCCCCACACTCATACTCTAACACACACACACTCATATTCATGCCGCATGTGGTATAAAGAAAGACACAACTATATATAGTTAGTGGAAGTGTAAGTTTGCAACTTGGTGGAATTTTTGTGGCAGAAAAATATAAAGAAACCTCTGTGAAATAATAAAAAAAATGTTATTTTTATCCAATCTTTGAAAAATAGCACAAAATAAATCGGAAATAGTATATGTAAATGAATACAGTGTCATGAAGAGAAAAGTTTTTTTCAACGCACAAAGCTCAAGGTAAGTTCATCTTCTATAACTTGGGACTGTTGCTGTTCCTAACAAGTGGGCTGCCTGTTATGAAACATCAATATACTGCTTAAACCCCGTTATTATGTTGCCGATTTTTTGCATTTAACGATTTTTGATGAGTTCCTTGATCCGTAAAGTCTTTAGCAATTTAAAACATGCACACACAAACAGATTTACGCACACACACTTTTACGTACAAATATACAGTATAGGGGTATGCCTTTTAAAAGACCAGGAGAAAGTGTGCTACAAATTCATAATTCTGCTGTTTATGTACACTTTGGCAATATGTATGTGCTTGTGAGGAATATATGTACATTCTAACATATAGACAGTCTGCAAGTATTGGTGGTTTATCGAGTGGCGTCGACGGCGGCTGCCTCAATATCTGCCCGCTTGAGCTACCTGTCGAAAAGCGAAAAGCAAGTAAAATATCTAATACAGCAGCAGCAGGAGTAACAACAGCGAAAGCAAAATTTAGGATACATACATACACAAACACAAACACAAACACATACACATACTTATAGTACACAGACATTTTTTTTGGCACGTAGGCTCCATAACTTTCGCTCGGTCGGCTCACGCGCACACCTGTACTCACACTCATCTAAGCACACATACCTGTACGTAAATACATATGTGAGAAGCATTTAAAATTCTGATGAAAAGACACTTTTTATTTGGTGTACGATACATTTTTGTGCTGTTCTCCGCTTACCTTTTAACGTTCTGATGAAAAGATACTTTTTATTTGGCATACGATACATACTATTTTGTATTGTTCTCCTTTTACTTTCCCTTTCCTAAGAATATGGCTCTTCTGCTATCATTGTGTGCAAGTTCTTTTAGTTGGCCGGAATAAAATTTAAACTGGTTCAGATTATTTTCTCATTATGCACTGTAGAAACGCTCTCACACACATTTTGGTTAATTCAACTGTCGATTTATCACACTTAACCCAACACACAACAACCATAACAAAAATGCAGATAATAACTAGCACTAACACATCATTGTCATCATATCATAACTAGTTATGATGATCTCTCTGATTACAAAACGCTGATTAGTTGCCGAGACTCATGCGATTGCGTGTGTGTTTCTATTTTGTACTATTCTGTTGTGTTCTGTTCTGTTCTGTTCTGTTCTGCTCGGTTCCGTTTTGTTCTGTGTTGTTCTGTTCTGTGGTCCCAGCTGCAATTAGGGGCCTATTTACATTCAATGGCACTCACTGATGCAAAAGTCTACCCAGCTAATACCATTTGGTCATCCATTTGTTGGCTTTACGATACCATCTTTTATATGTGGACTGCATTTTAGATTGAGATTTATGTGGATTTGTGTGTCCACTGTCGACACAAACAAAATATGAAAAAATACGTATACGTTATTATTTTGATTTTCCCAAACGAAATCCAATTTTTTCCTTTACACTTTCCTGAATGCGAATTAAATGTGGATTAAATTATTTTTGCTACGGGTTTAATTACGAGTATTGCCGGTTCTTTTTGGAAAAGGGAGAGATTAAAAATTGAATGAATTTTTATGCTCCTTTAATATACTCGTATTTTATTTATGAGTGTTTAACTGTCGACCAGTCGAGTTTTCCTCGATTTTCAATACACATCGCTGCAAACCGCGCTTGAACCGAACTTTGTAAAACCAGTTCAGTTCGGGTTCCTTTAAACGGACTACCTAATAGGTATGGAATAAAAAAATGCGTCAATTTAGTTTTGAAAAAGTGGATAATTATTTCAGATACTGAATAGAGAAACGTAGATTATACATAATGCATTTATGTGACCCGTTGTTTCTTATTTAATGAATAGGCTAGCTCCTGTATATTCTATCAAATTCGGGTTAATTTAGCCTTTTTCAAATTTTTTAGTACACATTTTGATAATTGGTTATACGGATGTCTCCTATAAAATAACTCTTGTCGCATTTTGCTTGATAATTGAAAAATATTCAATTGATACAATTTTGGTTTGAATGCAACAAAACTGTTCAAATTACGGCAGAAAACATACGCCAATAAAAATACAAAGCAGAAAAAAATTAAGGCCAAATCTTTATTGTTTTATACTTTTTTTATGCTCTATTTTGATTTGGAAATTTTCTCTTTCGTTTGTTATTACTTCTTTCAGTGAAAAGCTTAACATTGATTGCTTGTGTGTAGAATTATGGAATTGGATTGATATAAATTGATTTTTGAATTGAGGAAATTATAACGACAAGGAAGAGTTCCATTGGAGTTACCAAAATGTAGAATGGACGGAACAATGTTAATTTCAGCTTATATGTATTTATAATCCCCTGAGTAGAAGAGATGATCCAATATCAGATGAATATGCGTTGAAATGGCTGTGATTCATTTCTCAAATTGGACTGCAGTCGACTTCCGCTTAGCATCGCATCAGAGAATTTCAAAGGAATGTTGCACCATGCACCATGCCACAATTGCACGCACAATGCGACGTTCATTTGCACACAATAACCATTTGTTGCACATCCATTGCAATCGCCATCAGATGGATGATGCCATAGAAATGCGTGTGGACACACAGACAAATCATTTGCTCATTCGAAGCGCACAAATTAAGCGGGGATTTGTTCGGGTCCGGTTCTGTTTCGTTGATGTTGATGTTGAGACTCCGCTGTGGCATGACGGCAGTTGCATTTTCAACTAGATTCATACACATACGTATATAATTATAAGTGTGCGTGTGTATCATAGATGTCTACCCATCACCCCTTATTTATATGGCATGGTTCCATGCATGTGATGGAACCGGAGGAGAACTGCATGCAAATGCGTACCCTTAAATGTTGATCCGACCGAATTGCCAGATTTAATTGAATCAATTTTAAAATATTAACTTACAAAGGAGAACTTTAGCGTGGGAGCATTGGCTTTAAAAATAAAATAAGCAAATGCCAAAGACTCGCCCTAACCGCTTTCCCCGTCATCTTCAGTTTCGGGATCAGGTTCAGTCTATTTCTTTCCCTTTATTATTTCATTCAACATGGAGAGCAACAAAAATCGGAGCACAAATCACACAAAATAAAGAACACAAAGGCACAAAGCTTAAAGCGTGAAACACTTGAGAATTGCTTTGCACTTTTATTTTTGTTTGCTCTTCTTTTTTTTCCATTCTTTCATATTTTTTTTTATTTTCTTGAATTCCTTGTACGAAATATGTAGGAAAAATATTTTGCGCTTGCTCGACTCAACGGGATTTCGTTGGCTCAAATATTATATTTTGCTTTCGCTGAGCGTCCCCTTTGGGACACGGAGCACTTGGGTTTGAGTGTGATGGATTTGTCCTTTTGCTTGGCGTGTTCTGAAATCGAGCAACACATAAAATTCATATTTGGCAAGAAGCACATAAAAAATATGCAAATAAAATGTCATTAAACAATGAAAAGGACAAACGAGCAGGCGAACCAAGAAACAAAAAATACTTAACCTCATTGTCTCTATACCCTATACACAAATGCAGTGCGAATATAGACGAACTTTTCAAATATCAATTTTATTAAAGCATCTACTTTTAAAGTTGTTATTTGTTGCAGCCGTGTGGTATGACTGTTATTTGGTGTACCCAATAGTAGGGTATAGCGAAAAACGGATCACTCGACAGTTGGCGCAGCATTAAAACGCAATTTTATTGCATATCCTTGGAAAGGGGTATTGGAATGGCGTAGCCATCAATGTCTTAAGGACAACAATGACGGCAAGCGACGACAACCCAAGACTACCAAGAAGCAACGCATCAACGAAGCTACGTAGAACCAACGAAGCAAAACTAAAAGGTGCCGGGGCCAGACAACGAATCCGGGAAAAGGAGAACTTTTGTTTAGCATTAGTTTTATGCTTTTTCCTTTATATGTCTCCGTACTGGCTACTTTTATTGTTCGTCAGTTTGTCTTCCCGGAGGCCATTGCCTAGCGATAATAATACGATTTGTTGTCTACTGCAGGCTCATTAGATTTTATTGGGTTTTCTATTGTAATACAGTTGCACTTTACATGCTTCGCTTCTGCTGGGTTACGTTACAGAGTTCTTTAAAGTCCAAGAATTTAAGGAATTGCAGGAATTGGAGAATAGTGCTATGTTGTTTCCATATAAATATCACATTTTCCTAGAATAAACTAGCACTTCCACTAATATCAGAACTACTAAACTGGTATTTCTTTATACGAAAATGATTTACACAATTCAAATGAATTCCTGTTTACAAAGAGATCTTTTCTGATTAACTGTAATTAATATTTCAGGTTTTATTTAAGCTAGTCGGTCCTTAGTCATTTGAAATGTATTTCACTATAGCAACGAATACATATTCCACTTCTGTTTGCTGCATTACATACAGATAATCACTTACAGATACATACGAGTATGTGTGTAGACATATGTATAGGATGTATGTATATACTCGCGGGTCGTGCTGGTGTGTTGGGAATAAAATGTCTGCTTGGGCATAAAAAGTAGCCCAGGGTAAAATAAAAGCAAGTACCAAATTCCGCATGTGGCAGTCAAAAGGAGAAACCTGAAGTTCTGTTGCGTCTTTGGGAATACGCAGCGTATGCGCGATTTTCTTCTTTTTTTTCATGGCTTTTCCATGAGAATTTGGCTTTTGTTGTTTTACTCTTTTTGTTCTTTATTTTTTAAGTGCTACCTTTGTTGTTATACTCCGCTGTTATTCTGGCTTTAAGCCGAGCATCGATTTAAGCTCAGCTGATCCTTAAATTTGGCGACATTAACGTGTTAAATATTTACAGTGAATCTGAAACTGCGTTTAAAAGAATTAATTGTGTTCAAATTTCATGAGCAAATATAGATTACTAACACAGTTATTTATTGTTGCGTAAATTTGTTAATTAATGTAATATTTTGCCATCAACTGTTTAATTTTTCGACTTTTTTTGCTGTTGATTTTGTGGCGTAATTACGTGAGTTTGACTAATTGACAAGCATAAAATAAATATAAATAATAGAGACATGATTGTAATTATTGCTGCAAATAAAAAAAACAGAAGAAAATAATTGCAGCATATGCCAATTAAATTTCCATTTAAATACCCACGCGCCTTTTTTGTGGCCGTAATCCGAGCCCCGCTTCATTTTTGCCGCTTTCCGCTTGTTGTAAATTGAATTGAACAAGTCAGGCAAATGCACACAAGCCAATGAGTAAACGAGTCGCTGAGTAGACGCTCAGTTGCAGTTTCAGTTTCAGTTTCAGTTTGAATCTCCCTTACTGAGTACGTCCCTTAATGCACTGATTATCGTAATAGGCAGCCCAATTAAAACTCTTACGCCGTTATGAACTTAATTATGTCATAACATCAACATTATCATTATCAGCAGTTGTTGTTGATTTAGCTGGTAACCATTGATGCGTGATGTTGATAGTGCATTATTATGCATAACCAAGTCGAACAACTCAAGCTGCGGTAATAGACCATACAATTTGTGGCTTTATCTGTGGAACTTGGCGTATGCTTGATATTTCGATGCTGATGCTGATATTTCGAGTAATTAGTCTCAAATGGTGCCTGAAGAACAAACGATAACAATGTGTATGTATATTTATATGCTTCGATTTTATGGCCTGGAAGGGTCGTCTACAGCTTCCATGCACATTACTGATTTGATTTACTTTTGTTTATGTTTATACTTGTATCTTCTTGGCTGTGACGTCATAAGTTGGGTCATGCTTTTGCTTTGTATGGCTGCCCTTTAGCAGCTGCTTTCATTTCTTGCGTCATTTTATATGAAAGCAGCTTTCACATTTGACATTTCACAGAATCACAAAAAGAAGAAGAAGAAGAAGACGACCCCGATGGCGACACTTAATAATCGACCAGATAGGCAGGGCATAAAACTTAATCAAAAAACGAAGCAATAAATCGCATTGGTCAGCTTGGCGTATACTTTACTTGCTTCCATATATATTACTATTGAAAATGTGTCTTTCGAAAGATTGCCGATCTATTGAACGATATTTCAGTAAATTATAATTATTTATTATATTATAATTGCATTCTATTGGTATCTTCTATATCAGAAAGTGTTCCATTTCAGTTTGAATATTTAAATGTGTTTTTCATTACCGCTTTAAATCTTTCTTCTCTTTATTTGATGCAATTGAAAGCCATTATCAACTTGATAGGCAGAACATTAAACTGAATCAATAAATCGCATTGGTCATCTGGACGTATACTCAACTTGCTCGCACAGTTTCCTACAAATATCTATGCATATCATAGAAAATGTGTATTTTCTATTGATCGATGTTAATAAAACAGTAGGAGTCTTTTGTATACCCCAGTTGAGATCAGACTTCTGAAATGCATAATTATATTTTATTGTTTTTTTTTATAATAGAAAGCGTCCCATTTCATATTCAATATTTAAATGATTCTTACTTGCTCGTTAAATATTCCTGCAAATGCTTTGAAACGTGGCCAAAATACAGTTGGAGTAATTCCTATACTTCATTTGGGGTCCGATTTCTGCATTGTATGTATAACCATACTAATTAGAAATAATTCTTTTGATATATATTTTCATGCTTGAGATCAGATTGAATATTTAATTACTTACGTTTCTCATTTTCTTTTTAACTGCCCCTGCAATGCATCATAGTGCAATTATTCATTACTCATTCATCATATATTTGATGCACTTGAAATCCATTAAAAAAAGAAGCAACATCATTTATTCGATTCAAGAGTTTGGCGCACGTTTTAGGGTCGTGCGTCGCTTATGTACGTGCTCGTTGGCCGTGGCAGAGCATTTACTTAATAAAAAGTTGGGCAGACATATTCGTCCTCTGGCAGGTGGCAAATAGCTTGTGGCAGGTGGCAGATGGCAGCTGGCTGGTGGCAGGCGCCAGGAGTCAAGAGTCGGGTGCCTGGCAAAGCGTCGCAGTCAAAAATGGCGGCTGCTGTTGGCAGTTGACTTGTTCACATTTATTTGATTATTGATTTTCACAGGCAGCGTCCTCGTCGTTGGCTTAAAGTGCAACACCGGCATCGGCACCCATGAGTAACTCGAGACCCGAGTCAGTAACACACACACACACACACACACACACAAACACACACACATACAGAAGTAGACACGTGGGTGTTTCGGAGCAGTTCGAGATTCGCATATGTCTTCGACTCGGCTGCTAAAACGGTGATATCATCAAGGTCAGTTCAACAAATGAGCCGAAAGCAAACGGTGCGCAAAAACAAAAAGTAAAAAAAAGAAGCAACAAAAACAAAAAAAAACAAAAAACTGAATACCCCTACTCATAGGTCGCACTAAATTGAGCGTCTCAGCGTTAACGAGCGCCATCGGCGCCGGCAGTGGCGGCGTCGAGCCACTAAAGTCGTGGCCGGACGTAGCCACGCGGCACTTGTTTAATGATGGGTCACATCTTCCATACCCCCCACGGTGTTGTCGTCGTGTTGTCCACATCTGCCACATGCGGTGTACAGCAATAAACGCCAAGCGCAAAGTAAATTCCTCCAGTTTCTGCCCTCTGTTCTACACTTTAATATGCTGTGGTGTATTGCTGCTTGCATATTCCTCATCCTGTAAGATAATCCAACACATACACACTACATTAAGGTTGTAACTCAGTCAGATCTTAGTTTAACTCATCAACTATTTAAAATCGTTTCTATATTGTTTCCAGACCAGCATAGTGATGGTTTGTATAGCTATGAAATAAATATATCTGACACTAAATATGCAGGACTGTTCCGGTTTGTGTTTATATTTCAATCCGAAAGATTTGACTGTATGCATTTTCCCTAGAATTTCCTTCGGATTTCCCACAAATTTTCCATTCTCCAGTGTAGTGGTGCTTACTTTTCAGCAGAACAGATCAATTTTCTCAATAAGAGAACTAAAATATGATCTTAAAGCTTCGTATGGCAGTCTGATGTTCTCATTAGAACTTCTCATAACAATATTGTGTATTTTATGTGTTGAAAAATATCATTTTGCAGAGTTTTCAGCTGCTATAATGATTTTGTTTACATTCACAACTTCTTTTGATTGCAATTAATTAGCACAACTTCAATCAAAATGCTGTTTAAAATAACAACTAATATATGAATATAATTTTTTTTCCACACACAAAAACAGGCCTTCAAAATGTGTATTCATTTTCAAAAATTCGATCGGAAATTGAAACAGGCCAAAAGAATTAATTACTCTTACATAATAGTAATTTCCATTTCCCTACAGAGTATTTTCTTGACTAGAATTCCCATGTTTTCGTTTCTTTTTCGAGCTTTATTTTATGAGCCGCTCAAAGCGAATAGAAACATTTGTTTCGTGTGCTCGTTTCGATTTGTGCCACGCCTGCGTATTTATTTTATAGTTCGCCTGGCGCCAGGCATTCGGCTAATGGCTGCAACTTGCCGCTGCCTCAAAAGGTCAACTGCATAACCGCTAAGAACGTTACCAAAAATCTAACGACAGTCTCTGATACAATCAGTTAGTTAGTGATAAGAAGAAAGCACTTAGAGTAAATAGGAGGGGTAAGGGATGAACGGAAACAAAAAAAAGAGTGGGAAATGTCTGTTGGGTAGTTACACAACAAATCACTTAAAGGTAAATGAAAGACACAATATTTAGGCAAGAATTGGTGCAGCAAATGGCACTCAATTATATTTAAAATAAAGTAAAAGAATTTCCAGGAAAATTGTACGAAACTTGAAAGCCAGTTTTCTATATTAATAAGCCTATAACAGGCATCTGTCTCTTTTTTTTTTGGCAGAGATACTTTAACGTTAAAATTGCCCCACCCGCGACAACCCTCTTTAACTCATCAATTAAAACTATAGACTTTTATACCAGCTGGGACAACACACAGATAGAACCTGAACTTTTGTAAACGAAACACAAACACAAACATGGGCATCCCCAATCCCTTTTTCTGTTACTTTTCTTGTCCCTTTCATCCACTTACCTTTCCCCTGCATTTACTTTTTGCTAACACAATTGTTTTTGTTGCCGTCGTCTCGTTTACCCTTTGACTTTCAGAGTTCGTTTTGGCTGTTGTGTATCTTTTTGGCAGGCGATTTTCGCAAAATTCTGAAAACGAACGCAAACAAAACAAACAAATAGGCGGAAAGGTGGAATGGGGTCAGCCCAATGAGAAGCCCAACCTAAATTCAGGTGACCTTTGCACACAGTTGAGCTGACACCCATCATCCGCGATCCCTCCACCCACTAACATATTTCACCTGTGCGCCAGCGTCCTTGTCATCATCATCATTATCATCATCATCGTCATCATCATCATCGTCAGCCCATTCCCTTTCATCCAAATGCGCTCTTGCTAACTTGGAAAATTATAATTTAATTTGAATGTCATTAAAATTTGTGCGGCTTGAGCTTAACGTCACAACTTGCCCCTTAACTCGCTCACTCTGTGGTTGATATTTCTGTGATTCCTCCCGATAAAGGATAATCTAACATTCTATATTAATGATATGGGATACAGTGGACAACTAAAGTCTATATACTCCAGATTTTGAAAGTTAGCAGCTAAACTATGCCAAGCCTATTGTTCTAAATGTAATTTTATTGAAGATTAATTTAAAAATATCTAATAAAAAATTAAAGTGTAGAGTGGACAAAAGTCGAAATGTGATTTTACAACTGTAAAACAATCGTAAAATAATGTATTTTATTTATTTAGATTTTTATTTTTTATATTTATTTAAATGTTTAAATTTAAATGGTTTGGCTGACTCGAGGTCGAAAGTTAGATTTTGATTTGATTTTTATTTTTATTATTTGTTTTTTATTTTTTATTTTTATGTTAAATATGGTTGTATTTTTGGTAGTCCATATGAAAATTACCATAATAGAGCACACATATCTTTTTTTTGAGAATGGCAACTGGACTTTTAAGATATCAAAAATTGTGTATAAAGTTATGTAGACCTAAGATTTCCACTGGATGTTCAATATGCAGCAAATAAGTCAGGCAATCTCAGTTCTAACTATGTATATTTTACCAGCTTCGTTTCGGTTATCCAGAATTATGTTTCTTGTGTGTGAGAGGCAGAAATTTAATAAAAAATGTGCTTGGACAGCAGAAACTGTGGACATGAATTGTGTGTGACATGGAAATAAAATAAAATAAATGAAACTTAATTTCAAAGTGACGCTGCGTCCTATGTATACGTTGTTCATCCCCCTACTGTCCACTCCTCGTCGACTTTCACATAAAAATGCGCATTTTTATGAATAAAAGTTTTGCTGAAGCTGGCAGGTGGAAACAGGAAAACAGCAAACGACGCAGAAAAACTGCTGCAACCGCAGGAAATTAAGAAAATATTCACTTAGACACTGCGTCTTATCTAAAGGCGGCAGTCGCTTTGCAACTTGGCTAAAAGCACTGACAAGAGGCAATATAAAAAAGAAAATTTGCAGACTTTGCCTGACTTGGGAAAATGGGACAAAACAGTCACAGTAAAGTTTCTTTTCATAAGAACTGCAAATGAAAATGCAAATAAAATCCAACTTTTTGTTTAAGTACAACTTTCTATAATTCAAAGTAAAATAAACATTTAGCAAGAATATTTCAATTAATATCGAATAATGTAGTTGGCAGTTTATTTAGTATTTGTTTAAGTTCTTCTTCGTTTAAATACGGAAAATTCGACTCTAATTAACTTTAAGATAATGATGCAAATTGAGCTAAATTGGCTCAAAGAAATGCAGTAGGTCCCGCATTACTGCGACTTAATGCCGTTTTAATTGTACTGCAAAATAACATTTAAATTAGTGCGGCGCGGGCGGCGCGGCGCCAGGAAGCACTAGACAGTGGCAAGGCAAGTGGTGGCAAGTGGAGTTATTATACCAAAGAGAGAGAACGAGTACGAGAAAGAGTAAATGTATATTGGCTAATGGGCTGCCATCATGCAAGGCAGTCTGTTGTGAGTCGTGTCCTCTGGCTGCAGTTATAAAGCGCCACAGGACCTCAAGGACAAGCCATGGGAAACAAATAAAAATATATGTACACGGATGTGGATAGAGCTGCTTGCCACGAAATGCAGCTTCTTGGACAATTGTACTCGTAACTTGCTGGGGAATTAAAGTTTTCAGCTGTCGTAAAAAATATCATTAAATCATTAATTTCTTTAGCTATTTGTTGTTTGGGAAAATGTTTGCTAGTGTGTTTAAAAATTATTTTCCTTGGAGTTGCTTTGACGTGTATGGCTCTTGCAGCTTGCTGTAATTGACAAGTCAAGAGACCCTAAAGCTAAAATATAAGAAAATATAAGTATGAAAATATATTTAACGATGTTGTTGCCTGGTAAAGGATACAGAAACAGCAGCCTTAGAAAACGATACTCAGCTCTTGAGTGCAGTAGTGAGTGGCCCCGATATGAACATAAATCTGTGTGTGACTGTGTGTGTGAGTGTGTGTGTGTGTGAGTGGTTAGAGATGCAAGATGTGGGCTGAGTGGGTTAGGCACTCAAAACTTTGAATAACAAACCCAGACCAAGAACGGGGCAGCCTCCAATTTTCTTTGCTTTTCACTATTGCATTTTTGCTCGAGTGGTAAACATGTACACACACATACACACACACGCACAGACACATTTATAAGTATGTATGTCTAGAAATGCAAACACACCTAAATATTGTAGCATACAAACGGGGGCAACCGACAAGCACCCAAGTCAAGTCAACATGCACTTGTGAAACAGCAACAGCAACAGCAACAGTAAAAAAGCATAAAATTAAGCTGACTAGCGAGGCATGCAGCACCAGCTGTGGCAACTGGGGAAACTAAGACAAATAACTTAATGCCTTTTCTATTTGCAGTTCAAACAATAGAGTGGCAGTGGGGCTAGAGGAGGTAGCGCACAGGAGATGCAACAAAAGTACAACAGCTGCACAAAAACTGGAAACTAAAAACTGAAACAAAAGCCCAAAAGTCAAAGTAAACCCAGACAGGCAAACAGAAACAGAAACTGAGACAGAGAAAGAGAGTGCGAGAGAGAAAGAGAGAGAGATAGAAAGACAGAGAGTCAGACAGGCTGTTTACGTGGAGTGTTGGAAGAATGTGTAGTGCAGAGTCCTCACGGCAGCTTAAAGTGGCAACAACAGCAGCAGCAGCAGCAGCAACATCATCCGTAGCAACAAGCACAACCGGATAATAAGCATAAGGGGCAAGAACAACAGCAACTGCAACGAGAGCGACAAGTATTTGCGGTAGGCTGCAGGGTGCGGAGCGCAGGCCGAGCCGAGGAGCATTTGTAAAGCCACCAAGGAAAATAGGCAATAAGCATACATAAATCCTAAATCCGAATTTGAATCCGAATCCGAATCCAAATTCAAAGCCAAATCAACATCTACATTTGAGAAACCGGAACAGAGCCAACGCCAAGTGGCAAGTGGCAAGTGCAACAGAGTGACGTCACCCGTCGCTAACTAGGACACTCGCGCCGCAACACAAATTTCGTTATTTGGTTAGCAGCACTCGCATTTAGAACCGTATTCGCATTCGCATTCGCATCTACATTCACATCGGCGTCATCATGGTCTCTCGGCTAAGCCAGCATTCGCTGGCCGCGGCGTTGTTCGTGTTGTCATTGCGACTGTCCTGCGTCTGCGGCGTCATTGATCGCCTGGTGGTGCAAACAACCTCAGGCCCGGTGCGCGGTCGCTCTGTGACGGTGCAGAGTCGCGAGGTGCATGTCTATACCGGAATACCATATGCCAAGCCGCCCGTTGACGATTTGCGCTTTCGCAAGCCGGTTCCGGCGGAGCCCTGGCACGGCGTTTTGGATGCCACCCGACTGTCGGCGACCTGCGTTCAGGAACGGTAAGTGGCTCGGGAAATTGAGGGTTGGGCAGGGTTTTACACAATATAGAAGGGTTGAGTAGGGATTCGCAGCTCTGCAGATGTAGTTGACCTAGAATTCAGACCGGCCCCGGACCGGATATGGTAGCTGTTGACCTAACTGTTACTAGTGACGTCATAGCGAATTTTATGCAGCGATTACGCATGCAAAATGCCGGCCAAACGAAAGTCGATTGAGAATAAATATTTAATATATGAATAATATCTACGATGTACATGTGTAATTTCATATTCAAATCAGTTTATCAACTTCTGATGACAGAAGATTATAAATATATTATGTATGTTTAGAGATATTTAATATTTATTATTAGAAATAATGATTTTACCAAATATTGAAATAGACTTTTGAATTTTACAACCAATCCCACATAAGTTTTCATAGCATTTATATTGTGGCAACATTAAATGAAATCTTAGTTTCACACATTAAATTGAATTAAATTACCATATCTATAGCTTATTATAGCAACAAATGGATACGGAATAAAATGTTTTAATTCAATATACATAATAATATTAACACTCTTCATCTCTTTCCAAAATATTCTACTTCGTTTGGTCGATATTTTCGGAATGCTTAAGCAAGCACTAACGAAACAATGACGAGCTCATTCTTAAAACAAATAATCATCGGATTTTAAATAATATAGTGTGCACACTACCTTAATAGAGATATTATAGTGTGCACACTACCTTAATAGAGATATTAATTTAGATCACAATAAGTGTGAACTTGTACATTTTCCATTTGTTAAAAGCAACTCTGAATTTTTCTGAATACACTGTCCAATAATATTGTAAAAATATCAAATTTGCCAGACACTCAAAGAGAGACCACACAAAAACATCAGTATCTGTGTGTGTGTGTGTTTGTGTCCGCATTGTAGAACGGAAATTAGACAAATATAGAGATAGAGACAGAGGAGAATCGCCTTTTCCGTTTGGTTATAAATTACTTTTATGCGAAGTGGCAAAGTTAATTTCAATTGACACGAAACCAAACACACCTACATAAAGGAACTAACTAATGGTATATATTTGTATATACATATTACGTATATACATACAAACGTATGTGTGTGTGTGTATATTGAATCACACTCGCACACACTTATGTATATTGAGCCATAGAAATGCGTAGCTACAAGTTTCTATGTTTGTAGTATATCGATTCGAGGGATTCAACATTTATAGGGCAAATGAACTACGAGAATGTCAAAAATGTCGAGGATAGAGAGTGTGAGAGAGGGGTGTATGCACACATATACAGATGTATACATTTATATGTATTTGTGTGGAAGTTTATGGGCTTGTGTGTCCTCGAAAAATGGCACAGCGAAAGTAAAACAGGCAAATCAGAAGAGGGCAAATAAAAATAAATAACACAGCTGGTTACTTTGTCGTAATTGGCACGACCAACAATGCTTGAAGGTAGGTTACCAGGGATGGGGCACAGGCAAAAAGAATCCTCTAATTTGCATGTGAGTGAAAAATGTCTAAACTTACCAAAGTTAATGTTTACGTTTCCTATTCTCATTATCTTTATCACTTTTATTCTCATTCGATAGCTATGAATACTTCCCGGGCTTCTCTGGTGAAGAGATCTGGAATCCCAATACCAATGTTTCTGAGGATTGTCTGTATATAAATGTGTGGGCGCCAGCAAAGGCGCGACTTCGTCATGGACGTGGCACAAATGGAGGCGAGGTAAGTTCAAGAATCTCTTTGAGAATAGTTAAATATGAAGGCAAATTTCAATTCTTGCAATTTGCAGCATTCGGGAAATAAGGCGGATACAGAGCATCTTATTCACAACGGCAATCCTCAAAACATGACCAATGGACTGCCCATACTGATTTGGATATATGGAGGCGGCTTTATGACTGGTTCGGCCACACTGGAAATATATAATGCAGATATTATGTCGGCTGTGGGCAATGTGATTGTTGCCTCCTTTCAATATCGCGTAGGTGCCTTTGGTTTTCTTCATTTGGCACCCGAAATGCCACCTGAGTTTGCCGAGGAAGCGCCTGGCAATGTTGGATTATGGGATCAGGCCTTGGCCATACGCTGGATAAAGGACAATGCACATGCTTTTGGTGGCAACCCCGAGTGGATGACACTGTTTGGCGAGTCAGCTGGATCGAGTTCAGTGAATGCACAGCTCGTATCTCCAGTTACAAAGGGAGTAGTCAAGCGTGCCATGATGCAGTCCGGCACAATGAATGCTCCCTGGAGCCACATGACATCTGAAAAGGCGGTGGAGATCGGCAAGTCCTTGATCAACGACTGCAACTGCAATGCGTCCATGCTGAAGGTAAAATAAGCTCTGCATATCCAAGAATCCTTATAATATATGTACCTTTATCAATCTATAGACAAATCCCTCGCATGTGATGAGCTGCATGCGTGCCGTAGATGCCAAGACCATATCAGTACAGCAATGGAACTCCTACTCAGGCATTCTCAGTTTCCCATCAGCGCCAACTATAGATGGAGCATTCTTGCCAGCTGATCCCATGACACTAATGAAGACGGCGGATCTAAAGGATTATGATATTCTGATGGGCAATGTAAGAGATGAGGGTAAGTGTTTTGTCATTCTATAGATTAGTTTACAGGAAAAAAAAAGAGTCTGTTGAGTTTCGGTTGGTCTCTCTGTAGATTAATTAGTGAAGGTTTAGTAGCATTACTTTCATCCTTTCGAGTGAGCTCCTTGGTTGGCTCAGATGCTGGTTAATTTTTCATTATACTCATGGCGTGGACATCAACTTTATCAAACTTAACTCGAGCTGTTGTCCAGTGGTTTTCTGCTTTTTATTTTTCGTTTTCTTTTCACTTGTACACATTCCGTTTTGCCCTGCAATCCCTTGTCTCTTTTGTCCTAACAATAGCCAGCTCAGCTTCTGCAGTTCTCTTGTCCTATCCTCCATTGTTGCAGTTTTATTTTTGGCATCGCCGCCAACGTTGACGTCAGCAGTGTGCCAAATTTTACAGTGGCAACTAAGCTTGGCCAAAATGTAGCTGCAACCATGAGCATACTTCATGTTGTTTGCTCCGTTAGTGCAGTTTCCCACTTCCACTTCCACGCTCACCCTCCGCCCACTTTAACTACTGTCAGCTTTGTTGCAACTTGTGCAGCATCCATTTGTGATTTTATTACTTTTTGGGGCAAACTACGAATACATTTTTGTTGTTATACTTAGCTGCCGCAGCAAAGGCAAAAGCATTTCATTGTAGTCGTTTTATGGGACCTCTTTCAGTGGGCGTGGCTGTAGCTTATTTGGATGCCTTTCAAATCTGACTGAGCATAATGCACTCTGTATTTGGAACTAGCTGCCGGTCTACGACTCGACCGCTTATTTAAATGCTTTATTACCCAGGCTCATGGCTTACTGTATATTAGTCTCACAAAAAAGCACTTTGTTTAATGGCCTTGTGACTTTAGTAGTTAGTATGAAACTGGCATCAAATCACTGTAGCTTTTAATTTCGGCCAGTTAAATTTGTCAACGTACATAGATAAAAGAGCAACTCATTGTCAGACGCACAAAGTTTACGTCGGACACATTAAAGTTTTGCCAGACACGTTCTCACAAAGGGTGGAGAGCCTCGATTTGGAGCAATGTCAGGCGCTTTCGCACTCAGCTGTTATGGGCGACATCATAAATTATTTAAATGTATCGCTAAGTTGTGAAACAGCCGAACGAAAAACAGCCCAGCGTATTGTGCCCACTAAATAATTGTTAGCACACGTGCTGCTGATGTAGTGTAAAGAGGGAGTAAAGAGGGCATAGGACATAGACTTCGAAAGTGGAAAGAACCTGTTATTTTCACCTTGTTAATTCTACCGCCTTAAAGGCAACCTGCAGATTTTTATAAGCTAGCCCTATGTTGATTACACGTGAAATTTTCTACTCTTTTAAATTGCGGGAAATATTTTATATAATGTTAAAGCAAGGTTTACAGCCTCAATTTTTTTGCCCGAAGCGAATCAAAAATCAAACCTTTAAAATTGAATACAATTTTAGGATATATCAGTAGACAATCATCTCAGATCCGCCTTTCATTTTCGATCAAATTTTCGGAATTGAATTCACTTGACATTTAAATAGCTAGTGAATTCAAATTATGATCTTAGCATACTTAGTAAAAATGAAGAGCAAAAATAAAATGTTTATTAAATAAGTTTAATGGTTTTGAAGCAAAGTTGCATCATCTGATGTATTTAAGATAATTTATTTGATTTATAAATATTATTATGTCAACACACGATTTTAGAATTGTAGATCATGCCTTTAGGTTATGTGAAATATTTGCATAGTCTGCACAATATGTGTATGTGTCATAAACGTTGAAAAGATATCTAATTAGGGTTTAAAGTATGCTTGCACCGATTGTAGATAAGTGTCCACAGTGATTAGAAATGTTTGCAGAACTTGCATACATTTACATGTAAATCTTCAAATAAAATATTTTTTTTACGCTCAAAAGTGTGCTACATTTATTTTCTTTGTCGCCTGTGTTTGTTGCTGCTGCTGCTGATGCGCTTCTTCTGCTTGTTACTGCCTCAACAACTCGACCTGCGGCGGCTGCTGCGTTTCCCATAATTTAACGCGTCCGCATTTGTATGTTTATTTGTGTGTATGTGTGTGTGTGGGTGTGTGGTAACGGTAATGTTAACGCTTTGTGTGCATTGTGTTCGCGCTATTCGTGCCTTGCCTTGCCGCGCGCCACTTAAAAAATTTCCGTTCGTTTTGCTTTCTCCTTTTCACGAGCTGTGCGTTTGAAAACAGCAGCTGTGTAACTGTATGTATATGTGTGACAGTGTGTATGTGTGTGAGTGAGTGTGTGTGTGGTTGGTCTGTTGGCTGTGAGTTTTTGTTTTCGTATAACAGATTCTCGTGCGCTTTGTGTGCTTTTTCTTTTGCTTCGCTTCGCTTTCATTTTTCTTGTTGCCATTGCCATTGCTGCTTCGTCATTTCCAGGCGGCAGGCACCGAAAACACACACAGTGGCACACAAATATAAGCACACGCTGCCACTGACACAGGCTCGAGGCACTAACAGCGCTACAGACACGTGCGCATTTCTGCTTACTTTCACTCAGCTTGCAGCTGCTGTTTTTCTCTTCCTCTCTCACACTCTCTCTTTCTCTCTCTCTTTCTCTCTCGCTGTCATTCTGTCTCTCCCTTTATTAAGCGCTCTCCCTCTCTATCTCTCTAGTGTAGCGTTGTTTCTGTCTTTGCTGCAGATTACAGCCAGTGGCACTGCTGCTGCTGCCTCTTCCACTCTTAGTCAAGGTGTGCGTGCCCACAAGGCGACCACAACGATGGCGAAAGGACCGCTTATAACTGTTTCTGAATATGTTTATGTATGTGTTTGTGTGTGTGTGTGTTTGAGTTCAAGGTCATCTAGCATTTGAAACAACACAATAGATTTCAATGCGCGGCGCACATGAAAACATCTTAATTTTGTTGTTGATTTGCTGTCGGCTTGAAATTTGAAAGCGTTTGTTTAAAGACGTGCATGACTTTTTAGCATAATCTGAACAAAAAGTCAATGAATTCACCATAATAAGCACCTTACTTACTAAAAATTCGAAATCTTCTGTTTTAAAGAACCATATTCCCTGTTTAGCTCTTTACTGGTTGAAAAACTAGTGCCGAAGGTAGAATTTAGACCTAACATTTCTGGTATAAAATGTTGCGACGAAAGATATTTAGTATATAAACAGTTCTACAGTAAACGCCTCTTAACACGCATCTATGATATTATAATTTGAAAGTAACTGTATTTTTGTGGTTTGTAAACTTTTTCCCGCTAAAGCTATCGTTTTTTTTTTCTTAAAAATTGTGATGAATAAACATTTCTTGGTTTATAATAGGGAAGCCATCTGAACTCTTTGACTAATCTTGTTATTGTTGGAGGGACGATATGGATTTTAAATAGGTTCAAAATTTGCATTCCTTCTGCTAAACGTTTTTTGCACCCTGCTTGCTGCTTGAACTACAGCTTACAATGATAGCTTGTATTAAAAATTACTTAGGACATGTTGCAAATAGTCGAAGAAAGCAATTCATCATTAAAGTTCACTAAATATGCTGATTTTTATTTGAATGCTTAAGTGAGGCTTCAACAACTGTTTATTCACACGACATCATTTGATTCTAGGATACTTGCCATAATAAATTTAGTTTTCCTGTATTGTTATTTAATAAATAAAATATCACTAACTATATTTCATCAATTAACTCTATGATACTTTCTTTTAAATAATAATAGTCCTCCTGGATTGTTAGTCACTAAATAAGATATCAATATACTTATTTCTGCATATTAAATATTTTTAATATTTTGTCATTGGCATTCGTATTATAGAGAATGGGTGTTTAAATTTCTTAAATGCTTTCAACTTGCGCATCATTTGCAATTTAAAATCATTTGTATCCCAATATATGTAATATACACACATATCACAAGCAAAGTATAATCAATTATGTCGCCTTATATCATAAGATTCCAAGTGTGTTTGTGTGTGGAATTTATTGTGTACATACATAAATATACATATGATTTTCATAATTTAATTTAAGGTTCGGGGTTGATTCACTTTTTCGTTAAAATTTTGTGGCTTTAACCAAATTAAATCAAACATCAACAAATTGGCTACAGTCAAATTTTAGTGGATGGGGCCGACACATATTGTCCTGCCATCTTCTCTACACTCACACACACACACACACACATCCCTATTGGCAGTTGTTATTGTTGCTGTTCTTGTTGCCTCATAGACAGCAATTATGGCTCGTTAGTGTGTTCGTATTTGAAGTGTGCAAGAGACAATGCCAGCAAAAACAACAACAGCAACAACAACAGCAACAACAAACAATAACAAGCAACGGCAACAACAAGTGCCATAAAAATTAAGTTAATAAAAGGCAACGAGGCGCTTTGTTCTTGTCCTCGTTGTCGTTATTATTGTTGCTGTTGTTGTTGATTCTGTTTATTCTATTTCACCCTTTGCCCACATTTCTTCCACTCCCATTGTTGTTGATGTTGGTGTTGTTATTGCTATTGTTGTTTTGGTTAATGCAGCGCCTTGTGTCCTTGGCACGGCTCGTTGATTGTTCCCCAGGTTCTCATATTGGTAATTGTTTTTGGATTTGTCAGCAGCCGGTTCAACATTGAGCCTCTATGACATGTATAACATATCAAATATCTTAAAGCGACCTCATTTGAAATGCCTTCACTAATACGTTATCTTTTTTTATATTAATTTTGCAGGCACCTATTTCTTGTTGTATGATTTTATTGATTACTTTGATAAGGACGATGCCACCGCATTGCCACGTGACAAGTATCTTGAAATTATGAACAACATTTTTGGCAAAGCAACTCAAGCGGAACGTGAGGCCATAATATTCCAGGTAAGTCTCAACTGCGTTAGCAAAAAACACAAACTGCATTATACAAATTTTACCAGCAACTGTGACTGACACTCTTGTCTAAACCAATTGCACCAAAGTGCGTCAGCAATTTGTATTTGGCTTGCATCCTCGGTCGCTGTCAACCACAGAATGTGCGGAAACCGCAAACTTGTCCGTCTGTCTGATGCTGCAGTTTCCTACCTAGATGCCATTCATCATAAATTTTCTAAAAAGGATGTCGATTTAATCAAATTTCATTTCGAAAATTAAATCAGTGGCTTGTTTAGGCGGGAAATTGGATTAAAACTTCTTGTTAACTCAAATAAGTTCAATTGCATTAAAAACACATAACGTGAAGATAAATAAGAAAAAAGAGTCATCAATAGGGGTTTCCACAGAAATCCAAGCCAACCGAAAGTCAGCCAAAAAACCTTAGCTTAACCTGTTTTTAAGTGACACAAATATATTAAGGACATTTATGTATTGTATTGAAAATACAATAAATAAATAATATTTGTAAAGTTTAATTCAATTTATGATAGTCTATTCTTATGACGAAAATGTGACCGAAAATTATAACACTTAAAATTAAGTGTTACCTCGCAACAAAATCTCTAGAGATTTCTGTGTCATCGCTGAATAAGACTTAAATTTACTTCTATTCGATTTTGTAATTTAAAATTTTTGAAAAATTTCACTTTCAGTACACCAGCTGGGAAGGCAATCCAGGATTCCAAAACCAGCAACAAATTGGACGTTCCGTGGGCGATCACTTCTTCACCTGCCCCACCAATGAGTATGCCCAGGCGCTGGCTGAGCGAGGCGCCTCCGTTCATTACTATTACTTTACACACGTGAGTAATGGGCAGCCTTTTGGCCAGGTGGAAAATAGTCATGGAACTGCGACACTGTACCCTACCTTACCCTACCCTACCATTCCCTACACTACCCTCAATTCATTAAATATTTCACAGTCTTTGACACGTAAGACGGCGTTGGAGCGCGTATGTCCAATCGAAATGCGGTCAAATGGGGCGCCACGGGCTTAAAGCAAGTACACGCATACACATACACATACACACACACATTCACATACGCACATACACATACACACATACATACAGGCACTTACAACATCAACGTGAGTGGGAAAAAAACTGAAAGTAAACGCAGCTAGGTGCAATTTGTTTGTCATTAAAATTGCACACAAGGCTAATGGCGAGTTGAGCCTAAGTGGCAACCTGCAACAACAACTGCAAAAGCAACAACAACAACAACAGTCACAGTCACAGCAAATGCTGCACAAAATGTCAACATGACGGTCTGCATTATTAATGTCTTCCGAATGGTTGGGATCCCAAAGTCACGTTAAAAAGGCAGAAAAAAAACGCAACTTCATGCGGTTTGAGCCACGAAATGATTTGCAGTCGAACTTTCTTTTAACGAATTTTCAGTTTAAACAGTTCTGCTTGAACTACTTAATACCTTTCAACTTGTCATGATACTTACTCTATAATCTAGTTAATTGCTAGATCTGTTGTCACTTTTCACATTTAAATCTTAAATCACTTTAAGATTCTTAAGTCTCTGAAAAGTCTTGCACTTATTTACCACCCACTTTTCTTAAGGAACTAACAATAATTAATCAAAACAAAACTTATTACCTATACAAAATCATGGTTGGTTATTTCATGAAGAAGATTCTGACTTATGAATCTTGAGAATGAATCTTAAATTTTGTAAATTCACTTTGACAAAGTAATGCATTTAATAAAATGAGTGAAACCTGCAAACGGATCAACAATAAAAATTTGTTCAGATATACTTAGTAGGGAATTTCCTTAAAGTAAATTCAAAACATTCTTTTTTAAGGGAAAGATTCTGATTTATGAATATTAAGAGAGTGCATGGTTTGGGTTTAACTAAGATATCCTTTTTTTTCTCGCTTGAGTAGTAAATGTGATTGTGATTTAATTAATTATTAACTTTTTGCAATTGAAGTGGAAAGGTCATTAAACTTCAACTGTTGTTTGTTTTCCCAAATTCGTATGTGTGTAAGCGATATGTACTTCAGATCAGGTCGAAAACAATATGATTACACCTTAGAATGCGACACCTTCAAAGTAGGCGACGCTGTTGTCTTTGACTTGACAAACAATAATGCTGCCTATGCCCCTGCAACCTTGGCCGCCATAATTATGGTAAAGAAAAGTTTCGCTCAATACACACCCATAAACGCACACACTAACTCACACACACACACACACATGCACAAGGACAACGCCAATTAAACTACACGCACTGCCTACTACCGGGCCAGACTGTCCTGGGCCTGGGCTTGGACCTGTGCCCGGGATACAGACACAGTCACAGACGGAGACGAAGACGGAGACAGAGACAGAGACACGGACACAGCTAAGGCAGTAGTCGTCGTAACAGGGGCACGAACCGAGCCGTGTCCGGCTGGGAACGTGATGGGAGGTGGGATTATAGGGAGGAGGAAGTAGGGTGTGGGGAGTTTGCCTAATGAAACTTCAATTTACGAGGTCACGGCTTGTACGGCCTGCACGTGTGGGGCATAATTTGACTCAGTTATTTGGTTAAAGGACTGCGGCTGCTGCAGTCCTAATGATTAACAAATAGGAATACGCAGTATTAAGCATACGCCGTGTGGCCTTATTGATTTTCTCATAGCGACAATGCGTAAATCTTAATAAGTAATTACAAATGACAGACGATATTGAGTCGTTTTATCGTACGCACACAGTTACATATAGATATATACACGATAATATGTAGTATTGTTCGAGTACTCACGATAAATTAGAGTTTGGAAAAATCAATATTACGCATTCGCCGAGTGGCGCGGCGTGTCTTGAGGCCAATCTTAATAAAAAACTTCCACTGCCTGTGCTTGTTAAGTCATTTAAGGCTGATGAGTTGCTGTTGCTCTTATTGTTGTTGCTGCTGTTGCTGTTGTTGTTGTTGTTGTGTTTGTTTTCATTTGATAGAGCACACGGCATGTTCAAAGTGCGTGTGAAAAGTTAACGTCCGACCGTTGTGGCCTGCTTGGTCGTTGCATTGCTCATATCAAATCGCCTGTTAATAATCAAGCAGAAGCAGTCGTAGTAAGTAGCAGTGGTTGTGGCAGTGGCAGTGGCAAGCATAAGCAAGGGCAGTGGCAAAGGCAGAGGAAGAGGCAAAGGAAGAGGCAGTGGCCGTGGCAGTAAATAGCTGCCAACAACTGAAGCCCGAAATGAAAAGCAAATGAAATTAGTTTTAATTACAGCCTTCAAGTTGCTGCAACAAAACTCGTAACTCATTTTACCCATAAACGGCTCCTGACGATGGCAAAGGCGGTGGCCATAGCGACCTTTGGCCACGCGCTTGAGCATCACAAATGGGGTCGCCAGATGGTAAAGTGCCTGCCAGATTGTCTATTTCCATGGCTGCCACTGGCGACGCCCTTTTGACTGCTTCTGCTGACTATTGCAGCAACATGCAACGTGCTTAGCACTTAAATAAGTTTTGATACTCCACTCAACTCGGCAATGGCATTTCTCATTATTGCCAATTTCGTGTCCTGTTGCCTGCTAGTTCAAGTCCCACTCCGAGTCCAAGTCCGAGTCCGAGCTCGACTCCAAGTACAAATGCGAGTCCTAGTTCAAGTCCTGTACTTAAATCAAAAACAGGAAAATGTCTTTACTTTTGTACTAAGAGAACTGCTAAGCACAATTCTTCAGTCAATGAGCAAGAGGGTTTGTGTAGCCTCGAGCAATAATCAAAAGGCGAACATATTTTCAACAGTTTGACAGGAGCATAGGAGCAATGAGAAAAAGTCACGAGGACAACATTATCCCAGGCATATCCTGACTGCAATTCATTATGTGACGTGGCCAATTGGCTGCCAAGTTGCAGTTGCTTTCAACTGGTAAATTGCTTAAGTGGACAGACAGTGGCCTCCACCGAATTTCACGCAAACAAATAAATTTAAACTTATAGTTTCTGAAACTTAAACGTAAGTTTGAAGAGTAGCTGGTATAGACTTTAAAAATGGAATTGAAACCGTAACCGTTAATTGGTATTAAACTGAATTTTCAGGTCAAAATCTTAAAATAATTTTAAATAAACGATGAGTAATCAATTATGGTAGGAGTATAAAGGTCACTTTGGGTTCCGGCCAGGTCGGTTATAACTATCAAAATGAATTGTCATTGTCTTCTGAACAGGTGCAGTTTATTATTTCAGAAAGAATTTAACAATCAATGCACTGAATATAGTTATTGTTGAAGGACATAAAAAGTCATAAATATGTTAATTTAAACTTTCCCGCAAGTATCGTTTGTTTGTTTAACAGTTTTGATCAAACTAAATCGTTTTAAATGTAAATAATTTACTTAGTGGTGAGATATATGTACGTTTTTAACTGTACTGCAGTAAGATTTTATTTTTGAAAAACAAAACTATCAAGTTTCACAGGAACCAATTAATATTCTACAAGTTTTTTAGTTTAAATATACAAAAAACAAATGCCACTTAAACTGTAATACTAAGTTTTTTTTGTAATGTGAAATGAAATCCTCTCGGTATTTTAAAATTAATCATTCTTAATTAAATAATTAGGTTTTAAGTATTATATTATAAGTTTTAGATTTGTTAATTCAACCCACTGTGCCCTTGACAGAATTCAGAATTCCCGTCGACCAAATTGCTGTGGTTTACTCCTGTTGTTGATGTGGCTATTGTGATTGTGGCTGTGGTTGTGTTTGTGGTTAATGAAGAAATTATGTGAGCTGTCATTGTCTGCTGGGCATTTTGACCCCGTACTTACTTACGAGTATAATAGTTCAACCTAATAATGGCCTAATGGAGATATACCCACTGTATGTGCCATTTGACAGTTTCAGTTTTGGGTTTGTCACAAATACCTGAATGAATATACAAACGAATACTCGTATTCGTATATGGTAGCCACCATATGTCAGTTGCCCAGTGTTACAAGCAACCAAACATTAGTTATTTATTCATTTCCTGGTTTTTTTTTTTTTTTTTTGGCGCCACGCGACATGCTGCGACAATATTTACAATTTTCGGAGCGCGAGCGAGCGAGCGAAATCAAATAAATAAATAAAAAGGGTGGATGTTTATCTGCATAATTTCTGGCTAAGTTTACGACAACATCGTCCTGGCGGACTGACAAACTGTGGGCTCGTACTTCTCTTCTCATCTTCCTCTCTTACTGACTCTGTACATATATATATTTATATCCTTCTCTGTCTTACTTTATAGCGCACCAGCACATCGCTGTGGGGCGAGTGGATGGGCGTGCTGCATGGCGATGAGATAGAATACTTCTTTGGGCAGCCGTTAAACACAACTCTGCAATATCGACCTGTGGAGCGTGAGCTGGGCAAGCGTATGCTCAACACAGTCATTGAGTTTGCCAAGACGGGGTGAGTATTTTTTAACCAAGAGAGCTTTTCGCTTTTGGCTTGTACAAAGCTTAAAGTTTGCTATAAAACAGCGAGAAACATAACCAGTTTGCTATAAAAAATAACAAGAGCTTTCATCTTGGACTTTCAGCAATCCCGCACAAGATGGCGAGGAATGGCCCAACTTTTCAAAGGAGGATCCCGTGTATTACATTTTTAGCACAGATGATAAGATTGAGAAGCTGGCACGTGGGCCTCTGGCTGCGCGTTGCTCCTTCTGGAACGATTATTTACCGAAAGTCAGAAGTTGGGCAGGTGAGTAACGACCGATAAAGACTAATAAATAGGGAAATGCGACAAGCATTATAGATTTACCATAGGATTTATTGTGTATGCGTTTGTTTAAACTTAATATATTCAAGAAATACTTTATTGAGCTTTAAGTACTGCTGGTCTTCTGTCACATAGACTGAATCTACTTCTGTACGTGAGTTTTAAATTTCGAATATGGTTTATATGTATATTTATACGACACGCGGCCATAACTGTTGTCTGGACTGACAGCGCCACACCTTTAAACAGAGTTGTCTAATCTCATAACTTGATCTTGCAATACCCTACGATATGAAGCTGTATCTTAAGCTTTTTATCTTTCTCTTACATTTTGTCACAAAATCTTATCGTTTTACTAAGATAATATACGACATTTTGTAAAATAGTTAGCTAAAGTACTAATGGCCACTACAGACTGTCGGTTTTTCACCGACACTTCCCACATCACAATTTCATGGCTTTTTGTGTTCCCGGAATCTCGTCACTCTGTATAATTTCTATCAAAAATGCTTTTATAAAGCAGGCTCGAGCTGAACAACGCAAAAGACATGGAAAAGCCCATGTTATGTTTCTATCTGTGAAAAAACGAGAAGCTAAAATTTCGGGTGTTCACATGTCACCGACGTCCTTTTAATAAAAAGTGGCGGTAAAAAACCGAATCGTTCTTTCAATATTTATTATTTTGTTAGATAATTAATGGAAGAGTTATGAAAATAACTTTTACCATTGTAGAACTTATCGACTGTTAAAAAATCCGAGACTTCCCCAGGGTAGGGAACAACAATGGTCGACCACACCGAACGTAATAACTTGTACAGTATGTTTAGTTCGCTTTGTGCTGACTACTCGTGTCAATTAACATGACAATTCGTAAGTTCGATGCAGAACATTAAGGCGCAACGCGATCCATTTGCAAAGTAGATGTATTGGGTGTCGCGGTATTACAGTTATGTTACTTATGTATGTATTGCGAAATAAAAGGTTTTTGGCAGTTAGTGGGAATTATGAGTCATCGGTGCTGTGTAGAGTCTGCAATTTTATTCCGGTGAAAGATTTTTATAGTTTTGTTTTTAATTTATTGCATTTATGCGTAGCAACGTTCGCAATTTTATTTATTGCCATGTCAGTATTTTAAAATGTGCTCATCAATCAGTAAAATGAGTTTCAGATTCGAGCTGCGAGTTGCGAGTTGCGAGCTACGAATTACGAGTTTCAATCTGTGTCTTCAGAGTCAGCAAAGATGTGAACGGTCTGCGTTGACTAACTGACTAAGTGACAGCCCGCGGACGAGTGACCGAAAAAGAAATTTAAATATCGCGGTCAGAGCATGCATATGCATGGGCCTGACAATGATAAATCAACAGTCAGACTATATAAAGCACATAGAGATACAGCTAGAGGCAGATACAGATACGAATGATACTTAAGATATTTAGTATATGCATTAGTAATGGTGGGCGTCATCGGATTGTAAAAGTTTTTAGTCTGCTCCATTAAAATGCGTGGACAAGTTTATGGTGTCTAGTGAAAGATGAGTCTCAGTCACAGTCGCAGTCGCAGTCGTAGTCACAGTCATAGTCGATGTTGAAGTCTTCGTTGTGGTTGTAGTTGGCTATGGAATCGATGTGGTCGCGCCAATATGTCTGGTATATTCGTTGGGTCGTATCAACTGATACAAAAGAGAATTAGTGTTTCACAAATTAATAAAATTTAATTTATGCTAATTTTGTGTGTTGTGTGTGCTATCTTTTTTGCTTTTTTAAACATTGTTTATTTTTTTTTTTTTTTACTTTTTGTTGACTTTTAGCGCTTGGTTTGTGGCTTGTTTGATTTTACATAAAAGCAAGCGATCGATCCAGCGATCGAGTATGCAAATTAATCTGGCTGAATTGGACTCCCCTCTGAGCAAATGGGATGGGTTAGCAGCAATTGGTTTGGTGCTGGCTAAGGCCAGCAGCCTATTTGAATATGCTGATGATCAATGGATTGTAAAGCTTTGAGTTGTAACTTTTGGGTTCCTGTAGCCAAAGTATCAAAGTAAAAGCAAAGCCACTGACGTTGTTCGGCAGCTCTTACTTGTCATGTTGTTACCGGTTCGTTTGGTTAATTAATTAATTTGCATTTTGATATGTAGCGGTTGATTCTTTGTTGCTAAAGCTCTTGCCAACACGCGCCTCATTTACTATAATGACCATTTAAAATTTCACCGAAAACGTCAACGCTATTTGTGCTAGTCCATTAAACGAGAACTGGTCCCATCTTCTGGCTTCGTCCTGAGCTAACGCACCAGACTAGCTGGCACCGTGTATAATCAGATTATCATTATCGCAGCCATTTCAAGTGTCAAGCCAGGGTATATGACTGGATACAGGTACAGCTACAGATACAGCTTCGGATACAGATACAAATACATATCGAGATTCAGAGACAGCTAGCGGTGTCTCGAGGGGCATTGTCATGTCATAATTCACGCGCACGCGTGAATGCCCGACACCCGATACCCGATACCCTGTGCGAGCTGTTGCCATACAAAATGTATCTTTGTATCTATGTATCTTTTGCATTTGTATGAAATTGGCTATTATACTGGCAGCTTTGGCCTTTTCTCTTTGATTTGCTACGCTGCGCTTAACCAAGCTGCGGTTTCGTTTTGTTTATTTGCGCTGCTTTTAGCGACACGTGTTTCAAATGTTCACTTTGTTTGGTTTTTGACTTTTTTCTTTATACTTGTATGGCTGTGCCAATTTATTTCTTGATTATCTGCGCATATAATCTACGATTTGGTCAGCCTTTTAAATTCAAATTAGCAAGCATTAAATGCACGCGACAAGCTTGCCCTGCGGTTCCCTCGCATACAAATTAATATAAATACAATGTCGATAGATACTTATAGTTATATCTGAAATTGATGGTGTTAAATTGTTGCAAATGGATTTAAGTTTTGTTTTATATTTCAAATACAAATAATCCGATTTCCTTTCTATTATTATTTTTACCAAACATGCACCTGCACTTTTAATGATACAATTAAAAAAATTCTTTTTAATACATTTAAATACTTAGAGATTAGTGAGTTGGTACTGAAAGTGTACTTCAATGAGAGAGAAAGATGCCGGCCGGCTTCAGATTTGGTTTTGGCTTTGCATAAAATAACTAGTTTGTTATCTTTATATTTAAACAGCAGACTGAGTTGGCCGACGGGTTTGTTGTCTATATATTTTGAGGGCAATCTGAGTTCTTTTGTGCGATCTGAAATTCGATCACTTGCCAGGGCAAGACTCTTCTTGTGTGCCAGTTGAAAGTTATTGTTATTTACAAACGAGTTTTAAATGAATTAGCAAATCGGTTATAAATTTTGTATATATACTATATACAAATATAAATGATAAACAGAAAGAAATATAACGCAATCCAGACAAATTGCTAGGATTTTTAGTTAAGGTAAGTTCGCGTGAAATTCGTTAAGTTTTTTCTATTTTGATTTCAATGCACCAAAAACCGCACCAAAGCTAAAACTGAAATGCTTTAATTTATGTTTGATTTTCAATTGGAATTTTGGATTGTTCATTTGTTTCTTAAAATAGATCTAAAATGTTAATTGTAGGCATTGAGATGGGGAAAGATGTAATTATTATTTTGCTTTAAAGTAGTAGCAGGCTTTAAGGAGTAGCATGCAAATCGAATCAAGTTGGCTCTCAATATGGCTAATACGTTTTTCAGAATCGCCACATAGTCAAAGCAGCTCATTAAATTAAATCAATTCATTACCCTTCAACTGATTGTGATATTCCCATATGCTAACCATATATTTTTCTCAATTACTTTCAGGTTCGGGCTGTAATGGTGATTCGGGCAGTGCTTCCATATCGCCCAGAGTGCAGCTACTGGGACTTGGACTGGTGATCTACGTATGTGCCGCGCTAAGGATCAAAGGAGTTTTCTAAAAGAAAATGTCTGGCAGTGTAAGCACAGCACATTAATAAAGCACACACAGCACACGCTCTAAGTAAAAGCGCAAAAACCCTATATTTAATATTAAGATTGAAATGAAATTATCGTATGTAAACGTAGAAATGAATTGTGCAAGCCATTGCAGTTTTTGAGAATTTGAGCCAATCTTTTGTAATTTGGCCATAGCTGAACATTTGTAAATGAATTTAGTGTTGCATGCACCCGCACAAAGGCAAAACCAGTATGATATTGTAGCTGTATTTGGGTTAATTTACAAACTGAAAGTAGGAGGAAGGACAAGAATCTGAATCTTTGCATGCGGCTTGCCACACATATCAACTTTGGCGGCATCTTAATGAACCCCGGAAATTATCCGGAGTATTTGTTTTATTTACACACACACACACACAATCGCAGACAAAACCAAACACCTAAAAAAAACACACATGCCCCAATAAAATTACAATTTTGTATAACGCCGAAAATTGTTTCATTTGTATGAAATCCAGGCCCAATAAAATAGAAAATCAATTAGCAAATATGATATTGATTTTTATAAAGTTGATGTTTGTCATGCCAGCAGGGCATTCAAATTTTAAATTATCGCTCAGACGACAATTATTAAATACTGCTCGCCTTGTAGGTAGTATTTTGTCAGCTGGCATGGGTCCAAGTCTATACCCAGACTGCCCTCCCAAATTTGGAAGTCGAGTTAAATGATTTTGATTTAAAAACCCTAATGAAACTTGGCCAGCTTGCATTGGTTTCAAATTTATTTTGGGATATTCTCATTTGGAAAACAAATTTGTTAAAAGTATTGTGTTTTTGTTTTTGTTTTTGTTTTTGGGTCGCAACAGAGAGTGTATCCACAATGTTCTTATGACAAACAAGAGAAATTGGAAAACAAAATTAGAAAAGAAAAACAAAATATAAATTGTATTGTTGAAAGCGTGTGACAGTTTTATTGAGCACAGCCCAAGTAATATAAATTATAAATTTTATAACGAAAAGTCCGAAAACATGTAACTTGTAGAATCGGCCAGAAAAAAGAAATTTGTAGAAAAGTAATGAAACATTTAAATGGCAAAACATATCAGTATATATTATATAAACATATATATACAATAAATGTAATACATCTACACATAGTATATAGTATACATATGTATATGTATTATTGTATTTGTACTAAACGTTTTACAAATTGGCTTAGTGACAACAAAAAGAATAAGAAAATAACTAAAAGTTTTATACACATAGTAAAATTGGAACCAGAAAAAAATGCTAAGTAAACAAACAAATAATTAAAATGTGCTGTATATTAAAGTTTGGTATGTCTATATCTATAAATAAATATTCGCAATAAAGAACATGAAAGAAAAACAAAACAAAACAATAAATATAATAAAATAAATGTCAAATCTGAATAAATACGTCTAGTTCTGTGTACGTACATATAAAGCAGACTAATTGAGAGTTACTCACAATTAGAACCATAGCTCTTAAGTGCATATCAGTACTCAAATGTACTCTTGAAACCAACAACTACTCGTATGTATTGAAGGCGAACATTTTTGAAATTAATTTAATAAGCAACACTGATATAAACTAAGTATTTTTATTATAAATTACTTTAATGTAACACTCATTATTATAACACAATAAATCAGACACATACAGCCATTCACACAGATACTGATAAAGATAAAGATAAAAGTAAAGTATTGGACTTATAAAGAACAAACGAACAATTAATTCATACATACAAAGGAGCAGTAACTGTTTCTTCAAATTTATGAGTATATAACATTAATCAATAACTTTATGAGCAAACACACACACACAAAAAAAAAAACAAAAAAGAAAACACAAAAAAAGCAGAAGATTAATTATATTTGAACATTTTATTGTTTTAATTGTAAGTACTTATGTGTGTAATGTGGTCAAGCCTATTTGAGCGATGTTCGCTTTCAACTGTAGTAACTAGGGACAATTCAATGTGAACCTTAAAAAGAATTATGAAACAAGTACTAATACATATAATAATACTACATTATAATACTAATCCCAATAATGATACTATTATATAGAAATCGAATAACAATATAAATATACAAGGTTGGGTTAACAAAGGACACGCTAGCACTATGAATGAGCATACCGAAAACTCATACGAGTCCTCGTCTTATGTTTCTATGTATGTATGTTTGTAGGTGCTAATCCTTTTGTCGAACCAACCTGCCAAAAGCTGGACTCACATTTAGTATAAGCTTGCAAACTATTCTGTTATCTTCTGACACTACTAGAACACCAAAGATAAGCAACGATAGTAAAGCTCACTTATGAACTCCATGAAGAATACTTATTATAAAAATGATAGTTATCGTAAGTAAGTAATTCAACATTGCCCTACAAAATCTATGATTATATACATACATACACATTGGTTAGTCAAGCTATAGCATATAGAGAAGAGCATACTCGTATTCGTACATAACATAAATTAATAAATTAATCAAAGGCAAAACCGAAATAAGAACTCATTCTTAATTTACAAATTATCAATCGATTCAATTACTTTTTAAAAACGTTTTGATGAAAATGTAATAACTTAAACGATTTTTAAGTAAATGTGAACATTTATATTTTTATACCATGCCATGCAAGCCGCAATGAAGAAAACTGCATACAAATACTTATAAAAAAAACAAAAACAAGTCAAGTGTGTAACATTAAAATTTTTTACTGCGTATTGAAAACAATGTGTGGCAAGAGTTGAATATATACAAACTAACTTGACTCCAAATAAATTAGCTTTAAACGATTATAGATATCCCGTTCCTCCTCCTTCACTATATCATAATCCCTCAAATTAATCAACAGATCCATTGCCTCAATCCCTGATTCCTTTTTCCTAAATCATGTTTTCACCAAACCTCAAAATCTTCGCTAACAATTCGAATATAAATTAACCCAAGACTTGCGTTTCAATAGTATTCACTGAGCTTCAAATTGAATGATCCTGTCTATTATTCTCTTAATTTTACAAATCTTTTCTATTATGTGGATGTTGCACTAATAACTGTACTCCCAGCTCTTATTTTGGGCCGGCTCAGCCAATGCTCATAATCTTCAAGGTCGGTGAATTGGTAGACCTCCAATACCAAAGGAACGGCTTTGCTTCAATTGTGGGCTTGGTCGTCATTCATAGGGTGCATAGATATTAAATATATGAAATTAAGGAATTTACTTTGTGTTGCGCCTTTTGCCTTTTGATAAATAAGTAAAGAAATTGAATGGAAGTATTTTACTATTTATATCTATTCATCAACATCTATTCAATTTAAGTTTTACATTATTGTTTCTGTCTATTATTTTCATTTTTATTGAACCATCTTCATTGATTCCCCCTTCTGAGAAATATATTTTGTCATTTTGCATGGTTTTCGGCTCAAGCCAAAGAATTGACAATATAATATTTCGCCTTAGAAGCAAAAGAGATAACGAAAGAGAGACAAATTCCAAGTGTTATGCTTATAGATCTAAATTTTTATATACACACATACATACATGCATACACAAAAACTCATTCAATCTAATATTATTTGGTAAACTAAAAAAAAAGCAACATTAGAGCGTACCACATACATACACACATGTATATCTATTATTTAGAAGATTTGGATTTCTGTTGCCGTTCTTCCAAGCGTCTAATTAATAGTTCATAGAGAAGAGCACTCCAAATATCCACAGTGTGCTTTTGATATTGTAGTCTGCTATTTGTAAAAGAATTTATATATACAGTATAGTGCTAATAGAAACTTATACATAATTACATATAATAATTATGAAAATAATCGAAATATGCTGTTTACATTCCGATCTTCAGAACACTTCATCTACACAACTAGCTACTCGTGTACACTCCTCCCGTTAAACGAGTTCTGACTTCAATTAGTTAAGTGTCCCCATAGGAAACTTATAGGAACAAATAAAATATAAATCTGTATTTAGGTTGTTGACAGTTTTAAGTTCACTTTTGTGTAATACGAGTATCACAAAATACAAAATACAAAGTTAATTTTTCAGTTTCTTTGTGTATTAAGAAATGTTACTAATTATATCAGCTACGACATCTGATAATAAAAACAATCGCAGTTTTAGATGATAGTCGACAAGTGTACAATGAATGTTATGTGTTGATTGCGATTAAGGCAGAAATACTCAAATACTCAAAAATAAATAAATGAGATTACCACAAAAATAAACCACACAATGTTAAAAGCCAAGCACAGAAATGCATTTGAAGATTAAACATACCAAATACTTATAACAGAACAAATACTACATACATTAATATATAATAAATCATATATAACACGAGTTTATACAAGAATGTAGTAAGATCAATAAGTTTAAAGATAAATTTCCAAACAAAAAAAGCAAAACCAAAAAGAAAAAAAAAATACAATTACTTAGCATATGTAAACGCATGTTTGGTCAAGTTTGAGCACGGTTTTTTTAAGTGTAAAAATCAAATACATATCAATATATGGCCTATTATTTATTTAGTTTAATTACAAATATTATTATTGAGTATTGTGAAGAAATGATTAAAACTAAACCAATCGATAACACTTAGCTGCAATGTAAGGCTCTGATTAATGCCTTTTTAAGTAGGCAATTTGTAAAAATTAAGCAGCTAATTAAAGACATAACAACTCAAATGTAACTGTAAAATTTGGAGCTATATTAACAGTTGTGTTGGTAACAAAAAAAAAAGAATAAAAATGAAAACAGAATAACAAAAATAAAAACAAATTGTGGTTAAATATGTGTTCTTAATTGTTAGTGGTAATAAAAGCCAAGAAAAACGATAAAAAAAAACATACAAAAACGATGAGAATAAAAACAAAATAATAACTAATAAAATAAAAATACAAATATAACTATGTTGTGTCAACATTCACGACTTTAACAAACTGTAGCTTTTAATCATGCCAAGCATTTCGATATGATTTTATTTTAAATTATGCAAATATTTTCATGTCTATTCTTGGGTTCCATCGGTCCAACAAACAACAAACGAGCAAACAAAAAAATTAATCTTGCAATGATGTTAGCTTATTTTGCCAGTAGTTGCCACTCAAAAGATAATAAAGTAATTTATTTGTATCTTGTATATCTATTGCAATGAATAGTAATTAAAAAACAATTACGTAAATGAACCCCTCTCTAAAGTCAACATTAAAACAAAAGCATTAAAGATACATATATGAAAGAAAATTTACACTTAAACCAAATCAACTTAAATTTGACACAAAAAAATCAAACGAATAAATTAGAACAATTACATATTTACATAGAATACAAATATATATGTACACATCTACAGATATTATATGGCAGCTCCATTATAGTTTCGACTCGAGTATCTTTTGTGAGGCGCTTTAGTGTTCAGCAAAATTGTATTTGTAATTTAAGATTGTTATGAAATGCATTTGTTTATGTGTCTATAGTTGAACGATGAAATTATAATTACAATTATTATTGTCGCAGAGATTACTTTAAATTTAATGGGAATAGCAAAGACATAATTATATACAGGCAAATTACCACACACCCACAAAAACACACACACACACACAGATACACTGTCAAGTAAACAAGCATAATAAATGTTTAAGCTAATAACGATGTATAAGTACACATGATACATACATGAATACATATATAGAAAATTATGTCATGAGCATACAAAAAGTAGGGATCATTTTACTGAATATATATATAATATATATATATACATACATATATATATATATATATATATACTATATGTAATCTAAAAACAGAAAAATTTTCTGCTAAATACTAAAGAAAAATAGTAAAGAAAAAAAAACCAATCATGAACAATTGCTAAATTAAATACGATTTGCTATAATTCAATGAAAAAAAATCAAGAAAAACTAAGAGATAGAGAACTACCAAATCTGTAAACAATTAAAAGTAAATTTAAAATGAACAAAATCTAAGTGAAATTATATTATACGAAATATATTGTATATCGAAACAAGATGAATATAAGTCAAATAAAACTTATGTATCATGTATTAACAAACAAGAGATGTCTCAATTTCGTCTATCTTTGGGGGAGTACTTTTCGATTTATGGAATACTTACCTTAAATCATCCAATTTCGATTGGAATTGATGGGGTCAGAAAAAGATATAGTGATGATACTTCGTAAAGCAAATGAAGAGTAGAAATAAAATTTCATATTCGATTTTTAAGTACACTGTACTTTTCAGCTTCCACTTCCATGAGTTCAATAAAACAGATCCGATTTTCTTTTGAATCTCTTAACTGATTCTGTATATGAGAATATTAAGAAAATGTATCATCTTGAAAATCACTTTATGTAATAGATTTTCATACAAACTTTTATCCGACAATAATGGCTGATCATTTCTGATTATTTTGCTGAATGGTATGCAGTAATGCAGTATTCATTAATTACTCATAATACTCACTGTGTTACAGGAAGCTCTCAAACGAGACAACCGACAACTTGAATAGCTTGCTTTATTGGCTGCTAATTGCGAAGCTCTGTAACTTTGCATGGAATCAATAAATGCTGAAATGATAAACACCAAATAAAATCGTTTATTTATGGCTGACTTAGGCGCATTCGCGAAGCGTTGACTGTTTCATTTAATAGTATGCACATTAATTTATGTGGATTCAGCTTCCGTATGCGGTATGCATACTTGTATTCATAAGCCCCAATTAATCAAGAGAATTTAAAATGAAAGGCCTGAGTAACCTTTTTAACGAGGCAATTCAAAGTCAACCAGGACTTTTGTCAAATTGCCCTTAGGCTAAGTGCGGACTTTACAGTTTGCATTTTAGTAAGTCGTAATACTCGTAAAACCTGAAAAGGCTTTGCGCAAATTTAAATCCGTGTGATGGGTTAAATAGATGCATTTTCATTAGGGATTGTTCAGTGACTGTGTAAATGTAAATGTAAATTACTTAGCATTGCAGTCGTCGTTTTGCTGGTTGACTAGTTGACTGGTTGGCTGGCATTTTATTTTAGCACATAAAAGAGCGTAATCCCTGGTATATCTAATAAAGTTTATACTCTATCTTATATCTTCTTTTGCAGCATTTGCACAGCAGATTTCCCTCGTGGCCACCTCGGCGTTTCTGTATCTGAAAACCTGGCTCATCAGCGGCTAAATGAACCTTCTCTTAATACAAAAAATAATAATTTTTAACTAAAGTAGATGCACAGTAAGTGTCCATATAACACTTCCAGAACACTTCCAAACAAAGCAACACAAAGTCTGAATTTGAGAATAGGTAACTTGAGCAGTTCGAACCTGAGATACAAACTGGTACCTTGAAAGAATGATGCCAATGGCCAATTCAATTGGTAAGGACAATAAACAGCAGAGCTATAGGATATAAGATCTGGATAAATGCGACATTCAATGTGCTAAGTATGCTAAGATATAATCTTACTCGTATTCTTGGGTCGACTTGAGTTTGATTGAGTTGAGAGCAGAGTGCTGGACACCCTCACAACAAAGAAACGAATCATAACTAAACATTACTTAACTAAATACTTACTTATATAATAGATTTACTATCTAGCTCACTGTAATAAATTATACTATATATTCTCTCATTAAAGCAAAAACTCTTAACAAGATTGACAACAATTTAGTTATTTAGTAGACAGAAAAGCCCAAAGACTGTAGAATTTCCGTTTCTAGCCGGTCCCACTCTATTTTAATTGAATCTAAAGATTATCTTAAGATCAAATTGTTGTCTGCTTGTATGTATTTACACTCAAAAGGCTGCACTAGTGTAACCTTCAACTTGACACATGAATAATTTAAGCTGTTTAAAGACCAAGCAAATCGAATCGATAAGCCATAGTCATAGTCACAGTCAGATTCAGAGTCAGAGTCATAGCTCAACATTGCTCTGTGCTTTCATGTCCATTGACCCAGCGTTAATATACTGACAGTCAGACATAATATCGCGATGCAGAAAACTTTTAGACAAACCAAAGAATAATAAAAATAAAAATAAATACAAATAATAAAGATAAGAACTCGCACTCGGAGCTAAATCTTATTTTTATTTACTTAGACAAATGAGCCAGCGTTCGGCGGAGACAACCAGTCACCAGATGTCGTATATCTTCGGATTGGCTTTGAATTAAAAAAAAGCTGCTACATCTACAGTAGAACCTGTTTCCAATTATTGTTTCTTCTTTTCTTGTTTTTGCAATTTAGGCAAAGCTTTCGCTCCCGCTCAGTCACATCCATTTCACTGCTGACTGTCGCTTTTCGGTTGCAACTGGGTCTTGGTCTGGATCTGGCTTGACTTTGGGTTTCAGTTTGGGTTTAAGTTTGGGGTCTGGGCCTGGCACTAAGTCTAGAGACTGTTCAATTTTTAAATGCCAACTTTTTGTTCATTCCCCGCTATTGGCGTTTTTTTGAAGTTTTTAGTATCAATTAACATATTGAATATGACCAGGTGATGTTTTATGGCAGCAGCAGCAGCCGCAGCCGCACAGTGGTGCAAAGCTGCGAGACCGGCTGGACAAACCAGTGTCAGTGTGAGGTGTCAAACGTGCCACGCTACAAAGAATCAACGCTTAACTCTTACCAATTAGCAGGCAAGTCTGAGGGCTAAATTACGTTTTTTCTAGCGAATAATTAATCAAAATATCTTTATTTGATATTCCACTTATGGACATACTAAAGCTTTCGTTTTATGAATGAGCCACTGACTGTAGTTAAATGTCAATGAGTAATTTGATAATTTTATTTTGTGGCTAAACCCAAGCGCAATTCTCTCTCTTGTGCAAATAACTATTTGACAGAAATTGAAATTCGCATGAAATTATAAATACTTAGTTTAAACGAAATTTTGTTAATAAAAACTGAATAATATTTTTGGTAAATATTATTCGCAACTACCTACGAAATCAATTGACAGATGCTATCTGCGAAACTCAAGTTCAATGGAATTGTTTGTCTGACTCGGCGGTGACGTTTAAGCCAAATAATATCGGGCCACGGTCTCTCCCCCACGCGTCGTGTTTTGGTTTCTGGGTCAATATTATTGTTAATAGGCTCTATATTAAGGTGACTAACTATATGGGGTGTGCGTCTATCCAAATACAGAGCAGAAATGTAGTGCTTAATTCATTGCCAAGTTCGTTGGCACGTGGGTAAGGTCATCCATCCATCCGTTGAATATTGGGACAACAAATCAATCTTGCCCATATTGCTACATATTCTGCCCCAGGGTCGATCTATTGTTAGTTTCGGGCGTTGACAAAAATCGTTTGTTGGCCTGGCTCAGTAGATAAACGAGACATGATTCATAGCAATGACAAAGACTTCTAAAAAACCCAATTAATGAGTTCTTTTAAGTGTTAAACATTTTATTACTTTTACCAATTGGTCTTCACTCCTCTAAAGTTCGCAGAAGATCTGAGAGATAATTGACAAAATGACGTATATGTATTTGATTTAGATTCTAATTTATTTTTTATAGTCATGACAGCTAAATCTTACAATTTTTTATTTTATACTTTAATAACAATAACAAATTTTGTACTTCTTTTTAGCGGGATATAAAATTTATTGTTTTATCATAATTCTGGTTAAATAAGATTATTTACAATGCTCAAACACATGCAGATAAACTTACTCGTCTCGGTGCGCTATCTTACCGCATATCAGTCGAGTTATGGAAGCCCGATCTTGGACTGTATTAAGAATTACTACAAGGTGCTCAAACTGCCAGTCAACTGCAGCAGATCGGAAGTCAAACGAGCTTACATCGAGCTATCGAAAAAGTATCATCCCGATGGTAGCAGCCTTACGAGTAGTTCTGAAGAGTTTGCCAAAGTCTGCGAGGCTTACAAGATACTTTACAAGAGCGTTTCACGTGAGAATTTTTATACCCGTTTGAGATCGCAAAACCAAAACATATGCAAGTCCTGGAAGAAGTACCAGGCAACTATGCATCCAAAAAGTTTGGTCAAAAGTCACTCGCAGTGAAAACAACAAACATAAATTCTATGCTATTAGTGATTCCATCATTAATTTATGACCATGGGAGCGTCAATGAGGGAAGTCTTCGTATTAGTTATCCCTACAATCGTTCGAAACATAATGGGATATTGTTCATGTACTATCTAACGAGCTATAGCATAGTGGGAATACTTCTTGCATCTGAATTCATAAACAAACGGAAGCGCACTCTGACAGCGCCATCTCTGTGAGATTTTGTTTAGAACTACAAGCATTTGAGAAATTTGTAAAATCATTTTAAACTATTTGTTTTATTCTGTGTGTCCCAACGGGAATTGATACTTTTAATACAACTTTCAGGACAAAAACTATAAAAATTCATAGGTTTTATCGAACTAAACGTCTTTTATTTGGCATTGGGGGACTGGTTGTTCCCGCTGATGTGGCAATATGTGTGCTACAGTGAAGAACAATAGATTAACAGGTTTCGGAGACAACTTGTAGTTCAGTTCATTTCGGTTCACAGAGGCAGCTATTAAAAATAAAAACAACTATGAAATTTAGCACAATTTATCTTGGCGTTGCCCTTATCAACTATGATAATAAGTTTGTCACGAGATTTATGAAACATTTTAAAAACTTTTCGTGCGAGTTTGCTTTGGTCTGTGGAATAATTTCTTCATAACCATATTTATATAGGTAATTAGGAAACAGATTGTTTTATTTGATAGTTGTAATATCTACAAGTTAATTGTGTCTATTTTAAACTGGGAATTTTGAAAAGGTGAAGTAAAAATATAAAATGCGATTGTCAAGAGTTTAATAACACAATCCCACTTCTCTATAATGATGGTTGGCTATCACGTGTATTTTCAATGCTTTATTTTAAAATTGGATCTAATAGATTTCAGTCGTGAGCTATTTAAAGAATAACAAATATGCTTTTGGCAAGTGTATGTAGGGTTCGGTGTTCAATTTTTAGAACTTCTTTTCTATTTTATGATTTCATATCTATATAATGCGATCGGATTGCTTTTGCAAGAACTTCCGCACAGCTTAGACCAAGCGTGACCTTTCATATAAGTATGTATGTAAGTGTGTGTATCTACCATTTATTTATATCTGTATCCTACGAACAATCAGTTAGATGGAGACGTAGATAATGAATAGATACATACATTTGAACTTAAATTCGGTGTATTATTATTAAATGGTATTAAATGGAACACACAGTGGCAGTCGCTATTTCCAAGTTTCATACAGTTTCAAGGCAAACAACTCCCAAGCGTGTCGACTATCAATAGAAGTCTCGACCCCTCTTTGAGAAGAAGCTGTCAGCCAGACTGACCACAGACCACCAACGGGCAGTTGAGACCGTTAGTCAGGCGGTAATAATAGTTTGTTAATTTGTGTATTGTATACGTATATTTATTATTATTATTATTATTAGTTTGTTAGATGTTAGATACGAGTATGCTATTTTTGTTATGTTTGTTTATCTTTTCCGGCTGACAGCAGTTGATAAATTACGCGTAGTATTTGCTTTGATTAAGTTGTCCAGCCTGTTGCACGAATACCAGTTCGTTTCTGGAATGACACGGCAATGAAGGCTGATCAAATACGCAGATACAGATGATACCACTGATGCAGATATCGATATTGCGAATCCCAAATGCCACATAAATCAATATTTCTCATCGAATTCAATCTCTGTCTCTGTTTCTGTTTCTGTCTTTGTATCTGTATCTGTATCTGTATCTGTATCTGTATCTGTATCTGTATCTGTATCTGTATCTGTATCTGTATCTGTATCTGTATCTGTATCTGTATCTGTATCTGTATCTGTATCTGTATCTGTATCTGTATCTGTATCTGTATCTGTATCTGTATCTGTATCTGTATCTGTCTCTGTATCTGATCCCATGGCGCATGCGCAGCGGTGCGGCGCGATAAAGAGCGTTGAAATTATGTTCTGTCGCCTGTCGCACCACTAAATAAATACATACTGTGAACTCAGCCATAATGAAGCCTACTACATGTATAAAAAAAGCCAACCAAAATCACAGCAGACCAAGGCGCAAAAAATAACAGAAATAACACCAAAAAAAAAGAAAAAAACATGAAAAAATGGCTCAAAATTTATTGAACGCTGACGGCTTTTTAATGAAAATCACTGGCTACCAAAAGTGAATTAATGAAGGTGTGATTGCGTGTGTGTGTATGTGTGTGTGTGTGTGCACATGTGTCGATGTACGAGTTCTCTGCCAGTTCGATATTATTTTCGGTTTCTGTGCCGGCATAAGTTCAAAAAGCTACAAATCGAACATACATACAGCATTCGTATCAGCAAAATCAATATGCTAACTATATGTCATGTGTGTGTGTGTGCGTGTGTGTGCATATGTCATTTGCAGATTGATCAGCATATGAATTAATTTAGCATAAGAATCAAAACGTTTCTCTAATGAAAATTGTTTGTTTTATGGCCATCTCATTCATTCATTCATTCAAACATGTTCAACATGGCTTATTTGACTATTTTGATATTTTATCATTTTGTTGTCTTTTATTTTTTGTTGTTGTCTTTTCAATATTTAATCTCTAAACGCTTGGCAAGTGTGAGGCAGCCCAGTTAAAATCGAATTTTATTGCAAAGGCTTGGCTATTTATAACAACGTATTTATTTCGATTTCACATTTATATTCAATATATGTTCTCGTACCCTACATGCAGACAGTTTTTGATTCCGATTCCGATTCTGACTCGAATTGGGATTCGAAATCAGATTCACATTCAGATTCAACTGTCTCAATTTGTTAATGGGAAACTCTCACGCGCTACAACAACAACAACAGCAGCAACTACAACAACTTCATCATAAGCGCAAACTGTATGACATTTTAATTATGTTGCTGTCAAATTGTTGTTGTGATGGCAGAGGCTGTGACTGAGGCAGCGACAGAGACAGAGACAGAGACATCGACTGCGACTGCGACGAGTTTCAATTGTAATTAATAATATTTAATAACAGTCGTTGGCATCGCTGCCGTCAAGTGCACAGATTGAAATGTTATGGAAATGTTTTGTCATCGCATGAAATGGAGATGAGCTGCAATTCCATTGGATTCCAAAACTGAAAACTGTGACTGACACCTCAACGTGATTATTTAAGTGATTACAAGATTATATATATTGTTAAAAGCTGTAAAGATAAAAATGTGTAACAGCCAGGCCATATAAACATTGTTTGTTGTTTTTATACGAGACTGTTAAATACAGAAAGTTAAGTAAGCATATCTTAATTACAATATGCAAACACAAAGTTTGTTTACACCTTAGAGAAATTTCTTAAATATTTGTACAAATTCTATTCAACTATAGGAACGAGTTTACATTTTGTGGTTGCCGCTCATCTCTGAAATGAAAACAAGCAGCTTAAGTGGGTGGGTCAGCTGGGCATTTGTTGGAAGATTGATGGCGCCGGAAGCGTAACTGCAACGAGGATGCTTTGAGTGACACTGATGTGGCCACTTGCAGTGTGTTTATAGTATACCCGACACCCTCACCTCAGTCCTGCTACATATCAATGGCAATGCAAGCATTGATAAATGACAATATTATAGTTCCGCAAAACGTTGTCAGAGATAAACAAAACAAAAGTTCGCAAAAAGCAAATATTTTGCACCAACAAATTGACTGATTAGAGAAATTATCAGCAGACGACCCTGATGGTTAGTTATTGAAACATCAAATGGAAATGTTGTGTACCATTTGACCTTTAAAGTAAGTATGACTTGTTACACAAGTGTTTGACAACAATCCAATTGAAACTGGGTCTTTTCGTTGTTATCATTTTGAATTGGAAGTTGAGTCAGTTAGCGGGAATTGCGATCAAATATATTTTCATTAAAACTGTGTCGCATGACTCATTTGACATTATGCAGACAATTTCCGTAACTTTCAGATATTTCGATTTCGATTATAAATGAATGTGCAATATGAATATCTTGACAGGATTGCGGTGTAAACATGTTTTTTGTGGCGTTGCTTCCGTTATTTAAGACACATGTAGCAACTAAACAGAACAAACGAATAAATGATTGAATGAATGAATTGAGTGCTGAGTGTTGAACACTGACCGCTGAGTGCTGGTGGGTGGCAACTGAATACAACATGATCAGCACGCGTAGCCCAACAAAGACATTAAATTGAGTCATAAAACAGCACAACGCAAACAACAATAATATTATAAGCGTTAACAGGGCAGATGCTGAATTAAATGAGGTGCTGTTATTTTATTTTATTTTGTTTTGTTTGTATCTTTGGTTTTTTGCTTGCTTAACATGCGAATAAATGTACGCACTATACATACAGATGCTCAGTTGCAGATACAAATGTAGCTACATATAGAGATTGAGGCACAGACACAAATGCAAATATCACTCAGAATCGAATGGTCCCATGATGGCATGAGCTGGGAGCGGTACTGATCAAGTTGGTCAGCTCAGACCGGATAGGCGCCGGGTCGGTACTGAAGGCCAATAATGTTTGTTTAAATTTTAGTTGCATGTGAGTATGTGTAGTGTGTGTGTGTGTGCAAATAAAACGTAATGAAGTGGATGGTTAAGTAGGAAATGTAAACTAGCATTCAAAAACAACAAAAAGCAACAGCCAAAACAACTTGCAAAAACAAAAACATCAGGGGTAGAACAACAAAAATTATTAAGATAAATACTCGTTCGATCTGAAGCAAAAGAACAGTCAGCGCTCATACATATGTTTATTTCATATTTTTGTAAAGCATAATTTTTAATATTTATGTAGTTTTTGTGAAATAAAATAAATCAGCAGTGCAGCTGAGACGTCATTGGCTGCAGGTCCAACTCCATCTCCAACTTGAACTCCATCTCGGAGTTGGTCCCTTGACTTGAGGGTCTCTCTGATCTGCTGATCACAATCCAAACGTCATGTGTGGCATTCGCGGTGTAAGGACTCAGTCTGTGCATCCAAAACCAGTTAACAGTTGCCAGTTGCCAGTTGGCAATTGCCAGTGGCCAAGATCTGCCCCTGGGCCTGAAGTTCTGTGTTGACCGTGTTTTTGGAAGCCGGCGCAATCGTTTGTACTTGTTAATGGCTTTGTACGCGTAATTATTTTGGCAAGAAGCCGTGTCGCCCGATCGCCGATCACAGCCCGGTGCGAAAATAAGCAAAGCGGAAACGCGAACCTGGTCCAATTTTACGAGTACTCGTATGTATATGTTTTGTACTCGTATGTACTCATGTTGTAGTACGAGTATTCGTACAACTCACTATAGCCTGTAGCCACTTTATCTGGTCACTGGTGAAAGGCTCAATTGGGATTTGTTCTGGCGCATTCAAGTTTTCATTTTCGTTTTTGTTTTTATATTTAATTGGGTGTTTTTATTGGCTTTTAATGATACGCGAAATGATCGAAGCTCCTGGCCGCAGGCCATACGCTGCCCCTTTAAGTTTTCTCAGCGCTACCCAATGCCACGCCCCATATATCCAGGCAGTCATCGCAAGTGATTGTTGCCCAAACTAGCCAGCTGCGGTCTTCTGATCAACATAATGTTCAATCAATGACTTTGCTGGGCAATTATTGAAGAACACAATCAGTTTCGAGAAGCGAGCAACATCAGTGAAAATCACAATCTACCATTTTAATACAATTTTATTAATTAATTGAATTAATTTTATAGCACAATGTTAAATTTTTTATCTTTATTTGGCAAGTAAAATGTTAAATACCTAGCTTTCACTAGCTGTAAAGCTGTTAATACGTTGCTATGTTGGCAACATTATTTAGCAACATTTAATGTTAACAGAATGTTGCAGCATTTAACATAGCTTGAATATTATGCTCAATTTGATGGTGGCTGGATTGTAAATTTAATTTTAAATGAAGTGCAGAGAAAATATTGGTATATAAGAAAAGAAATTAGAAAAATAATAAAATAAATTGCTTCTTTTTAAATGTCAACAACAGAAACTCAGAGCACTATAACATTTGGTAAGCCTTAACTGTTAACATAACTCGAATATTATGCTCAATTTGAAAGTTTAATTTTAATCTTATAATTAAAAATTATTTTCGGAAATAAAAATGTATTAAAGTGAAATGTTTTTTTTTTTTGATCCATCAACAACAGAAACTCAGAACACTATTACATTTGGTAACATATTATGCTCAGTTTGAAAAGAACTATGTAAGTTGTATTTAAATTAAAAATAGTTTTCAATTTTTAATATTATATATAATCAAAGAAAATTATAACAAATTATTTTTTTATTAATCATCAACAGAAACTTAGAGCACTATTACATTTGGTAAGCTTCAGAAGATTACGCTCGCAGAATTTCTCGGGCCAGCTGATTGCCGGTTGCGCAGCGAGCAGCGAGCTGCGTGTTGAGTGCTCACCTGCTCGCTCTCACCTGAGCGCCGGCGACAGGTTGATCAGCAGCTTCTTTGCGGCGACTGAGTGGCTCTGTTATCTGTCGCTGCCGCTGCCTCTGCCACTGCCTCTGCCTCTGCCGCTGCCGCAGTCACTACTTCTGCTGCTGGTATTGGTGTTGGTATTGGTGTTGATGTTGCTGCTGGTATATAAACGAACGCGTTGCCCAGCGTCCAATCAAACAGACGACGCCTTCAAGTCTAGCTGCACGCACGAGAGTGGAGTTGGAGTCGTCGGCAAATTTCGTGACGTTTTTTTCGGTTTTGGACAAATTTTTAAAAGCCCCTTCCCGCTACTACCAAAAACTGCCGATTCGCATTTAGCCAACTCAAATTGTGGCAAACAAAATTTAAATTCAATTGAAATTATACATATCCAAAGTGTCTAAATTAAATATAAAGCTGTCGTTTATGAAAAGCTTACAAGTAAATACAAATTAATACAAGTGTTTAACAAAGTGAAGTTTAACACTAAAGTGATCCTAAAGGAAATTCAACAAAAAAAATAATTTAATAATAATAAAGATGATGCAGCAAAGTGCACTACTTCCTCTGGCCATTATGCTGATCTCCTGTGGAGTGGCATTTGCCTGCCATGGAAAACTGATCGGTAAGTACCCAGAAATGCATCCAGACAGTTTTGTGTTTAGCCCCACTTTTTTGCTAAGCCAATCATCAATTTGTATTCCAAAAGGCAGAATTGGGGCATTAAAAAGTAAAATAAATTGGACACTTCATTCATTGCATACATAAATAGATATCGACCAATTAAAGTATTTTATTTAGTATTTTGTCTGGCTTTTTGTACGTTTCGTACTTGTTTTCAGTTGATTTTAGACACGTTTTTGTCATTTGTTTTATGAATGAAATGAAAAGAAAAAAAGTGAGCGCTGTTTATGAGATGTTCGTCAGTAGAATTTTAGCAAATATTTGCCAACACAATGTATTGTTTAGTTAGTGTTTAGCGAAAGTCACAGCTAATGCTTGTGAGTACCACACACAGCGTCTTCAAATGCGAGGTGCACTCAAGAACTTTGTCATGTGTTAAAAAAATTCAAATTCATTTTACGCTTGCTTAGCATCTTGGCTTATAAAGTGATTTCAAAGCAACTCATTACATAAATTGTATAATTAATTATTAAGGTGAAGCACAAAACTAAAGATTCATGGAAACCGGTTCAAATATCCAGTTTATATAATATTTTAAATATAACGAAAACTAATTATGTATAATTTAATACATATACATACATATATACTCATATATAAGCTGGCATTTTCGGTCAAACGACAAATTTCCAGGTGATCTAAGGCCAATCAACTCAAAAAAAACGAGCCTTTCACAACAAATATTTGATATACAAAATTCAAATCCATTTTGCCGTATAATTAACACAACATGTGTATTACAATTATGAAACTGTGAAAAATTAACTAAATACTCAGCTCATTGAACTGACTTAAGTTGGAAGGTAAGCTCTGGATCCACGAAAAAGATAGATCTTTGTTTAAAAACACTTGAAAAATTATAATAGCATTTAATTTGATTGCTTTGAGGCTTTCGGGGCGTGTGTCCCGCCAAGTGGATCAACGAAATGGCCAAAACGATTGCTAAGCATTTTTTTAATGCTTTTTGTGTTCTGCACACTCTGGCGCTTGATTTTTTTTATTATTTTTGGAATTTCTGTTTTCCAACTCATGCGAATTCCAGTTGTTTGTTTAAATTGGTAATAATAAAAAGAGTTTTATAGTGCGCGTGTGCGTTTTGATTAATGATTGCTTTTACGCTTGTTCGTCGATATAAAATTCTGGGTGTAGAAGTATTTGGGCGCATAATTTCAACACAATTTCAAACAATGGGACACACGAGCAGCAGAATTCAATGAAATCTATTTCAATAATAATAGAGATAGATTATATTAAAGTTACCTCATAAATCGCACTTTGACCATAGCAGATTCAAAGAGCGGGACCCCATTAGCTACAGCTACCTATGAGGTATGGTATGGTATGTGGTCGAATCGTTTTGCTGCGGCATCAATCAAAAGCTTGCCGTGCTAATAATGTAATTAAATATGTAGATGCGCAGGCAACAACAACAACAGCAACAACTACTTGAACAACGAGCAACACTGGGTGATAATCAGTAAATGATAAATGAAACAAAACATGCTGCGGCCAACATATAAAGCATAGCTGTGAGAATTAACTCGAGCGAAATGCGTCAGACGGTCTTCTTTTTATGTTTTCCTTTTTGCTTATGTTGTTGTTGTTGTTTCTGTGTTGCTACGTGTTGCAGGTTAACTTGAGGAAACTTCCCGTTGCAGCTCTCGCATTGTTCAAGGTGAAGTCAACGCCTGGCCCGAACTGCAGTTAAGCACTTGTTAACATACTGTTGGCATTTGGCTGCACTCTTTGTCAGTCTGACTGGCCGAGAGTCTCGGAGACAGATTCAGAGCTTACGTTTAAGTCTGAGAGCTGATCAAGTTTGTTGCTTAAGTCTTTCGTTTTAAACGCACAACACCAAGTGAAAAAGTTATTGGAAGCTGTTGACGTTCCGTTGTCAACATTATCTTGAACGCCAGCAGTTGATCATTCGGTTTTTATTACTCCGTTCAGTTCAGTTAAGCTCAGCTCAGATCAGTTCAGCTCAATTCAACTACATATAACTAAGAATATGTAAATGGAACTTGTTGCGGAAACTGATCGACAGCTTTATGTGCAATTTGTCAGAGAAGGTAGTTCGCAAATTTGCATAGCGCCCCCCTCAATGCATTGTGTGATTGATGTATATTGACTTAAACAAACTTTTAGCCTTACGGCAGGCGCATGAGATGATGGGATGATGAGATGTCCGGTGCGTTGATTTACCTACCGGTTTGCCTCAATGCTGCAAACTGATATTTATGTAAATGTACTCGCATACACATATGTATGTATAACGAGTATACGAGAAGCATAACACTAACACGTCTTTAATTTGACAGCTGCGGTTGAGTTTAAAGCTCGACGGGTTCTGCAAAAGCCGCTCGCTCACTGCTATTTTTAGTTACCGCACTAACCTTGACAAAATACACTCACTAAGTTTTTAAGCCGTAGCAAACACGATCATTCGGGGCTATTTCGGCAGCCAGATCTATTGACATCTAGACCCATATTTGTGCGAACGCCATTAAAGCGTAGCTGTAAATTTATTTACTTTTTTTTGCTCGCTTACCGATCCCGTCAAGTTGTCTGAACGCGTCGACGTCGACGTCGACCCGGCACTGGTTCTGTTTCTGTTTTTTGTTTCTGTTTTGTATTCTGTGAGACACGTTGATGCACTTGACCGGCAGACGCGATGCCATGGTCAACCCAGAAGAAGGGGCAGACAGTGAAAAGTCCAGAAACAACGAACAGGCCCGATTTAAATGCTCTCACGTCCTGCAGCGCAATCAGCGCCCATCGTTTCAACTATTATTATAATTATTAAAAATTATTAAGCGCGCGTAATTATTTAAATGAAATGCGGCAGCATAAAGCAACCCCGCCCATCTAGTGCTGTGCAAGGACCTACGTCACTAGCACGTTGCAATGTCAGTATCATGGTTTTCCCAACTGCCTCTTCATATGATGCTCACGTACACAGGCCGATGGATCGACTAATTAACACCCTGCGGCACTTTCGTATTCTGTTTTATATGCCATGTGATAAGTTAACAATTGTGTGATTCGATAGTAAATTAAAGATTAACCGAAAACATAATATATTCGATTTGTAAAGAAGAGACTTTGCCAGTGTCAGTTGCTTCTCTGTTGGCCAAACCTATTTATTTGGCAAAGTTGTTGCTGACACACTTCACACTTCAAACAGCAGCATCATGAGTCAGTGTCAGGCGCCGAAACAAAAGATGAAAAAACTCTCAACAATAAAAAAAGAATTAGCTAATGGACAAATGTTGGATTTTTAATTGACGCCTTTGAGCAGCACGCGCCGATTTGAATTTGAATCTTTATTGATTTCTTACTTTTATTCTGTTTCTCATTATTTTTTGACATTTGTTTTTTATTTTGTGTTTATATTTTACCTTAATTCGTGTTCTATTTTAATGCGACTCGCTTACCAAACCGGTTGACATTTAAGTGAAGAAAGTAAAGTACAATTTTAAGCATAATTTTTATGATATCTTTAAAGCTTTATATAATTTGGAGGATATAAAACCTGAATAGTTTTATGCCTACACGCGCATTTATATAAACGCTTAAAACCAAAACTAAAAATGTTAATTTTGATAATTCGTTAAAATCCACTAAAATTTCTTTAAATATAAATCAAGCAAACTTGAATGAAATTTCGACAAACTTTAAAACACAAAAAAACCGGCTCTTTTGAGAGTTTGAAGCCCCAGCAGAAAGCATCATTAAGCTTACTCGAGAAACAAGACACGCATAAAAAAAGCCACAAAAACTTAATATTTTAAGCATTTTGATTTTGTTACAGCCAAAAATAGAAATGATAGCATGTCCCCAATCTCATCTACATATTCTAATATATTTTATGCTAATTTCGACCTAATCATTTCAGCATCGGGCATCAGCACGGAGGAGAGATCAATCATCTTGCAGGAACACAATCGCCTGAGGCAACTTGTAGCCACCGGACGCTATCCGGGCCAACCTGGTGCCGAGAATATGCGTGAAATAATCTGGGATGACGAGTTGGCAGCCCGAGCCCAACAATGGGCCGATAACTGTCAGTTTCGACACGATCCTCATCGCACAATAAGTAAGTCACATTTTTTCAATCACCTTCGGTGAAGATATGCATGAATTTCCTGGCTTAAGGCTCCCACATAGCACATGAAATGCCGACAATACAGCTCCCGGCACTTTGGGCAGAGGTTTGCATGTTTAAATATAAGTTAACGATTAAGTATTTCATCGGATCATCTGTGATTTTGCTATAAAACACTAATACTAACCAGCATGCCTCTTACATACGACATTTATGTAGTCAAGTATAAGCCACAGAAGTAGCATTCTCGACCAAGTTTACTCATCTTTTTTCCTTTATTAACTAGATCGCTTCACTATGGGTCAAAATCTGGCCGTTATTTGGAGCACAGCACCATTGGATCCCGATGATGGTGACTTTCCCTCGCGCATTCAAAACTGGTTTAATGAGGTGCAAAAATATTCGTTTGGTGACGCCTGGTCCCCCAAGACTGGACATTACTCTCAGCTAGTTTGGGGCGAGACAAGTCTGGTGGGATGCGGTTTTGCCGAATACAAGGACAACATCAAATACAATAAGCTCTATGTGTGCAACTATGGACCTGGGTAAGAATAAACTATTTTATGTTCTAAGGAACAATCACTTACTGTTTTTGTTTTTTTTTTCTGCAATTCCACAGTGGCAATGTCGTTGGGTATAATCCCTATGAGGTTGGAAAGCCTTCGTGCTCCACTTATGGCATGAAACCATCGTCCCGGTATCAGGGTCTGTGCGCAGCACCCGGTGCATCTCCAGCAGTATCGAATAGCGTCTATGGCAGCAATACATTTGAAACGTATGAGTACAGCTACAACTCAGCTACAACACTTAATAGCAACAGCAACCAGAAAAATAACCACAACAAGCCGACTAACAACATTAACAAGAGCCTATTACCAAACAAGAGCAACACCAACAACAACCGAAACTACAATAATCCCCAAACCCAATTTGCATACTCCTCCCCCAAATTCCCCACACAGGCAGCGGCAGCATCAGCCTCAGCCTCAGCATCCTCAGCATCTGCATCAGCGACGTCGTCCGGTGGCAGCTCCTTTGGCACTAAGACACGCGGTGGCAGCCAGGCCTATACAACGGAGAATAATCAACAGTCCGGCAAGTACAAGCACAAGCTTGAGGCATATCGGCCCAGTGCTGCAGAGTTCGAGAGGTCTGTACAGAAGCATACAATATTACGCACCTATATAGAGCAGAGTCCGAGTGAGCAGCCAGCGGTAGTGCCAGAGAAGCAGGGAGCGGAGACGCCAAGCACCCAGAAGCCTAGTCGCGGCTGGAGCCTGCTGTCTTGGCGCGGCTAAAATGCCCAAACTGCCACGCCTCATTTGCCGCAGAATGTATTAGCTCACCGCCCAGTAATAACTACTATGTAGTATCATTAGAACCATCTTCGATTCTGAGTTTCAAACTACCATCCTTTTTTTGTACGTATTTCGTACCTCGTATAAATATGTATAGCAAATAATATTCTCTTATTTAAACATTCCCATAATGAAATTGCCATATGAAGTAACATATATTTTAGTGCTACGATACATGCTAATTTTGGAATTATATTTTTTAAATTATTTATATTGTATTATTGATAACATCAAATGAACCATAAACTGCTCTTTGTATGATTCATACTGCCCAAAGCACGAAGCACGAAGCACGAATCATTAGAATATGCATCATCAATTCAAACCAATCCCGAATATTTGTATCAAATGTTTGTACCAAAAATGTCAAATCTAATTTTTCATTCATAGGCGTCTAACATCAATTACTTATTGTGTATAGTATTGTGTTCAAATAAATAAAACAGCAAGATGATATTTTAATATAAAAAATAAAAGTTCTTTTTTTATAATTGAATATTCTTTAGGAAAGGAATTGGAACCAAGTAAACTTAAACATAGGGACTCGTAAATTAAATCAGAAGAGCTTTGTTACCTAAACATTTTCAGACAAAAAGGGATCACAATGGAGTCCTGTATTAACTAGATAATAAATGAACTTTCGCTTAAAATTAAGTAAAACTTAGAAGTGATGTGATGTGATGTGATGCGATGTGATGCGATGTGATGTGATGCGATGTGTTCGAAATCAACATTTAGTATGAAAAACTTTTTGTTTCGATGTGATATCTTAACAAAAGTCAAGTAATTTGTGTTTGATACAGATTTATGTAGGAATTATGCATTTGATTATCTAGATAACTACACTTGGGCTGAACCAGCCTTATCTGTATGTTCTTTAGTTAGAAAACTAAATTTAAAAACAACAATAACAAATTTGCTTATGATTGTGACAAAGCAAATGGTGCCGAAGATTTTATACCCTTGTCACATATGATAAAGAGACTGCAGCTACAGATAACAAAACATGTTTTCATTAAAGGCCAATCACAATTCTTCACGATATTACTAATACGCTTAGTAAGTAAGGTTAAACAATATTAGCTTTGTTGGCTTCTCTTTTCTCGAAGTATCTAAGCATAATAAACGTAGGGCAAATAATCACAAATTGTTATCTACATAGAATGCTATAGTAGAATACTATGTTTACTAGGTTCTAAACCAACCGTTACAACATTTATAAGTGAATTTAAGTGTCTTCGAACTTTGAAGACCACTAATCTTTGTTCATGAATTTTATTGACGATGAAAATCGCACGACACCCCTACTAGAGAGTAAACGGATAAACAGGTCTGGGAGAAGGTGAGGGATTCCGTGTATTTTGTGTACTTGTACATCTCAGAGTTCATCGTGTAAACTATGAATAGTAAGCATTAAGAACACTCGACCTTATATACATACACTGCGCATGTGTGAGAGTGAGTTTTAGAGAATTTGGTCAGGGCGTCTGCTGAATGTCCGCTGAATATTGAGGAGAGCAGCTGAGAGAGTGAAACTGATAACAGTCTGATAAATGCCTGAATTAGAGATTCGCTTTGTATTCCGTCAACATAATAATGAAGTTATATTCCGGGAACAATTAAAGCGGATGATTCCGAAATGCGATAAGAATTATAGTAACCCTCATACATTGAACAATAGTGCAAAAGTGGATTTAGACATTTAGTTTATTACCCTGCAGCTGAATTAATCCTATGTCAAATATAGAGGACACATTTTACACCTTGCACCTGTTCAAGGTCGTTGAGCGATGCAAGTTCACTGAGTGCGCGAAATCAAGGCAAATGACTGTCAACATCTTTTGAGAGTTGTATTGAGCTCTCTTTCTATTTTTCACAATATAAAGTTTATGAATCACACACAGAAGAGCAATCTGAGTTGTGATTTGACCCGCACCTTATCTAAATATTTTTGCCAGCATTGTTCTTGTTGTAATTGTACAGTTTATCTGCATGTTAGCTGTCCCCAGTGTGACAGTACTGTGACACTCTTATATGAACATCGCATTCAGAAATGACAATAAATTTTTGTCACATACACAAACACACGCATACAATGGGTGTCAATTTCATGTATGACACGAAATTAAGATAGGCGAGAAATCCTGTCAACTGCTTTATCGGTATCATACAATCATATGACAGCTATAAAACATACAAAGGGGTAAGTCATGGCAATGTTTTATAATATTGTTGTATTTACTCGAATACAGCTCACTTTTGTACGCTCCTGGATAATGGACAAGAGGTGGCAATGGTGGGCAGATTGTAACTTTTGTAGACCACATTGAACGCACTTCATCATCTTGAGCACTCACAGAGGCTGGCAGCGTGAAATTAACTGCCAGAGTCCTGCTTGGCAGGACAACTTTTATTTATACATCGCCATGGTCATACATTAAATTATGACGCGCACTGTGCAGGACAAAGTGTCGTTTACTGTCACACCAAGATGCCGAGCCTGATGCTGATTCTTATTCTTATTTAAACACTCCCCCTCTCACCAGACAGCCCGTGGTTCACTGTGCAGCCATGGGAAAATGTGGAATCTTTTCATTTCTTTTAATACAAATGTCACTTTGCTGCAGCTGTCACTGTAGAAATGCAATATTTGAGCTTATGCGTGAACGAGTTTCCTCCACAGAAATAAAAATAAAATTAAATGGCCTTGTATAATTAAGCAGCCTCAAATGTGCTTTAAGTTGCCAACTCACACAAAATTTTATAGAGAAAAGATTGTTGAACCGCTGGTCCGCATAAAAGGGGCTTATCAAAGTCGACGCATTAATTTCATTTCATTAAATTTTCAATCTTGTGGGCTTTTAAAACCCCGTACTTTGAAAGCGTTCAAAAGGGTCTATTAATTTTGGCAAAAAAAAATAATATGCGTAACAGGCAGAAAAAGGCGTGGCAAACCTCATACAATAAGTATGTATATTAGGGTGCATCGATTTTGTTCACAAAAAATAGTACTATATATTCATGCTCTACGATCAATTCCATTTCTGTTTTCACCAAGAAACCATAGTTATAAAATCAGTTCCTGGTCCGCGGTTTTTCAGTTGATAAATTTATTTTTTTGGAATTTTATATTATTTTAATATATTTTTTTATTGTTCTAGTAATTTACTTTTCATGGGTACAAATTATTTTCCTGTCATTAAATGGTTCAGTTAATTTATACTGTAGATTACAGTGCAAGTAAAGTATTGCTAACAAGACAATACAAATATTTTTCATTAAGGACATTAAGGATTTTGATCCAATATAGTACTAACGTTCCCATACAATAAAGCTAAAAGCCATCCCATCGAGATTTGACGTTTCTAATTGAAAATTCTGGAATCGTAAAGATTCAACGGTTCAAACAATGTTTATACAAAAATGCTGCATACTTTAAGGCGCTACAATTAAAAATGATTAAAGCATATTTATTTATTTATATGTAAATGTATAATAACTCGCAGTTGAAAAAAGTATATTAATCGAAATTTATGTTAATGATTACGAAATATTTGTTATATGCAAATCTGTATTTTGTAATATCTTCTAATATTTATATTTATATTTGGATATTCTTCATGTGAGAGTTGAAAGAATTATTCTATTCAGTACTGACACTCTTTAAGTAAATGTGCAATATACGTGTGAGTTACACACTCACACTATCAAACATAAAATTTGTGTGCGAAGTGTCGAGACACAATGTTATTTAAGGTAAATAAACTTTTATTTACAGTTGAAATATATTCAACTTAAGAATTTCCAGACTTTAAGACTTTCATGCAATTTGATCAGTATTCGTTCTCTACATGGATGTCGTTAACAATGGTTAGTTTTCAAAAAAAGTGTTTTTCCAAATTTTAACTTTTGACATCAAGCATCAAAATAATAAATGGCTTTTTTATTAAATGTCATTATGATCATAAGTTTCTTTTCTAAATTGATTATTCAAAATAAACAAATTAATTATTTTTGTTGAATGGAATTTTATGCCTGCGTGTAATTCTAATGGTATTCGTAACAAGAAATGTATATTTTCTTTAAAAAATCATTAAAATTGTACCTAAATAACTAAAGCTGATACAAACAATCGGACTTCAGATCTAAGATCAGCACCCCGAGAGAGTATAGAGTATAGAGTACTAGTCAAAATATTTCATGCAACATATATTTTATTCAGCTGTGTTATATATGCATATAAAAATAGTTAGCTTAAATTCAATCGACGTTTTCAATAAAGTTGTTATCCTTTCTGGCGATCCCTTACTATAACACAGCCCTGATCGGTTTAAAACTTTTATGTGGAAAACTAACTATTTTAAACGTTGTAGAGAAAATGTATTTTAAAGTTTTTTAATATAAACTCATATGTATATACAAATTAGCAAATCTATAGATTATCTATCACGACAACTCATGAAATACGAAAAATCAAGATTAGGCTATTTTCATGCAAAGATGGTGTCAATTAACTACCGTATTGACCGTTTTTTATTCTGAGTGTACTTCTTAAAAATACCGCGAAATAGCTGGATAAGGTAAGTCTTCTGTTTTGCGTTTTCGGAAATAGCTGGATAAGGTAAGTCTTCTGTTTTGCGTTTCGTAATGTTGCTTGTAATAAACCTAAGCCAAAATGACTAATTGACTAAGCGGTTATCTAAACAGATTGCATTCCCCGAAAATTATACGACATTATTTGCTTATTATAACAAATGATAATGATGGCTGGGTTGCCTTCTACTACGTCTGCATAACATTGGCATTCAGTTTGAGGTAAAGCATAAAAGCGCTTGGTCAAATGATTTTTGAATAGTAATTGAATACTTTCTAAATCAGTATGTTTGCAACACCTCTACGCCAACCCAGCAGCAATAAGCTGAGATCTGCAATCCTTCCAAACCTTTACGAGATTACCGATAAGGGATATGGAAAGGATGCAGTTAAATTGATGCACGTCAGTCGCAAGGGAGCCGTGCATTCCATTCAAGAATGCGAGGTGGGCACCCACCTCAAGCTCTACAGCAACAAGGACTTTCTTCAGGGTGACAACTTGGATATAGTTGCCACCGATTCCCAAAAGAATACGGTCTATCTTCTTGCAAAGAAATATGGCTTGGAAAGTCCAGAGAAATTTGCATTGATCGTGGCTAAGCATTTCCTGAGTAAATATTCACATGTAGAGGAGGCTCATGTGCATGTGGAAGCCTATCCTTGGCAAAGAATTCGACAGGAGAATGATAACACACTCAAATCCAGTGTGAATTATCAGTTGCATAATCACGCATTTATCTTTTCACCCACTGCGACGCATTTTTGCGATGTGATTGTAAGACGTCATGGTGAGTTTTTGGTAGAGAAACACAAGTGAAAGTAGTCCATAAGCATTATTTTTTTATAGATCCCAAGGAGACTGTTATTAGTGGCATTAAGGGACTTCGTGTACTGAAGACTACCCAATCATCGTTTACGAATTTTGTTGACGATGAGTATCGCACTCTGGCCGATCAACATGATCGCATCTTTAGCACTGTTGTGGAGTGCTCCTGGGAGTATTTAGACACTGAAAATCTCAATTTTATTCACGCCTGGGAAACAGTGAAGGATCTCGTGCTTAGTAACTTTGCTGGAGATCCGAAAGTGGGCATCGCTTCACCCTCAGTGCAACACACACTTTATCTTACTGAAAAGCAGGTTCTGGATACCCTGCCACAAGTGGCTGTCGTCTCTATGACTTTGCCCAACAAACACTACTTCATTTTCGATACAAAACCGTTCCAGAAATTAGTTCCTGGCGATAACGATGAGGTTTTCATACCTGTCGACAAACCACATGGCACAATCTATGCACAACTATCCCGCAAGGATCTAAAGAGTCATCTGTAGATTTTGTTTCTTAAAATTTTAATAAAGTTTATACATCTAATATGTGTAAAACTCTTTTCATAAATGCTTAAGTTAAAATAATCCTTTTCTATATGTAAATTAATGTAATTTTCAATTTTATTTATTATACATACATAGTTCCAAAAAACGGTTTCGTAAATCTTGGATCTTTATGGGAATAAATGAAAATTTTATTTCATCTCTGAATCTTTGTGCATATTTGCGTGTGACCTTTAGGCTATTCGACAGTTATTACAGCTGTAGAAGCTGTACACTCTGGGAAATCATAAATGACACTGCTACGCCCCTCTACATATTGGCATTGCAAAGATGTAAAAAGCATTGAAATGAAACAATATAAATATATTGCTATATGTATTTGCTCTCACATATATGTATGTATGTGTGAATGCTTGTGTGGAGGAGAAGAAAAAGTATATATTGAAAAAGTTTTTCAATTTCAGTGAAGCTTTTATTTTACATGCAAAGATATCAAACAGACACCCTAAAATCCCAGATCCTCCAAAGACCTCTCCCTCCCTAGAATAGCAGAAAATGCAGGCAGCAACCAAAACTATTTTGTTCCAAAAGAGAAATCCGCACACACAAAATTAGAAATACGAAGCCCGGCAACAAAACGCAAATTGTAAGCAATAAGCAAAAATGAAATGAAAAATCATGAATGGCCACAAGCGACGGGAAGAGATAGGGAAAATGAGAGGAGAGCAAGCGGAATAGCAATGAAATCAAACAAAAAAAAAAAAGAAAGTATTTTGAGAATATTATTGGTAGCTTGAACGCAGAATGCAGGAAAATCCCGAGTTTTGCATGCCCTGTGCTTTTGGCCGTGAAATGGAAAGCGAAGGGAAGCATAAGCTGAAAATTACCAAAACCAAATGCAGTTGTATAGAATATCGACACCATTTTCCTTTCATTTCCCTATACCACAGGCGTAACTCCATTTGCGGATAAAATCGAAATAGCACGAGCTAAACAGACGAAGCGTGATATGAAGCTTTCAATCCCAATGGTTTTACTTTATTTTTAGCAGTCTCTGCTGGCATTCCTAGTCTAAATTTAACTTTTAGTTAGTCTAAAAATTAATTCAGTAGACTGTGAAAAACATCATAACATCATAATTATTTGTGCCAAATAAACAAAAATAATTCCACTTAATCTGCGAGTTAAACAATCATGTTGTTAGAGAACGCTGAGTAAAACAAATCCTATCTATATGATAGACTTTACAAATATTAACTACCAAATAACCTGTTGTGTACTCATTCATAAAAGTTAATGAGATAGCAAACATAAGAGCGCACAGTGTACGATTTTGTCAATCTAGGGAGACTAATTGAAAAAAAAAAGATTTTTAAGGTTAATGGGCTTTAATCGGTCAATTTAGAAATGTTCAAATGTTACGAAAACAAGCACAAAACAAAACAAATTATTGTTGTTCTGAAGATAACGGTTCATTAACCGGTGCTTTTGAAATGCATGTGAAACTGTATCGGACAACGGGCAACAGTTGACAAAGTTTAATCTTCTCACTTGGATAATGTGTTCACATTGAACAGTCAAATTTATTTTATCCATTAATTCTATATCATTATGGACTTTTAGCGCTATAAAGGGACTTTTTATATGGTCTAGAAATTGTTGAAAATAAATGCCAAAAGTAAATATATTCTTAACTATTTTATTGATCATATGAACTTAAAGTTTTACTTTTCAAAATTGTGATATGAATTTAGTTTAAAGTGGAATCAATCTTAAAGAGAAAAATCTAGATTTATGACCAATAATGCAAGTTGGCTTCAAACCACAATAATTGCCGTTAATTATATCTGTCTTTTAGGCAGAAAGTGGCGCATAAATATAAACCGAGTGACAGGACTTTATTTTTGCTTGATTAAGATACAAAATTTAATAAAAATCTTAATATTATCAAAGGAGTCAAAACGATCCTACCGCATAAAAAAAAACCTTAAGCAAAGTACAATAGAAAATTGTATTTTCTTTTGGTTAAAGTTTATGCACCCAAAATTGAACATAAATCTTTTGAAGGTTCGCATTGTTAAATAAGGCTCAAATTTAGTAAGGCTGTAAGTCTCAGTCCTGTCGTAAATCATATAAATATTCAAATGAAAAACAAACATTTTTTGATCGGTCTATCGTTAAATCAAATACAAAACTGATGTGAAAAGCTCAAGGAAAACGAAACGAATCCTGAATTTAGAAAGTCAACTTTATGACCCAGACAATTGCACAATAAGCTCCAAGCTGGTAGGGGAACTGTGTAGCCAAATAGGGACACACCTGACCCGACCCAGGGATAGTTTTATTTGTCTTGTTTGTCCAAAATATTTTGAGCGTCTACATGCAATATGAAATTCATGATATTTACATAATTTTTGGCCAGGAAGTGTAGGCCAATCAGTAAGCCAATCAACATTATTATTGTATCTAATGAAAGCTCAACCGCAGATATTGCATCTGTAAATTGGTCAGTTTTGTAAGCGACAATTTCTCCTATCCTGTCCAACATTTTCTTTCCCATCCATTCACAATCCATCATCAACACGCCCAGCACGTAATCGTATTTGTCGGCGTTAATCAGTCTGTTGGGATTTGGAAAAAGCTTTAATGTTGGGAACAATTTTGAGTTGTACATTTAAAAACAGATTGTAGATGTTTGCTAAACTAAAGTACCACAAAGTAATACCAGCAATAATGAATCGAAGGTCTGATAATTATCAGATTATCAAAATAATTATGAATATGAATAACCTACAATGTTTTGCATTCAACTAAGAACAAACTGTTGTTCTACGATGTTTTGCATTTGACTTGGACAGAAATTATCCATTGTATCGTATGTGTGAGTAGTGTGATTTCTTGAACTATTGATTAAAGTAGACACCGTAAAATGGTTTAAATAAGTTTGATTTCTAACAAAATTAAGGAAATTTGTGTGGCTTATTGACGTAAATTGTTTCATTTAATAGTTGCTTCTCTCAAGCAGTGTTTGCAATTTCATTCTACTCACTTATTGCAAATTACGAATTTTAGCAAACTTGTTGAATAGTAAATAAATGCCTTTGCCTTCTAAAGCATCTCATACAATAATTTTCAAAATGGTCTCTGTTGTTGCTAGTGTGATTTACCAGCCGCAAGTCTGCAGCGGATGTTGCCCCAATGCTGCAACAACGGGCATCATTTAGCTCCAAGCAAATCTGAACTTTTGTGGTGCTCTCCCCTCCCTTTGTGTGTAAGTGTGTGTGTGTGTGTGTGTGTTTCAACAATTGGCAAAATAACGCAAGTGTGCCTGCACTTCTTCTTCTTCTTTCCCTAATTGTTGTTGCTGTTGTTGCAGCATGTGCATTGGCGTAATTAATTTGAAACGGCGCCAACATCGGATGTGAATGCCTCTCTCCCATATGCTAATTGTGCTCATCCGTATCCACATCCTCATCCGGAAAATGTTGAAATTTTTCCCTTTTACCATTGATGGACTTGTCAGTTAAAAAATGAAAACAATTTACAACATACAACAATTTTCATTTCAATACCAAAAGCAACTTTATTGCTTTTAATATTTGCATTATTTCTCAATTTACTGTGCAAATTTTTATATTGCAACCATTTCGTGCAGCTGCCGCAAACACACCCATATACACACATATACATACACAACACGAACACTAAGACGAAATGTCCCCAGAGCAATTGTTGTCACTTTGAACAGCAGCTGCTTAAAATTCAATAAAAGAAAAGCAAGTGCGCATGCAAATTGCGGCTAATAGAAGCCTTATATACATAGGCATGTAACATGTTGAAAATATTATATATACAAACATAAGTATCTATATACATATATGAAGTTTTATTAGTTATTATAGAGTCAACAATTGTTAAAACTTATATACATTTTGCAGAACTGAAAAACTTTCGTATTATGTTTAGATTTCTTTTGAAATAGGCAAATTGTGGATAAAAGAAAAAAATCACATATCCTTTCTTGCTCTAAGAGTTTCTTGCCGCTTTTTTGCGACTCACGTAATGCTGTTTAAAGTATTTATGTGCATTAGTTGATTTATCATTCAGGTCGCGTTTACTACATCAACATTTACAGCTACAATAAGACAAAAGACTCACGAATGTCAATATACACACATGCGTACACACACTGTTGTGTGGGTCTTGTCAATTGTCACTTTTGTTGTTGTTGGCCGACTTTAAAATGTATTTTTTATAAGATTTTGAGACTTACTGGAGAGTTCTTGGAACCCAGCTGGGAAACCCAGAAAGTGCTACCCATTTGGAGAGCCACTGATGGCTTTTTGCTCTAATGCTTCGCACTAATGAAAAAGTTTTTATTGCCACCGCACACATGCGTGAACTTTCAAATTCAGAATTCAGAATAAGATGCCAACTATGGGGCAGGTCCTGAAACCAGTCGCATAATAAATGAACTGCTAAGAGGCGTGCCCGAAACACAGATGCCTCTGGAGATTGATGACATTCGCCTGAAACAGTAGGTCGAGGCTTTCACATCTAATTAAAAACACAAGAGCTTCAAATCAAGCAGCACCACCGCCCACTTTAGCATATATAGCATATAGCATATAGCATAGCATACAGCATTATTGCAGCCCCTAAGGAACCACAAACGACTCACATTACTCATACGTTATAAACACATTAAAGCAGCTGGCAACTTACGAGCAAAATCTAAACAATAATTACACATGCGAACCGCATGCGGCAGGCAACCTCAGTGCAGCTTTACCGTTGTCTGACATATGTTCAGACGATAGCTCCCTGGAGAGGCCAACTACGAGTTCAAGTCCGTCTAAAGCCGACGTCGAAGCCAACGTCAACGTCAACGCCAACGCCAACACTGAGGCTGAAGCAGAGGATGGCCATAAACGTAAGTGAATTAACCATTCAACTAACATTATGGCCATTAAATCATTTTTGCAAGCACCGCATGCGATGGGCCAACAAAACGAAGGCAACCCCAGAAAACCCCAGGAAATCGTTGAAAGAGGCAAGCCCCCTGATGCCGCATTTTGGGCGTGTTGTGAGTGTACATCACACATTTACTTTGGGGCGCAACCGCACAAAAAGAACTTGTGAACTAATTTGTTGCGCCTACCTCTGCCCCTGCCCCACCTAAATATTCCAAAAAAGCGAGCCGTGCGTGTGTTTTGCAATTGAAATTCAACTACAAAGTGTATGTGAAGGGTGTGCGGTCTGAAAAAAAGTGTTTACAGCGTTTACAGTGTTTGCAATTAATAGCACTGCACACGCAATGTCCCCCGTTGTCTTTGCCAACACCTCTTCCTTGGGTGTGGCACCTAATAGAAGTACAAAATAGCCAGGAATTAGATGCACTAGCTAAGCCAAGTCAGACCAGAAGGCAATCTACAAAAAGAGGTATGAAAATGGCGTGAAATGGTTGGCTTATAACAAACGACGCCAGACAAAATCAATTTATGTATCACGCAATGTGACACCTAACTAAGCCCTACTTTTAGTTCCTGCATTTATATATTATTCAAAACTGGAATCAGTACTAAATTAAAGTCAAAAACTGTAGATTCTCCTGATAGTGAAAAGTCCCAAAGATGCTTATATCCCAAGTACAGGGTATGTATGTACAAATCAAACACATTAGCAAGCGGAAACCCACGGAACAACATCCATGAAATCAGGACACAATTTTCGCCTGGGTACTGTTTACAGTTCTTATCTTTATGCAGACGTGGCCGTATATTTATATTGCTAAAGGTGAAGAGAAATAAATTTTTTGTAACGAGCAGCGAGCGAGCAACAAAATGAGCCGTAAAGCAATCAATTTGCCATGTGTTTTCATCTACTCATCTTGGAAAATGTACTTGAAAATGCAAATGTATACAAAATCATACAATCTGGGCACATCAAAATCGCTGACAGGTTCAAGTACAGTCAGACGGGATTTTTAACAGATTTGTATTTGCATTTTACATTTTTACAATTTCACAATTTTACAACTGAATTGTGCGTGTGAAAATGGAATGTAAACAATTATCTGGCTCGAATGTTGCCTTTGATAAATATGATATATAATTGTAAATATTTGCTGTCGTGCACGTATGACAAAATAAATACGAAGTTAACGCATTGCCATAATACGAGTAAATAAATAATACAATACACACACTGCACACACACACCACAAAACGTGCTGCTGTCAGCGCTTGTAATTTTTAATAACAATTACAATAATTTATGGACGAAATCTACGATTACTACAAGTTGATACAAGAAGAGCTGTTTAATCTAGCCTCTAGAGTGAGAGATATTCTGTGCTCTAGTGTCACATACTCCATCTGAAACAATTTCACATTCGCTTAAATAATCAATATTTCCTTCTCCTTTTCAGTTAATTATTCTATACCGATACTGATCAGGTATTTATTTCCCAGCTAAAGTCGGGTAAATTTATGAATTCATTTGCACAAGTTCATTAAAGCCCTTTCATTATAAACATACTTATTACGAACTGCTTACTATATTTCAGCTTGAACTCTTATTTCAACTTTAAATTGATGTGTCGGCTCTCCCAATAAGTCTACAGGTCACTGGTCTAAAAGCTGGGTCACTTTGACAGCATGCAACCCCAAAATAAAATTTACAGATAGGAAAAAATATGTAAAGAGGGATGCGTAAAAATATTTTGCTCTCCGCGTGGCTGGGAATTGTCTGAAATTAGTTTGGAGGGTGCATAAAATTATGGAAATGTGTAAAGCGAGGGCGTAACAACAGGGGTGGGGTGGGGCATATGTTAACTATAAGTATCAACAGCATATGCTTTGAGCAAAATTTAATTGATTACAATGGATTTTAATATGAGGGTTTGCATTCAAGTGCAAATGTCCCACAGGTCGTATGTGTACTGTCCATGATTTTACTCGGAACACGGCATGTGTATATATATTTAAGTATATTACATTAACTTATGGTGATGTAAAGTATTCTTCAAATAGATCACTTAGACTCAAACAAACTTGGCTTACGCACTTGACCTCACTAATCATCTATAAACAGGGTTAAGGATTTCACTCAGCAAAAGTTCTTGGCCAAGGATCTTGTTAGCATATTTATTCAGGGCCTGTACAATCGTGCTACGTCAAAGCAGCACAGTTGGTTAATTTGGCCAAGTTGGCCTCGTAAAACCAGTTGGCATAAACAAACATTTCAGAGCAGGTGGGCTTTATATTCTGCCAACTGAGGACCATTTTAGATGCCATTCATTTCTTAATGTGTGTATTTTAGGCCAGAAGGGAGGAGAGTCTCCATTGTTTCCTCTAATTAAAAGCCGCATAAGTACATATACATAAGAGTATGCTCGTACAGTTGGCTGGATGACTTACAATTTAACACTGTCACGCATCGTTTCGTGTGGGCCTCTTAACCTTTTTGGCCAAAAGGTAAGGCTAATCAAGGAGAGTTTAGGCATTCACTTAACGACTATGCTGGCGACATAGTGCCATGAACGCCCATCCAAGAGTTACAATTAGACTAATGAACGTCGCATCAGAGCTGCGTAATTTGATGGCCAATTCTCATTTAAACCACGTCTAGCGTATGCAAGCAGACAGTCAGAAAGTCAGACAGACAAACAGATAGACAGACAGACGGACTGAAAGTAAAACAAGGGATATTCCTTTGAGCTTGCTGTTAGCGGTTTGCTCTGTTTGTTTTATCGTTGCATTTGCCTTTTGCCAATTAAAATAAATTATAATCCAATTTAGCAAGAAAAAGGCAACGCAATAGTCTGTCGCTTTTCAAGAACTTTACACAATTACTCGCAGATTTAGAATGTTTTTCGGGCCAACAACAAAGACAACGACACAACAATAACACGATGAAGAAAAGCTGCGATTTGCACGGCGCCAGCTACGATTGAGAGACAGTCCCGGAGCTACTTTGTCTCTAGAGAACCAAAATGTGTAATGCAAAAAACGAGTTTATTGGAATGCGTTCACCAATCGATGGATCCGGACAGACTAAGTGTAGGTCTGTCTGCCAGTCTCCTTTCTTTGAGTTGTGCTGCATTTGACGTTCAGATTTATTTTACATTTGTTGTTGTTTATTTTTCCCCCATTTCTTGCCGCGAAAGTAGACTCGTTAAAAACATTTTACTTTTTTAAATCGACATGAAGGCGCGTCGACAAAGACGTCCACTTTGATGGATTAAAAGTTAAATGGCTCTTGTAGACTCCCTGGGGAATCGCACTGGCCAGACAATGAGCCAGACATTGGCCGCAAAATTTAAATGCCAAAATACAAAAATGTTAACCGAAAACAAGTTGTTACTCATTTAAGCACGTGTGCGTCCTAAAGGTCAAACACGTTCACAACGATAACAATTTTAGATTGTCTACGGCATTTTAGAGTATTTCAATTCTAAAAGTGTCAAATTTAATATTTAGACTAAATTTAAATTGCAATTTTGACACAAGCACTTGCAAAGAGCTAAGTTCTTAGGTGCAAGGCAGATGATTTTCCTAAGTAGATACAGGGTAGGCTGTCCTCCTTGGAATATTAGAATATCTCAGTTCTAAAAATGTCAAGTGTAATATTTAGAATTAATTGAAATTGTTATTTTATCACAAGAACTTATACTAAGCTAAGTTATTTAAAACCCGAACAAAGCGTATGATTTTTGTCAAGTATGCTTAGGTACAGGGTATTTCGAAATAAGGAATCCTTCTTGGAATATATGCTGTTAATTTTAGCCGCAACTTGCCCACGGCTATTAGTCTGACCGTCTAGTTAGTTGTCGAGCATTGCATTACGGTCATTGACGGGGTCATCGATATCGTTAATGTATGTATGCTGCAAATGGCAGAATTGCCTTTGGTTGTACCTAATGGGCATGTTTAGCTCATTGATTGCATTGTGTGTGCGTTGAATATTTGAGAGTTGCCCCCATCTATTGGCCGGCAGTTAAATTGGATAATGTAGAGCGTTGAGTGACAGCTAATTGCTGCGTTTAAAGTTTCGACATTGGGTTGTTCCGTATAACGTATACGATCTGTGGCCATTGACTTTTGGCCTTGTAATTAGCAGCATTGCCAATTAGAGCTATCAAGTTTTGGTTAGCTGCCAGCCACAGATGCTGTAGAATGACATTGTCTGCCTCTCTCACTTTTTATAAATTTAATGGCGACTTTTTAAAGCAAAAATGCTATCCTGGTTGACTGGAAAGTTTGTGCCCTGTCAACGCCAGCCAAAGTCTCCGATGTGGCAAAAACTTTTGCGGTGATAAGCGTCAAGTTGCACTGACTTCAACTCCATCCGTGTGGCCCCCTCAGAGCCTGAGCCCTAACCTGGCCCTATCCTGTCTGTCGGCGCATAAAAGTGTGCAACAGTTTTTTTTTTTAGCTTTCGCATTTTAGCCAACTTGTTACTCAACTAGTACTTACAAGGATGTGCCTCGTCTCGTCATCATCGTTGTCCCCCGTTCTGTTGCATTTTGCATCTGTTTTTGTCGTCATATCAGTTTTCGTCTGAATAGACAAGTTATCTATACACAATATGGCTTTAAGTGAACCCTGGCTGCCGCCACACAGAGGTGTTAGCTCGGTTCCCAGAGCCGAGAGCTGAGATATGAGAGCTGTAAGTGTTCCAGGTTGCATGTTTTGAATGATATACTCAGCCGCAACTCGTTAGCTTTGCCTGGGAAATACGAAATACTAGTTGTTATTTGTATGTATATGTGTGTGACAAGAATATATTTGTATGAGTGTGCTGTGGCATGCATTGTGGTTGAGTTCTTTTGTATTTCCCTGCTCAGACGTGCATTGTGTCGACATAATCCATTGCAGTCTTCAGGTCCCTTACGGAGTTGCAGGTCTCACTACAAGCCTCGTTTTTTGCTCTTTCAACTTACAAGTTTTGCTCGTTCGTCTTTTGCCAGCAATTACCAAGCTCAAAGTTTATGGACTCTTGCGGCTGCTCGTTAGCCACATTTGTTTTATACACGTGCACATCTCCATGTGCAAATTAATCAAGCCGAGTAAATCGAAATTAAAGCACTTAGCACCTGCACGACACAATGCAATTGAATTTACAGGGCGCCAACCTTCAACAAGTCGATATTGTATGTTATACCTTGATCACATTCGTCGCAGCAAATGCCATTTATTATTACAAAATGACAGGGATAGTTGGGGGTCTAAGCTGCACAAACTTTGCACATATTAAACTTGCAACTCAAGTTCCATTCGGCACTTTGTTTCTGGGAGGAGTCTTGCAAATATCGACAGACATAAATAATTCATGCTTGATAAATTAAACAATATACTGAACAGCCATTAGTTATGCATAACGTATACGCCATGTGCGCCCGACTATGACACCCACACAGAGCCACCGAGCAACACATATAGCAAAAGCAGCTGAAACAAGCGACAATTGCAACGCCTGCATAGCCCAAAACCCGGAAACGGAAATGTGCATAGTGCATGCTATTTGCACAAATGTGACAGTGCCTAGGATGGAGGAACTGTTGAAAAGGGTAGTTCAGGGATAAGACTAAGGGTGAGGGTGCGGATGTAACAGCTGAAACATTGCGAATGTATTTTATCTATTAAAATTCTTAAGAGTTTAACTCATATATTTCCGCAATTTTTGTTGTCAGTTAGGTAAAGTCTTCCATTGAAATAAGTCAAGAGGAGGTAAATTCTAAGCAAAATTATTCAAGAAAACAGTTTCAAAGATATTCAACCTTATTTAGCTGTTTACTTCTTGAACATACCCATTTAAGACCCTCACATATGCACAAGTGGTAAATGTCAACATGATGGGGTCTAATTATACTTTTAGCAGCGTCTAAACCGACCTAGACAATAGCTCATCATCAGGGGTAAGTACTCGAGGCATCTTCCCCTAGAGGTTGATTGCCCCAATGCAAACACAACTGTAATTATGTAATGCATAAAGGCAACATTTACCTTTGCACCAACGGCGCCAGCTGCCAGTGGCATATCCTACTCTGTCCCCTCGCCCATGCCTCTATATTCAAATGGCGACAGATACTATAATTGAAGTGAAAATTACTGGCAAGACGAAATACTGCAGCACATAATGGGTAACAGAATGCAACAAGATGGCCAATGATAGTTTTGTTGTCAATTGTGGCAACCCTCCGCAGTAATTGTGCACACATAACGGAAACAGTAATTACGCATACGCCATGTTGACAGACTGCATAACCTAGGCAAATAAATATCTGTCAAAGCTCTGCATTTTGGTAGCTAAAAATTACCAAACATACAAGTGAATGTACTTGTTCACCTAAATTACAGGTAGACCCGAGATCCACTTGTGGCAAGCAATTTACTTGCGCTTTGTTGTGCAACCTGCGGAAGATTTTAATGACGTGGCAACACCTGCTGTCGACATCTCTTCACTGCTGCTTAATATTCACATTTACTGCTTTCAATTTAAGTTTTTTCATAAGATGTTTATGTTAAAAACAGAATTCAGTAGCCTTAATCTTACTTTCACTGTTTGATCAAAAGATGCAGCTAAGTAACGTCTAACAAAGTGTGTGAAGCTTAAGATAAGTATGTAGTTTAGACACAGTTGAAAACTAAAGTCTACATGTACCATACCCAATTTTCGCTCTCTAAAAAGTTGCCTTATTTAAATTTAGATTAGACTTTTCTCCATTTTAAGATTTATTTCCAAGTTAATAGTTTTTAGGTGATGTCAAATCTGAATATTTGTTTGTCAATCGACAAGACAGTTAAATAAGAACGAGATTTGGGGGTGACTCCCTGAATATGTTAAGTGTGAGAAAGTTGGTCTACCTAAAAGCTAAGCTTCTATCTTGAAATCAATGCATGCATAGAAATGTAGGTATATCAAATTTAATATATAAATTCTATTAATATTCTTAATGAAGTTGCCCAAAATGGAGATACCAACGGTTAGTATAAAAAAAGCACAATACAATAACATCATTAATAGAATTAGACTGGCATGGTTGTAATTTAATTGATTTGATTGTGGGACTTAAATCCCAATTATATTAAATGCTACTTAAAAGGCGCCATTCCGAGCGATACAAAGATAAAGCTGTCGTCATTTTTCCATTTTAAGGGCCGACAATGCATTATAAATACCCATATGACAACGCACACACGCATTGTCTCATTCGATGTGAAGCTCTTAAGCTGCAATAATAACGCAGCATACCGGGATGTAGCCTTAAGTCTGCAAGTAGCTCTACTGTCTGATTTTACACAGTTCGTAATAAGGCTTTTATGGTATTCTTTTAATTAATGATAAATATTGAACGAAACTGCCGTCAATATGAAAGCCTGTTTAACGCACCAAGTTGATTGAGTTGTTGCTGAAGATTCTTGTTTAATTTCCACATGATAATTAAAAGGATAATCGATTGCTTACACCTTATCAGGAGTCTACCAGCTCCGATTGGTATATTTTCCCTGGAACAGCTATAAGAAGACTTCTGGAGTATCCAATCCAAGTTCCAAGGTGCGCTATCAATTTTACGGAAACTTCTCCAAGAAGCTTAAATTTACCAAAATGTCTTTTCCATCTTCTTATATTGTTTCAGCTTGCTAGTCAGGCTCTATTGTACCCACTGTTCGATTGTACAGCACCTTTTTGCCTTCACCTATTAGTTGAGTTGTAAAGTTGTACGATCAAAACTTGAGTACAATCCAAGGAAATTTGAGAAACTGGAAGATATTCAAAGACAATTCTGCGTAATAATTTAGGAATCTAATATCACATATACATGAACCTAAATTTTTCTATCAAATATAAATCAGATTTATTTCCAGCTAAATTCTAAAACTATTACCATTACTTATTTCCATAATAATATGTTTAAAATTTGATCATTAAGAAAAAGTAGATAACACCCATCAACAGTACACAAAGCAATTCGAAAAACTGCAAAAATTTGATAAAATACATTAGACCGGGAAAGGCCTCATCCATTTCAAATAAAGTTTTTGAAAGATGTCTTACGCATCCAAAGGTTCCCTTTAAAAATTTGATTACAAACCACCTTGGGTACTTCTGAATTCGTAAGTAGATTCCTGTAGGTCGTGGCACATGTCCTGGTTGAGCTAAAATCGAGCCATCGGTAGAAGTGGCATAAGGTCCCTGGCTCAGAAAGGGTATTATATCCTCGTGCAGAATTAACGGTCGCAAGCAGCGTGGACATTGAGGTTTACCACGTTGATAGAGTTCTGGCCAGAGGCATGTCCAGCAATACAAGTGACCACAAATCGTAATGACACCACCACGGACATGATCTACACATATGTTGCACTGAAATGTAGAAATTTGATTTAATTGTGAATTGGTGACATTCTCGGCTGGTCCTTTAAGATCAAATGCATTCAATCGGGTATTCGTCATTTCTTTACTATCTGTCACGGATTGAATCAATTTATTTAAAAGCTCCGCAATGGATCTTGATTCCTCAGCGCCGCCTGCATCCATCTTACTTGAAAAATATTCGTCAAATAATACAAATTTTAAATTTTAGAAAGAGTTAGAATATAGTGATATACAATTTAGTTTGTAAGTATTATACACATAATCCATTCAGAAAAGCAAAAGCAAACTTTATAGTTCAAACTGATTCTTATAGTTATTATAATTTTTGTACCAAATGCTGTTTCTTGATTTTAAAATGCAAGCCAAGTATATTTAAACGGTTAAGCTCAATGAAATTTTATTTTTTATTTTTTTCCACCATTACATTAAATTCTTTGAATTTCAATTTTTTCCTCCGATAAATAAATATATAATGTGATAGAAAATGTTTATAGAAAGCACATTAAAGGGAAGTAATTAATTTTTCTTTTTTCATTCAATTTATTAATAATTGTTTTTATTGTCAAGACGAGTTACCCAGTTTGTAATCGGTGAAACCTGATATAAATTTTATTTTTATTTAATTTAGAGTTTTTAGCGACCTTTTTACTTTTTTATGTTTATTTCAAATAAGTAAACTATATGCGCAATTTATAAGCATATAAAGCAGATATTTCACGGCGTCTGCCATTGATAGACAGCTTCTTGATTGATGGCTGCAACAGATTGCATTAAATTCAACTTTGTTGCGTTTGTGTGAAGTTTGGCTGTAAAACTTTTGTGGGGGCTTCCATATACTCGTATTTATGCCTGACACTTGGCGTAATGCCAGAGGCAATTAGACGAGAGCTGTTACTGTCGTCTGTTTCAGGGTTTGCGTAAGCTCGTAAATTCCAACCTACACACTGGCACTTGACAGTTTCAAAGTCCGGCGAAAACGCGAAAAATCAGAACCGGACACGGACAACGACAGAGACAGAGACAGAGACAGAGACAGTGTCTGACATATGGCAGCATAATTTATGCGTACAATGAACCAGTGCATTCCAATGACGTTCACAGATTCATTTTGCATTCTCATCTGACGCTTCAGTTGACCTTTTGTTGCACGCATTCAAATTTACGCGTTGCGGCTGCAAATTGTATAGGTGTATGTACGAACACGTGTATGCGTGTGTGTGTGTGTGCATTGTCCTTGACAGAATTGAGTGCACATTGAATTGCCCTGGTTGTGGCAATGGCCAATCGACAGCCTTAACGATCCATGACACGTTACTTAATTGACCCATAATTCGTGCTCTTTTTACATAATTAAAATAAATATAAAGCCAGCCCGACCAGCCCAGCAATATAATCGTTCATCTCGGAGAGCATAAATAGTTTTTTAATCAAATTAATCACCAAATGGAGTTCCAATGCAAACTTCAAGATTTCAAGAAATCTCAAAATAATTCATATGTGAGATAATAAAGTTAATTTAAATCGCACTTGTACATATATGTAATTACATTTATTTTAACTATGTTGTAATGTCTGAAAGAAAATTAAACAAATTATCAGAGCCCTGTGATGTTTTACATGTGATATTTAAGGTTTAAGAGTTGCGTGTCCTGCAGCCAATGTCAGTTCTTTATTGGCTTCATTTGGCTGATGGCGTGGCACCTCAGGCATGTCGAGCAGTTCCGTGGTGATTGTGGTTCATGTGGATCATTTGATTGTTGTAGAAGCCGCTGCTCTAACCAGTGCGCCTCGTTATTTGCATACAAATAACAGTTTACTCGTAATACACTGCGTATACGCAATAAAATTGTTAAGCGCACTAAAGTAACAAAACCAACAGCAACAACAAGGACAACCGCATGCGCTGGTCATTAAATGCAACGATAAATTCTGTTAAACGTCCAGGAGTCCATAGGTCTCTAGTTGTATAGGTCTCCGGGTCTGACTCCAGCTCCGACACCGATTTCGTATTCGAATCGACTGTCATGGCATGCCCGAAATTTAATTAGTTGGCATTTAACATTAAACATTTTGCAGCTGATGTCATTGTTGTTGTTTCCGCCCATTGCTGACGTAGTCATTGCTATTTCTCTTTTATGTTTTTTTATACCCTTGCCGAGAGCATTGCAGTATTGCCATCAAATGTATATTGCCTGAAAAACGGCTATTCAGAATCCATAATGATCTTATATAATCTTAGTGTAAACATATATTCACTGATCGAATTAATCTATGTATATACACTAAGGAAGAACTGCAAAGGGTATTCATTCTTCGGCATTCGGAACACTGCTATTTATTCTTGTTTTGCTTCATTTTTTTTATTTTTCAGTTAATTAAACGCACGCAAACATTTCGTCTTTCTAAATTATACGCAATTAAATTTGAAATTACTTTCGAGTGAGTTTCAGTGTTGTTTTTGGCAACGGCTCGGCAATAACTTAACTGGAAATTTTACTGTAAGCCCCGCTGCTACCAAGTGTCACTTTTGATGGGGCCCCTTTCCTTTGCGTTCTTGGAACTGGCGAACTCACAACCCAACCCAACGCTAACTTGTCTTTAACTTTTACGCATTGCAAGTTCGGAATGCCTTTAAGAGGATGTTCCCTTAACTTTGTTTGTCTGGCGCTGAAAATTGCACTGTCTACCAATTTCATTATGCAAAATGCAAGACACATACACAGCCAGACTCACTGTCTCATGTGTGCTCTGAGCATCATCTTAAGAGTCAGCTAAGTTTCCTGGGGACAGGAATAAAGAGACTTACATGCTGCACCAAATGCCCGCCATTTTTTTCTTTTATCACCTGCAAAAGGTTTTTGCACAGGTGTTGTCTGTACGTCATTGTCTGTGCCATAAGTATAATATTTATATTATTGCTGGAACACAACTTGGCGCCTGGCGACACATTGCAACGACACAAAAATGTTTGGAGATGCAGGAAAACTAAATTTCATTCGAAATGTAATCATATCAGTTGTAAGGAAGATGTGTATATTCTACAATAATAACAAATATTCTTAGTGTCTGCTGCTATTCTATATTTCCCCGGCGACGCGCTTGTTCTTTGTGTTTCTCAACTGATACCATACAAAGATAAATAAAAACAATCGACAATAGTATGATCGTTAAGATGGTCAGAAGGATCGTGATTACTCGAGAGGTCATACCGAAATGTGTATGGATCTCACTGATCTCAATGCCCTCATCCACTTTGGAGAAGAACAGCGATATAATGGTCAGTATGAGTACAGTAGAGTGTGAGATTATCATGATCAGCAACATACATAAAAACTAAAAAAGGCTTCTGTTATTTTTTTTGGATTAATTCAACTGATAGACAAACCCACCACAATGCGTATATGCTGCCTCGGTTCCGCGTAATTCGAGTGAAACAACCAAGTGCTCAAGGCATACAAAACACAAATGTATGCCGTGCTTGAACTTATCGACTGCTGAGCAAGTTGAACATAGCTCGTTGTTGTGGGCACAATATTGCCAAACGCTGCAGCATTAAGTATGCAAATCAACTAGAAAAGAAAACCGATTAATCGACCAAGATCGATAAGCCTTAAGTTATAAGTTCAACGTACCGCTGTCACAAGGAGAAAAATAGCAACGAATTCCTTCTTCGATAACATCGTAATAAACTTTGGTCAAATACAAATAATTTAGTAAAAGGCGTAAAATAACATTCTAAAAGACTACAAATTTTAACAGAATCAGGCAAATATTGATTGACAAAGAAATAAATGAAATAGGAATTCATATTAAAAATGTTTTCTTAAAGCAAAGGAAGCACAGAAAAGTGTTTGACGGTATAAATATCCAATATATTTATTATCAATAATACAATCAATACTCATTGATCCAGTAAGCTTCATTTGTTTGGAATTTATACATTGAAGTACACACACATACACACCCTCAAAAAGTATTCAAAAATTAAATAATTAGCATATGATAAAATTATTACCTGTGGCAAGTTGGAGTCTTGTAACTAAATCTTACTTATCTATTTAAGAAAACTTTGTCTTAAAATACATGAATAAGCATCGATTCTTTCTTATTTATTTAAGGAAAATGTACTTAATAATAAATCAATAAGCAATGCTTGGCTAAATTTCAGTTTACTTAGCCTTTATTATTTGCACTACAATACCATTGGCTTTCATAAAATTAATAACTAAAATAACTTTATTACTCAAACTTTAGAATGAAAAAATCGTGATGCCATCAAAACCGAACAGCCTACTCTAGGTTTATGCTACAATTCAAATTGAAAGCAAATTGAAATTTCTTTCACAAGCCTGACGTGGTTCGATTGGGCATTGATGGCACTTATCTAACAGGAGCAGGCACTCTCTGGAAGCGCAGCCTCAGCTACATTTCAAACCATATCAAGGCCGTGCCGGCAGACAGAAGCCGACAGTCGGCAAGCCGGCGCTAATTCATCAACAGTAAAGGCAATTTAGATACTCATCTAACCGGATATCGACAGGCAGGCAGCCTGCCATGAGCCACAAGGATAGACAGTCAGTCACAGAGAGCCAAGTAAAGAGATACCGATACCCTTGCCCTAGTCCTGGTACTCAATTTGCCCCCGTCGCCTCGTCTTCTGTCTATATTGCGGCTGCGGGAGTCAAAACGCGTCGTTGGTCGTCCTGCAGACAGAGTTTCATAAAATATTGATAGACGTGAAGTTGGCAGCGCATATTCGCTTCCTGTTCGTGTCTGCCGCAGCCATAAATAATTTGCTGTAAATGCAATCGTGGGGTTACTTGGGGCGTAACCGGGCATTAATGTTAAAGGGATGGTAGGGTGGGAGGGGAAGCAGGTACACATACATAGTGGTTTTTTGAGGGGAACAGCATGATGCTAATGGCAAGGCGGCACGGTGCGAAAGTGTTTTATATGAATTATTCGCTGCGAGCCAATTTGGAGCCACGTTTACGAGCACAATTGAAACCGAACACCGTCGCCATCGTCGACGCCATCGAACGGCATCAACCATCAGGAGGGCATCATTGCCACCATTGGAATATGGCGCTCCTCTTTGCTGTCGAAATGTTGTAATTTGTTATGTCTGTGACTGTTGTGTGTGTTTGTCTGTCTGTGTGGCTGTCTTCTCTGCATCGCTTTTAATAGCTTTCTCTGCTCGCTTGACTCACCGACTGTTGCTGCTTATTGTATTGGTGCTGCCCGGTGCCTTTATCGTTGCCTCGTCTTCTTTTGCCGGTTCTCCTCCTGCGAATGGTAATGTGTATTTAATGACGCCATATCATGTACAAACTGGAACATAATGCTGGCAACAACTGGGCCTTCTTTGGTACCCGTTGCTATCAATGGCCAGGACTGGTCCCGGTCCACCAAAAAACCAATGCCTAATGTCCAACGAACCCAGTAACCCGCAACTCGACGGCTGGTGCCAATAAAGCAGCCGGGTGCGCCTGTTGAAGCACATTTAAATTTTTTCATATATTTTAAAGTGGCGCCATAAAAAGTACCCCTTTAGAGAGAAGAGAATGGCCGAGGACATTGAAAAACAGCAAGGTTGACGTTCCAAAGGCAATTGACATGCGACAACGATAGTTAAGCCTAATTGGAGTAATACGATTAAGGGATTGCATAGCTCCACTGACGATAATCATATATTAATTCAAATTATTATTGAACATAACTGATTGCAGTCACTTCACTTAAGTGCAGGCTCTTTTAGCTCATTCTTTTCAGTTCAGAGTAATGTTTCTTGTACTTAAAGAAGAACAATATGCATAATGCTTTTAAACAAAGCATATTATTACGTTTGATCTTTATGTAATTTTTCTTGAATCTTAAATTTGTCCTTGTCGACTAGCGAATGCCAGAAGAAGTGAGTTTTGCGTCAACTTCCATGCAATTATACAAAACTTTTAACACAACAATCATTTTCAATGGCCATCAGCAGATACCAGGATAATCGTCAAGGAGGGAGAAAGAAAAATAGGGCTGCATCACAGAAAATCGTTGGTTGCACGCCTGATTGCCCTGGGCAGGGAGTTTAACTTCGGGTTCGACTTTGCGTGGTCGCTTAAGCAGATTGAAACAATCTCCGGTGTGGGTAAAAGCTTCAGTCGCATTCGCAGCAGCACAACAATAGCTATGGGGAAATGCTTTTTCCTTAAACTGTGATGCTACTTTTTCTACTTATTGGTTAGTGTCAGCCCCACCTCTTGCAACTGTCAGCTGTGTAATTTATAATGAAGTTTCTTTATTGACAGTGGCAGGCAGACGCCACAAGAAAGTAGAACCCAAATTGGGGGCCATTTCCGCTGCATTGATTTTGGCTGTCATGCATGCAGCCTGGCTGACAATTGGCATAAATTATGGGCAAAAACAAGAGCAACTCCTAAAGAACCAATAAATAGCTGGTGTGACTCGCGACTGGGGAGCTGCATAAATTGAAATTACCTAGCAACTGGCGGGTATTGGCAGCAGCTCAAAGCTAAGCAAATAACAATCAAAATCACTTTCGACCCCAAGACAATTTATACTCGTACATACCGTATGAAAGACCATTAGGGAAAGCAGAGGCTGTGAAGAAGGAAGAAATCACAACTATAAGGCCTTAATCGCTAGGGCCAGCCACATCGTCAGATCGTCAGTTGTTTTGATTTATTGCTATTTTATTTGCGCATATCCTTATTTGCCTTGTGTCGACTTATGTGCCCAGCCCAGTCAACTGTCAGCTCCGACTGCCTAAGGCTATTTTATTGTTCGATAAGTTATCAGCGGCCGAGCAAACAAGCAACCCAGAAAAGCAAACTCTGTGGCTAAGACATGGGACTGTGCCTGTGCTCTCGGTTCTGGGGCATAAGATATCATAATTTCACTCGCTCTCTTTGCTTGGAGGACAAGCTGTGTTTATGTTTTTTCCTGGCTGCCATCCCGTCAGAATGCCGTGCAGCGCATAAATCTAAATTAAATGCCTTTTGAGCGGCAGCATAAAAAATAAGAAAACCAAAAAGAAGTAAAAACCTTCAGCACGTTGTCACTCGAGTAAAAAGGACTTGGACTCGAGCTCGACTCGGAATGGGCCTTCTGCTCAGTGGCCAGCCAACATAAATAAATATTAATCATTGTGTAATAATTTTCTGCTGTCAGCTAAATTTAAGCAAAGTATTCATAATCCACAAGTGAAAACCACTTTTGACAAATCGTTTTCCCAGAGCCAAGCTTCTTATTTACGAGTATCGTGTATTTATTTGCGCCAACTTTTCTGGCAGCTCAAATACTTTTCAACTCGCCAACTCTATATCATATATATAGCTCAATGCTTATTTGTTTTCTTATTTTATTTTAGTTCACTTTTACTTTTTACACTTCTGTTGTAAATCTGTATTAGCTGTGGAACTTATGTGCTAAGCAAATGGGATTGCAATAATGAAAATGTAATAAGGAGCAATGCCTTCACACGTCGGTCCATCAGGCAGAAGAAGAAGATGCCATCACCCGTAGGGAACTTTTAACTCGTTGGGTCAAACAAAAATGTTGCTTATGCATGCGTCCTGTGCGTGTGTCGAGGTCGAAGGGTCTACAGTTTGGCATTGTCCTTAGTGGGGATGTTGGCATTCGATGCACGTAACGCATTGTTTGAATTTCATGGTGACTTTATGAGTTTTGTAATCAGGTTGTGAGTAAACACACAAACACAAACACACTCACACTCGCCCGTAACCTGCACATTAATATTCCTGCAGCTTTTACCCTCATGTGGGCGTATTGACAAGCGTTGCGCTTGTTAATGCTAATGAAGGCGGGTGGCCACTGAAATATTAACACCTTAAACTTGGCTATTTGGTGGCCACCAGACCACGACAGCAGCATCCACTTTAAATGTCTGGCTATCCAGTATAAAAATATTTTATTGCATGCTTCTAGGCGCAGACATTTCCTAGGTGCGACGTTAAAAAAAAACGTTGCTCCACAATGTGATTTATTTGTGTGCAGCACTTAAAACTGGACACAACAGACGACACGCCCACTGGGCGTTCGACATTACACTATAGACTCTGTCTGTAAATTGAACGCCATTGTTTGCTGGCATTTCTAGAGCAGCTCCAGGGCTTAGTCAGCAGACGTGCTGGCAAACAAACGACAAAGGTTGCCTGATACTCAGGTTGGTCAGAAATTAACTAAGCAACAGTGTTGCCTAAGAGTACCACAAAATGACGCATACATCCTTCACCAAAAGCCACCCACCCACCTACAGTGCAAATATCTAAAGCTGTCCAATAACTAGTCTGATGGTCCTTTGCATGTCCAGACCCATGTCGTGTGGCTATCGGTGAGCATCTATCGGCTGCCTGTTCAAAAGCATTAAATAAATATTTGCTGTGCTCTGCAGGAATTTTTCAACATATCGTAAAACGCATAAAGCACAACACTGCTGTGTATACTGTACAAACACACCCACAAACATAAATTGTGTCCCAGAAAATATTCTAAATATCATATCATCAGCATTTTTCGATAGAGTCGCCTGTTTATTGAGGGCAGTATACGGTTCTAGGGGTTGACTTCGGTGGACACTTCAGTGTCTACCATTTATTTTTGATTTGGGTATTTAAGGTGCGGATAGGCACTAATGTTTCTGTGGGGGCAAGCGTGCGTAAAGGCTGACCAACCCTAAGGGTGAGGGAAAACACAAGACTGTTGACAGCTTAAGTGGTATTTGGGTGCTTGAGCATTGCTAACTCCAATATCTAATATCTTAATGCTTAATGCTTAATGCTCATTAAGTAACTTGGTTGGAATAACAATGAAAGTATGCACAATGAAATACAGATCAAATTCTCAAACACATGTTTAAATACGTTCATTGAGAATTTCTTTACTTATCTCTTCTAGTTCTAAAATATTTAAATATATTTATAAATATTGTAAATGAGTAAATTGCATTTAAACAAAACATGAATACGTTTCCAAAGGAAGGCTGTGAGTTTTCATTAACCTTACGGTTTTGGAGACATTGGACATATCGGTGAAAATGACGACTTGCATTTATGTTATTGAAATTATTTCGAAAGGATTATTTCCCTCTAAATAGTTAAAAACTATACATATATACAAAGCTTGTAGTCAAATTCTTTAATTGAAACTGGGCTCCGTTTTGTTTTTATTAAGAACAATCCCAAAATTGTAAATTTACTCGATGCTTTGCTTTCTAAGGTTAATGTATGCATGTACGTGACCAAAAAGCCTTTTAATTTATCGATAATTTAGTTATTTTGACAGCATATCTAATCAATTGATGCTCCTATATAAACACAGTCAATCACCCAACCATAAACATACGCTGAGGGTAACAATAACAAAATGTGCAACGCGTGCTCAACATTTGAATTCAAAATAATTAACTCTCATGCTAATTAGTTGCATTATCAATACAAAGCATTTTCGTGGCAGCTATTTATTGACATTAGTTGAAGAGGCGGCACTTTGTTTATGCCCCAATGGGCTTAAACGATATGGCTATAAAATCATTTAGAAACATACATGGCTTTTACAGTCAAATTGGTTGGATACTGAATATTTACATATACATTAATGTACACTGAAAACTCAGTGAGTTGAACACGGAAACGTTCATTCACTCATCACTATCAAGAAGTGCAATATCAGCAAGTACGTGGCAAGTGTAATTTAAGACCTCATCATAAATAATGTGGCAAAAGGGCGACAGCGACTGCAACTGCACACAGGCAATTTTTCTAAAGAGCTGCAAGTGTCCTTTTACAGCCTTTAGACTGCCTTGGCATGTGTTGAATAAATTTATTGTTGTGCATTATGTTTCCTAGAACGCAGCTTCTTCATATGCGCATATCAAAATTTGCATTATGAATATAAAATGCATTGCATTTAAACATGGCAACTGCGCTGGAGTCTTAATAGATGGACCAGAATGAGTAAATGATGGCAGAGTTCTCGTATAAATGCTAAATTTCCGCGACTGCTGTTTGGCATTTGTAATTATGAATATTAATTAAAGTGTAAGCCACGCGACCACGCCCTGTCAACCTTCAAGTGGGAGCCAATTCATGAGTCGTCGTTTAGCAAACAAACGCAGAACTAATGGAGCAAAAACAGAGTCTATGAATAAATCACAGCAGATTAAGTTCCAAATTATGCGAAAAAGGATAAGAGCTCAAATGTGGCAGTCTTTTGTTGGCAGGTCCTAAACAAATATAGATATAACCTAAGCCCAAAAACATTCACAGTCTGTGGTATGATGAAAAATAAACAGTTCATAGTCGAATGCAGAATATCTGTAAAATTTATATAGGTAATAATCACTTCTACAGAGTATCTACTAGTCGAAAATGCCAAGTTGTAATTTTGTACTCGTATTTCAAGCATTTTGAATTTGTGGTAATTATTTGCCATGCGAGCAAAAAGAAAACTTTACTATTTTTGTGACAGAGAGCACTTGAAACTTGATGCATCAAGTGTCACATGGCGTATGCGTAATTTTTCATTTTCCATACAAGTTACAAGGCTGTAACTGTTCATCTGTCTTCCTTGTAAGGGTTGACTGTCATGTTTCCCATGTTGTATATGCAATTTTAAGTGCTTCTTTTTTACGCTCTGCTTGTGTTTAGTTTTAGACGACTCGGCAAATATATTTGAAATTTATGCAAATTTTAATTGCTTTGCTATGGAAATTTATGAGCGTTTGTCCCACTAAAAAACCAAGTGCATAAATATTTCAGTGGTGCCAAAATAAATAATAGTTAACAGCCAAGTGCATATGCTATCTCTGGCTTATGCAAATGTCCAGCTTTAAATGGTGCCTACAATTAGTTCTAAATTAATATACAGTAAGACTTAGAGAAGTAATTTTTAATAATCTCTTTGTGTACAGTGTACACTGTACTCGTAACGCTAATATGATGGTAAGATTTAATTGATTTAAAATTTTAATTAGTGTGAATAAATCTATGTTAAACAAATGCTTTTTTATGCAGCCAAACACAGTGAATGCTATATTTGGATTGGCGTTCATAGCAAAATTACTACTTGTCAATATGTTTGTTTATAACCAAATGAAGTTAATGATATATCTGAATTTACGAAAGCAAAAAAATGTAATGATTCGAACTTCGTTTTTTGCCAAACTACAACAAGTTTAGAATACTAACATATGTTAGCTCTTTATGCATTTACATATATCATTTCTATGGGCGTGGTTAAAACATGTCCATGTTTTATGCATGTCTTTTTGCATCAATATTTGCTTTATTGGCAAAATAAGAAATTGTTTTTTACATATTTGGCAAAGGAAGTCATAAATAAGCAAGAAACTGACGCTGACTGGACAATCAAACCCGCGTCTTCGTTGTCCAACTTCTTGGTGTTCTTGTTATTCTTGTATCGCAGATTTGCTGACTTCAATGAAGGGCGTGTCCATTTCTGCTGCATCTGCGGCAATTTTGTCCCATTTAGCCTCTTGCCCTAACCAATTCACCCGCATTGTGAGCAAATCAAGTTATTACGCCCAATTCTATACCCAGGGCCCATTTTAGGGAGGTAATGTGTATGTGTGTGTGTGTGTGTGTGTGTGTGGAGGGTCACATATGGCGCGCATAAATAGTTACAGCATTTTCTATTTTCCATTGACTTTGTCGCGCCATCCATGAGGCGGGACTACAAAGTTTCTTTATGCGCTTTCCATGAACATTTCGTGGCAGGTTTATGTATTTAATGGACTTTGCACAACTATTTTTTTTTCTTTCTTATTGTTCTGGTTTCTTCTTGCTGTTGTTGTGCTAAGTTTCTTTTCTTCATCTACGACTGCATGAACCGCCTTGTGTAGCTCTGGACGACACAGTAAGAGCAACAACAATGATGATGACGATGTCGCATTATGTCCATTGGCAAAGTTTTGTGACGCCAGCATTTATAACCGCACCAGCGTCCATTTTGATTATTAGCAGGCCACAAGCCCACATATAGGTCCAGAGAAGCAGAGAAAGAGAAAGAGAGGGAGGCATCTTAACATGCATTTGGGCAAACAGTGACGCATTTTATTATTCAATTATTTTTGCAGACATCAGAATCCAACTCATTTGCTCTGGCACATCAGTAAATGACATCGGCATTGGCGCCATATCAGCCATAAATAGTGCAATATAAGCAACAAGATAACAATTTTCTTAACCTTTAACGAATTTTAACAAACTAGTCGCTTAATACAGGCAGATTTCTTTCTCTTTCTTCCATAGCCTTGACATTTCTTAAAGTTCAAGGATAGACGCTCAACCTGAACTTTGCGATGGCAAACAAAGTGCTTTCAAAAGGCACTTTGTAAGGTTCCTTTCAATCCATAGACCCCCTAAGGCCAAAGGTTAAGCAAGCGCACTCATATATACATATAGCTAGGTATTACCTATTGCTTTCAGGTACAAAAAGAAACGAATATCTAACTCAGATTTCGAGATTTGCAGGGAAATGCATTCATGTAAATTGCAAAATGAATTTCTGAAAGCCCAAAAATTTCATTTTGAGGGAAATAAAACTGAAAACGTTGTATGTATGAAGTTCAATGGGCTTGTGAGATACAAGTTCAAAAACTAATAATCCAAACATTGTGAATTTTAAGCAGACATTGAAAATTCTTCTGCTGAATCTGCTTACTTAAAAAAAAAAGGTAGTGGGCGTGGCAGTGCATAAATCTTACACATTCCGCAAGACAAACACTGAAAAAAGTAGTCAGTCAGGCAGCTACTCGCATATTTCAGCAAAGTTTTCATACTGCCTGAATTCAGTTGTCAAGGATAAAGGGGATCGAGGGGCTGGTTGTCAGATACTTTGACTTCCCGCCCTTTGTCTGGCAGCTGTAATAAAGTGTTGTCATGCATTCCGTGCAAACAGGATCTCATATTTACTGCAACGGCAACAACAACAACAAGAACGACAACAGCAATAACAACATCACAGAAAACTCCTTTTACGTCTCGGATGTAAGGAAACTGCTGCAAAAGCAGATTACGATGCTCAGAGCAAGTTGAAAAAATAATGTAATAAAAAGAGCATAACTCCATTTTAAGTTTAATACATAAATTTGAAGATATAAGATAAAAGAGGTCTTGATATGATTAGATTGCAGCTATCTATAAGTAACAAAGCAATATTATTTCAACATTACAGCTACGAACACTTCAATTTCATATCTTTAATACAGAAATAATTAAGACCCGCTTTAAAATCGTTTGATTTACTGTTTTAAGGTTTTTCAATCAATTATAAAGAGCATCAATTTTGAATTTGGGCTGATTTATTGTGCAACTAAGCAAACTGCTGAATTTAAAGGTGATAGCCTTATTTCAGTCTTAAACTGAAAACTAAAGGCCGTCCTGCAGAATATTTAAGTATTCAGTGTTTGAAAGTCATCACATCAAACCAACAGACAATTAGACAATGAAGCCTATGCCAAAAACCATTAAATTTGTATGCTTCAACGGAGGCAAAGTAATTTCGCCAGTTGTTTTTGATGCGGCTGCTGTTGTTGTTGACGTTGCCGTTGCAGCTGTTGCTGTGGTTGCTACTTGATATGCTGCACTCGCCAGCTCCAGACTTAACATCCGCCTCAGCATTTCCTGTCTGTCGCCAATTTGATTTGTTATTGTTTACCAGCTGAATGAAAAGCGACCGACTGTTACAACAGCCCCCCTCACTGTCTGTCCGTCTATCTGTCTATCAATCAGGCACTTGATAAACATTTTACTGAGCTTAATTGCTAAAATTGTCCACAGCCAGACTTGAAGCCAAAAACACTATAGAAGTGTCAGCGAACTAACAGACAATTAAAATGATCAGTAAAAGATATGATATTATTATGATGATAAATTCTTAATCTTTTCTAAATACAATTTCAAATAATTTAATAACTACTTGATAAACATTTTACTGAGCTGCAATTATCCACGATCTAACAAACTTTAAAAGTAATCGGTAATGAATATTATAATGGGAAAGTCTTTTTGTTTTCTGAATACAATTTAATATAGAGAAAAGAACTGTATCAACAGTTGACTGAACATCGGTGACAATTCAAATCGAATGGGAAATTGATGAGCTAGGCGAATGACAGTCAGGACACGCCCATCCCGACCCACCTTCCACTAGTTGGAAGCTGCGAAATGAAGAACTTGCAAGACTCATCAGTAAGAACATCATCATCATCATCAACATCATCATCATCTTTGCATAATGAACACGCGGCGAACTGTGTTCGATAAATTGTCGAAATTCGTTTTGACTAAAAGTCAATAAAAGTCCACTTAAGGCTTCATTGTTGCCCGTTGCCGGAACTGTCCATGTCCTTTCAAGGGGGTAGCTCCAAGTTGTCCATTGGATGTGGATGCTGTTGTTGTTGTTGTTTTTGTAGTTGTTGTTGTGTTGCTGCTGTGCATAAAAATTGTTTTTTAATGCGCGCACATCAATAGTCAAGCCAAATAGTCCGCAGCAAATTTAACTACCAACATTTTGTTGCTCACTTTTCGCGCTGTTTCGCCTTTTAACATTAAAAAAAAGAACAACAGCAATAAGGAGGGGGGCCGGTTAGGAAGGCAACCTTAGAATAACGGCAATGTAAAGGTCAAACTTGGGGGTTGTTTTGGCCCCCTCTAGATTCAGTGACAGTTACAGCGAGTGCTCTCAACTTTGCCATTCAAATAGTTTCAATTATGAAAAGACATGCTCCGGGTTTGTTCTGTTGCTTTGCTTTGTTTGGACCTAATCCTTTATCAGAGTTTTAAAAATAGCCTTTGCAACCTTCTTTTGGTCATGTTAACAATAAATTACGCCTGGCTTTGGCTGATGCTCGTTAGCCGTGTACTGCTCTGTACCTTAAACGGGCTAATGCGACTTTAACAACAAGTTTTCGGCAGAACAAAGTTTACCACAGGGGGAAAGCGAGGGAGTGTCAGATGTGAGGGAAGGAGGCTTCACTGGCATTGGAGAAGCCCGTGTGTGGCTAATTAGAACACATTTCTTCAATTTAACCTCGACAGTGGTAAGGGCAACCCGAGCTGACAAAGGAACAACAGCAGCAACAACATCAGAGAGGGCTGAGTTCGATTTAATGAAAGAGATTACGTGGATGGAGGTGGTGGTTGTAGATTCGGGAGTGAATAAGGATATGAATGAGGGATGTTGCCAAACAATATGCGCACTTTTGTTAAATCATTTCCAATGAAAACGCTTAAAACTTTTCGCATGAATGTTATTGTTGTTGCCCCTGCCACTAAATATGGTGGTTGTTGTTTTTGTTGAATTTAACAAATATTTATGCTAATAAAAGTGCCAACAGTTTGGCTTAGTAACAGTCGAACTTTGCTGTTGATGTTGTTGTTGTTGTTGTTGTTATCGTCGAGTCACGTGTGTGGCAAAAACTTTACAGGTGAGAGTGTGACTGTGGGACAGACATGTGGGAGTTTCAACTACCATGAAAAGCTTAACGACCACTTAGAGCACCACATTGGTGTGGTCTGATGATTATGCAATTTTAGTAGAGTGTAACCTGTATTCTAAAGAATACCACTGCGTGTATGTGGTATACTTAACAATTTTCAAACACCCCATTTATATAATATATCCTTTAACATTTGATTTAGGACCGACTTTTCATTGTCCAGATAAATTGATGCATAACCTTATTTTAAAAGTTCAATTATCTGTCTTATAAAGTTTCGTAAAAGCAACTTGAACTCTTTAACCGACTCATAAATTTATGTACCACATTGAAATAAAAATGGACAAAATGTATCATTTAATTTTTTGTGAGAGGCTAATTATAACTATCCCGACATGAGTACAGTTGATAGCTCCCTGCTTTGATAAAAGTTTCGGAGGCCTTTATTTAGTTCTTTAAAGAAAATGTAGTCTCTGAGACCTATATGTCAGTTGAATATCCACAAAGCGCTTCAAAGCACATAGTCTTAATAACCTTTATCTGATTGTTTATCTGACGAATACAGACAATCGGTCTTAGAATTGTATACTGTTCTTTACATTTTATATATATTTCGAATTACATCAAAAGTCGGGTAGTTATTCTCGAATAAGTATCTGGCAAATTTCCCAAGTTATGTTTGAATACTTCAAAGTCTAGTATGACTGGCTTTTGCTCTTAACTTGGCTCAATTAAAGTATACACCCACATAGACGCAGTAGACCCGCAGATCCATAGCCATAGCGGGACCGAATTTGACTTTATTAAATTAACGTTTCATGTTCGTTTAATGAACAAAGTAAAGATGAAAATAATGATGCAGTTAGTTAGCTAGGGGAGGTAAGGGACAAAGGGCCAAGTAAACGTGTCGCACACGAAAACAAAAGACGTCAAAGCGAAAAATGCCGCAAGATGTTGCCGCATTTTGTTGCTGGCAACGCGTTGCTGCGGCTTTTTGCGTAACAAGCCACTCTAATGACAATATTGGCACTTACAACAATAACAACAGCAGCCACATCAGCGACAATGAACATGGTAGTGGTGGTGGTGCCTCAAGAACAACAACAAAAACAACAACAACCATAATAATTTTTGTGGTTATTACCAAGATTACAACGACAACAGCAATGGCAATGGCAATGGCAACTTTTACCCCACACAAACATTTACAGAGAAACCCAAAAACAGAAGCATGTCACAGGGCAGTTGACTCTCCAAACCAGCTAACACACACACACACATAAACATTCGTAATCACACGTGTACACACGTAAACGTATATGTATGTGTGTCTAGAAACATTTATAGTCTGCCTTAGAATTGGCGACGCTTAGCAGACTGAGGGGAAAACCAAGGACAGGAACGAGAATTCAAGTCGAAGGAGGCGCAATGTTTTCATTTTTAATGAAAGCACGTAAAATGCGAAAAACTCTCGCAGAGTGTAAAGGAGAGAGAGAGAGAGAGACAGAGAGGGAAACAGATAGAATGATAGAAAGGGAAACATTCATATGTATACACATGTGTTGGCAGACATTCATAGATTTGGTTTAATTATAATTCTAGACGCGTTTATCACATCAACAACAATACAACACAAAAACTCTCACACTCTATGTGCATACAGGCAAACATTTTGGCTGGAGTTCAACAGCGTACTTGTACTTGAAATATTATACGGACACACATACAAACATAAGAGAGACAATGTGCCATTATGTCTGAGTACCCACAAAATGCGTTTTTCATCAGCTAAGCAAAAAAAAAAAAGGACAAAACTCTCACAAACTAACTAAAAATCCTACATACACTTACACATACTCACACCGGTAGGCAAACGAAATTTTGGTTGAAAATTTGTTTTTTAGTTCAACACATAGAACACAATGTCTGCACGCTGTAAAAGTCATTTCATAGTTATTTTTCAATTAGTTTTTAATAGCGGAAAATACTCTATCCAATTAAGCGAAATTATCAAAGGGCTGTTTTGTGTAATTTATTTAAGTAACCTTGTGGAAATAACAGCCAACTCTGACAAGGATATGGATATTCACTTTAATGTCTCGCACTTTTGTTGTGTAATTAAGTTTCATTGGCATAGGGTATCTAGTAGCTGGCATATTCACTTTGTACATTTAAACCACATTATTCTTATTTATTCTTGCAGTTTTGTTGTCATCTCTTAGCTATCTTTCTCAAGTTGTTCATGTTATGGCTTTACTTAGTCCTTTGTTCATTTCAAATATTTATGCTTATGCATGACAACAGTTTTCCTACCTTTCCTTTCTTTATTTTCCATAGGCACTTTGAATTGTTTATGATGTCATTTCTCAGTGCAATCAAAAGAATTCCTCAACAACAGTTGCACAAATTACAAACTTTAAGATTCATTTCGGAATGGCAGTACTCACAGAGAAAGTAATTCAGAACTCAAACTGCAGTCTTAATCCTCAAAGGCAAGAGGTTAGAGTGAACAAGTACCTATGTGTTATATAATGAATTATTATGAACGTTATAAATTTAAATTTTATACATTACCAAGCGATTGCAAAACAAATTTTATATTAATTATATAATATAAAATAATCCCTACAAAATGTTTCATATTTACCGGCTGTATATTAAACTATTTCCAAGCTAATCAGCTTATGTGCTTTGCAAATTATAAATGTATGTAAGCTTCACTAAAAATGTGTTTTGTATTAAAAGAGAAATATGTATATGTTTATTTTGTGGAGTATCATAAATGTGGCATATGCAACATGAAGCACTAATCCCAATTAAGCTCATTCTGAAGCTTATGGCAGCTGTGCTTTAATTCGCACAACTGACCTAACTTACTGACTGTACAAACTACAGTTTATGTATGTATGTAAATACTTATCATATTTGTTATATTATCATACTTGTATTATGTACATATATGTGAAAGACTATTGATTTGTGTAACACTTGAGTTGGTAAATGATAAGCACTTGACTTTCAACTGCACAATCATACAGACATCATGGTCAACACCTTGGTTATCCTTGTCACGCCATGTCAAGAGGTTAATACTCTCAAAGAAAAAGTTGTTCAAACAAACGTCAAGGAAAGGAAGGGAGACTAAGCTAAGGAATAAATACGAATAGAATTGAAATACAAAATATATATGTTTGAAGACTGAAGACTTTTGCAACGAAAGAAATATGTCAGGGCAGAAAATAATATTTATTTGATGTTTCCGTTATCATCGAGCATAACAACAACATGCACACTGACAACGGCAAACATTTGTGCAAGTCTCAAGTAGCACACTAAAGCCAAAGTGCACACAGACACAGACACAGGCAAAAGGACGAAAGAAGTCCTTGTCCAACTGCCTGAGAGGCAGACAGATTGGGGTGGAGTCAAAGCTGACTGCATTTCATAGGATATGCTTAGGCATGCAATAATCTAATGTGTAAATATGAACGGTAAATGGAGGCGTGGCACACACAATATGTTACATGCCACTAAAAATCTAAATAAGTAAAGTGGAAGTAGAAATAAAAAGATTTCACTACCAGTTGAAGTTTCTCTAGTTGCCTTTCTTACTACAATTGCTTCATCACATGCACATGATACGAAAAGACCAGGCTCTGGGAAGTCGCCAACATTTAAGGCTCTGACTAGACCCAGACGGAGGCACGTGCACTTGAGAACGCCAAATGCGGCGACGACGACGACAGCTACATGAAATGCCGACATCGCCCACAATGACGCCAATGCCAACACCAAAAAGTCAATAATAATAGGTTGAAATTCAGAAGAAAAAAAAAAGAGGGACAGATATACAAACTACGCAGACAAATTCGTTTGAAAAGGGTAAAGGAATGTAATAATACTTAAAAACTTGAAATTCGACTAAGGCAAGGCACGCCAAAGCAACAACAACAACAACAACATCAACAACAGCAGGAACGAAGGATATCCTCGTAAGTAGAATGCGTGAGGCTTAGCATAGGCAGTGGGAACCACTAGTCGTATGAGTTATATGCGAAGTTGGACGATCATTGTATGTGTTTTCTGAGTTCTCCTTTCCCCTTCGCCTTCGCTGACTCTGTCTAGCCCGTCTTTGGCTGACTGTTAGTGCTCGCTGCTTGACTTCTAAGTGGTATTTACTCATACTCCCCCACTCCCTTTACCACATACATACATGGGCTGAAAGTGTTGTGTTGCAGTCTGCTTGCTCGCTTCGATTTGTCATTTTACTGCCACGACAAGTCAGAACAGAAAAAAAGAAGAAAAAAACGACTCCTTCAATTCTTTGCATTCTTTTGTGTACCGAATTTGAATTCAATTTCTGATGCTGAAAGGTTTTTAATCTTGTTATCTGGCGACTGTTTTGCCCCTTCGTTAAACTCCTTCTCCAATGCCTTAAGCTCAATTTGAGCCGTTTCCTTAGTGTTGTTGTTATTGTTGTCTGTCGTATCTGTCGCCGTAGTTTGTTGTTGCCCCAAAGCAACCCTCGTTATATTTTGGCCAGTTGATTAGCTTAACCATTTTCTGGTATTATGCTATGCGTTGTGACAGGCCGTTTTGTTATTCAAATAATGCGACCTGAAAAGCCATATCCTCTTTTCAAATTCATACTATATAATGCACTAAAAGCGTTCATAGCTTAGCCCTCAAATCGAGTATGACACTTTAACAACATTAGGAATACTTTATGAGAGTAGGAATCCTTGTATATCTGAATGCTATGAACTTTTTTTAGGCAACCAATTAAAATGCGGCTATTTCGAGGTATTCATGCGCTAAAAATGAATTCGTCTGATATTCGTTTGTATGTGGTAAGAGGATTAAAGTGACCAAAGGACAGATTTACGTCTAGTGTCAAACGACCGTTTTTTAGACTGTTAATTGATTTTTGAACAATACAGCAAACCCTGTGACGACTCGCATGGTCACCCAATTCCATCCTATGTTAAGTTCCGTTTACCATGAATTTCGGTGCATTTTTATACATATTTTTGCGTTACGACCACAAAAAAAAGCCAGTAAACAACAAAAAACGAAAGTGAAAGTAAGCGCATGGGTGATGCAAGAATTTTCACTGAAATTCTTTGCGAACCGATAAAATAAAAAAAATCCGCACGCTGTATACTGTTAGTCTGTGCACGCATTTTGCAAATTTACCACAAAGCGACCCATACCCTACTTTGGTCCTGCCTTCTGCCTCCTGCATCGGCCTCAGCTTTGGTGTAGATTATAAAAGTAAACCTGCGGCCACGTAGCAGAGGGATATAAAGCGTAAACTCACGCACACATTGCGAACAATAAAAAAAAAGCGAGAGAGAGAGAAAGAAAAAAGAAACGCTAGCAGCAATAGCGGCCACGTAACGCCCAAAAATCACACGCCTTCCAAAAAGTGAGCCAAAGAAAAACACATTAAAAATGGCAAACAAAATGGCAGACATATTTTTCTCAACCGAAAAGGTGTATACGAAAACTCACATTTGTTTAGTGCTTAATGCTTTGCATGCCAAGCAGGTGCTACATAACTTATCAGATCGCCTCGCCCTGAACAGAGAGAGAGAGAGAGAGAGAGAGAGCAACCGAAATGAAACTGATTTATATACTGAAAGTGCCATTGAAAAATGTTTAAGCTACTTACGAGTGTGATTGTTGTTATTGCTATCAGAGGATATTACATATATTTGTATAATTCCGTCACGAAATAACAATAACATAAATTTTTACTTATATAAAAACGATCGAATTAGATTACTATACCTTCAGATTCTTTGAGGAACAAGTGCTTACTCTCTTTCCTTATAAGAGTGACCATCTGCATTACTCAGGTTACTTTGTACATTAATTTCTATCTCAAAACTCACTATGAAAGTTATTCTTATCTATTGTATATTTTCAGAATGGTGAAATATTACATATATTTCTTTATATTTCTCTCTCGAAATGAAAATAACAATAACTTACTTGTATAACGAAGAATGAATTAAAATAATATATCATCTAGTTTCATGAATGAAAGCCTACTCTTTACCTTTATAGACCTGCCCATCTGCATTACTAAGGTCACTTTTTAAATTAACTACAATCTCTAAAATTAATATAGAATTTATTTTTTATCTATGGTTTCCATCAATAATTTTCAGAAATGCAGTATGGTAATATGTATAAGTATGAATTGGTAAACACCTGAATTGTACTTCAATGGTTCGTCCGTCCATTTGGTCTGGACAAACAAAAAAATTTCGAGCTGCAATTTCATTTGGCATCAATTTAATAAATAAGCCTGAGAGGGCAAATAAAAAGCAGACGCTGATGGCGCCACAGTAATTTTGGTTTATAGTCGTGGATCTGTTAATGCGCTGACTGGCGGTCGCCATTGCAATGCACAGCCAATACATAGAGCACCCTCTCTCATATCCCTTGCCCCTTGGCCAGCAAATGATTCACATAAATAAAAATCACTGAGGCTTGAATTTTGCATACACTTTTTATGTCCTGCGAGAAAAAGCGCGTGAAAATTGCCCGTGTATAAATAATGGGCGCCAATGGCCATGCCCATGTCTACGCCCACCACCACCCACCAGACCCACTTGATGCAGCCTCTGCAGCATTATAGTATTTACTGTTGCAATTTGCTAAAGTAATTTATGACTGTGTGAATGCCTCCTCTTTATTGGTTTTGTGTTAACATTTTTCAGCTGAAGTTCTTGCCTTATTTTATTTTTGTAGCTCTCAGCAACAGTTTGCAGATTCAATTATTATTATGCAAATGTGTGTATCTTAAAAGTATAATCACTGCCATATTCCACATAAGGCCTAACCTCTCTACTTTAACTTCAACGTCGCATGAGGCAAATTACCAAAAAGTTTGCCTCCTTTCGAATGCCACATTCAACTTCAGAAACCGCATTTTGCCTCTAATAAATCCAGACAAAAGCAGCCTTTTGGTCAGAGCAAATTTATGGCTTAGCTTCTTGGGTTACTTCCCATCCACACTTTGGCGATTTGTTAGGGCTTATAATTCATAGTTTAATTGGCCAAGTCACTGGGAAGGCGCTGAGAAGGCTCGAACGGCTCGTTTATTTATGTCGCCTTAAATGTAAAATATTTGGCACAAAATCAAAGAAGTGACACTGCTAAATCATAGTTGCATGTGAAATTTATGTGATCTGTGCAACGCCCACAAAAGTTGAAACAAACAAAACGGCTGCAAACTTGGCAGCCATTTGGCCAATTATTGGTTCTAGCTGAGACTCACAAAAGTTAAGCTAAGACCAATGGAAGCCAGTATTAGGCGTAGTTCTTGTATAATCCCTGGAAACAATGAGCCCTATGTTTCTTGCTGTCAGCTGACATTGAGTAGAGGATTCAAAGAGCCTCCTGGCAGTTGTGCATAAAGAGCAGCTGTACCAATTAGTCGACTTCTATATGCCCAGACAACCCTCATCAGAGCTTAAACGGAAAACGTCCACAAAGTGTTTCGTAAGCTGCTTTAAGCAAGAGGAGTTAGAACTATTGGGCATAACCAAATCAAAATTGAAATCGTTAGTGAGTTTAAAAGCCAATGTGCAGATATGTAGTATTCTGAGCTGGACAATCATAGAGCATTAAGGTGTCATACTATTACTATTACCTACAAGTGAGATTCTTAGGCGGCTTAATGAATCTCCGACAACTCTCAAAAATTGTCGTATACTCTGGAACATTGCGAGTCAATAGAATTGTAGAAATTGTCAAGTCGTTGAATTTATATTAGTATGTATATTTATTTGAGTTAGAAATCATAAAGTCTTGGATTTATAAAAATATTCAGTTGAATAAAATCCACGATCTGCCTGTGCTTTCAAGTAGGTCAGATTTAAGGAGTTGCTGCACTTCAAAGATATCTTTCGTGTTTTTGTTATGATTTCCCCAACGCCAGGCTGAAGACAGTGAACTGTTTTGTCACACATAAGAGTGAAGCTCCACAGACAAAGTCAGCAAAGTTTTTGCCCAAGTGTTTTTCTTTCTTTCTTCTTTATCCCCTTTTCTCCCCTACATGTTTTCGACACCCTACCCAGTGCTTATCACACGTCAAAGATGCTTTTTGTCTTTGCCCAAATCGGCTTCAATTTAAGCTCTGCCATGGCTGTTGCTGCGTGTAAAAAGTTCTGTTATATAAACATTGTGTGATTGTTAGAAAAACATGTGCCGGCGGCATACACAAGCACACACACTCACACACACACACATGTACTCAACTTACACATACCAAATAGAGACAAAGGCAAACTCATCAAACAGCGCCATCATCTGCATATGCGATTGTCCTCATCGTCATCGTCATTCTTTATGATGAAAAATCACATATTTTTTCAGCACATTGTCTTTTTGTCTCTGTGTGAGTGTATGTATGCGTGAGGAGATGTGGGAATAAAGTCGCTTTTATAGTCCCGAGATTAGGTTAATCCTTTCGCTGTTTGCCATTGCTAACTGCCGTTCTTTGTTCTAACGATGGAAATACGCCGAGCATGCGTTAAAGAGCGTGTGAAAAGCCCGGCTATAACTCTTTTGCCAACTTAGGGCTGCGTGTTGGCCTAATGAAAGCAGTAACAGTTTATTGCGCATACATACATATACAAAAAAAACTGACAGTAACAGAGACAAGTAAGCAATACATACGCACGAACACATCCACAGACATGTCCTTAATGAACTCGCTAAAGGAAAAAACGTCTCACAACTTGATAATCATTTTGAGGCAGCCTTAGTCCTGGTGTCAACTCAAAATCCAGCCCATCTTTTGAAGCAACTGCCTTTCATACGCCATTCAACAAATCCCCATACCACCTCCTGCAACAAAGTTCAGCATAATTTACGATGTATTAAGCGATTTTAAACATAAAGTTCCTGTTGTTGCTACTTTTTTGCAACGTCCTCAGACACGCGTATAAAAAGGTGTGGCATACACACACACACACACACACACTCGCTTTTTAAGGACACATGCAGTTGACATGTGCGTTGAGGTTGATTAAATTAATGAAATAAATTATGAGCTGCTTTTAAATTGAGTGCGCGCCATCTTGAAATTAATAAAGTAGCTGTACAAAGTGGGTGTGGCAGACGCCCAGTCTTTTTACTCGCTCGCTCAACTTTTTTTAATTTCGACTCCAAATAAATAAAGCACTCAAGCCAACGGAGATAAGCAGGTGACAGATGATAGGTGAAAGGTGACGCTGTTTGGCCGTACGAGTGCTCCGACTTATGCAGTAACTTCAATAGATAACGCATACGCAGTGTTGTGCAGTAAAGCCTAGATAAAGCCTAGATATTATTCAGTAATGCAAGTGAAAAGCGAACTTAACGAGTCCAGCAGACATACCTCGAATATGGTTTCAGTTTATGTCGACTTCAAGCCATAAATACAATTTTCGAATAAAATTCCAATTGGCTTTCATCTTTCAAATCAACTGGGTGCGTTATCTTAGTCAAGTAATACAAACATTTTTCCCAGCTTTGTGGCTCAAATTTCAGCAGTTGTTGTAAATATCTAAGGAAATGCAATAAAAACACAATATTCGTTTGATAGTGCAATCTATTTACAGAGCATATCCTAAGCCTAAAGCAATGAATACGAACACAATACGTGTTCAGTGATGCCCTGACTTTGTATGTGCTCCTCTGTGCGCAGTGGCCAAAACTGGACATTTTCAAGACTGAGCTGTACTTTTGCGCACTTGCTAGGGTTTAGGCCACACGAACATAACGAGAAATGAATGCAACGCAATACGAGTACAACTGTTCCTACAACAAATGCAATGGCAACAGCAGCACAATAACAACAACGCCAGTTGCATCAACAAAAGCCGTCAAATTAGCAGACACACATACGCACTCACACAATTGCACTTGTAACAGAATAGGGACACTGTCTCTACAGTAGCCTGCTTAACAATGGACCAGCACAAATTGCCAACAAGGCCAACAAGAACACTCCCAAAAGGGAGTCAGAGAGGAAAAGCCACATTCCCTCAGTTGGCAGACAGCTTGGTCTGTAGTCCGACAAGTGACTTTTGTTACCTGAATACCTGACACAGAGGTGCACTAGTCTCCTCACAAATCCTGATGCATTTCATAAGGCGCCTTCACAGCATTTACCAAAAGGCCCATGTACAGAAAATTTGAATAGAAATTAGTGTGTCTCATTCATCGGATCAAATCGTGTCTGTATTGTTAATCGTTTGACAGCATTCTGTTACCTCACCTTCTTTTTTATGAACATTTACTAGCAATGAGATTTGGTATACTTTTCAAATATTTTGATATCTTACTTGAAATTATTGTAATAGTAAAATCAAATTGTATGAAAACTTCATGTTGAATATTTGCTGACGTTTTGTTTTATTTCTAATAATTTTGTTGTCTTAAGTTATTTTTTAAGGTAAAAACATCTGATTGTAATTTTCTAAAAGTATTGAAAGCTGGCAGTACAATCTTAATTAGTTTGCAAAGTTTATTCAGTAGCATCAAAATTACAGCTATAACTAAATTATAAACTAAAACTCGTCCTCGTCGTCATCATCGATGATAGCCACACGACGTCGCTTAGCTGGCTCTGAGCTAGCTGGCTTTTGCGTGCCAGAAAGTTGATATCCTCATCGTCGGTATCTGGCTCATCCTGTTGGCCATCTTGCTCATTGTCACTGCGTGGGCGTTTGTTTGCCTTGTTGGGTTGCATGGCGCCAGCATCATCGTTGTCGCTATCCGAGTCAATTACATTAGCACGACGTGTGCGCTGCAAGGACGACGAGGATGTCTTAATTGTGTTATTTGCCTGCAATATGGCATTCTCTTTGTCATGATCCGGCAGCGAGACTGATTCTTCTTGCTCTTCCGCATCTTTATCTGCCTTCTCCTCCTCCTCCTCCAGCTCCAAAAGCCGTGCTCGATAGTCCTCCGAGTTAAAGTTAAGTGCATCATTGTCCTGCTCATCCTCTGCAGCGTCTGTCTGTGCAGACTCACTCAAAACCATATCGTTCAATTTGATTTTAGTGGCGCGTTTAGCTTTCAATTGTTCAAATAAATCATCCGTGTTGGGCTTTCCAGTCTGCTCTGATTTCTGCTCCGACTCTGACGCGTCCTCGTGTTCGTCCTCGCTGGACACATCGGGCTTTCGCTTTTTGCGTGCCAATTTGCGCGCTATTTCATTTACTTCCTGCTCATCCGAAGAGTCCTTTTGTTGTCGTTTAGCTTTGGTCTTGCGTTGACGTTTTCCCTTGTCCTTGCTAATGCTGGCTTTAGATGGCGGCTCTCGTTGTTCGACTTCGTCGTCGCTTTTGCTATACATGAGACTGTCTAGTTTGCGCTGCTGCTCAGCCGTTATATTGCCAGCTGCGGCCTGCTGACGTTGCCTACTGCGCTTGTCCAGAAAATCCTCCTCCTCCTCGTCGTCTTCATCCGAATAGGCAGCTGGCAGTGGCTCCTCTTCGCTTTCATTGTCTTCTTCTACCTCCTCGCCTGCTACAATTTTGGCACGCAACTTGAGGTCCGCCGCATTCAGATAGGTTGGTATACGCCAATAGTTCTCCATGCCTGAAATGGGAGGTTGCATGCCCAACGCAACGAGCATCTTCTGGAATTCACTTTGCTCCATAGCCTCCTTTTGTACCTCAAGCAGTGGTAAAAGCGGCACACCATCATCATCCCCCTCAGCCACGTCCTCAGTGTCCTCGCTGGCATCGTCGAGACTTTCCTTTATCCAATCTATAGCCTGTTGATATTTTTCCGTGTCCACCTGAGCTATTAAAGCACGCACTGTGCCCATATCAAGGGGTGTCCTTATGATCTGTCGTGTCTTCGCTTTGGGTGCCCTTTTCTGGGGCGCCATCTTTTCAAATACGGGCTCTTCCATATAATCCTCGTTCTCGCTTTCATCGTCGCTGTCCTGCTGCTTTTTGGGTTTCCCTTTACTCTTCTTCGTTTTGGCAGGCATAATCTCTGACTTGTCTGCTATCAAATGGATCTGCAACATGCGTTTGATGATCTGCTGCTTGTTCCGGCGTTCCTCAAACGATTCCACGATACGTTGCAGACAATCTGAAAGAGGTTACAAGGCAATGAATTTTTGTTATCACAAAATCTGTGCACACTCTGTTCAATGTCATACAAAAATGTATATATCTAGTAGGAATTCAATTCAATATGTATATCGGTGAGCTTCGGTCAAAAACCGAAGCTATACAATTTTGGGTGTTCACATGCACTGACAACTATTTACGAAAAGTAGCGGTCAGTAACCGACCATGTAGACTTGTTTTAAAAAATGCACAGTAAGCTACAGTGGAGCAAGCTCGACAGTAGGAGACCCAGTACTTTTTGAGTGCAAAGCGTTCACTATTGATTGTTCTTCAATAATGCGTACCAAACAATAGATGGCGCTTTACGAAGTTAATAAACACAGAGGTCGCTAGCGTCTCTTCTTCTTCCTTTTGCCCGTAACATTGTTAGTTGAATAACTTCCGCGTTTATCATCTGATTCGAATGAAATTTTCTGGACAGATTTGGACTATAGTGTATATTATATGTACCGATAATCAAGGCGCTAGTCTTAAAGGGCTCTTGTAATTCGACTTCGAAATTTTGTTTTTCAATTTCCGGGGGCGGAGGGGGGCGTGGCAAAAATCCAAAACAAACTTGATCAATGGGAGATATAGATGAACCTACATGCCAAATTTGGTGTCTCTAGCTCTTATGGTCTCTGAGATCTAGGTGACACAAAATAGGACAGACAGACGGACATCGCTATATCGACTCGGCTGTTGATGCTGATCAAGAATATATATACTTTATGGGGTCTGCCACACCTCCTTCTGCCTGTTACGCACATTTGCACAAACGTAATAGACCCATTTGTACTTTTTTAAAGTACTGGGTCTAAAACATTCCATTGTTTAAAAATATTTGCAAGTTTGAATGATATGAAGTACAATTTTACATTGATTCCTGGAGGAGACTTTAAGACGACTACCATTGGAGTAATTACGTACCTGGCTCCATTCGATGTTGATCGTATAAGCTGCTTAGCTGCTCATCCTCTTCCGGCTGCCAAAGGTTTTTCCCAGCCTGCGCCGCTTTGGTGGAGCGTTTTGTCGGCGCCTTGAAGTGTATGCCCATGTCCTTCAGTTTCTTCAGTACACTGCGTCGTGTGCGTGTCTTGTCTACCAAATTGTCCAGAATCCAATCAATCACATCTGAAAGAGCACACACAATTGAGTTGCAGTTATTGCTTGGTTTTCCTTTTTCGTTTCGTTTCGTTTCGATTTCTTCTTCTTTTTGTCGGTGTAGTTGTTGTTGTTGTTGTTGCCCCCTCTGATTGCTTTCATTCATTTAACGTAAATTGGGTTTTAATTTACAGTGAGAGGGACAGTGCTTGGTCGGTCCAGTTTGATTATTTGTCATAGTTACCCTTCTCGGTTTCTGGATTCCGCTGATTCTCCTCGAATAGGAAACGCAACTCCACCTCCTGGTCCTCGGTCCAAACGCCTTTGGTGCCACTGCAAAACAATAAACAGAAACAGAATGGAACAAGTTCCTTCACAGGCTGGCTATCATCATTTATCAAGTGAAGGTCCCCAAACTAGGGACTCAACGACAGGCGCAGACAGGGCAGCCAACGGCTCAGTCAATCATGTGCCCATTGTGCTGATGGCCCTTTAACCCCAAAGTGACAGAGACCATCACCCACCCCCGTCTGGACCCATACTTACGTCTCATACTCATCACAATAGCCAGTCTCCAGCTCATTCGCCTCCCGGATGCCTTTGTAAAATAATAACTCTGCATAGATTTTTGGATTAGTTGGTGCTACTTCGACAAATTTGCGCAGCACATAGATGCCCAGGCGACGCAGCTCCTCCTGATGGGTGTCACGTTCCACGCTCAAGACTTGTTGAAAGATGCGAAACAGCTTGGCCTGTTTTGGGTGGTGAATGGGTGAATGAGTGAGATGAAAATGCCACTTCATATATTCATATTCAAATGAAAAGTGCCGACAAAGACACAGCTAGCCACAAGTTGAGTAGTTTGGGCTTCTATCCTGCCATCCTGTGGTTGCCGCCTGCGGTTCGCCTGGCTTCTGCCAAAGCAAGATATCATTTGCAGTCGGCAAAACTTTATAAATGCCCGTCTCCTCTCTTGTCTTTATGTCTCTTCTTCATTCCCTCCCACTGTTCACTGTTCTGTGTCCTGACGGTTTTGTGTATCGTTGTCCTTGCTGCTGGCTGTCGTCCGTATTTGGAATTTAATTTATCCTATGATTGCGCAGACCCATTAGTGGTTTTGACTTTGCATATGATGCTACTTTTGTTTTGCTTGGGGTAACTAACCCACTCTTTCTATATTGCTCTCTCTATATCTATCTCTCGCTCCTTGTTTGCTTCTTTTGATGGACACTGGACATGAGAAGCTGTGGACATCTGTGTCTGAGTTGCAGACATTGAGCCGGTTTTAGATGGCTCTGATACGAATATGCAGCTTGTCTGGTAGACAGCCAGACATGGTCGGACATGGTTAGTGGATACGTTGGAGTCTACTCATATGTCTGGCGCTGTTAAGTCCAGAGAATGCACCATTTTTGGTTACTTAAGTGATCAGCTGTGGTGTCGGGCCTTTACATAGTGAACAAATTTAAGCCAAAGTTAACAAACGATGGCAGGAGAAATGCCGCAGCCTGGCGCTGAATGTGATTTATGAACTCTGCTCAAAGAAAAGTTTAATTGCCAGCCGTGAAAAGCAGCGGCAAACGCACACAAAAGACGCACATAAAATATATCTAACGAAAAGTGAAAGCCGTCAAATGGAAGCACAACTGAAAATACTCTATCTGGCTTTTGAGTAAATACATTTTTCTAAAATTTAAAATCATTACATGGTTTTAGAAAGAAGCGAATATTCGTTAGATTGTTTTTGTTTAAAGTTGCTCAGTTGTAAAGTTGCTTAGTGTTGTAATTGAGTTACCCTATACCCTATGTTTCGAGCAACGGGCATATTTGAATTCTTCACTCCCCAAACTCTCAGCAGTTAAAAAGTAAAACCCAAGCAACTCTGCGGCTCAAGGCAGCGCGTAAAAGGCTTAAAAAGTTCAAATTCCAGCTGACAGCAGAAGGACTAAAAATGGGACAAACAACTGAATGAGAGGAAAGGGTTCTTTCCAACTCGTTGAAAAATATAAAGAACTCACAGTAAATATCGTTTGTGGTTGCCACAAATAGAAAAAAAAAGGTTCGCTTAATTTGTACAAATTACCATAAAAATGAAACCAGCGACAGCGAGCAATGAAAAAAATAAAAAACTGGGCGCCTTTGGAGGAGACAATAAGAGTAGGAGATGTAGACAGCTAAGTCGCAGTGTACTTTTTGCATTTGACTTTGATTTATGTGCTCCTGGTGCGGCACGGACACAGGTCCCGGCAAAACAGAATTAAAAACAGCAGGCAGGCTTGGCAGGATTGCCAGGATTGGTAAGTAGGAGGAAGCTGCACAAACAACAACCAAATCATTTCGTTGTCGCATTAAGAGGTCAAGGGTTGGTCAGGGGGAGGGCGGTACTTACCTGATAGAGCATGCCGGGACAGGAACAACCGTAGGCAATGCGATGCAGGATGGTAACAGCAGCTTTTAGCGCCTTTGTTGGTATCTGCGTCCAGTCAGTCAGCACCAGGGTGCAGGCCCTCACAATTTTTGGATGCAGCAATCTGTGGGGTTAAATTTAATCATGCTCGTAATTCAATGCTGGTTTCGTTGGGGATGACGTTGCGTATACACAATCATGGTAAGAACTCCAATTAAATTATGCAAAATTTAACTAATTATGATTTAAGCGTTTATCCAACACACTCACAGAGATACACACACACAGAGAGTGAAAAGTTTTAGAAACATTTCAAAATCCAGCCAGCAAAATAGCAGAACAATTAAAATAAAACCCACAACGCAAACTTGACGCCATTCTAATATAATTGTTGTAGCACTGACTCTAGCTCTTGTTGTTGCTATTATTTTTGTCACTGTTGTTGCTTTGGCCATTTAAACAAACCACTCCCTCCCGTTATACTCAGCCCCCCCCAGCCCTCTGCCCCATCGCTTTCGACAGCTGTAGCTGTGTGTGCGTCAAGTTCGCGGCCATAAAACTTTTGGCACAAGTAATTTCTGACGCTAATCCTTAATTAGTAGCCTGGAGCTGTTGCGTTGGCGTTGCCACTTGGTTCGCTTTTTGGTTGCCTTTCAATTAAAATTACAATTACAAATACAATTACAGTTTTCAACACAACCGCCAACAAATGGCCATAGAACTTTTCCAAATAACAGCAATAAAATGTGGCCAAAAAACGAACAAACTTGCTCAATTCACAAATGTTGTCGGGTCCAGGGCTAATTTACCTGCGAGCAAAATCCTCAAATTTGAACGTTTTCTCAGTGAGTCTATTATCTGTTTAGAAATGGGAAACAAATGGAAAACAGGCAAATGCCATTAGTTTACAAACATTTTCCATTTTTATGGGCTTCATTCAACACTTGCCTTTCTCTTCAAACTCCTCATTTGTCATTTCCTCATCCTCATCTTGGTCATCATTGTCATCTTCATTTGCCTCGTCTGCGGCATCAACTGCAAAGGAAATCAAATTAAATTAATTACCAACTTGTTTAGGGAATAACTTTAATACTTTTCTAGTCTGTTCCAAAATAAACTCTTGAAATAATAATAAAATAAGAAAAATGCGTAAATTAAATGGAAATAAATATATAATACATTAATTAACTCAATATAATAAAAAAGAGTCATAACGATTTATTTTTCAAACAATGTGTAAATGTCCAATGTTTAAAAGAAAAAAATATTTTTAATTTATAAGCTTTGTTTTGAAGGCAAGGAATCAAAACATATTAAATACGTAAATACAATAGTAGAGTCGTCTATAAATGAAATACAACGAAACTTATACCCCTTGATTTCTGAGTAGAAAACTCTTATTTTAGTAAATTATTTGACCGTATATTTTTATATACGTAAACCAATTGCAAACTTAGAGAGCATTAAGATAGTTTCAGTTAATTGTGCGAATGTCCTTTGTGCACTCACAGGATTCACCACTGCATAGTGAATCATCATCCCTCAAATAAATTTGTTTTGAATGAGTGCAGTCAGCACAACAAGCGCTTGGCAAATGGCCATTAACAATAATTACGATTGCAGCAATGCACAAGCAAGTGCACTTCAGCTACAGTCCATAGTCAACACTCGCACACACACATACACACACTCATACAGACAGAAATACACATAAAGCTAGTGAAGAGTGCACTTCAGTGAAATGAAACTGAAGGGCCACAGGAGGGAGGGAGGGAGGGAGGTCAAGGGGTCAAGGCATGCAGCAAAGTGACTGAACTAAACACTGCAACAATGCAACACAAATCGCATGCCAACTGACGCGGATGGATGCCAAAGGATGTGCTTGTACTCCTCAAGCACCTGAAGTTTGCCCCGAAAATGGCAACAAGGCCAAAAAAATCTCTCGCTGTGCTGCAGGTATGAGTTGCAACTTCATTATGCTGTTGCAACGAGCAGCGTGCAACGAGCCAAGGTATCTGCTGCGTGTGTCGCTTTATTAACATCTTGAATAGGCAAAGGAAGCAAAGAGAGGTTTTTGTTGTTCTCTTTGTTAGCGACGATGTGCCCCATCATTAAAATACAATTTTCTGTGTCAGGTTCAAGCTGCAGTTCCGACACAGACAAAGCGAGAAAGAGAGAGAGAGAGAGAGAGAGAGAGAGAGAGATGGAGACTAACGGTGACAACGAACATGACTACAGCACTAAAGCGATGTTTGTGAATGTCCTTTTTGGGCAGTCTTTGGTGCCATGCATCCTGCATTTGTTAGGCGGCCACCAACAGGATACGGGAACAACACGGCCATTAAACATGAACCTCGTTACGGCTTCAGTGCTGCCCGGGTTGTTGTTGTAGTTGTTTAGCTTTTGTATGCGCCCTGCACTTGCTGGCCACACTTAATGACTTTTGTGCACACACACACACACAGACACCATCACACACCTGTCCTGACCTTGTCTATGTGCATATGTAGAGGAGCATGCTCTTGTATCCTGTGGCAAACGTGCTCCTTGTTGAGTTTGCGGTCTGCAGCAGACAATCGCCCACTCCGACGGTTATAACTATTTTTCGGCAGCAATTAATTTGAAGTTTAACACGCATCGTTGTCCCAGGAGACGACGACGACACACAGAACAGGAGACACAAGGAGTAACATTATTACATAATGTGGCCTCCTGCCAGAGGCAGATACCAAGGACAACACCCAGGAGCAAAGTCAACGCCGGTTAGCTGCATTTTGACTCTGAGCTATAGTTGGGAAGGAGCAATGAGAGAAGTGGCAGAATTGTCCTGATTGTCTACGCAAAGCACACAAAGTCGAGCCGCTACTTAAGCAACTGTGGCCAAAGACATAATCCTAGGGCACCACATGCGTACGAGTAAACAGTTTCAAGGACTCGCAAATGCAAACAGGTGATGACAACGACAGACAAGGCTATAAACAAAATAATAACAAAGCGAAGCCAGCACACAACACAAAGAGCAACAAACTGACTGAGAGATAAATACAAAGGCAGAGAGAAAACACAAGAGAGAAATAAACGAAAAGCGCAGACGCGAACATTTTTCGAAATTCGAATTCGAGTGACAAGTCGCTTAAAAGCATGTCCTGTCAGCATGCTAAGCTCAGTCTAGTGCTGAATTTATAGACGCAAGGACACGCGGAACCGTGACCAAAGTGACTAACAAAGTGATCCTGTTGCCAAGCCGTGTGTGTGAATCCAAATCCAAATCTAAAATCAAAACACAACCAATTAAAAAGCCTTAGGGCAATTAAAAGAACAATTTCTGGCTAAAAACGTAAATGAAACAGCCATCAGATATTTGCCATACTCTCGACCTCAACTGACACCATACTGTGCTCTCTGTGTACCGTATTTGTAGGCACTGTTCTTGTTGTTCTCCTATGCCATTTTGTGGCCTGTGGCCTGTGCGTGCCAAGCAAACGTCAAACTTTTTGGCAGACATCAAGGCGTCAATGCTGGCAGCTACTTACATGCTGTGACTTTTGTTGTTATTGCCATCCGAAGGATGCGAATGTTGTGAAGGAGACTGTGGACTCAGCTGACGCTATTTTTGTTTAGTCATTCATATTTATGTAGCATACTTCTGTGAGCTGCTTCATAGTTCTTTAGCTTCTGACACAGAACATTCATATTTTTAGTTAGCTGTGTGCTTCATTTCCTTTCTCTCGCCACACACACATTCGTTGTGAGTGTGAGTGTGTATGCGTGTAAAGCTTTTGCTTTGAAAACCTGCTCATTTCCGTTGCACGTCATCCACGCATAGGAGGACAACAGCAACACCCACATACACACACACACAACCACTCGCCTACACACAAGGGCCACCTACAAGCAGGTGTTAAGGTTGATCAGATGAAATTTTCTCTTTAACTTCAACTTGCATTTAATTTCAGTGCTGGAAATTTAAAATAAACAGTGAATTCGCCAAAAACAAACCAAGAAAATAAAGCAAAAGCAAACGAAAGCAACAAAAGAAAAACCAAAACAAAGCAAAATAAAAACGAAAACAAAAACTAAAACGAAAACGAAATTTAAACGTCTGCATATTAATCAGTGCTGCCTTCGCGACTCATCCTTGTGACGATTGCGTTGAATTCGAGCTACGAGCATCAAACAGGACCCTCCTCAGCAGGACAACTTATCACTAAGGATTTACAGGCGCCGCTCACAAAGCCGCTTAGACGTCAGGGACGACGAGTGGTGGCCAGAGGCAACGCTAATCAACGGTCACAGGACCGGACACAAAGTGCGCTCCTGTCTAGTTCGAGGCTTCTCTCAACAACAACAACATCAACATCAACAAAAAAAAAAAAACAACAACCAGTAGCAAGCGTCGCCTCATTTGGCCACTGCGGATTATGTTAATTAGGTAATTTTTGCTTTGATTACTTGTACCTTGAACACGACACAACCAACCGACCATCCGACCCATCTGTGTCCCTCCTTTAGAGAGAACCTGTGACAGACACCCCCGCTCGAGGGGTTGTCCATGTCGCTTACATATTTATGAAATTTTCATGTAAATCGCGCTAATTCATGCACATTGTACTGCTATTGCTCCCTTTGCTACGAGTCCTGCCGCCTCTTTCTATTTTTTTTTTAAATTTGTTTTTGCCTTAATTGCAAGATAATTTTGAGTTTGCATTGCCAAACCAAATTATTTCCCATCCAACTAAAATATGTATAATTAAAATGAAATGCTCCAAACTTAACTCAAAAATTAAAAAAGTTTTCAAATTATTTCTCAACTATGCATTTCATATTTATCTTTTTCTTTTAAAGCCATAAACTAACATATATAATAACAAAAGTCTCATTTCATTTATTCTATCATTATGTAAGATATAAAATATCAGCATCAAATTTTATATTCCTTGCTTAAATTGATGCTTAAAAAAACAAACAATAGGAAATCAATATATGCCTCCATTTTTAAAACCGTTAATTATATTTAAAACATAATTGTTGTAATAGTAGACTTTTTAAATCGAAGCAGGGCATAATTCAAAACAAACCAGTGATTATCCTTGATTAAAGTTAAATATCAAAATACATTTACAATTTATTGCCAAGCGTCTAATGTAAATTTCATTTGTTAAAATTTATTCTCGAATTTCAAAAGGAACATCAGGTATCAGGCCGATTGATAATTATTATGATTGTTCTGAACAATCAATACTTATTATTACATAATTTACTAAATTAAATAGCAATGCCCAGAACCAGTGTCAGAACACCAAAATATATATACCCTATATTTGTAATGGAAATATTGATGAAATTATTATTTTGATTTATTCAATAAAATCCATTTGACACTTGAAACCAATAATAACATCATCATAAAATCATTTACAATTCAATAAATAATTTACTTAAAACAATTCAAAGACCACCGGCTGTCAATTGTGCAACTTGATTAATTAAAACACACACAATCGAACAATTCAAGAGAAAGTGCACAAAACTAATACAAAACTTATACGAATGCACAACGAACTTGGAAATTTTAGAGGCAGCAACTGAAATGGAAACTGGCAGCTGCTGTAGGCACTGAAAACTTTAGCAACCTGCTTCCTGATAATTTAATTATAAAGCCGTGAGCTTTCAAGAGAACTACGAGAGTTGATTATTAAGTATAGAATCTGTAGTTTTTGTACCTATAGAAAAGATAGGGTAAATGTGAATTTGTCTAATTATTAAATAATCTCTTAAAATACACATTTGTGACTTTGACAAAGATCATCATGAGGTGAATTTAGAGTGTTAAATGCATGTTTATATATGTACGAGTAGTATGCGATAGTTAACGGTGTTTCAAAATAAATATTCAATGACATAGTAAACAAAGTTGAAACTTTCAAATTAGCTACATTTAATTCAGAGCAACTTCCCAGTAATACAATAAAAACGAAGAAACTCTCAATTTTAAGCCTTCGCCAAAGATAACTATTATTAAAAATTAATATTTGTGCTCTGATAATAAATATTGTCGTAGCAGAATAAGAAAATTAGCTATCTTTGATTGTTATTTATGTGTATTTACACAAACTTTGTGTGTAACCCTCGTGTGCAGACTTAGTTTGGGTTGTGTGGGCGCAAATCCTTAAAACTTTTGTGCAGCTGCTGCTCAAAAACATCAGAGCAGGACCCCCTTAGTTGTTTGTTTTTGTTGGCCTCTGTCAGACTCTCAGGCAGTTTATGATTTTCAATTTAATTTTATTGATTTTTGCATTGTTTGTGCATTGGCATATGGAATTCATACGAACAAATTCAAATACAAACATACAATAAATGAAATTATGCATGCAAAGCTTCTTTTGCTCCTATTTCCCACAATAACTTCTATCGGCATTTCGTATGGAAATGAAACGCTTGAAATACATACAACTTAAAGTGGGAAGTATATAAAATAAAAGTAATTAGATTAAGCCACGTTAATTTGACTTTTATCTATGTTGGCCATAAAAACGTGCAGGTGGCACTCGAAAAGTTATAAAGTCCAAGCATTGGGGCAATTAAGGCTGCCACAACGTCTAATTAGACGGCGTCAAAAGTGATGCCAGATGGCAGATAACGCACACACACACACACACACACACACACACACACACAATAGCAAACGGTAGCTGGCTCAATTAGACATACTAAGGTGTCTGGCGTGTATCTTTCAAGCAGCAGTCAAAGCGACCGCAACATTGCGTATGAGTTATGCGGTGGCAGCATTCATCCGTCCCCCTCACCCATACTCCCAAATAAACAGCACTTATAGCAGGCAGCGCAAACAAAGCTCGGCAACAGTCTAGTCGAGGTCTTTGGGGTTGCCCTGAAACTTGAATTTCATTGTTTGCGGTTAGCCCGGTCTTCTGCAATTCGAGCTTCGAGTTGTGTTATATGCACATAACAATCAAAGTCGTTAGCTGCTATCCACTTTGATAAGGGGTAGGGGTTGGTGGAGTCGGCATATGACGCAGTTAGGTGAGCAAGTGTACACTGTACAGTGTACACCAATACGGCAGGTAGTATATAATCAAATATTTTTGTGTGTACAAGCCCCATTCAGAACCCAGAGGGACCTGGCAAACAAATCTTTAGTGGAATCAGAGCAAAGGCTACGCTTATACACTTCTACAGAGCAAAACAAGCTGCCATTTTAAATGCCAAAATCCAATCTCAAAAAAAATAATGACGCAGAAATGATTAAAAATTTGATGTTGAAACTAAAAAAATTTTTGTACAACATTTATTTAAATAGAATGAAATAAATTTCATTATAAATGGTATATCGTGTTTAACATTTTAAGGATGAAGGATCAACAGGATAATGTGAAGGAACCGTTTTACTGCAACAATATTTATATTTTAGTGGTATTAACCAATGGTATATCAGCAAAAACTTCTATTTATGTAATTTATGAAACATAATCATTTTTAATTATTTTGTCTTTTTTTTAATATTGTCAAATAATAATTAAATTTCCATATTTATTTAAAAGTTACGAAATAACACAAATTTGTAAGTTTATCAGTTACGTTCCCTGGCTATCTAAAAGGGTATTTTATTTCGGTCATCTGAATTAGACCTTTAATTTGGGTTTTTATTTTTGGTAGCAACCGCAGCTACTTTCAGTCTACCAAGAGAGGTATGGCTGGGTTAGGAGGCTGCAATTTGCATATTTATGAAGAAGCTCAGGCTGCAAGACAAGCGACATCGCTTTAAGCTGCTTCAAATTGAAAAACGCGTTCAGGGAGAAAGATACAAATGCAAATGTCTGTGTGGCAAAAAAGACTGCTTTTAAAGCAAAGAGGAGAAGTCGGTAGAGGAGTGGGTACTTTATGTAAGCGCAACAATAATCTGTGCTGATTTACGATTTACAGGCGCAAAATAGACAAGCAGCAAAGGGGAGGCTATAAAGAAAGGAGAGGGGGAGGATGCTCGTTCCGTTTAAGCAGACAATTTGCGTACGCAATTTGCAGTTCATGGGCGGCACACGCCCTCTCCCCGCCCCAATTGACATGCCACCCACCCAGTATAACATTTTTGCGAATGCGAAAAGCAAAAAAAAGAAAACAATAAAATAAAAATATTACACAGATTTTGATCGCTGGTTTTTAGCTGCCTTTTTGAACATTTTTAAAAGCACTTCAAATGCAAATAGCGGGACGGGGGAAATAAAAGCAGAAGGCGCTTTCCATTTTTCTCCTTTTTGTTATTGTTGCTTTTGTTTCAACACAGTTGTATAATGGATGAAATATGCAAAGGCAGCCAAAATACGCCACATTCGTTGGGAAAATACGAGTTCAGCACAAATGGAGCAATTTATGAAATTTGTTAAAAGTCTCTATTCAATAAGCTGGCATATTGCAATTTTGACTACTACTAAAATTTGTGTTATTAAAACTGAACAAAGACCGATTTGCCACAGTTCAAATAAGTAGTAAGATAATAATTTTAAAATGTTTATTTCTACCAATTTATTGTGTACAATGTACAATTTATGAAGCATTCTTTTAGAATTTTAACTCTTTGAGCGTGCCTTTTGGCAAAATACTCAATTTTATCAGCGTTATTAAAATAATTTACTAATTAAATATGTATTTGTTTGTATACTTTTAAACATTAGAATCACCCAATTTAATTTGAATTATTCAATCAACAAGAGTATTTATTATTATTATCATTATTATGCCATTTTAAGTTTGATTAGTATGATTTTCGAAATTCTGATGTTTTGTCATTTAATAAATACATAAAAATTGGTACGAATTTAGAATAAGTAACAACTCTTAAAGCCAACTATCTTTTCAACTTAGTGTGCTTAAAATATTCCTACTACTCGAAGGAGAAAGAAACTCGAGTACCGTTTTTTCGTGAAGAAAAGTAAAACTGACACCAAAACAGAGTATGTTACACTTTCTACTTTCTACACTCAAACAGTCCGTGACTTGAAATAATTGTATGCGGCATACACATGAGTGGGTGTGTGTCTGTGTGTGTGTGTGTAGCTAGGTACAATGCAAATGGCATACAATAAAAGGAACCAGGACACACGCCGGCAAATCTTACGTTAATGCCTAATCCCTGACATTAAAGTGTTGCGCCAACAAAGTGATTTGTTGTAGACAAAGCGACCGCACTATGAGCTCCCTCCCTTTACCCCTCAGCTTACCAGTCCCCCGTCATTCTATGTATATCACCGAGACAATGCCGCTATGCTCCACAATGGCAACGAGGCATTGCAAATAATCTTTGCAGTAAATACGTAACAACAAAAACGATGGCAACAAAAAAAATACAATAAGGCTTTTTTTGGAGCACCAAAGATTTAATACTCTTTTCTTTAAAAATTTGATTGTGTGTTTAAGCAAATTTGTTTGAGACTTCTTAGGACTCAAAAATGTTGTTCATACCAAAAGTTGTTTTTTGAGCAATCGTTCCTATGACAGCTATATGATATTCTAGTCCGATTACAACCAAATTTGGTCAGAATTTCTCGTTGAATACCAAATACACAATCTGTTAACTTGGTTTAAAAATCGCAGGAAACAAAAAGGTTTTTTATATTGAAGGTTGATTTTTATCCGATCATTCCTATAGCAGCTATATGATATAGGGATCTGATCCGACCGTCTCCGACATGTACTGCGTGCAAGATCAAGAATTAAGATAGCTTCAAAAATAAGGGAGTCCTGATTAAGAATGTATATATATGTATATTATGGGGCCTGACTCGACCCATTTAATGCGTTACACATTTCATGACAAAATGAAAATGCCCTATGCTAGGGTAAAAAATGAAGAAAAGAAATGGCATAGGATGTGTCTGGGGATCATTATTTGCGCAAGTGGGAAACAAAACGTAGGCAAAAAGCCCCGAACCAAATGTCGCACATGACTGCGGCGAATGTGTGTGCGTGTGTGTGCCACTGTGTGTGGATATGTGGATATGTGTGCGTGTCGGCGTGTATTTGAATGTGTAATTTAAGCATTAGAGAAGCGAAAAACCTTAACTCAGTCGAAGTAACCAGCAACAACAGCAGGAAGCGGGCACATGCCGATGCACACACACACACACACACACGCACACACACATACGCAGACACGAAAATTGAATAAATTATGCGTGTCATCACATGCTGACAACTGGCTAGGGAGAAGGAGAAAGAATAAGAGAAAGAGAGGAAGAAATTGAGGATGCGACAAGCAAGTCCTTGCCTTATCCATTCAGCGGCATACATAGCTCGGCAATTTGTGCCCATCTACAAAGCAACAAACGACGACAACAACAACAACAACAACAACAACAACATGAACCACATTCAACGGCATTTAATTAAGCATTTTGTATTCATCGGAAATGTCATAAAAATGGCGGCGTTTGGCAACAGCCGCGATGCGAATTTGTGGCGCTTGTGGCACCATACAAAATGCACATATGCTTCACATGTGAGCCATGTATTATGTACATACAGAGACAAATGTACATATTATGTACAAGTTAGTCATACGGAAAAGTTAGCTGCAATGCGGCAGCTGCACAGCAATTTGAGATAAGCATGTAAAAGCAGGCAACTATTTACAAGTAATACGCTTTTCTTGAAAACCAAAATCTATAAATTTCCAGGAAACTTAAATAATTTCCATGTCTATTTATACGGAAAACACAACAACACTTGTCAAAAGAAAAGGAACAAGGCTTTGAACACATGTTTCAAGCTGGCGAGGTGAGCTTTTCTTTAAAATTCACTGGTTCTGTAAGCTCAAGAGTGATTCTAAGTTTGAATCGCTGGTTAAATCAGCAAAATGGTACTGATGATAGAGAGAGCAAACCTTGAAACAATTATAGCAAACTTTCTCCTCGCCTTTTGAGAAGTGTTTTTTTTTTTGATTCTGTATAAATAAAACTCTATATTTATTTGTTTAAATCTGTAGACAAAAACCGGAATTTTAAATCCGAAATTCACACCTGGAATGTGAAATGTGTTGCGGAAATAACAGCTACAAATTGACAGATTTAGGCTTTAACTGGTTGAAAATTAACCTAAAATACACATGTTATTTGTAATAAAAAAACCCAGTTAGTTTGTCAGTTTAAATCGTAATAGACAGACGTAAATAGCAATGCCAATTTAGCTCAATTTGGTTGAAAATGTCAACTCCAATGTTTTGCACAAGGGAATAATGAATAAACTATAGAATATACATAAAATGTATAGTATACAAGCAAATTGTATGGGAAATAATGTTTAATTTTGCTCGGCTTGTTCGATAAATAATTAATAGATGGCTTTAAATACACGTTGCGACATTAGACCTGAATTTGCCAAATACCCTTCGCAACGAGTATAAAACATAAATTGATAATTTATTTATATTCCGGTGGTAGCTGTGGCAAAGTCTGTGGCATGGTTTGCTTCTTAAGGCAAAGTCACGTAGCTTGGCGACCCGTAAAGAGAAATAGTGAAAATATGCAAAGTAGTTGAGAGCTGCGAGCTGCGAGGGCGTCTCTGACGTATCCCATTTCAAGGTTTAGTTTACTAAAAAAAAGAAAAAGAGAGAGAAGCAACAACAACAACATCAAAAATATAAAAGGCGAGCCAAATGCCAATCCTTGAAAGTGGCAAACAATAAGCGCTCAAGCGATGCATGCCACTAAACAAAGTTTTCGGTCGCCCTTACAACTACATTTGCAAACACACTCACACATTTGTATACATAGCATACCCATATATAGTATGTATACAAACGCAACTATTTGTTTGTTTATCAAGCTATCCTTGAAAATATTTAGCAGCCACTCAGTTGCGTTGAGTATACGCATAGTTAACCTGCCATCATGACGGCGACACCTACAGGGCACCTATGCGACAACATGCTGGAGGGCGTATGTGTGTGTAGGTGTGTGTGAGTGGGTGGGTGGGTGTGTGAAAGTTTTCAGCTATCCCGCACTTTGATATCGATTTTTTTTTTCATTTTTTCATTTTTTGCTTCTTGCCAACTTGAAGCTGCCTTGAAGCTACTTATGTTTATGTTAACGCTTTGGCGTTGGCTTTCAGTGCCTCATATATTCGTACACCTACACACCTATAACTCTACACACACACCCACACACAGGCACACAGACACACAGAGACACATACTCGGATGTGCAGTCGTCGAACTACCAGCAGCATCATCATTTCGTATTCAACGTAGCATTAAGGTCAGGATATCTGGGATTTATAAGTTTTGTCAGCAGTTTCGCTTTCGCATCCTTGCTACTTATTTATGCAGGCCGAAAGTGTTTCTAAGGGCACCTCGAGCTGGGTTTGCACTTTGCCACATCATATCTAGCAGCTGCTTAGGCAAGCATTTATCTATTATTTAAATCGAAATTAAATGCCAAAGTCAGTAAGAAATTCATAGACAGAGAAACGAGAACCAAATTTAATACATCACAATTCAGGCAGTTGGAATACTTAACATTTTGTTGCACGATCCACGCATAACTTTATCGCCTGTTATACAAACTGTTTTCTCTCTGCTTCCATTGTTGGGCAACAAATGTTGTAAGCCACGCCCACACAAATGGCTCACGCCTGCCTGCACTTTCGACACTTTTGTGCCTCACGGTCAAATGGTTATGGCTTATAATGAAAGCCGAGCCAAAAGGAAGGCAGAACAATAAGCGTTGAAAATCAAGAAAAACATGCAACTCCAAGGGGAGGAGGTGCTGTGCTGTGCTGTGGTGTGGCAGCTGTGTGTAGGCGAGTCCAGGCATGCGGTACAACAAATTAAAAACTTGGACGCCTTTTTCTTTGCCAACAAAATGTTTTCCCATTAAAAAATGAAAAATTGCGCAATAAGTTCGCTGGCCCAAGGCATTTAAAAGTATGCATAACAGCAAGCAGCTAACTACATTCAGCTAAAGCTCCAAACGATACAAATTCCAAGTATTTTCAAGTGTATCTTTAAGATACGTGAATATAACATCTATAAAATTAATAAGTCATCTCAAATAATAAATGCATTGAAGCAGAGTATCAAGATCGCTTATAATAAGTATCAACCTGTATCTTTTCTTTAAAATTAACTTGTTCTCAACGCTACCAATAAGATCACAAAGTGTTTGAGCTTGAAGATAATTAAGAAGATCTATAGGCAATATTTCTATGTTTCACAACTTCCTTCTTCTTTGAGGCATGCGCATAAAATATACAGGATTAGTTTTAAGACAAATCAATAGTAAATTGTCTCGAGCTATAAATTGACAATTGTTGTCTGCTGACTGGAATGTGGTCTTAAGTTCTAAGAGGCTTAAGATCAAATCACAATGGCTTCAGCTTGTGTATGGGCTAATTGCCACACCAATCATCAAGGGGCAACAAGAGAACACACACAAAAGCAGAAATTACCAACATATATCATGATGCTAATGCTTAAAGCGAACCCTTGCCGTTTGCTTTGCGTGTTGAACTTGTGATTTCCGCCACATTAATTTCAATTTCACAAAAAGACACCCAAAAGCAAAGCACACACCGTACAACAAACCATACCGCAGTTCAGTCAACCAAGCCCAGGTTCGAGTGCGGGACAGTTAAGGACACGGCGCATTTGGTAAATGCCTTAATGGCCTAATTTTTGTTTTCAGACGCGAAGCAAAGGAGCCCAGCACAAAAAATACGACAGTTATGCGTGTAATATTTTTTTCTTTTTTTTTTTTCTTCTTGTACCCATGGTTGAGGGTAGGGGGGGCTGGGGCGGAAATTATCATTGAAACTGCGTCTGGCAGGCAATTTTAAGGGTTCAGCGACGTCGCTTGTGGGCCATGAAATGATGTCGTAAATATTTAAAGTTTGTTGTCTTCTGCCTAAAGGCAGCTGCCATCTAGCTTCTGGTCCTGTTTCCTGTCCCGCTGCTTTTGCAATAATTTCCTACTCGAAAAATGGAGCGTAATGTGCGTTAATGTTAATGGCGCGTATTACTGACAAGTGCCTGTCTGATAAAAGACCACTTGAAAGTCGAAGCAGATGCGCTAATTGTCAGATAGGATTCAACTTGGGGCGCCAGCAAAAGTTACTCGTCATATCGATAGCAAAACTTGTTAGCAAACTGTCGATGAAAACTCTGTCTAGGGATCAACAAGCGACTGCAAGCTACCAAAAATTAAAGGACACGAAATACCAACAGTTGAGAACGACCAGAAAGAGCAACGGCAGCAGAATAAGGAAAAAAGGACGAGCGCAACGCCGTTGACAACCACAATCAAAACAAAAAAACACCAATGCATTGGGGAAACTGAGGGAGCAGCTAAGGGCAACATAAAAATCTATTCATATACGATACCACGGAATTGCATCAAGTGGCAAAGGGTATATTAGATTTTCTATAATCATACTTAAGTTAAAGTAAATACATATTTTATTACTCTTTATGTTATAATCTCATATTGCTTAGAATAACAAGATAGAATGAACAAAACTTTACAAAAATACAATTCATTGGTTGGTTCAAAGATGCTCCACTTTTCCAAGATTTTTAAGGTTTGAAGCGTTGATCATAGAATCATATACATTTATGGAAATATATATCATTTACATGGAAATCTTTTACATGGCATACTCCTCAGTACTCTGTTTACAGGGTATTCTATAGATTGGGCATTCTGGGTCATATTTGTTTATTTTCTTGTTTTGTTTAAACGCTTTTGATTGTTTTCCGTTGCAAGGCACGCAAACAGAGAACAATGGCCCAAAGCAACAGAGCAGCCAAGTCAGTGATACACATATACACACAACCTAATATACTCACACACACACACACACACACACACACACGCTGGAAAAGTACATTTAGTTTGCTTTTTTAAGGTTTTTTTGAGCTCAATATTTTGGTTGGACATCGTTTGCAATAGGAAACCACTTCAAATACGCAGCAGCGACGACGAATTATTGATTTTGCAATAGTCCCAGATTTTGGGAGCACAGAGATTGGTATGACGACAGCAAAGGCAACTGGCAACTTTAACTGACAGCTTTAACTGGTGGACAATTCTCTGTATCCCTGTTGGACTCATTGCTTGGCCAGGCTAAGGTTTCAAGTTACATATATCTGAAACTGACAATTTGGAGCACATAATGCTAGTTGTCCTGCCGTCTGTCATACATAATTGTGTGTGTGTGTGTGGGACTGAGTATATGTATGTGTGTCCTTGTAACTGTGTACATAATCTGGCTATCAGCTTGCCCAGGATACCACAGACCATCACCCTCATATGTCAAGCAGACACGTATCTCAGATTTAATGGTCAGGCAAAGGCAATTTGGCAAATTATTAGAAAATCATTGTGCCACTTTATGGGCTAGGCAAGGACAAAAAAGAAAGAACAAAAAATGTATGAGTGGCCAACAAGGTACTAGTCTACTGCTGTTTGCTGAGTGGTCAAGCTGTCAAAATCATTAACCAAAATGCAATTTGCTGTATGGTGACCGGAACAATAATAGTGTCTTCAGGCTGAAGTGAAGCAAAAGTGGCAGATGTGAGACTGATACAGATAGAAATTGCGTCCCAAATAGCTACAGATGAAATTAATAAGGCCTAATGCATATAGACTGGCTAAGTGATTGTCCAAATGGTTGGCCAACAATTTATGCACATTTATTGAAAAACTTTTTCAATTTCATAAAAAGCTTTGCAAACTAAACCATAACCACAGTGAGGTTGCCGGCGTCAAGGGGTTAAAACTGTGAGTAAGACAATAAAAATGACTACTGCCCCTAGAAGTCAGTCAGTTAGACAGAGATGGAATGGTGAGAAGGGGAGAACAAACGAACGTCAACATTTTTATTAAAATATCTTTGTGCGGCATCCTCGAAGCTCAAGGCCCCAGTCGAGAAACAACGCTGCGAGCAACCGAAATTGGGCTACCAAAGTAAAGCCAAAGACGAAGCCAACCAGAAAAACCAAAACCAAAAAAAAAAACAAACACAGGCGGGAAAACATACACACATGGGCCTTCGTGGATGGTTTTCCCAAGGCCTTGAGCGATTTTTCACTACACAATTTAACAAATAAAAGCAAAAAAAGAAAAATCATACAACATGAAAATCTACACATAAATAAAACAATAAAAGACAGACACACACTCACACACAACACAGACAGACTCGAGTCGGAAGGCATAGAACGAAACAAACAATAACGAAGAAGAGAACAAGTTTATTACGAATTTTAGTTATGTGTTTTTGGTTGCCAGGATTGCTTGGTAGCAAGGATATCAAGGATGCGGGGAGGGGCTCGGCAGTGTCTTTAGCCACAGGGCATTAATAAAGACAACAACATGGCATCAAGATATGGGCATAAGTCATAAGCACAAGTTCCTAAAAATGCTTTCAGTTTGGTTTTGGCAAATTGTCTGAATATGTGAAATATGTACAGAATTTTTCATAAATGTATTTTAAAGCATTTTCCAATGTTCTATGCTATTTAAATTTGATGTTAATAGACGGAAATTCGATCTAAGGAATTTGTAAGCTTGATAGGCGCCATTAAGAATGCAATGTAATATGACCGGAAACTGAGGGAAAATCAAACAAAGGAAATCATTTCACATACACAGAAGTACGTACACACATACGTATGTGTAATAAAGCTTTGAAACCAACAGCCCCTGAATTCTCCGCCCATTCTCTTGACAATCAAAAGCTCGAAAAAGAAACTTTAATTTGAAAACTTTTATGCGATGGAAAAAAACCTATCAATGGTGGAAAATGACAAGGCGTTCTGGCAAATTGTTTGCAAAGTGTTGGACATATCGCTTAAAGATTTCAGCACAGTTTAAGAGTCACAGGCACAGACAAACTCAAAAAAAAAAAAAAAAAAAAAAAGACAAGCTCGCACACGTCCTGGCAATGTTGACATTGACACAGATGCTAAAGGATCCCAATGCTGTCGGCATTCCTGCCTGCATTGAATGCATGTCACTTGCAGCATCAGCGGGCGGCAGACTCAATAAAACTTGCACAAAGCGGAAGTTTATTAAAACAGCAGCACTGGGAAAAAGAAAGTGCTCAAAGCTCATGCATGACAAGTAAAAATGGTTTAGCCGAGAGTGATCGACTAGATAATACCTCGTATACAATTCAGAATAGAGATCCTTGAAGTGGAAACTAAAGTGACATTCATTAAAAGCTGACATGACAGATCAAAGCCTTGTTTGAAATGAAAAATTAAATGCGAAAACCAAACTTGATTCAAGTATACTTATTTAAAGCGAACATTCTCTATTTGGCCTTTGAGATACCCATTTAATAGAAGTACAGAGTATAAAAATGCAGGAAATGCAGCAAAGCAAAACATGCCGGCCACACAAAAGTAAGCTAACTGAATAAAAAGCCAGCAGTCACTGCATTTTTACATGACACAGAACCTCGCACACACACACACACAAATATACAAAATGGAGTGAACGTTGCATAATGTATACGCCAGGAGGGCAGAGATAAAATTTTGTATTTTGTTGCGCAATTGAGCGCGCAACTGAAGCAAGAAACTGCGCAAAAGTGTATCAAGGAACTGACAAGAAATTGCACACCAGGCACTCAATGGAATGCATTGGGTGTCAACGTTGTCCTTGCCATCAAATGGCATTTGCATTTTGCTTCACAATGCAGTGCACTGATAAAGCCATGCCAGATCGGGTCGAGGTGTTTCCGAATATGTTGGATAGGAGCTTAGGGCACGGGTGGGATCGCTACCTTTATTTATATACAACAAAATAGGAAAGAGCTAATGTTATATGTAGACCCTGTGTTTGTGGGAATACACAAGTAATAGTTGTACGTTGTGTTTTCTTCATATAAAATCAGCCAGACGTTGTATAACATTTGTTTTTTACTAGAATCCTGGTTCCGATCGAGATGATATTGTCAGCACTTAAACTCTATTTAAATGTGTAATTTGTAATTTGAAGTTTAATTTTGTAATTTGTAAATTTCACTGTGGAAAATCTATAAAACAAACTAAGTTTGCTGAACATATAGCGAGACATATTAACATACCAAGTTTGGTATCTGTAGCTCTTACAGTTTCTAAAATAGCTCTGACATAAAGACGGACATGTATAGCTTATAGGGTCCTCCTTCTGCCTGTCAAACTCATTTGTTTTGTTGACAAACTAAGTAGACCATTCGCATTCAATAAAGTACAGGGTCTAAAAATAAAAACGTTGACGTATAGCAGCTGAATGCTTGCTGCCTATAGAAATCCAATTTCAGCAGAATAGCAAGTACACAATGGATATTTTTAAAGCAAGCTCTTTATAGCATCAATTCAGTTACTGCTATGGCGTTCTAGCAATTCTATTTGCATTGGACAAAGGGATGCACTTTAAAGGAGCAGCAGCAGCGTCAGCTATTTGCTTTGTCCCATGCATTTGATTAACTGAGAGAACGAAAGATGGCAAAAAGTATGCTATAAATATTCAATATGTTTGGGGTGGCGAATTCCGGGCAACAACCCTCGCTAATGCTCAATCATAAAATACAGTCAGTCGGGGCTCGTGGCAAAATATGGCACAGCAATTCGCAAATTATATTCAAGCTGGCATTAAATAAACTGACAAACTCAGGAACCCTCCGAAAAAAAAGAGAAAGAAAACAAATACAAGCAGCTCAAGCTGCTCTGACTGATGAATAAAGGGATGGGGATGGGGATGGGGATGTGGCGGATGAAGCTGCTTCAATCTTGGCAGCGACTGGCGGACAGACAGACAGACAGACTGACAGTCAGCTGTGTTGTTGGTGCTGATATTGTTGTTATTTGTTGTTGGTTTTTTAAATCGACTTTCATGTCAACTGACTTGTGTACAACATCTATCTGTCTGCAAAGTGATGGGGCAGTTGCAAGATATAAAGATAAGGGGGGGGGCAGGGGCAGATACTTATGTATAGCACACATTTTACTGTTGCGTAAGCAAACGACAACTGAAATGAAATGCCAACTTCTTGATAACATTTGTCAATAAATTTAATATAAGCCAGCGATGTCTATAAATTTGTTTACTCATGCTCATACGACTACGTGTGCGTGAGAAGCCAAAACATTTATGTGACTTGCATATACCCTAACTTATCGTATATTTTTATGTATATTTACATCTGCAACAAAACAATCTTAAACTTTGCTTACATTTTCTGCTTCGAATCACAAATATCATCATATCATCGCAAATAAAATGTGGGTTTCATAAACCTAGAGAGAACTTATATACCCACTCTAGGTTAGCAAATTGGTAACATTGACTTTAAGTAGACGTTGACAAATTAATTTTAGGGGGATCGTTCCTGTGGAAAAAGGCATAACATACATTTGAGCATCATTACGCCAACAAGGAGTAAATCAAATTTGCGTCGTTTTGGGGCGAGTTGACAGTTGTTTGTTGTACAGTGGCTTTACTGTCGCTTGTCTACAGCGGAAATGAAATGACCCAGTTAAATGATTTATAGCACACACACAAACACACACACACATATGTCGGGTTTATAACCAAGGCTTAGTGGCATACGGCTGACACGCGGTCAAAAAAAGGTGGCATGTCGCATGTGGCTTGGTTATGACCCGACCCGTTGCGGACTCTGCTCGTATCACGACATGCTGTTAAGCGTGTTCAAATTATAATTTCATTAGCTGCAATCAGCGTAAAAATAACACTTAAAGAAAAGTGCCAAAGCACTTTCAAGTCGTAAAGCTAAAGCGAAAATTAAAAAACACGACCAGTATATGTATAAAAGTATGTGCAAGAGAAAACAAACCCAAGCAAAAGCGTATACGCAGACAAAGTAAATGCTGAGCAAATTATAACTTTACCTTTTCAACGCTACCTTTTTGCACTTTTGCATTCGAACAATAACAAGCGTAATTACAACTTTTTTTCACCTTTTATTACAGATTTTAAGCACGCGACGACGCCAGGGGAACAATTGACGTTGTAATGTGACAACAGTTGACTGCAGCAACAACAACAGCAACAACAACAATCAGAACAACAATAATAGGTGAAGCGATGCGCGCTTTTTAATTGACATTTACTTGAGTCAAAGAACGTTTTACAGCAATTAGCTGGATGTCAGCTAAAAGGTGAAAACTGAAAGGCGAAGAATAAAAAACAATTGCAAACAGCAAATTAAAAACAAAACAACAGTTGAAAAGGTGATGGCCAAGTTTATATTTAATTAAAAATTCAGCATTTTTAGAGGCGACGCTGAAAAGTAGGCAACATTTTGTTTCTTCTAACAACAATGGCCGCCATTGCGAAAACAATGGAAGCGGAAACGCCAAAGCTGTCAAACTGTTGACAGTTGTCACATGGTCGACCAGAAGAGCGCACGTGACGCAAAAATCGTGCCAACAAAATAAAAGGGCAACTGGTGAACGTGAACGTGAACGTGAGTGAATGACTGAATGAATAAATGGCAGGCAAATGAATGAAACGGCCAACGTTCGCCATATTCAAAATTGAGGCAACGGCAACACGCGTTAAACATCTGCACGTACAGGGCATAAATTTTAAGTGAAATTAAAGGCAGCTGCCCCCAAAAAAAAAAAAAAAAACAGAAGAAAAGTATAGACAATCGTTGCCAACGAGGCATAAGGCGCCAAAGAATTAAGCGACCCGCCCCTACAACAACTACAACATGAAGCATGCGCGCAGCAACTGTGATCTGTTAGCAATGGCCATACTTGGGGCATTACTGCTGGTAAGCACTGTGTGTGCCACACACTCACTGTCATTAACGAATGCTGCTGCAGAAAAGCAGGAGTTGCAACTGTCGCTGCAACATCTCAGCTTCAGAAGTATCCAGAGCATGTTGCGCGATGAGAACGAGCCGGATAATTACAAAGGAGAATTACGATACTATCAGAAGAGGGAGACGCAACCGAGACATGAAATCCAGAAGCGGGATGTTAGCATAGATGCAACATTGTTGAATCTAACGGCACAAGGGCTGACTGCCTATGACAGCCAGAAGAACTATCAAGGTCAGTTAGATCTTGTTACTCGCATGGATCTAAGCAACAATAAATTAAGCAGTCTGAAACTGGACAGCTTTGTGCAACTGCAACAGCTAGACGTGAGCAACAACTCACTGACAACGTTGCCAGCTGCGAGCTCATCACTGGTTACCTTAGATCTATCTTGTAATCATTTGGGTCAGCTCTCTGCCAGCTTCTTTGCACAGCGCATGCCGCAACTGAAGCATCTAAATCTGGCGCACAATCAGCTGGGAAATATATCACGTCAAGCATTTTATAATTTAATCAGTCTGCAAACGTTGCTACTGAGTCACAACAACATTACGGATATCGACTATGAGACGTTCTTGGCGTTGCCCAATCTGCAGCACTTGGATTTATCCCACAATCAGCTGAGAGGCTCGGCCATACGCGCCTTACAAGGTATTCCGGATCTGGTTAGCCTATCGATTGCCCACAATCCGCAGGTTGGCGCTGCAATGCAGGAGTTTGTCGCTTCCTGGAGCCTTAAGGAGTTAGATGCCAGTGGCACTGGATTGTGTCAGGTTCCAGCTGCTCTAGCGCAATCCGTGCGCACGCTCAAACTGTCCCATAATTGGCTCAAGGTGAGTAGTATTAGAAAAGTCTCTAAATATATACGACGCACATTCTGTAATCAATAAATAAGCGAACCCATGAACCGTATGTGAATTGCCCGTCCAACAATTTGTCTCTTTGCCCCTCTCTTTGTGTTTGTTTGTGTGAAGCCAATGAACCGCAATTCTGACGTTTTTGCCGGCAATTAACGGCACATTCGCGACAGTCACCGACGCTTGTCTCGCACTTTTTCACTGACTTGGGCATTGGGGTTTTCCCATTTCCCATTTCCCGTTGCTGCCATTAATTAGCATCTGTTTTGCGGTCCGGGTCTGGGTCCGGGTCGTTCCTGCGTGCTTAAGTGGGTCTGCGCCTTTTACAAATACTGATGTCGTCCCCTCCTAGTCAAAATATAACCCAGGCGTATGATTTACACTTTGTTATTTTTAAATTTGCGCCACCATTTTGTTGCCTCTCGGCTGCCAACAACGCGCACTTCCGGCTCCGACATGCGGATGGGTATGAAACCAGGGTGGAAGAGAACTTTGCCACAGAGCTTTAAATAATTTTTATGCTTCGCAAATTCCAACAGAGGGAGGGATTCATTTCAAATTAGGAAATTTTATCTATAGGCATTATTGATTAATATTATATTTTATAATTAGACTGTTGAAATGAGCCGCATAAAATATATGATAATTGATATGTCACAAAAATACTATTTTTATATATATATAAATCAGATCTATAGTTAATTATTTATTTAAATAATTATTTATATAATTATTTGTCACTGACATTTAATTTTACAAAGGAACCAAAGCGGAAATATAGAAAATATATTTATTAAAAAACATTAAATAATACTTATGTGTAGATTAACTTTTTTTTAAAGTAGTAAACAATTAATCCTCTATGGTTGAAAGTAAAAAAGCCATTAAAAATTTTACTCACAAATAAACAAATCTTTGTCTGTTTACATATTTCAAGCAGCGCTTAATTCGTCGCATTGTGTATTCTACAAGCAGTTAGATAGCTCTTAGCCAGCCACTTAGTCAGTGCTAGACCATAATTAAAATCACAATGCGGCCAACACACAATGGAACAGTTAAGTGCACTTTTCACATTTCACAAATGCAAAAGAAAACAAAAGCAAACAAAAGGCGCTTCCAGTCTTAATAAGTAAAGAGTGTTTGTTTGGACAGACAGGCAGAAAACAGGCGATTAGCGTGTCCATCTCTAAAGTAAAAGCATTCCAAGTTGCAGCAGTTAAATAAATATAGTGGTAAACAGATTTATGAAAGCATAAGTATAACAACAGAGACCCAGCCGATTGTATTATATTCAAACGTTGCAGACGTTGAGGGGCCTTGTTGGGGTATTAAGTAAGCTTAAATGTCTTTAAGTACATATAGAACAACAAATGCGGGCCATAAATTGTTGTTGCTGTAGCCGTTGCCGTTTGTCGATTATGGCAAATGCCATAAAAGGTGCAAAAATGCCGTTCATAAGCTGTTCAGGCCAAAAGACAAAAGCGCGCCTGACGCGCTGGGCATTAATAAAATAAGGATAATTGGCATAAGCATAATCACGTTTAAGCCAACAGCCAACGAGCAGCTGAGACAGGCTAAGACTACGACAGCCTAACTAGTTGCAATGCAATCCCCTCGAAGCCGTAGTGAGCAAGAATCCCAAGGATCCTTTTGTTCCCAGACAGCAGGCATATTTTAATTTGTCTGCCGTTTCTTGTTGCCGCTGCTTCTGCTGCTGTTGTTGTTGTTGTCGTTGCTGTTGCTGCTGCCGTTATGCCTTTATCGGCAGTCAACACGCAGCCTTTTCATGGCAAATTATGGCGTTTAGAGGCAACCGGCTGCGTCTTGTACAGTCAACGCTTCCTTCCTCCGTCTCTGTCTCCTACTCCTACTCCGACTCCGTCTGGAGTAACAGCGTTTGAAGGCAACGGCTGGCTGTCTGGTTGACTGACTCCGTGCCTGGCGTTTGTTTCGTTTAATGAGTCGCGTCTATGTTTACTTTTGGCCCTAGACGAGCATTGCCACAGGCAATGGCAACAGCCACAGCGACTACTAAAAGGAGCAAGCAAGAGTCCAACCAGTCCTTGAAGTAATTATAACGGCTGATTCACGTTAATTTTTAAACATCGTCAGCAAGTCACTCACTTCTCGCACTAATCAAATTTCCATGGCAGTCAGTGTGAGTGCAAACTTTTGAAATATTGTAGATTTGGTTTAGGATTCGGGATGTCAAATAGTCTCGTTACAGTCTCTCTAGTCAAATCACTGTGGACGGCAGTTCACGCTAGTGACGCAAGCAGACCCTGAAATAACACACGCAAAAGTTTGGCATTCGATACATCACAATTACTTTAGGTATAACAGAGTTGTCAGTTCAACTTTTCGTCACAAAATTTATATCAGTAATTCAGTGAATTGCTTTCGTCACTAGGCGGTTTTTTGTGCTTCCTATTGATTTCTACCACTTTTGACTTACTGATAACTTTTTTACATGGTTTTTCCTTTTATTTGCAGGCTATTAACTGCGGTGATTTGGACAGTTATCCTTTGCTGCAGCATTTGGATCTGTCCTATTCACAAATTGCAAATGTGGAGGACGATGCACTTGGTCGATTGGAGCTGTTGGAATTATTGTTCCTAGATCACAATAGTTTAGTGCGTGTGCCAAACAGTTTGCCCACCTCTCTCGAGCATCTGTTTTTGCAACACAATCACATAATGGAACTGCAACCACAGGCCTTTGGAGGACTCAGCAATCTGAAAACTTTGGATATATCGGGGAATCGTTTGCTGTTTTTGCCGGCTCTGCCGTTGCCCAAATTGCTTACTCTCAATTTGCAGTCGTCGGGCATTGAGAGTGTCAGTCAGTCGATTGTTCATACGCTGCCACAGCTGCGGGATCTGTTGCTGGAGGATAATCCCATCAGGTGCAGCGATCTACTAGGTATTGCTGAATGGGCTAGTCCATGTCGGAGTCCTGATATGGGTCAATCACCAGGTCGCATTGATTTGAAGGTTCGTTTCGTGCAGTTGCAGAACTTTTATCGGCCCTTTAGCAGCCAATGCGGACGAGAAGAAGGAAAAGAAGATGGATCGGTTGAAACTATGCCGCCCACTTGCGGCATAGCAGAAGCAGCAACAACAACACAAGCAACTATGCCGAAAGTGCACAAGTCAAAGGCAACACCAACAACAACAATATCAACAACAGCAACAGCAGCAACACTGGCAAGTGCAATGCAATCAAGCAGCAACAACATTGTACTGGTAACCGCAAAAACTTTAGGGCCAGTTGAAACAACTTCGTTAGTGAAACTGCAGCGCCAACAAATGCCTGGCATGCCAACTGCAACAACAATAACAACCACAACTCTTAGTCAAACAGCAACAGCCAGTGGCATGCCAAGTTTGTACCGCGCAACAGCAGCAACTCTCGCTGCCAATCGCACAAACATTTTGGCACCAGCAACGAGTCTAGCAACACCAACAACAGCAGCAGACGCTGTAAATTTAACAACAACAAGTATGCCAAAACGGCTAGCCACGCCAACAGACATTAGCGATGTTGCTGCGGTCGCCACCATGTTTCATTCGCCTACAGCAACAGCAGCTTCAACAACAGCAACAACAAAGCTCAATGTGCCACAAACAATTTTGACGCTTATAAATTCTAAAGTTCCAGCACAAAAACAAGAGCAAGAAAATGATTTTGATAATGCAGCCAACAGTTTATTAAACCAGACAGTAACAACAACAACAACAGCAGCAGCAACATCTACAACAACAACAGCAGCAGCAAGCTTGAAGCCAAGTGAGACTTCCGGTCAAGAGGCTTCATCGATGTCGAAGCCACAACATAAGCACACCACGTTGCAGTTGCATATTAAGAACCGGCATTTAATTGGAACGCCGTTGCTGATGCACAAGGGCGACAACCTGCTGGTGGATGCGGAACAGTTGCTACTGCCTGGCACGGCAACAGTGGCGGATGCGGAAACATTGGATGGCAGCCAGCAGCAGCGGCAGCGACAGGAAGCGACTGATAAGCGACAGCCGGAAGTAATAAAGGGCGACACAAAGGCGACTGCGATGGAGACGTCGACAGCAACAGCAACAGCAAGAACAATGACGACAACGGAATCAAAAACGCACAAGAAGAAGAATCCCTCGCTGAGCATCAAGAAGATGACCTACAGCACAAAGCACGCCACAACCATGAAGACAACAGCAGCAGCAACAACAATGAGAGCATCGACAACACCAACAATAACAAGTGAACGCCCCCAGCATCAACATAGCAGCGTGAATACACCAAATGCTGTAAAACAGGAGCTGAGCACATTTGCCCAGCTAAAGGCCTTTGTGGAACTAAAGACGGAAGCCTCCAAGTCGGCACAGCTGCTGGACACACGCCAAGAAACGCAACAGACCCTTCCGAGCAGCCATCCTGGCCTGATGTTGCTGCTGGCATGCGTCCTGGTTATTGTATTGCTGGCGGGACTGGCGCATGTTTATCGCTGTGAGCTTCCGTGGCAGCGCAACGGACGTGCCGGACAGACACGACCGCATCATCAGAGGCAGTTCAATGACAACGACGATGTGCATAGCTTTTTGCACTATCAAGGATCAACCAATGCAGATCCTGCTCGGTTGCAAGCATGGCATCATAGCACTAGACGCGAGGCGCCTTACAGCTCACCGCTGCACAATCTTCAAGCCCGTGAACTGCATCGTGAAAAGCAGAAACTGCAGTTTTACAGTGCGTCTCTAGCTGACAGCTCCATTGGCAGTGGGAGTGGCAGCGGAAGTGCTTGCTCCTCGGGCAGCAGTCGGACTAGTCTGCATTCTCCCAGCAATGAGGATAGCTTTTACATTGAGATGGCGCCCAGCAGTCCCAATGCATCGGCTAATGTGTTGTCCAGCCTGCCAATGGAATTGCTGAGCAACAGAAATTCAAGCACAACGGCTTCCACAGAGCTGGGTGCCACATTGACATCAGCAACGACGCTCAGATCGGTTAGCAGCAAACTTATGGCACCCAGTTCGCGTCGGTTGGGCATCTGGTGACAAACCGTCTTCGGACAGCGACAATACGCAACCTTCCAGTAAAATCAACGGCAAATAGAAGTCATTATTCTTAGTTTTAAGTAAGGATGCAAGACAGTCTCAATTGCCAAACTGCCAACTGCCAGCTGCCAAGTGGCCAAAAATGACTCATAAAGCGCAGAGTCTAAATCAAGAATTACTTGTATTTATATATAGATACTAATATATAAATGTAGATATATAAATATAGATGTATGTACATAATCTAGCTTGATTTATGGCTCTGTGTGACCACACACGTGGCAGGCCTCTTAGCGTCTAGGTTAGCAGCAACAATTTGTCATAAAGTTACGTTACGTATACGCTGCATGAGCCAAGTAGTCAAGCAGCCAAATAGCCTCCTCCTCCTTCTTCTCCTCCTCCGCATCCGCTGCCAGCCTTTTATGGGCCATCAGGCACTCTGAGCGAGCCGACTTCCCTTCAATTTGATGTCCATCATGTGGTCATATTTGGGTCAGTTTACTTGAGGCCAATGCCGTGCCTTGTCTGTGTGTGTGTGGGCCAGTTAACTTTATATATGTGCATATGTATGTGTGTGTATGTAAGTGTCTGTCCGTTGGACAAGATTAAGTGCTTTTGATAGTCGTGCATATAAAAATGAAATATCGATAAAGTATTAAATAACAATTTAGTTTATGACATGGCTCCAGCTATCAATGCTCATTATAAGTTCGAAAACAAACGCTGAGCAATGCAGATTTAAAAAGAAAAAAACATGCTTATAGAGATAACAACTCAATTTGTTGTGGATGGTCTATGACTTTATTTAACATTCTTCATCAGTTACAGTTTAGCCTTTCAGCTAGTAATGTTCGATTCCACACAATTGAGAAAATAGGCCAATTAATTTAAGAGTTAATCTAAGTGGAGTACAAAGCATATTTGTAAAATGAACACAGCTGGCATCCACTTGAAATAAAACTCCTAATAGAATCTCTATCACAAGCAGACAACTCTATCCTCAAAGTCCATCTTAACCCACTTGCCCAGTTTCTTAAGCTGACTTTCCTTCAATTGCAATCTAATTAAAATTTCGACTTTGCTTCTGGACTTTTACAGCACACTCAGAAAACCCTTCAAGATATTTTCCTCTTTTTTTGTGATTTTATTGTTGTTGTTTTTTATATCGACACCCTTCGGAACCCAGGGAATTGCTTTATTTCCCTCATTCTTTACCCCATTTAAAGCTGAGATGCTGCTACAAGTATTTGGCACTTGTCGAGCAACCGAACTGAACCAACCCCCACTTAACCTCGTTTTATAAATTGACCAAGACAGCATATGGTGTAAATCCTGCCAAATGGGCAGACATCTAATCCGCCACGGCAAATGTGAAATGTTGTAAAACTATTTGAAGATATGTGAAAAATGCCAATGTCTGGCCCTTGATCTGACAGAGAGCAACAACAATAGTAACGACAACAACAACAAAGCTGCTAAGGCCAACATCAAAATAATGTGCCAGCAAATCAAATTACAAGACACGCTACCCCAATGCCATACAGCTTTATCTTTAAGAGGGTGAAGCAATTTTTGGGGGAGGCAGTACAAATACAAAACACAACAATTACATTAAGACACGATAAAAAGTTGTGCAACAATCTTGTGAGCCACAGGAACCACAGCAAACCAAGTAAAAGGACCAAGGACCACAGTCATTGCACAGTTTTTCAACTTTTTGTGGCTTTGTAATTGGAATACAAGAACAAGGCGCGTGCACACGAGCAACAGGAAGATAGATAAACCTAGATGGAAAGAGTGAGAAATGGGATGAGAGACAGTAAGAATGAGAGCTACTAACAACAGGCGTTCAAGCGTTCGTCTTAAGCAATTCAGAAGGATTTATTTTCGGCCACAAAAGCGAAATGCCGAGCAAAGCGGGCTAACAACAATTAAAGTAATGCTGACCAACAATCTAGGCCCGATTGGGCGGGATTACCACCGACCTACCGACCGACCGAACCAGAGAAGTGCCATAGACGCACAAAATCTTAATTAAGGAAGTTCCAAGTGGGCAAGTGTCAGGCTGTGCGGGACTCGGAGGGTGGAGGATGCCTTTTTTGTACTCATTTCTGCCAGCACAGCACAAAACTGGACTACAATGGCTCTACAATAGACCCAAAACACAACTAACTACCAAGAGCCAGCAAACAGTTACCCACGTGCCCAGTGCTGGGGCATTGTCAAATTTAATGAAGGTTTTCATGCTCATGACATGCGCAGCTGGCCAAGATTTGTTAACTTTTTTAAGATGACTCCCAACCAGTTTTTGACTGCTGGTGCCCCAAAAATGCCGACAACAAACTCCAATGAGTTAATTCGATATTTGACACTTTTGGGTCACATTCCCCAAACGGAATTTTAGTCTCACAGTGCAGAGAACAGTTAATAAAGTTTTGTTGAGTCCAGCGTAATTATTTGCCTGCTAAATGGCTTTTAGACGACATTTCTGGGCCATAAATGGGGGGGACGATTTACCAAGTTATGTGAAAATAAGTTGCTTTTCCTGGTCGTTGGCCATTGGCTATTCACATTTGGCAGTTGACATTTGGCAGTTGGCAGTTGGCTGTGGCTAGATCGTAAATAACGGCACATAATTGGACATTGCCAAAATGTAAAACAATATCCATTGAAGCCAACAATAATTAAACTTAATTGTACTATACATTTTAAATTTCACATGTAAAAATAGAACACAAATACTATTATGGATGCATGGCGAATAGTTTATAAAATTTCAATTTAAAATACTCTGTGTTGAACAAATATTCAGATAGAAAACAATTAATAAAACGCAAAGCAAATATTTGCATTTCATTTTGCACATTTTACCAACTTGTAAATGCCACAAGAGGTACAAAAACAAAAAACAAAAACAGCAGCAACTAATTGCCAAATATTTAAAAAGCAAAGACAAAAAAAAAACATTACTGAAAAAATAGTTATAAAAAAATATAGAAAACAAAACATGAACAAACTGTAGCATAACGCAGAAAAAATAATTAATAAAAAATACTTCTATTCACACAGTTTGAATATTTACTTATTCAGTTTAGACAAACGCCACGCCCCCAAACGTAGGCGACTCCCAAAATTGACATAGTTCATACGACTAGATCCAAAAGCACTTGCCAAAGTATTAATACTAATTTCTGTGTGTATTTGTAAATAAGTAGATTATTTAATATAATTATATACATTTGTGTAGTAGCTCCTCAAAATTGAAACGTTTGCTAGAAATTTGCCAAGTCTAGTGCAGAGAACCTCTTGATACAAGGCGTCAAATATAAATAAAGAGTAAATAAAGATATTGAAAAGATTTAAATAATAAAAAATAAATATTATATGTATTATGTACATAGTTTATAAGTAAAATATAAATAGAACAAGATGAGGAAATGCAGAGAAACCAAATTTTATGATGAAATGAACTTCTCAAATCAAAAATTTTAAGGGCATCTACAAAAAATAAATGCTAAATAAAAACGGAAAATTATTTAATTACAAAGAAACAGTGGTAAAAAACATATTTTTATTAAAGGGAGATTGTAAATGATATGGGAAAATGGTTTGGATTGTTATTTTTTAATTAGTGGACTGAAAAAAATATAATAAACATCTGCAAAGCCGGCTTAACTTTTTATTATTGCCATTTTAAACATGTAAATCAATGAAAATATTGCATTTAGTTAAGTTGTTAAATATTTAGGATTGCTTTAAATACCCCTTGATATAATGCCCATCTGCATAGATGTTACAATACCCATTCTCTTCGTCTGGAATTGGGTCACTTGGTCAACTCATCTGCCAAGCCAGTTCAGAGTGTACACATATTTCTCCATTGTACTACTCTTATTCAATTTTAGCATCTTGACTACTTTAAGAATTTAACGCAGCAAGGGACAGTCGACAATCTACATTAATAATGAAGATCCGACCAGATGCACATGACCATAAAAATAAACGTAAAATTAGTGACGCATGCGACACTTAAACATGGAGTTGTACACAAAAGCAATCCTGAATTATACCAATAAGACACACACACACACACACAACAATACAACTCTTATTGGTTAAGTCAAACAGACAGACTAAACAAAACAGCGAACATTTTTATTTCAAATCCAATTATTTCACATTGAACTGCAATCAGATGATTGTGTCCAGCAACAGGAAAGCATACAAATATATATATATATGTTTTTATATGTGTGGGTGCTTATTTTGTGCGCTCGTGTGTGTGTGTGTGTGGGTGTGTGGGTGTGTGTAAATTGCTGCGCTCGACAAACGACGCTGTGAAAATTGCCGACAAAATGAAAGTCAATTGGCATTTTTTCTCCGATGCCCTTTCTCGCAGCCTTTTTGTTTTTTGTTCATGGAAGGAACAGAAGTCGCCACATTGAGGGCGCATATATAGTATGTATAAAGAAATTTGTATGGTCCTTTCATTTGTGTATGTGTATGTTATGCCAAAGATGAAATATTCAATATTGCAACAAGATGAACGTGGCATTCAATAACATTAAAATTCCCATCCGTTTACGGGCCGATGGAGGCCAACAAATGTCAACCGAAATGTGCGCAACTGTCGCCAATAAAAAGGTTAATGACAAAAATATATATAACAATACAAATAAACATAATGGAATTTGTTGTCGTTGAGCATATGACAGAATCGTATTAACATCTCAATGTTTTTATTGTTATGGAATATATAGTGTTTTATTAGTGAGGGCTTGGGTAACATTTGGCTTTTAATGCGGTTTAAATAATTTTCTAAAGAATTCAAACTGCAACGAGTATCCTGTATTTTTATACGATAACTTGAAGAGTTTTAGACTTTGGGGACTTTTATTTTTTTTTAATTATAATGACTATAGCAAAAATGAAAGTGATAATTACTATTTTTATTAACTTAAAAATATAACATATATTTTATGTATATATTTTTAGTTTATTCGAACCACTAATGAAATTCATACATAAAGTTGAACTTTATAGTTCAATAGTATAGTATAGTATCCCTGCTAAATGGTGAGAAAAAACAACTCAAAGCCAAGTCAAGGAAATTGCATTCGAAAGGAAATAAAGTTAACTAGTGGCTTATGCAGAAGCATTAATTGAAATGTTAATTTTTTTATTCAATTAACTGCCGGAACGTTTCAAAAGGAAATTTAAAATTTAAAGCACACACACAAACACACACGTCTGAGTGTGGGGAAAAACTTTGTCTAATTGATTTTGAAGCTGCGGTACAGTGCAGGCAAATGGCGTTCCATTAGCGTCAGACAAGTTGAGGGCAAAAAAAAAAATGGAAAGAGCGCAAGTCAAACTTACGTAATTTTTTTTGTTGCTGTGTTTTTTATATAAATATGCAAACAATTTTTGTGGCTGTTTGGGCCTGGGCTGATTCAGATGTGCAAAAAGCTCACACACACACACACACGGCACACACACAACTTTAAATTGCATTCATATTTAATGCAGCGCCAGCAGTACCGCCAAAAGCGCGGCCGCATTACGTATACGCAATGTAGTGCTCCATTGGGACACATTGCTTAATTTCTCTGCAACTCAAATGCATGGGGACAGAGCGAGCGGTCGCAAGAGCAACCATGTGTGACACTCACACAAGCAAATACATATGCACATACAGATATCCGTATATATATTCGAATGTATGTATGTGTATATGTACATAAAAGCAAATGTCAAATGTGAAGAGCAGAAAACAGGAAAAATAAGAAAAAATCGCATAATGTATACGGCGTTTTTGCTACATTTGCGTGCAGAGAGAGTAAAAAACAGGCATTTGGGTGGCCAAGAGACGGTTTTGGAGGGGTGGTGGTAACGATTTCATTTCATGGTTTTGCACTCGTTATGACTTTTGCCCCATGCCTTATGCTCTGCTTGCTTTTTATTGTCGCCCAGTTGCGATTGCGATGGTGCGTCCCCAAAGTGTGCATCGTTTTATGTTTACTAGAGGTAGAAATCGACTCCTCCCCCATTCCCCTGCCCCCCAAAAAGCACCGCCCCACACTACTACTTTTGACAAATTTTATTTAAACATCACCCACCCACGAAACACGACAACGGGCTCCCAAGCGCCACAAGTTTTGTTTTTCAATTTAAACTTTAAATTTCACATGTTTTTATAACATTATTCTGAATGTCGCTACCGCCAGCTGTGGCCAGGTCGCCTCTCTAGAGAAAGGTGTTTGCTCAATCGTTCAGGTGAGCCTTGAGATTTCAATTCCAAGCATTTTCCGACGTTAAGTGTTCAAAAGAGAAGAGAATCAATTAACAACTAACTCTACGATCAACAAACTAATATGACATAACTGACATAGTCACAGCCATTCATGTTTAATAATTACTGCATTGATTAAAATGACACAAGTGGAGCTAATGACAGAATAGACTTAACCCAATCATCATAAACAAATTGGAGCTATTAAAAGAAAAGTGTGGAATTCTACTAGCATATAGTCCGAGGCAGCAATAAAAAGAGATAAGCCAAACGAAAGGCAAATCAGTGACAAGCTAGCTCGCAAGCTCGTGTCACCTAATTGAGTAAGTATCCTTAGCCGGACCCGGCAAATGGGGTCCTTGTCTGACACACACACACAAGCACACTCACACACATGAGGGTAAGTGGCTTTGGCTTTGGCTTTGGCGCATCCTTCTAACTGTGGCAGCTGTAGAAGCAGTGCCAACATGGAAAGTTGTGGCCATGTCAAGTTGCAAATGTACTGTATGTGTCGTGTGACTCTCTTCTGTGGATATTTTATTTCATTTTATTGTATTTTATTCGCTTTTTTTTGAACAACAACACGCGCACTTCTTTCTGTTGTTCTTGGTGAGCTTTGTTGTGTGCTTTTGTTTTTATTTGTGTTCATAACATAAACTTTGTATTTTTATGCGAAGCAGCGAGAGAGAAACAAAAGTGGAAGAGGTTGCAGGAAACACTGGCTGGCAGGACAACCAGGAGGCCAAGTTGTTTGCGCTGGGAAATCAGTTAAGAACTTGGCGCACAGACATGGCTTCAAATACATGCACAGACATACTTACATATATAAATACATACATATACTTGAATGCTGTTCCCGTTAACACTGTGCACTTTTTTGTTGTTTTACCACTTGAGTGGATTTTTGTGTTATTTCTGTGTGCGTCTCGTTCCTGATTTGACTTGGGTGCAGACCGGGGCATCATCATTTATTATGCGCGCCACAAATCGAAATCAGCAAAGCGACTTGATTAAGATTTAACTAAGCGTGCTCATTCACCCACACACATATTGTCTCTCTGTTACACACACACACACAGAGAGAGAGAGACACATGTATTTATATATACACTCACAAGCATATTTAATATTGAATTAAATTAAAATTGAAATTCAAAGTGAAATTGAAACAATACACTGGAATACACACACACAATAGGCACGCGCCATAAATTATTTTAAATGTCAATTCAATTTTTCGTTGCTTGTCTTGCCAACCAACATAATGCAAAATAAACATAATAAAAAAATTAAAATGAACACACAAAAAAACGTTAATTAAACGAAAACCACAAGCCACATGCAACATGCAGTTTGTGGTGGCTGGTAATTAATAAAATCCGCAACAACTATATGCAAAGAGGACACAGACTGATCCAAAAGCCACTTTGGGGACTGTCCCATGTTAGGGCATTAGCATTAACATTTAATATTCGTATTAATACCCTTGATTAAAAATGTACCTACAAAGTGGTATCTTGAAGTACCTTTTGCTTTCCTCAAAACTTAATCTATTCGGGCACAGCATTAAATCGGAATAGCAGACAAATCTATATACCTATATTCTAGATAATGTGGATATTTACATTCGAAAAAACCTCTTGATTTGATGTGTAGTAAAACATTCTCAAATAAATTCAGATAAATACAGATTATAGTCTTGTTATAAATAATTGTTTGTAGCACTAACTACAATATTAAATTCTACTCAAAATTGTTATGATCCAGAGTATTTAATAGCCGTGTTCACCAGTTTTCCCTATTTTTCATGTGGATTTGTTTTTTGCGCCGCTTACGTATATTGCACATTGTTATAGTCAGACCACTGTCAACTGGCCATCAATCTATTGGCTGTGCGGAAAGAGGGTGTTAAGCTGTCCAACAAATCCCATGGATACTGTTAGAATGAGGCGCGGTTTTTGTCTGGGGGCTTAACGAGCTCGACGCTAAAAATGATGACACAGACACAAAAGGGTTGAAACGCTTTGAGCAAATCGAATTCTCTTTCATCTGGACGTAGGACGAACAGGACATTGTGTCAGACGCTTTAAGGCATAGACAGCAGCAATCTAAACAATTGAGGGGATAACCTTTTTTTTGTACGACAATGCAAAGCAATACAGACTTTAGCTAACTATAATCTACAATTGTAGCTTAAAAAAGGATACACAAAAAAAGAAATACATGTTTGTTTGTATAGGAAAAAACAAAAAAAGGTAAAGAGTAGCTTAAATTTAATTAAATTTTACAACTTAGAAGAAACAAGAGAATGCTCTCTGCTGATATAATGAAGTTTGCTTTAGCAATGAAAACCATAAATTACTTTCACAAAACCAAGATTATCTTTATCCAGATGCAGCAAAGTTGGAAACTTTATCTTTGCCAAGGTTTTTTGTCCTCAATGGGGTTGCTTCTCGCATATAAGAAATATATATTTTTCTATATGTATATACATTTTGCATTCAGCGTGTATGCTCGTATTTCATAAAAAGACTGACAGACGTGGATATGTTTCAAAAGGCTTGTCAAAAACTTTTGGCAGAATCATTGTAGGTGTGCAGCGGCAAAAAGGATGCGCAGGGAAGCAACTGCATTGACAGCGATAAGTCATATAGAATGCAAACAAATATATGTACACATATCTATATATGTACATATAAGGCCATATAAAAAATATAAGCTGCGTATCGTGAGTGGCACGTGACGCTCGAAGAGCTACATCAATAAAATCGCTTGAAAATTGAAAAGTCATGTCAGTGTTGGCAGAGGAAGTTAAGGAATATATTTATACATATTCCGTCGACTAAATTGAAAATGTTGCCTAGACTTTTCAATCGAATGAAGCGACAATGCAAACAACAAATTTTTCATGCCAATGCACTTGGCAGAACATCCAAAGTGAATAACAAAACAAAAAGCAAAAAAAAAATAAAGACAATTACGCGTTTAATATATTTTCATTTGGCAGAGCGAAGTCAATCCGCTGTTGCCGCTTTTGACTACTGAATTACAAAGTAGAGCAACGGGTGAGGGGAAAGGAATTGGAAATGGAAGTGGAAATGGAAGTTGGCCAGTCGTCCTGTAGTCCTGTGATGCCATTTTTTACTTTTAATGAAGCGCAAGAATTTCTGCTGGATAATTTGTTAAGCGCAGGACAGCCAAAAGGCAAAAAGCCAAAGGAGCTTTCGAAAAAGAAAAAAAAAGAACTTAGACAGCATCAGACGTAGTGCAACAAGGACACACACACACACAGCTCTGAAAGTTACGCTATACTTTGGCTTATTTCGGCCAGTAAATTTATAAAGTAGAGATGCAAAATAGAGCGCTAGAATTAGCCTAGAGCACAGCTGGAGTCTAAGGGGAGGGAAACAAAGAGAAGGGACAGTGCAAGATAAATGACACAGAAATGCCAAGTGGCAGACTTCATTTTTAATTAAAAGAACGGTCAGACCACGCTAGTTATTTAATGCGGCCAGGGTGACCTTTCGTAATGCTTTGCAATAAACCATAATTAACAAGAAGCCAGGCACTTACCTGTTGTAATGTTGTGCATGAAAATCTCTCGCAAAAGAAGCAATTCATCTTCAGGTGCAGCGGTAATTGAACCAAATACATCGTCCTCTGGCCAGACCTCCCTGTAAGATAATACATTAGATTGATTAAATACAAAATGAAATAAGATACTATTTGGTGATAGCAAAGTTTAAATTAAACGAGTTATATAAACTTTTAAACAATCAACATTAATATTTTATAGACATGAATATTATAAACTATTAAAAAGTGAGTATGAGCACAAAAGTATAAATTACACGAATACTATAACTAATACTATAACTATAAAACAGTTTGTACAATAAAAACACAATATAAACTTGATATAGATTGAAGATGCATTTCCTTAATTATATACTCATGTAATTAAAAACGAATTTGATCATGTTGCATAACTTGTTTAGATTGATTGAAGGGCTTCGAAAGCATTTCATATTCAAACAATATTGCAAAGTAAGCAAAAGAAATCGACTTTTAGCCATGGCCTATAATGGAACCTGCTGCATAATCGTTACGTCATGAGCAACAAGAATAATAACACTGTTATAGCAACAATAACTGGAGTCCACGTCATGCTGCAAAATCCGGACGTAGCACATGCAACAAGCGAAGCTTTTAGCTTTCACAAAATGAAATTGATGCGTTTAAAATTGCGTTAAAATTTCTCGTGTTGCTCAACACACGACACACACACACACACACACACACACCACCCATTGATACAGTGGGAATTTCTTGTGCCACCTCATGTTGCATTTCTGGTTTCATTTTTGGTGCAGCACACAAATAATCCTTGTGTGATGTTCATGTTGCAAAAAGTGTGCTAGTGCGTGTGTTTGCAGGCTTTGCGCCATTGCCGTTGCTGCTGTTAATTTAATATTTGAAAGCAGCTTAATATGCAACTCGCATACAGATAGAAAGAGAGTCAGATAGAGATAGAGAGAGAGAGAGAGAGCGAAAGAGAGAGGCAAATATATCAACCTACAACATGCTCGGCATTGAATACTATGATACTATGTCTCTGGCCATATCAGTAGCAGCCACGCAGCGAGTGGCAGATGCAGCTTTGGGCCATTTCGTTTAGTTGGCGTTGTGTTTGTGGTGCGATAGTGCAACTTATGTTTTTCGCTGTCAAGCGCCAATAAATTGACAGACATGCAACCTTCCACACACACACACACACACAGCCTCACACACACCTCTCCCTAGAAAAAGAGCAAAGGGCAACAGTTGAAAACAGTTTTAGATTTTTGCATGGCAAATGACTATCCTATTTCGTTAGAGAGCAAGTTATGTCATCCTTGTGGACCATTGGGGGCTCTCTCATTATCCGTTGCCAAGGCTAACTCGTAATTACAATTGCAACTACCGCCGATGCTGGTCTGGTTTGGTCCGCAGTGTGTTCATTCAAAAGTTATACAACATATTTTATACGCAACTCTTGCGCATTTCCTATTTGCCAGGCGACCTCAGGATGCAATTAGTGGTTTCTATGCTGTAGCCCAAAACCAAATATTGGTTAATTATATACCAGGAAAATCTAATATGCGCCACAGTCAAGCTGAACAAGGGGACAGTCTATGGTTTACAGTGATAACTTGTATTTACAGTTAAAAACAAGGGCAGTTTTTCTTAATATCGCGAGTGAAATTGAAAGTTAGATTCGAGTTTAAATTCAACATTCAGACATTAAGACGACAAGAGTCAGATACCTAACAATATACCATCTAGCTCTTGATCAATAAATTATTGTTTAAAAAGAGTTTAAATAGAACTTACAGTCAATAAGAGCCAGATCAACAGGAATACTTTAAATACAACAGCCAACTCTTGACCAATCCATCGAATGATGTAAAATATGATATTAGTGGATAGTAATACATAATGCATTCCTTGATTATTCCAGCTTGGCAATAAGCGCCTGATAAATTGGTTAAACATGATCTACAAGCCAGCTTAAAAGCTTTAAATGCAAAGTAGTCACTGGCAACATTGCAACAACTCTAAATAAGCGTAGTACCAGAAGAAGCAGACGCTGGCTAAAATAAGCTTAGTTAAGAAGCTGTTGGGCAACTGGAAAACATAGAGATTGTAAAGGGGAACTGTGGGGCAAATGAAAGTTGCAGCTAAAATGAAGTTTGAATAAACATTTTTCGCATTTACTTCACTTAAAAGTTTTTCAAGCTGACATTTCTGTGTGCTCGGTGCTGCCATTAAACCGCTGGTGGGAAAGCAAAAACCAAAACGTTTTCAGTATCCCTCTTTTTCTTCCATTTTTTTTTCTTGCTCTTCATATTGTTAATAAAATGAAAAAACATAATAGTGTGACTTGGCAAGTATTTAAAAATGCTGGGCAGACTCGGAAGCGCACATATTCATTTGGCATTCGGGCATTCGGTTGGGTGGCACTTACATGCCAGACCAGACACATATGCAGAGTAAATATATGTATATACATATGTATATATGTATATATTTATTTGTGGGTATGTGTAAGTATAACTTCAGTTTATTTTCAATATTTTGTTTACCCAAAATTGTTCGCCGAGGAGTCAGTGGCAACAAAAAAAAAACATATACAGCATAACTCTCCAGACGGCGAGTGCAAGGCAACAGGGCACAAAAAGTTGTAGACAAAAGGCAGATGAAGTACGAGTGGGCGGTGGACGGAGGGTGAAGGGTAGGAGGAAGCATTGGGTGCAGAGAGGGTCTATGCATATCGCATTTTAATTTATTAGCACAAAAAGCGTCTAGACCTTTTTAAGCTGCCACTGCAGCAACAGGAACAACTGCTGCCTTCTACATTTTAATGCAACAATTTCGTCGGCAACAATTAAAATGCACATAAATTTAAATGAAGTTACACAGTGGAAAAATTGCGTATACGCCAGAGTACAAGACAACGAAGTTGCAACACAATCATTAGAATCTTAAAATATATGCTTTCAAGTCTATTGTCAATGATTTTTAAGGCACATCTGTGAAATTATTCAGTGAGTATTTCAATCTAAGTGGAGTGGAATCATCAGCTCAGGTAGAAAAATTTAACGATGTTGATAAATAAATGGCTTGGAAATATTTAAGCCACATTTCGATTGCTCCCTCTGAACGATGCGAAAGCCTTTGACCGCGACAGCATCTGTTGAAGTCTTCGTCTGGCTTGTTTAAATGTTGACCCGCAAGAAGGTAAATTATTTTCACGCAATTTTCCAGAGCAAACAATAAACATGGGGCTTTACATAATTGAGCTGGCAATTGAATTGAAACGCAGACGCCTTCAACTGAGCACTGGTTCAACTAAAGCCAGTGACAGAGTTGATTGCGATGCTGAACCCGGTCACATAATGAGCAGCAGCAGCAGCAGCAGCAGCAGCAGCATCAGCATCAGAGCAAACGGCAGGAGGACACAGAATTCCATGCGCAGCCATTATCTGTAGTTACCACAGCACCTGGAAGCTCGACCATCTCACCGGGATACGGGCGTGCGCTGCCTTAACAATAAATAAAAACTATTTAATTTAAGGACCGCACCGAGCTGCTTTTCAGCCAAGGACAGTCTCTGTGCCAGAAAATCGCTGAGCAAAATATGAAATATAAACAGAGAACGTAAAAACAGATAAAAAGAAAATGCTCGACAAAAGGAGAAAACAAGAAAGTAAATACCAGTCGAAAGTGTTCGCCTAAGAGATACCCTGTAGCCAGATTTAAGAACTTATGCAAACATAATCATAACAAAAACTCTGTTAGAAGAGACACTGATTTATTTGATCTATATTATTGGACTGATCAAGAGTAGACAACCTTTATGTAGTTGAAGATGACCTTCTCATACATTTAAATAAGCTGCAGGGTATAGAAGCAACACACTACAGGGCCAACGGATGCTACATCGTTTTCTGCTTTCCTTTTTACCTGGGTTAATTTATTATGCGAATTGCTTTTATATATTTTCTGTGTTGCGAACAATGCGATGAAGAATATGAAGAAGGAACTGCTGACCCGCAGCGAGCAACAGTCAATGTCAAGTTATAAAAAGAAGGATTTTTAAAAGGATTACTGCTGCAAGTTGTTGCTCAATTTGAAAATTTCAACAATGACAAAGCCCATTCTACATTTGCCTTCAAATGCAAAGTTAACTTACCTGGCAGAACGTAGCAAGGAAATTCCATATTCCAATTTTCCGCTGCGCAGAAATTTATTAATGCGCATCATACAATCCTCACTGTGAATCAAAGAACGCAAAAATTAACAATGAAAACTATATATATTATTTGACTAATCGATAACTCACCGTTGATCATCGATAGACTTGTCGGAAGTCGCGTCAAATGGCAAGGGCTGTTCGTGTTCCGGTAATTGCAACTCTGTGGCCAAGAGGAGGCTTACTTCCGCAGCCATTTCGGCCCACTTACTTGATAGATCTTCCTGAAATTGTTAATTAGTAATTAGTGATAAACTGAATATAAAGTTTCATTTGTGTGACTATGGTTATTTAATATTGTAAGCCGGGTACTATGGTATACAGAACTATACAGGTATCTGAATATGTCGACTTTGCAATATGGAAAATGCAAATACACAGAAATAAACCACAGCTTTGCTAACCGCTGCTGGCTAGCATGCAACATTTTATTGTTGATCAAAAAAAATTATCAAACCGTGTAAAAGTCATAAATGAAATGTTTTAAAAAAGATTTAAATACCAACAAGAGTTTTCAATTGGATTTTACATTTCATAAAAGTGAACAAAATAATTGTACATTTCCCTCACCTACAGTCTCACGTACATACAAATATTTGCATGTCCATCCTTATCGGCCTTGTTAACAATGCATATTTTAATTGTGCGTCTATCGATAGCAAGGCCATTGGCATATTTTCGTGTTAAATACTACATATTTTAATATGAATGCAGACAGAGAAGCATTCTTTACAATACCCTGTGCTTTCGAAATAACAAAACGGGGATTTATAAGGCAAGCAAAATTTCATATCATCTCATTTATGAAAAAAAAACACCTAAGTTATTTACTTGGAAGTTATTTGAAACGATAAAGACCTGTTATCAAAGTATATATTACGTATACTCCATAACAATCGAAAATGAGCACAGAAGTTATTCAAGAACAATTTAAATTAATAGCTGCGTTTGTAGGATACACTTTTGTTGAGCAGTCGTAAATTAACCAAGCTCAGATTTTAAGCTATTGTTTAATACATTTTTTGTGGTAATATTTTAACAGCTTTTATGAAAAGTCATGCAGACAAAAGCGATTTTTTCAATTGTTTTTCACATTTGTTGTATGTGCATTTACAATGTTGTTAGCACTTTTATAAATTCCATACACTTGAATTTACAAACGAATTGTTTAAAAGTTACGAGAATGGCCACGTCTGTGCAAATAAATATGTCAAAAATTAGCACAGTTGGAGGGTTTCACAAAAAAAAAAACGAGCACATGTCCGTCCGGTCCGCACGGTCCACAGCCACCGAGTACAAAATGGCGGCCAAAGAACTGTAAAACGCAACGGCTGCTGTGGTAAGCGGTAGGTTTGGAGAAATAACTGGCCAAGTGTTGGCGTTTGGCCGGAAATCACGCTTCGTGGTGCATCTAAAAAGCCCAAGTGTTTAAAAACAAAACTATCGAAATTATCAAGAGGAATGGTAAGTAGGAAGAACACGGACAAAAAACTAAATATAAATACTCTTTAAACGTTTTATAGATTCGTTTGTTGGGAGATATTTTGACATAAAATCTATCATTTAAAAGATATGACATTTGCAGGATTAAATTATATATGAACACCACAAATTACCAATAACAGATTTATCACTTTCAATATATATTTTCAAAATTATCTTCAGAATAAAGTTACCAAAAAGTCAAAGGTCGGCACTTTTAGAGATGAATGTAAATCCGATTGTATGCAGTAGAAGCTATAATAAATAGTTGAACTAAATAGAACATAAATAAATGCAGAAACGAGCAAATAAATGAAACCACCGGCTGCGTCATTGCCGCGGCGAACTTTATTTTATTTTAACCATATTTTCAGTCAATTAAATTTCACGATCAAACCAATAAATCTTCTACGATGGCAGTATAGACGACAATTGTTTTTTGACCCAACCGCTGTCGCTTTTGGCTATTTGTTTTAAATTTTATTGCCAATTTAGAGAATATTTTATGGCGCACACAGCGGGCGGCGGATGGCAAACGACGACCAGCAACCAACACCCGCAACCCAAATGATGTCATTTAATGCAGCAATTTATTTATAAGCATTAAAAATTTCAATTTCAAACTTGGACTCACCTCCGTTGGCTGCGTCTGCTTTGACTTGGTCACCGGATGCTGCTTCTTGCCACCGCGTTTCCCACCGCCAGCTCGTCGTTTGTCCTGGACAACAACTGCATCCTGACAGAAGCGTTCCATCATTTTAATAAATAGATTTGCCGTTTCCACAATATCACGCAGAAAGACCCTATTGGAGAATATAAGAGGAGGAGGTAAAGGAGATGTTAGTAAACAAAATTATTGCATATGCATACAAATAATTCAATTCTTTTTTTACGTTCTCAAATTGAATGAAAGCACTGAAAATGTGACCACACATGCTAAAAATTCAATTAAATGCGACAAATGGTTTTTAATTTTACGACAACCTTTCACTAGTTTCATGATACTGCAAATAATTCTATTTGTCAGTTCTTTAAATCAAAAATGTAACAATTTATTTGTGGCTTCCAGTAAATAGAAATGAATATCATAAATGTCTACAAAAGTTAATTAACACAGAGCCTAATTGTCATCTTTGCAAATTTACTACACTCTGAATTATTAACTTTTCCATTTATTGATTTCCCGTTTTTCCCAACTCACTGTAAATTACAAACCAAATGTTAGGCAATATTTATACCACAGTTTTGAAAAGGCTGCTTTGCAATTTATTGAGAATCATCGAGCGCATTAAATAAGCCAAAAAGCCGTTCAAGTCTGGCACCGCCTCTGGCTCTCACTCTTTAGCCACATTTTAGCCAGAGTTAACTAGCCCAACTCAATTCAAAATCCGTCGTTGACTGATGATGTGGCGACTGTTGTTGCCGTTGTTTCTGACAATGTCGATGCCGGTTCCGATGACGATGACGCCTCCAATTAGCAAATTAGCCTTAAAAGGGAATGTGGCAAAAAAGCAACCTACAAACTGCCAAAATCAGCTGCCGCGTAGTCAAAAAGCTGGCGCAACTTCCGTATTGTTTTTAACCAAAACCAAATCAAGAAAGAACAAAAAAAAACGGCGCATAAAAAAGGCAACGTCATTGTGCACGTCAATTTGTTAAAATGATTGATTGCCGTTTGAATAATGAAAATCGCGCGCGTCATAGAAAAGGACAATGAAAGCAAGACTATATAAAATTTACAAATAAATGATAGACAGCACAATGCCCTTTGAACTGCCTAATAAAAGCAGAAAATAAGGAATTTAACATATTTCAAGCTGTGTCAAAAAAAAATAAATATACAAACAAATATACAACAGAGATTATGAAAAGAGAGATAGGAATTTAATTTACTTTCAAGTTAACTCCTCTGAAATATATTTATTTACTATACGTATTACATACCAATCAAATAATTCAACTCTAAACTCTGCTGGGTATCGAAATTTGCAAAATTGCCTAACGTCCAAAAATTATCGTATAAATTGGCTAAACGGCTGTATATTGTTGAAATTTCCTCTCTAAATGATTTTGCCACATTTGCATATGTCGGTGTGTGTATCTAAGTACATATGTGTGTATAAACTTGTAGTGTGTGTCCGAACAAGTGTCAAGTCCTGCTGCGCGCATTTTAATTGCCAAACCCGACCGTTGACAAACCATCTGGCAAAAGGTCAAGACAGAATGTTCAAATAATACACATCCTTTGTTCAAATACTACTATATAGATAAGTATTTGTATTTTCGTTGGCATTCTAATTACAATATAATTTGTAAGGTTAAAGTTAACTTTGACTTATCATTTGTCTTTTGATTACATATATGGGCAGACAAGCTCGAAAACCGTAGTTACTCATCGAGTGTAGGGTATGAAAACCCTTTGGAAAAACTTTACGGAGTGTTGTCAATGAAAATACATTTTCGAAAAGGTCACCATCGATGCGACAGGCACCGAAATTTATGCAAATTCATTGTGAATTTAAATAGGCCCCGCTAGAAGCTGACTGAATTTTTGAAAATGTGGTCAACAACAAGACTGGAAAACTGTGCCAAGGGAAATGCATTTGTAATGAAAATGGTTGTCAGCACAGGCACATTTCCTGTACTCCCTGTACTCCCTGTACTCCCTGTACTCCCTGTACTCAACTGCACAGTTCCAAACTCGTGAAATAGTGTACATAGGTAAAAACAAATCGAAAGCAGACATAAGCTTGAATGCAGGTAAATTACACTGACAAGTTGTACTTTTCGACTTCCAGTCTTAGTTAAAGAGATGTGTGCAATTTCATATTGTTTTATTATAAAGATATAGTACCTTTAAATAGGTGAACATTTCGTAAATTATATTTATTAAACCTTGTTCTCTCTAATTTTGAGTTCTAGTCTCAGTTGAATTACTGAAAAGATAGTGCATCTTTAAATAATTAAATATTTGTATTTTAATTTAAATTTAATTTAATTTAATTTAAACATTTTGCAACACTGCCGACGACTGAATATTTTCTGATAAAATGAGAGGCTTGTCTGTTAATCCAGTTGGCTCATCAAAGCCATCCACCTGCGTGTGGTGTCTGTCTGATAATAACTCAACTGCATTGCAAATCATTCCCAACTATTTCTGCACTTACCACAACGCTGCCAGTTGCTGTGGTCGAAGCAAGTGGCAAGTGAAGCGTAAAAACAGCAACTGCACAATGTTCACGATTAGTGTATGGGTGCACAGTGATTTCAAATTGAAATATCTATGTAATTTTCAAGTTAAAAGCAGTTTCGAAAATTCCTGTTAGTTTAAAGCTGCACTTAACAACATAATAGAAACTCTTGATCCAATGATTATTGCTTTAACAGTAGTTAAATTAAATATTAGTCTATTTAATATAAATATTCTCACTGTTGATGGCACTTGAATAACTGTACCTAAGGTGGGGCGGGACGGAGGGGAGCTGTTTCTGATGTTTACTGACCGCAACGCTAAGCAACCGCAGTGTAGAATGCGGGTGCAGCACTTGGCTATGAGGGTGTTTGGTATGAGAGAGTATGAGCCATGTTGGATAATGGTTGCATAACAAATTGCATGCCACAAACCATTTTACAATCGGTGTCGCCTACCTGCAACATTGCAACGAACGATGAGAGTCACACACATACTTATGTATGCATGTATGTAGACCCCCAACCCTAAGCCACACTTTAAGGGCCACTCAAACTCATGTGTTGCCAAATGGGACAAAGATAAATCGTTAATAAATTATTTATAATTAATTTGTATGTGCGCGGTTTGTTGTTTGCCACTCATTGTTACTAATGCCACTACTGCTACTGTGTTGCTGCTGTTGCTGCTGCTGCTGGTGTGTTGCTGTTGCTGGCCATGGTTGATTTGATATTCGCGTTTACGTTGATTAAATGGACAATAGCAACAACAATGACAAGAACGCCGAGCAGCATTCAGAATTAATTAGAAGACTTGGGCATAGCTGGGGGAGGATTTGTGGGTTGAGGCTTTTGCTCTTGCGCCCACTTTGAGCGCATGTTGAATAAATGATAAAATGTAATTGCGCTTAGTCTTGGGGCAAATGGTTAGCAAGTGATGCTCATTGCCATAAGACGTTTATAATGAAAATATTATTAATTATGACAGCAACAACAGCAACAACAATCTCAACAATCTCAGGGACCACAATGATGAGTGATGGGCGCTGATTGCAGCCTCACAACAGCCCCCTCTGAACCCAGACAGACCCCCAACCCTACAGGCTCATAAATAATTCATGCAAACGGCGAAAGGCTTCAAACCCTCAAGTGCTCAAATTTTGATTGCAGTTCAAAAGACAACAGCACTTAGTTACTTTATCGCTAATTGCATAGATTAATTGAAAGCAATGTCTATGCAGGTTTTGTATAATTTTCCAGTTAATATTTAACCGATCAATCTGATTTTTGCCACTGCCACTACATGCTCAAGTGGCAATATTAACGCTTCAATAGCACGCCAATTGCATTCCAGCAACAACCAACTGTATATATCCCTCAGGAGTGTGCAAATATTTCAATACCCTGTACCCAGGAATATTAAAAGAGAGAGTATACAGTAAACTACTTTGTTAATTGTATACAAATCAAACATAACATTAAGAGTAAGTAGAATGAGCAGAGGATATCTTCTAGTCGATCAATTGCAGCAATAACTACACTTGCATTTGGTCTATTGCCGCATGCTGTCAATTTCATGTTTGCACGTTAAATTAATTTAGTCAGAGCTTTGAAAATTCCGAATGCATTCCCATCCGCCTAATGTCTGTCTATATCTATGTATGTCCATCTCTTCATCCGACTGACTGACACGTTGATAGTTGAACCCACTATTGCAAATGGATGTGTGTGTTCAGCATGCACTGTGGGTCAGCACACAAATCAAAGGATACAATGATCAATTTCAATGCATAATCCCCAACAGAAATGCATGCTGCTTGAAATTATTCCATTGTAATCAGAAGCTTAAGAAAACATCAAAGAATACACCACAATATTTAAGAGAGAGCAAAATGTTATACAAAAAGTCTTATAATTGCATATCGAATTTTGGGACTGTTGCATATATTGAAATTTATCAGATAATATTACTAATTTCCCATGGTACGCGTTCTGTTTGCCACCGATGACTGGCTGTGACACAAAAACACACTTTCAGACATTCATTGCAGATACATATGCAGAGGTGGTATCCACACCATGTTGCATCAGTTTGTTTGACAGATAAATTTGTGCATCCGTTTAGAAATATTCAAGTGAGTTTAGCTTTTCATGCTTCGCATGTGAGTTAAAAAAAAATTGCAATTATCTAAATGGATTTCGATCGAAATGCTGCTGTAAAGAAAAAGGTAAAGGGATCCAAAACTTGTAAATGGCAATTGAAAGTGCATGCACGTGTTGTATGAGCCACATACCTTTGACCAAAAGGATGCTGGTACAGTTAAGCTCCAGTTGAGTTATTCTCGTGGAGAAGTGCTTAACTAACTGGGGGGTAACAAACTGGAGGGTAACTGACTGGGGATAACTAACTGGGGGTAAGTGCTGTGTTGTTAATGAGTCTAAAAGCACTGCTGCATGCCAAACTGTGTAAGTAGGTATGTAAATCAGTTAAAGGCCACCACAATGTTGCCATCCCTGTCAGCTGCTAACATGGCAATTAGAATGCACGCAAGGTGCAACACCCTAAATTGCACTAGATCCTCGACATGCCCTAGCTTTCAATGAGGAGTCCTGTCTGTCTCGCTGTCTCGCTGTCTATCTGTCTTTTAGTTACCAAATGCTATAATTTTAATGCCAGAGCACGCGTGCCGCACATGCTTGTAAAATCAATTAAAGTTTTCGCCGACTCCTGCTCTTGTTATTCTCCTTGCTTCACTTCCAAATTCAAAGCGCAACTAGTTCATTTAACATTGCACTCACACCCACTCTCACACACACTCACATATTCACATACTCACACACACACAGACAGATAGACAGACAGACAGCTGTGCAAATAGCCAAACAAACAAGTCTTAAGACAAAAGCATGCCGTCAAGACAAACAATGCCTGATTGTCGATTGGGACCAGAGGTTTTTGGCCGGACAGGAGCTTAGAATTCAGATATATGTACGACTACACTGAGAAAAAAGATCGGATTTTAAGATTAAGTTCATCTTCACTGTTTTGTTCTTAAAGTAAGATAAGATTAAGATTCAAATAAAATCTTAAATTTTTATTTTATGTAAGTACTCCTTGTCAGATTTTATATTCTGTCCTCGAAAGTGAACTTCTTTTATCTGTTCTAATGTCATATCAACAAAATTTTGGGGATTGAAATCACTTTAAGCTGATAAATATAAATCCGATGAAGGGAATACTATAATTTCTACCAACTTAACATACTTGAAACGAGAAAGAATTTATTTTAATGATTTAGTGAAATTAAAAATTAAAAACCAGAACAGACATGATATACATGTAAATATGTTTATGAGCTAATCTACTTATTTTCGAAATTGCAATAATACTTTTTAAAGAATTTAGAATGAATATTTTATCAGTTCACTGCAACTCTCAACTGGTTTTGGCGGCACAAATGTGATTTGAAGCTTGGTTGCATAACTAGTAAGCAGAATCAAAACTGATGAGAGAGGTGTACATCTCTCCTTCTTTTAATATTTTGAACCACTTTTTTATCAGTGTATGCGTGTGTGTGTGTGTATGTTGGGTCTTGGAGCAACTCCAATGGTAATCCTATTAAGCGATAGTCAGCGAGTGTGTTTGCCTTGGTTATTTGTGGCCATCTAGCAGACTCAAACCTCGCTGTCTTCCAAGACACCCAGGCCACCCAGAGCACCCAGGCCACCCAGTTCACCCAGGCCATGGGGCATGTGGCATGTGATGCCTGGGCATGGCATGCTGTCTAAGTTATTTCCAATATGATATGTACTTGTAGGTGGGGAAATAGTTATGTGGTTAGGTGTTAGCTGGGATACTCACTTTGTGCTATGAGCCTCATTGTAGTTCATTAACAAATGCAGTATTGTCTCTCGATACTCCAGCACATAGCACACATTGTTCAATAACATATCAAAGAGGCCACGTGCGTTGTCATCATCCTTCAGTTTCTGCAGTCCCAGCAAACTCTGCAGCAATTCGCGGAATGTCTTTAATTAAAAAATTTATAAATATTAAATTTCGCCGGACAAACGAGAAGGTGTGAATTGCATTAGAATTAAACTAAAATCTATCATCTACCAATCAACTTGTATTAATAATTCATATATTTCTATGATTTAATTAAGTTTAATTAATGTTAGCATGGAAACCATTCATATCTTACTCGTGCAATTTCTTTTAGGCTTTAGCTGGATACTTAATTTCTGTGAATTTACTTATTTTTAGTGGATGAAGAGATGCTGAAGCTGTATGTATTTATAACTTATATTTGAACTTAAATAATTTGGCTATAATTTGAAGCACTTGCATGATGTTCGCAATAGACACAATAATATTTACTGACATATCACTTAACAATTTCATTTGTATTTATGGCAATTTATGTTAATTATCATGTTAATTGAACGATAAATTAAAGGCAGTTTTATATAATTAGTTCCTGAAAAGGGCTTTCATAGATAACCTATGCTAACTTAAGGAACCAATTGATATGATTGGGTTTTTCATGCATTTTCGCAGTCATTGTAAAAGAAAACACAGGAACTTATTTGTCTAATTTAATGTTAGTTTAAAAAGCTTTTTGTCTGATGCTAGTAGAAAGTCCATCCAATTTAAGCACTGGTTATATATGACATAGTGCATTAAGTATAATACAATATTCGTAAAATATTAGAGATTTTCAAGCTGACTTTTTTGATGGTTTGACTTAAAACAAAGCCCTGCCCCAGCATGTGAAGTTGGCTTAAGCTCAATCTTAATTCAGGGGAAACGTTGATCTCTGGCAAAGTGCACCCAAAAGTGCACTTACAGTGCCAAAGCAAACAACAGTAAACTAACACACAAGCACACAATAGAAACACACACATATACAGACTCGTAGAGAAAAACGCAGTGGGTTTAAGCTTAGGTGGCCCTCAATGCATTTACTTACCAGGAGAGCCACATGAAGGCGCTTGGCCCAGAGACGAGCCTGTTTCTTGTCGCACTGAATCATGTCCATGTCATGTTGCATGCGCGTCAGAACCCAGTGGAAACATTGCACGCTCAGCGACTCGCTGTGAAAATAAATGAAAATATTTAACTAAAGCTTTAATCTGAATTAGAAAGAAGCACAAGTTTATAAGTAAGTATAAAGTGTATTCAAAAGGCGCATTAAAGTCAAGTACAGAGAATGAGAGAAAAGGTAAGCAGCTTGCCAGTTGCAAGTTGCTAGTTGCTGGTTTGCAAGTTTGCAGGTCGCAAGTTGCCTGTTGAGGCACAGTGAAAAACTCATTAACAAAATTAATTTTTAAGTAGCGCTACAAATGAGTGGCAGCCTAAGTTGCCACCACCCCGAATGGGCGGTGAAACATGGGCGTGGCCAAGCCACACGTTTGTTGGTTTATGCCAAGCTGTTGTTGTTGCACTTGCAGTGGTTGTTGCTGCTTTTGCAGGTTGGCAAAATTAGCAACGCGACGTCTACTGCGGCGGTCATTAAAGTTTCTGCAATTGCTGCATGGGGGATGAGAAGGTCGGGACGGAGGAGGAGGAACATTTGAGAAGGCATTAAAATCAAATTAATTACAGTTTGCGCGACAGCAGCACCAACTCAACTGAACTCAAATAAATAAATTATAAAATCAATAAAAATTGTAAAAGGGCAAATGCTGAAATCGTTCCAGGAAACAGGTGCGCAATTAGTACAATCTCCACATTTAGATCTAAACGAATAAAACGTTGATATGTATAATTTACGAGTGTAAGCCAAGTAGACTCATTTAGAAGTGGCGTTGATTAATTTTAGATAAGCTCTACACAATTTCAATTTGAACAGGAATTCAATTGAACTATAAATAAAGTATAATAGTCTATTTAAGAACAGAATTCTAAAGTCAAAAGCAATTGATTGCTTGTTACTCTATTAATGCATGTATTTATCTTTAACTCTCAGTTGCTTAAGGTGAATAATACTTTTCTATGCAAGTTAGTAAGTTGCATTCTAATTTATATTGCTGGATTGTCACTTCAAACTTAATAGTACTATATAACTGATAGCTATAATTAACACTTTAATGTTTTTATGTATTATGTACATAAAACTTAGAATTGTATTAATCCAGAGATAAACTGACTACAGTGAACTTTTGATAATGCCACACGATCATTTGATGCTACATTATTCGTGTGAACTCTTTTGCAGCAAAACGGAAAGGAGGCTGACCAACAGCAACACCTAAATTAAACTCAAAACTAAATTTCACTTTTCTTTTTTATATACATACTACTTTTTTTTGCAAAAGTTTCTTGTCTTTTACGGTCATACATTATTGCAATAGCATGCTTTATATAGTGCAAAATCAGTAGAAAATGGCAGACGATAAAAAGAAAGTTTGAAAGCAAGCGGGCAGCGGCAAATTGCATTTGCGGAAATAAACAGAAACTTTTATGCCCGGCAAGTATATATGTATGTATGTATGTATGTATAGTATATATCTATCTATATGTGTGTTGAGAATAGGACAAAACGACATGATAAAAGACAGTGGAAAAGCTTGGCTAAAATGAATAACAGCAGCAGTAGCTGCTAGCCAGAAACTTTGAATAGTGCGGGTGGTGTTCTTTCTTTTTTCACTTTTTTTTGGGGGGGGTAGAAAGGAAAATCGGATGAGGCAGGAGATTGGACTCTGGCTGTGAAAACTTTGCAGCAACGGAATGACAACATTTTTGCAAAGCTTCATTGTTGTCATTCAGAAACTAATTTGAAAGTAACCAAAACAATTTTAAAGAAATTTCCCACCACACAGCTAAACGAACAAAGACCAAAAGAGAGAGAAATATAGGGAGAGTGAAGTGCAAAGAGGGGACGGTGTTAAGAGAGAGAGCAACCAGATGACAGCAAAATTTTATTAACAGCATACTGTATAACAATAAAATAGCCAACAACAATGGATGGGAAAAGCGAGTGACCAGCGAAATGCTTAAATTGCCGAGTTGTCAACTGGACTAGGAATATTGCACCAGATTCGTTAGTCATAGCACTAAAGAAGGGCCGGGATATTTGTTGACAAACACCCACGTAATTTGAGAGTGACGTAGGTCAACGATTGGCGTCATGACTTTGATTTGTTCACTCAAAATTTAATGCAATAAAACTGTGAACACTGTCCACAAAACAGAGTTGGATGCGTGTCACGAGCCCGCAAAACCCAATTAAATATAGGAAGTTAATTTTGAAAAGTACAAGTATATTTTCATGTATTGTGTAAAATGAATTCTAAACTGTGATCTGCACTATTTCTATCTTTTATTTTATTAGCTGTTCTACATATGAACTTTGTTGTAACTTTCCCTTACAAATGTGATTTGTGGTTTCCCTTCAATTCTCGTGTCGTGTTTGTATTGAGCACGTGCCCATCTCTATGGTAAAGTCATCCCAACAATGATATACAATTTGTGTTGTGGCCATCGCAATGTCACATTTTCTATTGGACCATTTTCTGGGCAGTCCAACAAATGGGAATTGTGAGGACACAAAGTTTATTTGCAAAATGCATACTGTTTCTATTATCTTCCTTTTCCTTTGTTATGAAGCTGAAAAAGGTCATGAAACTCAGTTATAGAAACGACTAAACATTTTTGGTAGCGATTTTTTCTGGTACACAGTATTCGTTTTTGGGTTTTGAGGTTCGCGGTTCCCGTATTTTTCAGTCAGCTATTCAAATCACACAAAGTTGAAAGAAACCGCTCTGATTTGGTTAACGGTTCATCACGATTTAAAGCATGGCCAAAAGTTCCTCAATCATTTGTGGGCCCTGGTAAATTGAGTTGGCCCAAAACAAATAAAAATAAAATTGAGCATAGCTTTATCGAAGTGAGAGGTAAATGTAGTAAAGTAATTTGATTAAAAGCCCCCTGTGGGATCGTGTGCTATAAGATTTGCATATTTGCTGACAAAGCGTTGAGTTTAAACCAACTTCAAGTTGACCACTAGGTTATGGATTTTTATTAGCCATTGGAACGAGTCTGCTCGTTCATCAAAGTCATTTTGTATCAAGCTCAGATCTATCTACCTGTCTGTCTATCTCTCTTTGAGTCTCCCTCTCTGTCTGTATCTTTGGGTTATGGACATTATCAAACCCATTGGCAATTAATTTGAACGCTTTAGTCAACCACAAAACATATCTCAACTTGGGACAGACAAACACCACAATTGACATTGGTAAATGCAAGTCACACACACACACACATCCACAGATGCAGCATATAGGACCGTAAACTCACCTGACTAGCTGCAATTGTAGACCACTCAAACGATTGAACTCCATGAAAAATCGTATGGCCCACAATAGATAGGAGTCATCGTGACTCGACGAGCCGGCATTGCGTTCCAGGACACGCCGCACCTGCCGCACAAGCGTGTTGTAAGCGGAGCGCAGCACCTCAATGCAATATTCGCGCAGGCACAATCTGCAATGGAGACATGGATGAAAAATGGTTATACCACAATAATATTGATTGAAAGCCAGTGCTTCTCCCTCTAACCATACACTCACACACACACACACACATGTATTTCCGTACATACAGTGGAGAACTAGAGTCCACAAACCCTCAAATTTCAATCTCGGAAAAGTCAAACAGCCAATTTAAAAAATTTAATCAAGCAGTATTGTTTTGAATTTAATTATTATAGGGGTTAACATGAAATGCATCCATAAATTGAGCATTTAAGAGTATAATAGTTTAAATAGCCTATTAAATATGAATATTTTTTGTTAGTCTCTTAGAGAATTAAATTTAGAACAATACTGCATAACTACTTTTTAAAGATTGGCAACTGACTTCTCAAAATGCAAAATGGAGCTTGTAGACTCTTGTTTTTGACCATATGCATATGTATAGTGTACATTGTACATATATGTATGTTTTGTGAGTCTGTGTGTGTGAGTTTATATAACAAATGCGGCCGATGCAACGGCATTTGCCAGCGTTTTATGCAATAAATTTGCCTGGGCCAATTTATTTGAGTAAAGCGCTCGAAAAGATGCATCCGGATCCATTCGTTAGCTCGGCACTTGGCGGCGGCAACAATCTCTGCATCTCAGCCGCAGGCCAAACAAATCCGTACAAATCCAACGCATCGCTGCCGACAAAGATTAATTTATGCCCAAGACAAAAAGGGGAAAGCAACGATAAAAGAAAAGGGGAAAAAAGAAAAACCAGAGGCCGCTTGTCGACTTATTGCAACTTGCAACTTGCAATACTCGTTGAACGGCAACAAATTGTTGTATGTCGAGGGCCGACACGTGACATTGATGAACTTTGGCTGCTGTTAGAACGAAGCGTGCTCCTTAGAGTATATGCATGTTTATCTCCTTCTACTAGTTGGCAGTTTGGGCCAAATATATTGGCCATCTTTTGCGGCTACGGTTTTTTTTCCCCCAACCTTTGGCTGCCTATTGATAGGACTTTAGGCGAGCGACTTGTCTAATCACAGTCCCAGGCAAGCGATTTATGTTGCCAACAGATTTGGTTTGGCCGTAAACCAGGCCGGGCCAAGCAAAAGTCAGTCGGACTAACAAGCAAAAATATTGGCCCACATCGCAAAATGCTTGCACATTTTTGCAACGCCAGCTCTGAGGCTTACTCGAATGGTGTTGCTTGTGGCGCCACCAAGATTACGTTGCCACTGCTGCAATTTTATCTTTGCTCAGGACTTTATGGCTGCTGGACGACAAATCGCAAAAACAACTAACAAGCAAACCAAACGGATAGTGTCGAGACTCAGATACTCTAAAAAATGCAAAGTGGAAGTATTGTTGAAGGGGTGTAAAGTACCCGTTTTAAGGAAGAGTATAGCAACAACTTGCAGTACTGCAAATGCATTTTGCTAACCCAAGCATCCCGGGCAGCATCCTGGCAACTATGGCGTGCGCGTATCCTTTAAGTAGTTTGTTGGTTAGCAGAAAATCATAAAATAGCTGCACCTGGTGGCCATTAGGGAGTACGGCGACAGGAAAGACGTTGGCCAACCGGCGCCTTGGATACGGCCACGTCTTTGTTTCGCTTCTTTCGCTTCTCGACCCAGTCAGCCAGAACCAGAGCAACAACAACCGGGCCAATATCGTTTGGGCGATTCTATGTATAAAATAGCGCAAGTAACAGTCGACAAGAGACGAAAGGGGAATTGAGGCGGGTAAAAGGAAATGCCTTCATTTATTATTGAATATTATTTTATACGCTCGCTCAGTTTGACTGCAGCGTAAAATCGAAAATCAATGACCGGAATGTGGCCTGGCAGCCCAACCATAACAATTCCGATGCTAATGGCCACATTCAGAGCCGCACAATAGACACAGGGCCAAAGTGCAGGAAGTTGCCACAGACAAATGGATACAGCAATCTCAATCCAAGACTCAGTCCCAGTGCCAATAAGTGTGTGTATACGTATGTGTTATGTGTACATGTAATTCACCTGACAGTAAAGGCGCTACGTCGTGTCACTTGAGCCTCCTCCTTGATGTGACGATGGGATCGCTTTTGCGCCTGCTTTTCACGATCAAAATCAATAGCCGACACACGTTGTAGAGCCTGATGGCAGATGATATCACGATCCGAGACTGATTTCATATTACGTATAACATAAGTTCCGCCAAAGCGTGAATGTCGACCAGATGGAGGACGAGCCTGACGACGAGCGTTCTCTCGACGACGTGCAGCCAGAAGCTCCTGCTGATCGCGTTGCTTCTCACTGAGACTGCGTTGAAGAGAGGCATCCGCCAAGGACTCGGCTTTCTGTAAGAGAGCAGAGAATTTCCAATGAGAACCTTTATGACATAAAGAACACAGTCTTGTATAGTGGCTATTCAACTTTAGAACAGACTACCACTAATATAGACTAATAGCGCTTGGAAATAACAATAAATAAAAATACAATTGATGTTACCTGTTCCCGATACAGTAAACATATGATTTCCAGTCCGTGTAAATGGAATTGCTCCTCATCCGGTGAAGAGACTATAAATAGCACCAGATCCAACATGCCTGTCTGATGAAGCGCCCAAATGACCTGATCATGCAAACTGGCATCGTTGTCCGCTCGACATTCGGCTTCCGGATTGGCTGGCACTTGAAGAACATTGCGTACCAACACCAGGATACGTTCAATCAGCAGATTCTGCTCTTCACTGCGTATGGCAAAGGCCTGATAAGAAGGGAGAGGATGAGACAACATTAAAAGTCAAAATAATAAAATGTCTTGCGGCAAATCCCAGTGTAAAAATCTAAGCGGCAAATCCCGCGAGTCAAGTTAAAATAATCAAATGAAATTAAATTAAATTAAATTGCAAATTTATGTAGCTCGACTGTAAAACGGAAGCCCAGCGCCAAAAGGCAGCCAAGCCTGGGCCAACATGCCAACAAGCCAAGAAGCAGATGAGTAGATGAGCAGCTGGCAGCAAGCGATTCCACTGACTCCACCACAACAAAGTCAAGATGAAATCAATTTGTGTCGGTCCGGGCGACGAGGAACCAGAAAGAGTAGCATGAGAACGAGTAGTAGCAGTTACTGCTGTCGGCTTACAAATAAATACAACTAATGCGGCTTTTGTGCCTACAAGCCAGCTGTGACTCTGGCTCCTACGGTGGACATGGACACCACCCTCACACCCGTTGCTTCATTCGAAAAGCCATTCCAGCGCCTCATTCAAAGGCAAAGTTAATAATGACTTCCGCTTTTGGTTACCCTGCGCAACATCAACGTGGGCGTGGACGGGTGGCCGTATGGTTGGTTGGGCGTCTTCTCATTCCAAAAAAAAAAACCCAAAAGCTTTCTCATCTTCCTCCAACCGGAGCAAACCCCTCTGGCTGTCCACTTGGCTGCTCGCCGCGCATACATCAAAGCGTGTAAGTCGGAGCCACGCAAATAAGGAAGTAAAGCATAAAAAGTCAGCAAGCAACCAACAGCCGGCGGCACCAGCACCCCAATCCTCCCACACATTCATTATCAACGACAACAACAGGAGCAGCAACAGCAACAACTCCAGTTCTGTCTGTACAGACAGCAGCCATATAGAAATTCGCTAGCATTTAAGCTAAAAATAAAATATATATAAAAAGCGTTAGCTAAAAAATGAAAATCTAAAGAAATCCTCTGGCGACTCTTTGCTGGCAACGCAGCTCCAGGAAAATCCTTTGGAATTGCTCCCCGGAGTGTTATGAATGTCGATTCAATCGGCTTTAAATGAATTTATTTCGCTTTGCCCTAGAACTTTCTCCACGTGTATGTGTGTGTGTGTATATGGTGTAAGTGAGAGTGTGTGGGTGAGCGTGCAGCTGCGATTACAGTATCAACATCATTTCTACAGTTACTAGAGATTTTCCATTCAATGCTGATAATTGCCAATGAAAGTTGATAACCGATGTGAACAAAGAATTTTTAACACTTTTTCATCTGATGAAAAAACAATAATTCCATAAGAATCTTAATTAAGGACATCAGTATTCCTTTTTGAGGCAAATACAAATAGGAAAAACAACCCTATATGCAAGTACACTTTAAGAGTAGACAAAAACAAACCAGAAAGCAAACTCATAATCATTTTCGTTTTTCTTTGAAAAATATTAGAAAATAGTCAATTATAAAATAATTCCCAAACGAGCTAGTTGAAAGGTTTTCTCATAATCCTTCTTATAAGAAAATATTCACAATTTTCCGACCGACTCATTTCACTTAATTCCCAGCTGCTAAGCAAGTGTGGGAGTATTTCATTTTTTTTATTTTTTTGTTGGTATTCATTTCTTTCAACTACAATTTAGCAATTGAAAACATTTCATTTTCAGACAATCACCCACACAAAATGTTACAAATTGTACCCAAAACTCTTGTTGCTGTTTTCTTTTCAATTTTTTTTTCACTTTTCTCTATTTTTATTGTGGTTTTTGGCCATGCTCCCCACACGAAAAACTCCCACTTGATTTTGCTATGTGACATTGGGCACGTTGACGACGCCTAGGAAAACCACAGATTTCCTTGTGGGGCCAACAACGTGTTTGATTTCAAGGTGCCTTCTGGCACTTTCGTTTCCTACAATTTTTTTCAACTTTTTTTGGGTATTTGGCGGGTGTTTATTAAATCGACTTGTTGCGGTTTATGTTGGAGTAAAGCAGAAAAGTTTGTAGCGTCGATTTGATTTCGTGTGATTTTTACGAAATTAAATTTTTAACATTTTGAATTTCCGACACGTTTGTCGAGCCAAACAAAATGCGACGACTTCAAAGACTCACTTATTTGTCGGTTTTAAAAAGGAACTCATCCAGTATTAACAGAGAGATTAAAGGAAAAAAAAAGGATTTTGAAAGCTGTTTGGGAAAAGATGAAACGCAGATAGTAAATGAAGTTCAAATTAGTTATGAAGCGCACATAAAAAAAGAGATGAGTAAAAATCCAAAGAGCCAACGTCAGAGCCAGCTGGAGGTGGAACTAGAGCCTGGACTGAAGCTAAAACTATAGCCAAAACAAAAGGCGATGGAGAAGGGAAATGTGAAAAACATTTTCCCAACTTGACTGCTGGCAGCTGCACAAGAGCCATTAAAAGTTTTACGCGGCCGCTGCCACATTAATACTTGTAAAGGCTATAAAGATTACAAAAATAGTTGTGCAAATGCCAGGCCGATAATTGCCTTGGCTTCAGTTCAGTTCCTCCATTAAATAGCTCCAATTAACAGAATATTCTAGCGCAAGAGACTTAAGAATATATTTAACACATTTTGTTCAATAAACAGGAATATTTTGAATTTGTTACACGGTTCCTGTTCACGGTTTAGTGTCCAGAGACGTAATAAAGAGATAAAACAGGATGACGAGTACCAGGCAGCGTTGTAAAATCGGACATTCAATAAAGCGTACACTGCATGGAGCGTTGGAATGCTCGACAAGCAACTCTGGTGCAAGCGGCCTCACGCGAGGCATCAGTTCTGGTGGCCCAACCACAACTCCACCAATGAACATTGATGGTTTGGGTGGTGGTCGAAAATAGGAATTAACCTCATTGGATAAGTCACGATGCTCTGCAACGGACTGACAACCCAAATGGTCTTTGTTAGTCGTGTTGATAGGAATCAATGTATTAACACCAATGATCGCCTGACAGTATGGACACTTGGATATGCGCCGCGACGATCTCATCCACATCTGAATGCATGGGTTGCAAAACAAATGTCCACAGAACGCAACTACCGGTTCCTCGGCTGTATTCATGCACACCATGCATGTATAGAAGTTGTTTTCAATCTCAGATTCACTCTGAGTTTCATTTTTATCTTGACTACCTTCATCAGAGCTGTTCGCGCTCATGGTTAACTGAGTGTCTTAAATATCGATCGTTTGGAAATAGTTAATTTCTAATTTTTGTGAGAGCCGTAAACAACAAGATTTTATTTAATACAATTTAAGTACTTACTATTTCCAGGGCTTGCTTTAGCTTTTCAAACAACGCTGTCCAGATTTTGTCCTTTGCGAACGCAGCCTTGTAACCCTGCAGTATGTCGATAAGCTCAAGGAATACCTTCCGACCATGATTATCATTGGGCGGTCCGTCGCGATACAACAACAGCGTCGGGTTAGTCAATATGACCAAAAGACGAATTAACAAGTCCGACAGTTCCTCATGTTGCACATAGTCTGGCAGCATGTACACCAAATCAGTTTGCAACACTTTGGCACGACCCAAATGGCGACGATACTCATGACTTTCGAGATCACGGCGCAGTATCCAAATGAGATGCTGTAATACATATCAAATTAATTAAATCCGTCACTGTCTGACTGTCCAGTCTCGCATTTCAATTTACCTTTAATCCATCGGCGGCATCGGGCTCTGCTTGGTAACGGCTTCCATCGCTGACACCAAGTGCAGCACAAGTGGCATCAATATCTGCCAACAAAACGGACATAATACGCGCACTTTTTAACTGAGTGAAAACTAATTAGACAGGTTTAAATCCAAGTATGAATATTTATTTCACAGCGCGCAACACAGAGCACAATTTGTAGAATTCGCGCGCAAAAATAAACTAAAAACAGCTGTTCGATCAATAAGCAGCTGCTTGCGATATTCACTACTGATATCGATAGTTGCTCTTTTTGCGTTGCGTGCCGTTATTGGTTTGTGTCACGACTAATCATGGCCGATAAGCCGATTTCATTTTCTATGATCTATCGAAGAAATGACGGCAGTTTCGGGTGGAATACAGAAATCGAAAAACAAATAGAATTTTCGCCGCTCGCTGTTTTCGTATTATTCCCGGAATTTGACTTTGAAAATAGCCAGAAGATTTGACGGGCAATAGCTGAATTGGCAACACTGTGGATAAGGTAGATATATTCGCAAATAGGTGACTGTTCCAGCAAGTAATAAGATTTAAAGAAGATTTTCTTGCCGTAATAGTTAAACTATTGCCCAAAAGCCTTTAAATTGATGAAAAATTTCATTTTTAGAAACGAGTGGAAGTACTTCAATATCCAATGGCCACTCGACTCTTCAAATTATTTAAATTCGATTTTGTTCAAAATAATTCGCTTGTGTAAGCCACACACACGCTCATACACACACATACTCAGATGTGGAACGTTGCTTAAGGGTCCCTAGTAGAGAATTTGAGTTCATATTGAATGTCAATTTGCAGGTTCTGCATTCGAAGTGTGTGAGGTAGATATATTTGCAAATAGGTGCCAACAACTGGGAAATTAAAATCTTTGCAGCATTTTCATTAGGCAATGAAGCATCAAATTGCTAAAACTAGCCAAGTGAGTTATGCAATGTGTAAGAAGATATTGCAGTGCATCGTAACTAATCACCAACTTCGATTCCAAACAGAGAAAAATGCAAGATTAAAAGCAAACAGCATTTGTGCTTGGATATTTATCTACGATATGGGCAAATACTCACTCGTTGAGTACGCTGTGCAAACTTTGGTCGCAAACCTGGCTAACAGACAATTCAATTCACAAGTTGCCGGATTCAGCTCCATCTACTGCTGTCAAGGACCGTACACACGTGCAACGTAGCCGACGCGCCCTGCAGCATTGGAAGTGACTCCAATACTTCTCTCGTTCCTGACGTTCCCTAAAGAAGTTGAATTTAATTAACTAAGTAAATGCTTAGACATGAGTCTCATGCTACTGCTGCTCCTTATCAGCATCCTCAGCACTGTTGATGAACTCCGGGCGAACAACAAGGACAACATCAACAACGCTGAGCAACTTGTACGTTTAGTACGTTTAGTGACCAAATAAATAAGCAAAGTCCAAGTATGATGTCTGCATCTTTGCCAAGCGCCATCGGCTTTCAGCTATCATCTCTCCATCTATCCACCTATCCATCTCTTCAGAATAACACCCACCCATCATCATCGCCCAATGCCCAATGCTGGGTTGGTTGTCGTCGGCCCTCCTGTGGATTGGGCCCAAAAAGGACCTCCTGTCGAGCAGTTGACGCTATGCAAACCTGATTATAATGTGTCAAATCCATTATGTGCTGTCAGGATTTTAGGCGCAAAAAGCTCAGTGCCCAGTGCTCAGGTCAGTGTATTGCAGAACTTTAAGACAACTTTGGGCAAAGTCTCTGGTCAGACAAAGTTAATTATAATTTTATGTGTAAGCAAAACTACGTGCCCTAGGCTCAATTAAGCCAGCCACAATTTGTGAGGTTTATGCTCCGTTAGTAATCTTATCCTTATAGTTTCGTTCATTCTTCAAAAAGTTGCCATTGAACAAGAAATCAAATGGATATTCCTCCCGATGCTCCCAGTTGTCTGGCAATGCCGGATGATTTTGATATAACCAAAAGCAGCAATAATTTTCCGTTTTATTGCCCAGCATACTTTCATCTGGCATTCCCTTCGTACGCAACAAGGTTTGACGAGTTCGACCCACTGTACGTGGAAGCTGAACAGGACCAGGTAGCCGTGGGTGTTGTCGAACAGTTGTTATTTCAATTGCATAATTAAAATCCTCAATTGACTGCTGGGAGTTTAAAGTCCCGTTGGCTTGGTAGAGCAGTAAAGCTGCGAGGAGATAATTACCTTCAGTCTAAAAGAAAGAGTTTAATTGAGTTTATGATGATTCGCTTACCTAACAACGCTGTAAGCACGTTCATTATGATTGCTCTGACTTTAATGACATAGTAAGATTTCATATCTATATCTAATGATATGTTCTGCTATAAATGTAATTATAACTAATTAACTCTCCGTAAATCAATTAGTTCAGCACAGCGTTTATATTTTATCCCCTTAATCGACCCAACAGAAAAGCAAAACCTTAAATCAAAATGCCACAAATTAAAACAAGCAAACAACATGTTTTGTTTATAATAATTTATATGTAGAAGTAACTATTTAACAGATAACGTTTTTGAACTTTTAATAGAAAAAAAGACAATGTGGAACTTTGAAAAACTGGATATTCACCCAGTTAAAAAGTATTTCGTGGAGTTATGTTAAAGTGTTGACATACTTATTATTATTTTTATACCCTGTTTGCGAAGCAGTTAACTCGTTTAACCGCTGGGCGTGAATACACCAAATACTTTTTAGCTGAAAAGCAAAGGCAATGAAAGCATTGCAAAGTTTGTTAGTAAACAAAACGGGTAAACTGCAGGGCAAAGTGAATTCAAAGGCAACATCACCTAAAAGTGTAATCTAACAACAACAACAACAACAACAAAAAGCTGTTGTCTGTCAGCTTCTGTCATGCAACGGCGTAGAAACGCATTTGTTGGCTTTGCAGCTTGCGGCCGCCATTTTGTCGACATAGCGGCGAGTCGCCATTGTTTGAAGAGCCTTCATCTTGTATTCTGATTGCGTGGCTTAATTGCACAGTGGTCGTCGAGTCGCAACTAGGTACGTCTATGGCTCTACGTCTGTGCCAGATTTTGATGGTTGCCAGAGAAAAGTGAAAGCTGAGCGCACTTCTATGGCCCGCATCAAGCCGACTTAAAAGCTATAGAAACAAAAAGAACCGAGAAAAAAAAGAGAAAAAAGGGGGCATTCCAAAGCTTGACTTTTTTTGCGGGCAGTCATCAAAACAAAGGCAGAAAACAATTTTAGAACAAATAAAACTCACACCTGAGACTATTCGCTAGAGCAATACGTTCCCAAGCGTTGGGTCAGTTTTGTGGGTCTCCGAGCAGCTGCTCGCAAAATGAATCGTTGTAAATCAATTTGTACAAATTGGGAACAACAAGAACACAACAATTACACGGTATACTGAGGCGTAACGTTTAAGCTTGACAGAGTCGGAGATACCCTACACAAAAAAATAAGTTTGTTTTCTTGAAGAGCTTAAGGAAGTGCATCTAAAATATTAAAGAGTATGAGTTTATCCATTCTTTCAAAAATATTAACTTTATTTCGTTTGAAATGCAAGAACACAACAACTGTACGGTGTGTTGAGGCTTAACGCTTGAATTGCAAACTGTAGAAACATTTAAATCAAATTTTTTTAAGACCTTAAAGCTGCACCTCTAACTTTAAATATATGTGTTCATTTTTTCTTTAATTTAATTTCTTTTGAGCTCGGTTTGGAAAAGTTTTCTCTATATTATTTGGATATAGGGTATGTAACAAAGGATGAAAGTGAAATCATACACAAGCAACAGGGTCAGCCGCAGGAAGAAAACAATTGAAACCCAACCCCACACATTGCCTTTGCCCCACCTTCCTCCCCTTTTCCAGCCGTCTCTCACCACACTCCCCTCGTCTAGTTGCGACCTTCTTTTGAAACAAATCAAAGAGAAATTGCAAACGGCAAGTTAATCTTACTTCAAGCATAACCGGAAGCCATTTTATGACCCAATGGACAATGTACAATGTACAATGGCATCAGCCCCATCTACAGCTCCGACTTCCTGATCCAATGCCATCCACTTGGCAGCTGCTTACGCTTATTTACAATAAAAATGGCGGAAACGCGGACATTGGTGCATCCGTAGCCCCATTTAAGATCACAATCGCACAAAGTACGAGAAGAACTTAAATAAAGGAATTTATGCGCCACATTTTGGCTGAGACTGCTGCTTTTGCCGCTGCTGCTTCTGCGGTTTTCGCTGCACAATGGATTAAAGTTCAATAAAAAGCCGAATCGAATACGAAAAACTTTCCTGTATGTCGACAGCTTCTTCTAGTAGCCTTTGGCCTTTGTCTTTGTTCCTTCAGTACTTTTTTTTTCGTTCATTCTTTTTTTTTATTTTTTTTTGTGCCTGCGTTTTCATGATGTTTGCACATTTACTCCTTGTTGTTGTTCTTGTTGCTATTGTTGTCGTTGTTTTCGTTGTTGCTGTGCTTGTCGATTTTGAGTTACAAAGCCAAAATCTCGGCTAGCGCGAAGGAGAGAGCAGAAGAGAAACCGAGAAATCGGCAACGAAAACAGAAATACCTTTTGCATGCTTCATTGGCGTTGCCTTTCTGCTGAGTGAACATCAAATGGGATTTGTCGGCCAAGGGGGCCACAACCGGACATATGTTGTTGTTGTTATTGTTTCGTAACAGTTCAATGGTGTGTTAAGCACACCCACACACACACACACACACAGTTGTATACATACGCACAGTTTATGTGGCAACATCCAATAACATCGACCATCGGTTTAGTGTCTAAGATATGTGTGAACTTTCTTCGCAGGCATTGCAGCTGTAACGACTGCACTTATCCAAATTAAGATTGTGTTGAGATTGTTGGGCGCAAAACCAGCGCAAACATCAAACATTTGACTTGTGTCTAACCAAAGTAAAGCGAAACTCCTTTGAGCATGCCAGGATAATCGTAAACAGACGCTTCATCACCCAAAAGCGCCTACTTTAAGTTGGATTATACTTGCCAACTCATACGTTTTAAAATATAAGTACTTGCATCAAATCATTCCTTCAGCAGAAAGTAGGCAAGGAAAAATAACATATTAATAGCTTCTCTAACTCTTCATAAAATCAATTTCAATTTGTCTATACCCATTTTGTTCTCAAGATCTAAATATAAACTTTAAATTCCTATTTTAAGGTATGCAAATACAACAATATTATCCAGTGAATTCCATGGATTCCAACTTTCATAGTCATTTGTAACTTGATGTTTATAATAACTTGTTTAATTATGAGAATCATTTGAATAGAATGAAATTGTTTACACTTCTGTTTCATAGTGTCAAATTTCTGTTTTGAGGGTGTGTATATATATTTACACAATCCTTGTATCTGACACGTGTATCCTTGTGGATTTGTATGTTTTTCCTATTTGCCTGCCATTTATTTGTATCTTATTTTTATATTTTTTGAGCGTCTGCCTGGCGCATAATTCAAAGCGCTTGAGCATTCGATGCCGTGGAGATAATGATGCTAAAAGTGTCGCCTGGTTTGGGAAATCAAGGTAAACCAATCCCACACACACACACATGACACATGCACACCCACATGCACACCCACATACACACACTTGGGTGTGTCAAGCAGAAAAATAACATATCGAAAAATGATTTTCATTGAGCAAGAAAATGTGGTTGGAGAAAGGAAAGTCGGAAAGAGGGAAAATAAGCGTCAGCGAAATCTGTTTCAATAGCTATGCCTGATAGGGATGCGTTTAAGTTGGAATGGGAAGTCATAAAATCGCGAGAAAGCATCACAACATAAAGCACAACAACAGCAGCAACACCAGACCAACAAAAAGAACCACAAACTAAAAAAACGCTGGCGGCAGCTATACTCGTAATGATGTAAAATATATCGTTGAGATTTAGGTGACTTGAAAACCGAAAAGCGAAAAACCCTCGCCAAAAGACAAGGTCTGTTCGTGTGCTGATAAAGCGCTGAATATAACAAAATAAGAAAAAAGAAAAAAAGAAAGAAAGAAAAAAATGAAAAGTGTTGACTGCGTGTGTCGTATTTGCGCACACTTCAAAGTCAAACAACAAACAAATGCATAAAATATCGCGTTCATACGAATATCGAATTTGAGTAGGGGACTCCCCCCCCCCCCCCCCGCTCTCGAACTTTTTACCCCTTCTCCCTTTCTTGACTCACTCACGCTCCCTCTGAATTTTATTCAATTTACTGTAATAGTCGCGCTTAAGTTTGTCCTGGTACACATGGCGTATGCGCAACGTTTAACTTCAGCTCATGCCTCCAGTTAAGTTGAGTGACTGGGCCGCCTTGACTGCCACACTTAATGGCTGAAGTGTATTGATGATGTCGACGCTGTGCTTCCACTTTCCACTTTCCACTTGCCAATCTCCCCTTCATCTCTTTCCCACCATCAGCAACGACATCGCATCACAAATCTGAATCGCCGCATTTGAACTTCAACGACGCGCAATTTTATGCGTAAATCTTTTACATAAATTTTGCAAAACGTTTACGTCTGCACGAAAGGATTTACAGGGCATGGAGAAAAGCTGGTAGCTTGGTAACTTGGCTCCTTGGCTTTTAAGACACTTTGAAGCCCCAATGAACGGCAAAGTGAAGTGCGTAAAAAACGTTAATACGAGCTTTGTTGGTATCCCCCCTTTTCTTATGACATTTACTGCTACAATTTAGCAAAAAGCCAAACGCACACAACACACTTTGCTTTTCATGCAGATCAATGCGAATTCAATAAAATTCTTCAATATATTCTTAATGCATCATAAATCTGTTGCGTTTCGTCATTCTACGACCTATAAATCAAAATCAATATGAGATCTTTAAATAAAATACATATATTCTAATTATGTACTCTTGATATGACAATTTTACCATATTTCACTTTATATATGTATGTTCAGTTTATTTTTGTCACATTTATTGAGTTCTTTTAATCTAATTCGAGAAACCCATAAAGTCGCTACCCTCTTATTTTGACAGCTTTAATTTAGCCAACTCGCAAATCACATTGTCTATATATATTTTTGGTTCAGCTTCACCATTCCAATTACCATTAGAAATAAAAACCAACAAACTGAGAAAAACAAAATTTATTAAGTGATAAATTTGGGACATTGCGCAAAATGTCAGGAAAGGTCAATTGAAAAGTGAAAGCTCAAGAAAAGGATGCTAAGCGCCTTTTGGCACCCATACACACACACCCACATACACACCGGCACACACACATCTTCGCCCACACACTCGCACACGTACTCAATCAGCGTCCGTTGTCAGGCAAGGAAATGTCCGTCGTCATCCTTTGTCAATTCTGTCCGTCCGTTCTCCGTTCTCCGTTTCTAACTTGGCCAACGAAAAAGGCGCACAAAACAAAAGCCGCTCAGAACAAATTACCAGAGTTGTCTTTTCTACAACTTTGCGGCTCTTTCCTTGTTTTTCCTTGCCTTTTACTACTTTGCTTTCCAACTACTATTTGCCAATTGCACTTTTCAACTGGCCCCATTTCGTTCCTTTTTAGACCATGGCCAGTGCCAGTGACCAAAAGCCGGATCCCAAGCCCATCCTCCAGGCACTTTAATATAACGGTTAGTTTTCTATTCCAACGGTGGCACTCCCTTGAGTAAAATGTGTGTACAGCTGCGTACAATGAGCTAGGGACTTGAGCTGGACATGGGACACATACACACACACACACACACAGACACACATTCGCAGAGAGATTTTGTTGCAAGCAATACAGTTTTGTTGCCAACTATTTGCCCACTTAAACATTTATGTAATAGGCTTGCAATTTCCATTTGGCAACCGCAAAACTACACAAATGTGTGCGTCTATGAAATGTGGGACTTCAGAGCTTCAGGGCACGGCACCTGCAATATACATGCTATCTGCCTGCAAACGTGCAACCTGCAACTTGCACGCATTAAATATTTAAATCGGTTACCATTTCCGTGTCCAACCGCAATGAATCTTGAGCAGCTTAGTCTGGCCATTGAATTCTGAAGTATGAATACACTAAACACTAAAGATACGAATTAGTTAATTAGCTTTCTTAAATATGAAATATATAGCAGATGATTAAGATATTTGTATATACATTTATTAATTTCATTATATAGCATATACATAGTTATTAATAAATACTTATACATTGGCTTAATTTAAATTAATCTATGCTATCTCAAACTTTAAAGCAACTAAACAATGCAAATGCAAACATGAATTCCAGATAGATACTTATAAACTATATTTAATTCGAAACTACATCTATGTTATCTTTCGACCTTCATCTTAGTAAACCTTGTGACGAAGTCAAAGTACCCTCTTAAATATACTTAAAGCATTACGAAAAGTGTGTCTTTAGCACATGAGTGCGTTCCATATCTAGTGTAAGTTGATCGTATTTAATTTAAGTAGCATACATTTTGGGGCATCTGTGGCAGCTATTTAGAATGCGTCGCCCGTTGCAGTTTCAAGTGGCAATGCAAACAGCTGGCACGTCGAGTCCGAACACGAATTTTAAATTAAAATCATTTGCACTTGCACTTGGAGCTGCGTTTAAGTCGAAATTAGGTTTTGCATTTCAGAAACGTTCTCGAATATTCTTTCGAATTGGCGCAACTTTCATTATTAAAGTGCATTTCGGTTTCTTGTGCTGTCCGGCGAAGCCAGAAGGCCAAAAAGCCACAGAGGAGCAATGGAGCAATGGAACAGTTGAGCAGTTGTTAAACTCGAACAGCAACAACTCCCACATCTGTTATACGTTTTTTTTTTTTTCATTTTTGGTTTTCCTACTTTTTGTTCATTTATAATATGACTCCTTTGCCTTTAGCTCTCGGGCTGTGTCGAGTGAATTCAAGTCAAGTAGAGTCGAGTTGAGTCTGCGTGGCAGCCTGAAAGTTGTGGTTTGGTTGCACTTAAATTATTGCATTAAGGAAAAGTCCTTGAGCAATGGCATCACCACCAACAGCACCAGCACCAGCACCAGCACATGAACAGAGCCATGTTTTTAGGGGCATCGCAATTAAATAATTTGCGGTCTGTGTGCAGTCGAGGCGTAAAACTTTTCGAATGCTTCGAAAAATAAGTTTTCCATGAGTCAAAGTAAGGCACAAAATGCAACTTCAAGTGTTGCTCCAGCCATTGCATTGCCCAGCCTTCGTTTGTGGTAATTGAAAAAGGACAATTAGCCTGGCCTAAAGAGGTCAACCCTTTATCTGCAGTTAGCATATCTCTAAAAAGCCTACTTGGTCAGCACACAAATGGCAGGCAATAAATCAATGACACTCACACACAGTCACAAAAAGGACATATACATGAACATGGACACTACTGCCCAAAATTGTTTGTTTTGTAGTTGACCAAAATGCCGGTCAAAAACAAACAAAATTAACTAAACATTTAAAGTGAGCTGCAAACAAACTAAGCTAAATTTTCCATTTAATTACAAATTCAACTGTCAAAACAATTTAAGCAAAATATGTGAATTTAACTAAATAAAGTTATTTAGAAAGCAGAGTAATATTTTTCTTATAAATTTACTTCTTACCAACCCATTTTAAATCACAAGCCGTTGCAAATTAATGTCGATTTAATTTAAATTTAACGATTATCCATATTATTTTATAACTTATATGATAACAAATATATAAAAAAAACAACCGCCATAAGTTTGAATTTTGTTTTTGCAAATTTTCGCACAAAAGAAAAACAAAATTTTAGTTCCGAAAAAGCGGCGCTAGCAAACAATAGAAGGCGCCAGATTTGCAATTTTTAGTTGGAAAACTTGACAGCGCCATCTGTGCGTCACTTTGTTAATGCTGCCGTATCGCTGACATAAGTACCCTCTATCAAAACCCCACGAGCTGGCAGTTCTGCAAGGCTCGACAAAGCGAGCAAGGCGCGCAATTTAAATTGATATACTTAGTTAAACAATATGATTACATTTAAGTAATCTATTCTATTCATAATTTAAATAATGGGGTCATTTTAATCAATATCTGGAACTTGTATATAATAAAATATTATAAACAAAAAAAAAATAATTACAATAGGCAGCGGAAACTTTTGTCTGTGTTGGGAAACACATCTAAAGTTTTGTTGTAAAGAAATTTAATCGACGACAAGTCTGACAACGAAGGCAAGTGGAGCTACTGTTATCACTGCGCGCAATTTCAATTTGAATTAAACAATAGAATAATAATACTTTATTAATAGAATAACCTAAGAAAGCAAGGAGGTATTTTAAACAATATAATAAAAGAAATGATAGTACATGGCTTATAAAATTTAGCTCTAATTTAATGAAATTAATTGTCCCTGTTTTTAATTTCTTTTTGCTCATGCTCAGAAAACAAATGCCGCGAAAAATAAGTACATATGTATAAAATAATATATAAAGATAAATAATGTAATTTTAATGGAAATTAGCTAATGACAAAAACAAGTAATATTATAAAATACACAGGTTTAATTTTATTGTTCACCCACATAATAATTTGTTTATTCAAATTAGAAAAATTTACGATTACAATTAATGTTACCATGTACAATTATTTACTTGACTTATGAAGATCATCATCATATCAGGATATCTAGGTAAATGAAGAACGAACCCTGCCTTATATACACATTATCGCATATCTACATACAATGTCAACATCACACATCGTCATATTTATAAGTAATCGATGTAAATATGCAATTGTTATAAACGAGTCTATACATACATAGACATGCATACATAATATATACACATAAGATGTACATATGTGTTTATGTATGTAAAATTTGTATGAACAGTGTACATCTAGTGCTTAGAACTAAAATTAAATATATTTATGTTTTTTTTTTGTATTTGCATTTGTATTTGTATTTTTACATTTGCATTTGTTAACATTGATTATTTTGCAATTTTCAAACGCGCGCCATAAAATAGCGAAACAAATAATTGTGTAGAATAATAATAATAGATAATAAATAGGTGTGCAGTTGAGTTTTGCAGCAGAATTGAGACAGTAGTGGCTCAGCCACATATTACAAATTGAGAAACTGACAAACTGAGAAACTGACGAACTGAGAAACTCCGAGAGATGCACATTCGATAAGTCCGATAGATCAATAACATTGCAACAACTTTTCTTCGTTTTAGAAACAACAGCAAAAAGCGTAGAGCAATACTCTGCTAATGCACAAAATCGTTGGGTATATAATGCTGTGGCTCAACAATGACGCTCGTATAATGGGGCGTGGCTGCCACAGCAACTGCAGCGGCATTCACATTCTTAAAACTCTCGGCAAAGTCGCTTACAACGCGCTGTTGCTGCTGTTGTTGTTGCTGCTGCTGTTGCTGTTGTTGCTGCTGTTGCGGATGCATGGCATATTGTTGCTGTTGCTGATATTGTTGCTGCTGCTGCAGTCGATGAGGCTGATGAGGCTGATGTTGTTGCTGCAGATGCTGTTGCTCCATCAAGTGTTGCTGCTGTTGGTGTTGATGTTGTTGCTGCTGCTGCTGCTGTGAACTGTTGTCGGAAAAGTAGCTCAACTCAAAGTTGTGGCTCAGATCACTGTAGGTGGTTTGAGAGGGCGATGTGCCATTCACAATGGACGCATTGCCCGTGGACAGCTGACGATCGCTCTCCGAGCTGCTCGAGCAACTGTTGGAGTTGGCCGAGAAGGGTCGTATCATAGACGTGGCCACATCCACAGTGGCATCATAGTCATAATAGTAGTGATTGTTGTTGTTATAGTAAAGCGTGCCCGTCGTTGTGTCCGGATACTGCATTTCTGTTGAGTACACACCCGAGGATGAGGCCGATGCGCTGGATCCGCCTCCTGCGCTGGAAGCTGTGCCTCCACCCACACTGCTGCTGGAACTAACCACAAGGTCATTGAGCGGCGGATAGAGTTGCGTATAACTGAGGCTATCGTGATCCATGCTCCCTGTCTGTAGCGGATGCAACTGTTGGGCATGTTGATGATGCCACACGACCGGATTGCTGCTGTTGTTGTTATTATTGTTGTTGTTGTTGGTCGGCACCGGCGTAACGGCATTAGGTGGCTGGGGCTGAACGGACAACGGCAGCTCCGGCTCAAAGTAGGGATCCAGCTTGGGACTGACACTTAACGCTGGCGTGCTGGACGCAGGCAACTGTTGTTGTTGCTGTTGTGGCGGAACGCACGTGGCACTGATGGTGACAGCCGCTGCTGCTGCAGAGGCAGTTGCCGCAGCTGCTGCCACCGCTGCAGCCTGGGCCGCCGGTGAGATGGGTTCACGTTTGACCACGCCCGTTTGAATCTCATTCAGGACCAAGTCTTTGACCTCTCGTTCGCTAAGCACATAGTTGACGCTCACGATGAAGACCTCGCGGGAGGAGCGCGAATTGTGCACCAACGTGGCATAGGATTGCACCCAGACCCAGCCGCCGCCTTTGGTCAGAAAGCGATAATATTTGGTGGTAACTTGTCCTTTGTACAGCACTGCAGAGGGGAGAGAGCGAGAGAAAAGTGTGATTCAGTTAGTAGAGCTTAGTGCACGACGCCTTATTGTTATTGTTTTCTTACGGATTTGATGGGAACAGCGCATGGGCATAATGTCCGCGGCATGGATGTACTGATAAAGCGTCTTCTCGATAAGGTCCTGGGGCTCATAGCCGGTTAGCTGCGATACGCTGCAAGCAAATAAACAAATAAAAAGCAACAATAAGTACAACTTTAGGTTTTGTACACAACCGAGACAGTTCTTTTTTTTTTTTTTGCTCCTTGCTATTTACTTAAACAATGAAAGGACATTGGTGTTGTTGATATTGCTGTGGTGTTTGGTCCGTTTACTTTTGTCAACTTCAATTCAATTATGCAGCAAAAACAACAACACCCAGAGACAGAGAAAAAAAGGGCTGTTTCCCACTTTGGGGTTGCTCTACACCACGTTGGGCATCACATTCGAGAGGAACAGAGACGGAAAGCTGTATCCGCGTCATGGCAACATCATGAGGGTAATTGAGTGACAATAATGTCAGACAAAGTGGTCTGGTTGGAGGGGAGCTGGTAGTACAACCAGCTTTGTACGGCTGCTATAGTCAAGGCACTTAAAGGACAACCTCTTCCTGCTGCCCGCCCCCTTTTTGGAGCCGCATACACAAAGCAAAATCAAGCTCAAGAGGGAAATGATTTGTTTTCCTTTTTGTCATAGAGCCCCTCGCTTAGATTTCTTTTTGTTATATTTTTTTATTATCTTTTGGGGGATGTTGCTGAGATTCTTCTTTTTTCAGTTTTTTTGTAACATGGAATAGATTCTTTTTGCGGCCCGTTTAAATATTTGTCTAGTGTTTGGTTCTGTTGGCAAGAAAACTGAGCCTTTTTATGGCCGGGTAATATATTCAAAGAGCCTGGACTTTTTACAGTTTTCATATTGAATTATTCTACAATTTTTTAATGTGTGTTTCAAAGGACCTTTGAAAACTTTCCCATCCCCTTTCTCTTTATATAAGACATCCATTAATATATTATCAAATCCTTAACTTACCGTGCATCGAAGAAGATCAACTTCATATCGAGCTTGGCACGAAACATGAACATGTTCTGATGCAGTTTGATTTCCGTGATGGCAGATGAAGGCAGCGAGTGACCAACGGCAACCAGGCCGAGATTCTGTATTAGACTGCCCTGGCCATCGCCACAGTCCGGATAAATGCGCGCTTTCAAATAGCCAGAACAATGTATCACCTGTAAAAAAAAATACACCCACAAATTAACAAATATCTAAATTAATAAGCTTATTTCCATGGACTCACCTTGAAGCCAGAGGTTGTTAGGCCGGCATTACGCTTGGCCAAAACACATTTCATGCGCAGGAAGAAGGTCTTCTCAATTTCGATCGTATGCGATCCACGATCATGGCCATATGCCGCCGGATGTTGCACGCCATTCGGACTGCCAATTGGCGTATGCGTCTGGGCCAGCTGTGAAGAGTTAAGAAAAGCATGAGTAAAATGGAAATGAAAATGCTTCGAAAGATAATATACGCAGAAAATAGATATTCGGGATTTCCGGGATACAATCAATCTATTTAACTCTCAACATATAGCTCAAATACCGGGTTTTTAAAAGATGTGTTATTAAATTAATTATTTTAGGCTTACTTGCCTATTGGTAGAGTCCCTTATTCTTATATAGTCTTAATTTAATAAATATATCCTGACTACATATGCACTTTAAACATTCAAGGTGAAATCACGAATGTTAAACTTGAAATTTTGACTAATTTCTATTTTCTGTGAAGACTTTTTTTTCCTATCTTGATTTTTTTAGCTTGATTTTTAGTAGAAAGAAAGATGCATTTCCTACTTACAGGATGTTGATGCATGTGCGGGTGCAGTGACAATATAGCATTCATTTCATCCTGATCGTAACTGTGTATATACTCAAATATAGAGTTGCCCGTCAGCTCGACCTGTGGAAAACAGAGAAGAACAACAAATTAATGCCAGGTTTGTTTTGCTTTACATTCTGCGTGAAAGTGCCAATTAGTAAAGTAAAAATCGGAATGCAAATTTTTTGGTCCTTGCGCCTTTTGACGCCAACACTGGAGCTCCTTGACTTGCAAGTGCAAGTGGGCCAGACACAGAAAGGACATCCACCACTGAGATGCGAGCATTCACAATTTATGCGCATAAATCAACTCACCTGGCTGAGGCCCAGGTGCACCGAGGCGGTCTCTGAGATGTACATGATTTTACCATCCGGGGCAACGACAAAGATGAAGCCGTCCAATGTCTGCAATAAATGTGAACCCAACTCTTTGATGGTTGCGCCACGTTGCATGGCCGGCGAGGAACCCCAAGCTTCACCCAATCCTAAAAGAAAATTTACAAATTTTCGAAATTAATTAAGAAATGCCAAAACAATTATTAAAGAGTTTTATTAATAATATCAATTAAGAACTTATTAATTGTTCTTCATTTGTTGAGCTTTCCCATGGCCCACAAATCATGCAACACGCAACTAACTGACTGTCAACTAAGTAAATCAGTGCACAGTGGCAGGACACACGCTCCTCTTACCCACCCACTTGCCCACAATGTCTGACGTCTAAATATTATTCCCAATTAAAGTCATCAGCGCCGTAGGTGGCCCATTCATAGGCCCAACCATGGAGAATCCTCACGTCCTCACGCCCAACCCAATTGAGATTCATTGCATTCTCATGTACTTGCCTCATGTTGCACGCAAACTTCCTTGCCCGTTGTTTGTTGCCTATTATTAAAATAATTATTTCAATAAAGCCAGCAAAAGAAAAGCACAAAACGCTTCGCACAATGGAAAAAAACACAACACAACAACCACATCCACAGCTATAGACCATGCGCCACCCTCCTCTTTCCCCATACCCCCCTGTCCGTTGTGGCTGTTGTGCAACCCTCGTTGTCAGCAGAAATCTCAGAATCACACACACACATATAGAGTAGTGCCACCCACAGCCACCCACTTCCAGTCGAACCTCTCGTGTCGTCTCGTCTCGTCTCGTCGCTCTCTCTGCTCGCTGCTTTTTGAGTGAAACAACAGGCCGCCATTGTGTTTTCCCTGAATGCCCCCGAAGCATACTTCTCCCTTTACCCCCACCCCCTCTTGACTGGTTGTTTATTGTCTACCCTGTTGTTGAGTGGTTTTTCCTTTAGCATATGCTTTAAGCAAACATCGCCTTTTAAACTTGAAAAATTTGTCGTGTTGTATTTAATGCTAGAAAATCACAAAAACTCGCTCGACACTCGCATAAAATAACAAAGGCGCACGGCAGTATCCTGCTGTGTCCTGCGCGAATATGTGCCACATAATGAGCGTGTCGGCCGCGTGGCTGTCAAAGATTCCACATCATTTGACATTGCCGCACGTAATTCACACGCCAGATGAAAAGCCAACGTCAAAGGCGAACAACAAATTGAGCGGCATTTAATTCAACTAATTGGCATTGCATGCCTAAAGAAAGGACCAAAAAGACTAAGGACACTCCGAGAATAACATCGGTACAAAAGAAATCGGACGTAACCTCTTATTAAATAAAAACAAGCTTTGTTTTCAAAATAAAATAAAAAACCTTTGTTCTCGTAATAAACTACAATATGCTCGAAATTGTTTTTTAAACTTCGAAAAAGTCTTGCATTTTGGAAAAAGTTTTAAGAGTAAGGTACAGCCAAGGATACAAATTATATACCTTTGAATAAGCTATAATCAAGAATATTTGTTAAAAGAAGAATAAGAATTATATGGTCTTGACTTTATCGATTTATACACGAATCTTAAGCCAAAGCAATCAGTTCTCATTCCTATATCATTTAAGAAAAACCCTACATCCCCCAAATATTTTCTTTATATTGTCTTATTGCTATATCATTTAAGAAAAACCCTAATTCCCCCAAATATTGTCTCTATAGAATTAAAATTGTTTCAGCTCTTATTCCTATATATTTAATTTAAGAAAAACCTAATTTCCCAAACTTGTGTCTTTACACAATGTTATATAATTTCTGTCCTCGACCGCACTTATCTTTCTCAGTGTATAAACTTAGTATTGCGACTTACCATCGGGAAAAACTTGGCGCATTTTCAAATAGGATGTGGTCAAACGTATGACGGATGCTTTGTCCAGCTGTGATGTAATCGCCGCTGGCAATGGCAATAATTTGGCCAATTCACAGAATTCGGTATTTTCCTTTTCACGACGCGTGCGTGCAGCATTTTTGCTTTTCTCCTTCATGGCACACGTTTTAGCTATATCTGCAATAAGGACACAAATCAAAGAATAAATCAATTAGTATACATTTTAGTCGATGTGTCCTTAAGGTTTACAGACCATGTAATCTACTCTCATAACAATCCTTGCGCACTTTACGTTGATTTGTCATTTTCCAAGCAGACGAAATAAATTCCCAAAAATAAAAAATAAAACTATTGCAACTAGATGTTGCACTTGCTCATGTCCTGGCGATCACCTGTCTGCAACTGAGCACACATCGTCCGACGCAGACAGTTTTAACAGATTTTTCGACAGATCTACCTGAGCTGACTGCTATTGGCCAGCATAGAATTCTGGGCCAACTACCTGAGCCTGAGCTCAAACCAATTGACTTTTTGCAATGTTACTAATTTGCCCTGATCCTCAATGGCAACCGGAAACTACAGGTCGATGTGTGTGTGTGTGTGAGTTTGAGTATTCAACAGGTTGACATAAATAACCGCAGGAGGTTTTGACTTTTGTACATAATGTACAACACCTTTTTGCCAATCCCATCACACACACACATACACACTCACACTCGGATTATACATACATGCATATGTATATGTATGTGACGTTACGGTCAGGGCCAGTTTTTGGCTGAGCTCAAAGTGAATTTCCCGTCTTTCCATTGATAAAATAGTTTCGAACGTGATTTTGGCGCAGTTTGCTAAAATTCACGGCATGGCTCCTGCTGATTTTTTGAACAACTCCAGGGAAATGTCTTACAGACAAACATGTATTTGTACATACTTTAAGATACAAATAGTTGACTTGGCTATTTGGAATTCGCACGTAATTACAAGTTTATTGACATAGGTCACGTAGGTTGTAAGTTGCAAGAAGGTGCGGCATGATTAGGCAGTCAGTCTCTCGCTGACTAGACAGGAATAAAACACTTATTTACGAGTACTCGACCGACACATGATAAACAATATTGATGTATGGCAAAGTAAATCTGTATCATGGCAATAAGTATCTGAAAGTATCTTTAATGGCTTCGCCAAATGGCAGTCCAAAAATGGGACATTTGTCAAAAGTCGCGCTTAGCTTTGTGAATTCGGGATGGGTAGGGATGGGACGGGGAAGAAATTGCAGGCATCCGCTACGCACACGAGGTACATCTACAGGAGCAACAGATTTGCTAAATGATCATAATCCTAAAGAGCATCCGCCGCTAATCCGCAACTCAAATGTGACAACATGCGCGTCTGAAGTGCCGCCGAGGTCGTTCATATCCGGCGGTATTGTTGTTGCTTTTATTACTGTTGTTCTTGCTGTAACTGAGCGGAACTCTTGTGCGGAGTATTCCATATTTGACCGTGGTTGTTACGGCGTCAAAACGGCGTCCCGCGAAACAGCAAAGTAATATTTAGAAAGTAAAGGCTCGTAGGGAAAACCAATGTGAAAATCTATTGTATCGTAGAAAGCAGCAAACTAATGATAGTTTATGATACTCTAAGTGGGTCAAAATGGCTCAGGATATGGTGAATACATATAGAAACATAAATTTGAATCACATAATTTTAGGAATGAACACAAACGGAAATAAGACAAATTCCTATTAGGCATAGAATTAGAGAACAACAAAAGAGCAAGTCAGACCATTAAATGTGTACAATAGCATAAACAATTGAATATGAGAAAATTAACATGAATGCTCTGCATAATCTCTAGAGACTAATGAAATTTGTAGCTTCTAAAAACATTAATTCAACAAAACAAATGAAATTGGTTAGTACAATTTTAAACAGCACTGGGCAACAAATTTGACTTTTTTAAAAACTTTACCAAACCCACTTTTGTAGCCGAAAATATCAATTAAACGCTTTACAAAGTTTTCTAAAGAAGAACTTTTGAAACGACTACTAATTAATGGAATATTCTAAATACAGGATTAAAGAGAAGATTACTATTTTATCCCGAATCTTAATTGAATTTACAAGTAAATAAAATCTTAAGGAAAATTTTATAACAAAAAACTATTATTTTCTGAATTCAATACATTTTAATTCAATTTAAAACTATGCATAAATGATTTAAAGAAAATAAAACGCTTTTTAAATTCGGGATTTCCCCAGCAATGATGAAACTCAAGCTCACCTCCGAAATGGGAACAGCAAAAATTTTGAAGTGATTTTTTTAACGAGATAATTTGCATTGCCTAGTGTAATTGAAATCTGACAACACTTTTTCAATAGCGAAAAGTTAAAAGTAGACTTAAGTACTCTAGTCCACATAGCATGGTACGTTAGCTTTACGACTATATTATGACACTCTTCTAGGAAAGAGCATTTAAATAACAATATATACTGAGACCCGGTTCTCACTTCTTGGCCATATCTTGACCTTAATCTTCTTAAAGGCAAACAACAAGACCAAAACAAATAGAAAACTTTAAAAGTAAATCCAAGAAAATATTCACACTGAACTTGAATTATAGATTCTAGAAAAATGTAGGAGCGAGTAGAAAAGATAGCGTTGAGAATAGAAAGAGAGAGATATAAGGGGAAGTGAGAGAGCAATGAATATTATATTTGTCAGCTTTGCGTAGGAGTTGCCCAAAGCGACAGGTAAAAATTTGATCGATTCCCACGCTGCAAAAAAAGAAGGAAGAAGCAATGAAAGCCATAAAGCAATTAACGGCACATTGGACGCTCGTTTCACCTCCGCTGGGCGGCTGCTGTTGCCTCTAATGTGGGTGTTGCGGCTACGCGCTGCATGCAACAACAGCGACAGCGACGACGACGCCGACGCCGACAGAGCCTGCGCTTCCACATTGACAGGTAAAGTTTTGGCTAGGAGAATATAGTATATGCTAAAAACTGGACACGCTGACCAGTTGAGTAGTTCTCACGCTAGAGTCTAGCGGGTATTTCCACTGGACCAATTGATAACCAAGCGGGAAAAACACCGAACACATGTAAAGGGCCAGGAAATTTCGCTTGCAGTTAAGTGTGAGAAAGAACTCTGGGACTCAGGTATATCTGCACAGATTCCCACAGCATAGTATAGCCAGATCCTTGTTCATCCTGTGCGCTATCAGGTGGCAGGCGGCAATGGAAAATTCAACATACGTTTTAAATGTGCGTAACATATGACAATGCCATAACGATAACGATAAGACATATCCAGTTTGTTCTCTCGCACTGTTCATTTTGTTTGCTCCTGTCAAATTTCAACCTACTCCTCCCCCCTTGTCTTCTTCTCGTCCTTTGCCAATCCCTACCCCCACCAGTATAAACCAGTAAACTGCTCGCGCACTCTTTTTGTGTTTTTCCAACGCACATGAAGTTTTATCTTGAAACAACAGCCAACGATGATGGGCAACCCCCGCGAACCAGGGGCAACCCCCGCAAATTTTAATGCTCAGGCCGCGCTTAATTTTCGGATTATAACCCGTAAAGTAAACAGGCAACGCAATGTCCTTAGCAATCCTGCAACAGCCGTCTACCAACAACAGCAACAACAACAATAACAGGAGCTGACGACTGCACATTAACCCAATTTCAATATGCTTTTTGATTTGTTTGCTCGCCACTTTAACATTATCAAACAACGGTTTATACAGGAGGCGTGGCAGTGCCATATGGGGCGTTTTTGGTAGGGTGTGCCTTTTAATTGCCAGCAATAACAAGTAACGTCGGCCATAACAACAATCACAACAAAAACTTTCGAGGCATTTGCCGTTGCTTTAACTTCCCCCAAATCCCATATCCCAAATTCAAATCCGCTAATTGCGTCGAGTTTTTGTTGGAGTTTGGGGTTACGGCATTTTGTTGCCTTTGCAATCGCTACAATTATCCCCAAAGTGCGTAAAGAACTGCGTATTGATTAGCATAATTAGCATCGATATTCACAAATATACATGATTTGAGGGGTTTGGTAACTAGTACTTGGCTTTCATTTGGGATGGGCTTAGATAAATTCAATGATTAGACAAATTAAATATTCAAAAATATGCAAATTCATAACTTAAATCAATTTTCAAATTTTATAAAAAACAAATCTTAATTAGAATTATTAATAAATTTTAAGAAGCTAAGTATAAAAATGCATTTTTATAGGAAAATATCGGAATCAATAACTGAAATTAATTTTCAAATTTTCTAAAAACTTTAAAGTAATATGAAAGCCCTAGGTATACTATATGCCGATAAAGTTGATTTGAAAGCACTTTTCTATCTGACGTTCGGCTTAAAGAAATAACTAAATTTATATTAGAATACGTTTTTGGTTCGGTCCGGACCAGTTTCTAAAGCTTCCCAACCTATTGCTTCGGTAGATTTATTTAATTCAATCATCTCTCAGTTGTTTTAATTTTTTCAAAACTCAAAAATTGACTATTATAAATCTATCATTATTCTATTCCGTTGTATTATTTTTTCTAGAATCTAACTTATTGTAACTCATTTAACTATTATAAGTAATTTCTGGAAACTAAGAATATTCTTTGGTTTAAATTAATAATAATAATATTTTAATATCATTTTATAATAATTTAAATATCATTTTAAACCCGCGTTAAGATTGGTATTGCCAAGCCCCTACAGACTTTTAAAATTTTATGAACATAAAATGAATGTTGAATATTTTTTCCACTTTAGCATTTAATTCTATGAAAATAATTTAGAACTATAAGCCAGTAATCCTTGTATTAAACAATATATTCTTTTATTATCATTGTCTAACAAAAATGGCTAACCGAAAACAGCATAAATACCTTAAATATTAACACAGCAAATATAATATTGCATTGCAGTATGTAAATAAGTATATAAATGGCCAAATCTGGTTGCTTAACTAAAATCATTCGGTGTGAAATATGTTTCAAGCCCAATGCAAACAGAGAGCAAATCAAAGTGTCGATATGAAGTGAAAATAAACAATGCGAAAAGCTAGACCAGGGGCGAGCAATAATCGTAATTATAATCAGGCAACATCATAATCGTAATGTTCATTACAATATTTTTCGAAAATAATTATGCATGTATTTTATTTGTGTTTGTTAAACAAATATGAAGCGTTCAAATACACAAAGAGCGCTGAGGCGTTCAAAATGCGAAAGTAAACTTTCAAATGAAATAAAAAACAACAACAGCAATAACAACAATATATACATACATATATGTACATACAATAACAATGGCAATGGCAATGGGCAACAACAAATACGGCAGCAGCGAAATGTGTACCACGGAGCAGCAGTGGCAACAGCAGCCAGCTATAAATACGGAAAATCTCGAAAATATCACGTAAAATCGATCAACAATACAAACTTGCAACCAAATGGCCATTGGGCCCCCATAGACCAGCACCAGTACAAGTACCAGACCCATTCTCATACTCATTACCAGTCCCGGCAAATCAAACAAGTCAAATAGCAGCAACGGGCGACGACGACCAAGGGTCAAATCGATAACCATAATTTTATAGCATTGGCCTATGCACACAGGCTGCTGTTTTTCCCCTCTCTCTCTCACACTCTCACTCTCTCTCTCTGTGTCTAATTTTTTCACTCTTTCTATCACTTATGCTTTTTTTCTATCAGCATATGCAGAGGACTCCTTTTAGACCGACCTCACCTACGCGTAAATACCCAAACACCTCCATTATCACTTACAGCGCGGTACACACAATGATGCCAGAGCAATGCTTTGTTGTTGTTGTTGTTGTTGTTGTTATTGTTATTGTTGTTGTTGTCAGTACGTGATGTTCCCTATAAATTTGAATTTGATTTTGAATTTGCTCTAAAACGGCAGCAACAGCAACAGAAACAACAATAGACAATATCTTACACACACATTATGCTGGTGTGACTGACTACCGCGCTGATGGCGGACACTGGACAAATAAGAGTACGAGTGGAAACAGGTAAATGTAAATAGGAGCAGACAGCAGACAACAGACAGCGAACCGACAACATCAAATGTAAACATGCCACATATTGAGAGCTACATATCGCCAGAAATTCCCAAGTACCAGCTCTACATAAAAGACCAGATCCCCAAACTGCAATTCAAGATTAAAAAAGTTTCCCCTCAAAATTCTTTAAAATCAAAAAGAATATTTTATTTTCTAAAATAGGATGAGGTATGGTAAATATCATCAAACGTTACCAATTATCGTATCTGCATAATAGACCAAATCTAAAACTGGCGATTCCTGTATATTCCGCAAAAATAACGTATACGACATTTTTACTAAAATACAAACTTGTCTATAAGTGCCAAAAGTAATTTAGTTTGATGTACTAAAAATACTTTCTATTGTCTATATATTTCCCTTAACATTATTTTTAAAAGTAAGAAGAAACTTATATTCTGTAAAATGTGCAATTATTATAATGTCATTATATGATTTATATTTAAAATATTCTTAAGAAGGTGATGTTACTTATTTTTATAAATTTGTGTTAGTCAAAAGTAAAAGCTTGTTTTCATTTGTTAAACTTTATAAAGTTTTAAACTTTTAACAGACTATTGCGTAGTTTTAAATGAATAAATTTATTCTTGCAAAAGTAAATTGAAATAAAGAATTAAAATTTTCTCTATTTTTATCATTTTGTTAAAAGAATTTGTGGAATTTTAAGTTTACTTTCTATGATACCTGAAATATTATTTGCGGTTTCAAACATTGATACAGGAATTTCTCATTAATTATTCGAATCAAAATTTGACTTGCAAATGAATTTACAACTTGGCTGCATTTAATGCGTCTTACATTTTATGATATTGGCAACTGCAACGGCCGTTGCATCAGTAAATGTGCAACAAAAAGACCTAGCAACAACAACACTCTGTACTGCAACAACAACAAGAACAATAGCAACTCGAACTCAGTTGTAGAATGAAACAAATATATGGTTGGAAAAAATCAATACAAAGTCACGTTTTAGAGAAAATCACGTTTCATTAGATACCTACACCATATACTGCATATTTACATATAGTATGTACCCTACACATGCCCTCACTTATACATACATACATATATCAAAACAATATACAATCATACAACTGGATATAGCATGAAAATTCCATTGTTGCTACAATTTCGTTTTATGTAAGCGAAAACTATTTAAAAAATAAAAAGTCATCTGGGAATCACTTTTAAAATTGCTCAGAAATTCAAAAGCGGCCATTTTTAATGTCTCTATTTCATTTACATATACATTCATATCGTATGTATGTATTTGTATATAAATGCTTGTAGTTTCCGTTCTTGTGTATATCGCCCGCTTACCTTGAAATTTACGACTTTCAGTGAAAAGTTTTCACTTTATTATCAAGGTTGACATTTTCTTCGAGCACAGCTCTAAATATAGACGACACCGCGTTGCGGTATTATATTCTTAGGGGTTTCACGGGGGATGTTTGTTGCTCCCCGTTCGTAAGCCCCTCTGAATGCTGGGCTATTTGTTGGTTTTTCAAAATGGTGTTGACAACTTCAAGATATTTTGGTCTTAAAACAGATTTAGAGTGATTTTCATGGGGTTGCGAATCTACTTTTAAACTGAACATCATTAAAATTAATAGCGTATGATTTATGTGTAAACTCTTGTTAAGTTTTTTCTTTTGGTTCCCAAGTCTTAAGTCTTGTTTTCAACATTTATATATGTTTTAAGCGAACCAGTTTTCTAGTATTTACATTTTTTTAAGTAATAGTCGTAAAGCAAAAAAAGGTTAAAGTTATTAAGAATTGTGCAACTTACAAAACTTTTTTACAACAAGAAACCATTTTAAATAAATATTATTTTTGTTCTTTTGGAATCTTAAATTTCAAAACATTTAAAGGCAAACTGTGAAAACTTTAGTTTTTAAACATATAAATAAAGAAAAAGTCCTTGAATGCGTTCAGTTCCACACAACCTTGCAGTAAATATAGTAAATGCATTTTTTCGATTAAAAAAATTATGTACTGCATACTTGAAAGTCCTTAAATCGTCCTTTTATCCTTGGACACACATATAATCCCCAATACGTATTTTCAGTGGAACGCATTTCTCGCACTTCGCATTACGTATTTATTTCTCAAGAACCGTCAACAGTGTGCACTGTGAAGCTTACATGTGCGTTACTATACAATTCTGAATATTGTTGGGACATATTGTCCCAGTAGACCCGAAAGGATTTAGTCGCTTATTGTTATTAAAGTTAGCAAACTTATGTAGGACAATCGATAGACAATTTTGTTCCACTGTATAAAATACTTTTCGCTTAGTCAATTATTGAATACATCCTATTTTAAGCTCATACGAGTAAGTATTCGCTGTGTAGACAACAGCATTATTACAGCATTAAGCGGATTTTATCACAAGAAGTCAAACACACACAGAGACACACAAACATGCAACATTAATACTCACACTCACATATTTAGTCACATAGTGACTCAAGCCCTCAAACAAATCTAGCTTGTACATCAAAAATGTACGAGACAAAAGAAAAAAGCATAAATCCTAGCAGACCAGAAATACAACAACGAGCACAGGAAGCAGCACAACAGCGACAGCAACAACAACAGCAACAGCAACAAGCACCATAAACTATACAAAACGACAAACAAATCAAAAAAAAAAAAAAAGGAAGAGAAGAGAAGAGAAGAGCAAAGGAAGAAAAGAAAATGGTGTCTCAGCCAGGTAACATTAGAAAGATATTAGGGCCGACGCACGGTTCATTCACCGACCATTGCAATACGGCTGCGCCGCTGCTGCTGCTGCTGATGCTGGTGTTGCTGTTGCTGTAACAAGGAGAAAAAACTGGTTTTCAAATACAAACGCACACACATGCCACCCTCTGTCAAACGACCAGAGCAACAACAACGACTGCACAGTGAGTGCAAGCGAGAGAGGGAGAGAGCAAAGCATTACACAAATACGAGTACATTGGCAACAACATCTCATTGGCTGTCTCGGCGCGCTTAATGCCCCACGAACACACAAATAACGCACACACACACACACAAACATATATACACTCGCACACAAGAGCGCGTACAAACATAGCGCGAGACTGGAACGACAAACTGGAACTGGAACTGGAACTGCCATTGCTGTGTGCGTGCGAGTGTGTGTGTGTGTATTGTATGTTTGTGTATTGTATCTCGCGGGTCTGCTTGTGGATTTGTATCGCGCCTGTTCCACCTCCTTCCTCTCTCTTCACAACCGCTCCGCCCACACACACAGACGCATAATTGTTGTGTGCACGTCTGGCAACGCCTTAATAATTGTTATTTGAGTTTCATTTTGTTGCCATGTTCCCTTTGTGTGTGTGAGTGTGTGTGTTTGTATTTTACACTCCATTAGCGAGCATTTCAGGCATTCGAGTGTTAAGCTTTCTCTTTCAGCCCTTTTGGGCAACAAGATTTTCAGCCTGGTGACGATGTTGTTGATTTTTGGGGCATCTGTGTGTGTGTGTGTGTGTGAAATGGGGGCGTGTGAATGTGTGGAAGCTCTTCCGGCCGTGTACGCTCGTCAGAATTCAATGTCAGTTCTGTCCCTTCCACGTGCATTTGTATTGGTATGTGGTGTGTGTGCTTAAATATGTCTCTTTTTATTTACTTGGCCGCCATTTTTTATTTGCAATACAATCATAAAAGACAGAAATCTTAAACATGCACTCATAAAATTTTTATTGAGCATTTTTAACTGGCTTTCGACTCATTTTATGCAGCACATAAAAAATTTAAATATGTTATGTGTTTTTCAAAAATGTCAGCAAGTTAACGAGAAATGTAACTTGAGTGTGTCAATAAATAAAAAAGGATTCATTTAGATATTATACGAAAACAAATCTGTTTGTTTTATCTATTAAAAAAAAGATGTAAATTGTTGACTGATCCTTAAACCACTTCTTTCAACCTATATAACATTGATTTCAGTCGATAGTGACCCTCAAGGTCACTTGCAGTTGTTCAATGTCCTTGAAAACACTTTCCGAGCATATTAAATCACATGTGAATTCAGAATTCTATACGCCATTTTGCTTTTCAAGTTTGTCCGTTGTTGTTTATTTTCTTTTCAACACTAAACACTAAAAGTGCAATTCAATATTCATTGTCTAAATTTTGAATACACTTTGACAATTCTGCGATAACAGCAAAAACAACAAAATATTAAAGGGAAAACAACAACAACAACTACAACTGACTTGAGATTCAGCTCTGTTGTTGTTTTTCGTGTTATTTTATTGGGCAGGCGCATGTCCAGACCGAGTGCCAAGAGGCAGCAAAAGAAGAGGAACAACAACTCGCACCGACAGTGGCCACATCAGACTCGTGCCCACCACGTCTGAGGCCAGACAAAACAAATCATATTTTCGGGGGGGACACTTTGCATGCAGAACAAAAAGTAAAAAAATAAAAATTAAACGAATCCCGAGACACTGTGAAAACAAACAGTAGCTGTTAAATGCAGCAGCTGCAGCTGCAATGGATTTTTAGTCACTGTTTGATTACTTTTTGGATCCATTTCATAAGCAAAATACTTTGGCTGCAGGCTGCATCGCACAAATGTTGAGTTGAACAAAAAAAATACGAGCGCGAAATCGTAAATTGTTAGCCGCAATAAATAAAACGGGTCGCGCGCGCGCGTTACGTTGTCGACACTGGCACTTAAAGCTGCCCACTAACACTGGTCACTGGTCGGTCACTGGGTGCAGTGCGATGACTCTGACCCACCAACGTATTCTCGTTGCGGTTTCTCTGTTTTCTACTACTACACTAAACTAAATAGGTAGGTATGTCGATGCGCGGACTGCTTGATTGTTTTTGCTCAGCTTAAAAACTGAGCTTAATTGAACTGAGCTTTTGCTTTAGCTCATGTTTGTACATACATAGTAGCTACTGCAGTTGCTGCTCTGCTTTTGATTGGCTTGCCAACGGTTAACAGTTTTCAATGTCGCCATACGTTACGTACAATGTCACATGTGCTCAATGCCGGATAAGGGGCTGCTCTGTCTGAAAGGGGGAAGGGGGATGGGACTGTGGCCAAAGTAAATAAACAAAACTTTCGGCGCGACCGTGACTTGTGCTCAGCTTGCAAAAAAGTTGACATTTCTCTGGAAATTGCTGCGCTTTCTTCGACTTTCTTTCGCCGCAATGCTGACCTATGCAGTACAGAAGGCGAAATTTAAAGCTATTCAAGACATTGTGATTTGACCCCTGAATCCGAAACGAATACACTCACACACACACACAATCACATTAACACATTAATAATGCTTAAATCAGCAACCAAAAGCTTTTTATTATTGTTATGCTCTGAGCACTTGTTATTATTTTTGATATTTTTGTCTTGGATTGGTATTCACACTTTGTACTCCACACTCTGTACTATCGTTTTCATTCATTGATCCGACTTATGGCCGATCACGCGTACATATGTTTTGCCACCTGCCACTGAGTCCCGTGTGTGGCACGTGTTTTCGATATGAGCAAAGCTTTATTGTTGATATCTTTATAATTGTCGATTTTGTTTTATATTTCACTTACTTTTTTTTTACTTTTTTGAGTTTCCGTCTTTTCAAGTCTTACAATGTTTTGGCTCAGTTCGTTTTTTTTTTTGGCTGTCGATGAGCTAATCGCTTATGACGTTCATATTTTAATGCACGCGCTGCAAAATTTTGAGCTCAGCTGTTGCTGATGTTGTTGTTTTATTGCTGCAGCTTTTACAGCTGTGGTATTTGTTGTTATTGTCGCTACTGTTAATATGAATTATCAACACACAACGTGCAAAAATGTAAATTATGCTATTCTATAACCAGCAAACTGATAGAAGACTGAATCATCATGGCGCCGACCCAAAGATAATACGAGACTTTAATGACCTGAAGTTTATATCTGCAGACAAATCCCAGAGCAAAAAAATCAAACTCTTAAATATGATCTCGTTTAAAATACAAATAAAACCGTTTTAATGTACTCACTAATGCAAATGAACTAATATGTATGCCTACAGTGGAAAACTGAAGACTACATACGCTCAATAAAGTAATAATTCAGTATTGTTCTAAATTTAATTTTCTTAAAATAAAATAGAAATAAATTTAAAGTATTAATGTTCATTAAAATAATAACATGCAATAATAATAAATATTTTTCAGCCGAAAGCACTAGTAGCTATAGTTTTAACTATAAGCATAAAGTTATACAAATAAATAAATAAATAAATAAATAAATATTTTTAATCCTTGTTTTTAAAAGTTTTAAATTTAAGTTTAGTTTCTGTTTGCAAATACCCTGCAATTAAAATCTATTTGGTACATGTGAACCAGAAATACAAAGGAAATTTGTTTTTATGGTTGATATTTTGTTTAATTTTTATAAAGAACAAAATGTATTTAATTGACCCCATCGACTTGAATTTATCTTTGTTTTGGCTTTACTCTTCATATACTAATATACAGGGGTGTTCCACAAAGCTCTTTTTGGTGTCCTCAAACAAGCGACCATTGCTTTCAAATGTGAAGAAAATTATTCAAGCCTGTAAATAAACCTAAAATTTATTGAATTCAATTTAAATAATTAATAAAAATAAACACTTGGAACAGTTAAATACAAAAGCAACTGTCGGAAAAAGATCTAGAGCTTTGTGGGACACCCCTGATAAAGATTTAATCCTTTAATTTTACAACCTTATTATCATTATAATAATATAATTTAAATCATAATTTCTGAATATGTTAAAAAAAAGATACAAATCCAATTGTAAACACTATCATACCAATGTTGTCCAACAAATTTATGACATCAAATGCAAAATTGTATAAATTTCCCATGCCTACATGGTTAACCACAGATCTATATCTTAAGACGTTCGATCACACACACATCATAATGCACAGGAATCCCATATTTTTCACACAAAAATGTTTAACCCTTGTTTGTAAACATGAAGAAGGAAAAACTTACAAGTTCTAGTCGCCGAAGAGCGAAAGAGATTCAGATACAAAGTGCAGCGAGGAGATGGCAAAATATGAAACGTGGATGCGGGCGCTGTTATCCGATAGCGGAATAGAAGGATACACACAAAGGATATAACCAGCCAGGAGCTGCATTGAGTTTCTTTCAACTTTATTTTTTTACGCTGCTCACTTGGTAACAAAGTTGCGGCTCTTACAACAATTTTTTGTACTTTCCAGTTGTAGAGATCGAACAAATTCGATATCGGTGCGATGGTACGTGATCCAAACAATGGACATAACAGGACACAAACTAAGGACAACGGACGAGACAAAGCTATGAAAACAGAAAATGTGTGCCACAATACTTTAGAGTCGTGTTAGCGCATAAATTAAGTCATAAACAAATAGTTGTTAATATGTACTTTTTGAAATTAGTATAGGTACTATATGTATATATATTTTTAGAATTTGGGCACAAATTTGTTGAACTGTTGCGCCGGCTGCTTTGCATGCCCCATTGAACATCTGAATATCCCTTGACTTGTCTTAAGCGGAAGTTGTTGTTTTTCCACAGGCGGAAAAACCCTCCGGAGTAGCAGGGACAACCAATTGGATTTGTGGCAGACATTGCGACGGCTGTGTGGCTCAATTACACTACCGATTGAGCGTAAAATTGTAATGCCTGATTTGATTTCACGTGACAAGGCGACACACTCACACACATACACAGTGATACATCACAAATACACTGAGAGAACTACAATTCCTCCGAGTCTCGTCTGACGCTCGTTTTCCAATTGGACACAGCCGCTAATTTGCTTGGCGCGCGACACCTTCGACCAGCTTGGTCGCCTTCGAGTGACCGTCATGGTCACTTCATAGCACTGGACAACGCATCTCTTCAGGTTGAAGCTGTCCCAACGATCGTCGTCACATGTTTGTTTGAGCTTTACGCCTTGGTCGGCTCTCTTTTTGCCTTCCTGGAAGTATTATAGTAAATTTCTCGCATATCTTCAAGCGTCGTTGTCCCCGAACTGCGACTGAAACTCAAACTGCGACTGGAACTGAGTTTTAGTCTTCTCTCGCCAGATTATTAGTTATTATATTTTGCGTTTTGTCATAAATGCAAATTAGTAATGCGCAATTTGCATATTCAACATTAAATACACACAGCATAAATAATTTTGTTAAGATTTAAACATATACTCATCTGAGTATGTATGTACAAAATTTACATAATTGAGGTCTATGTGAGTCGTAGTTGATTTGAAGAACGCAATAGTACGGTGGACAGCATACTTATTAAAACTATGTACGAATAAATTGAAAATCTTTGATGTATTTCAAAATTAAGTTGCTAAGATTACTCTTGAATTCGAATACAATGTAAAATATTCATAAAACGATTGATCGTCATGCATGCAGACATGCATTTAAATTTCGACATATTACAGGTTTATGATATATGTATGTAGGACTACAATTATATCCAAATTCAGTTAGATTTTATATAACGATACCAGACAATCTGCGAGTTTAGTTGACATATCTTTAGAAACAAAAACGTTTTTCATACTTAATGTAGATTTTTAGCCGATCGTTCCTAAATGATATAGTAGTCCGACTCTTACCAAATTTGTCCAGGTTGTATATTTACATCTATACCAAACACATAATCTGTGAGTTTCGTTAAGACATCTCAAGAAACACAAAAGGATTTTCAAAACAAAAAATTAATAAATAAGTTCGTCTATTGCTAAATTGTTATAAAACTAGTGCTTATCATGTCTTCCCTATTGTTCTTTATCAAGTAAAGAATGTTTGTTCCAATAATCTGTAAATATTTTAAGCCGAGCAGCATTTGCAAACAACAAGTGTCGGTGTTCTTTAAAGGACTTTATTTTTTAAAACAAACGAACTTTTAAAGACTCCAACAATCTACAGCACTAAATATATAATATTTTAAGTTGCAACAAAATTATATTTGTTATTTTTGGTATGTTTTGTACAAATCAATAATTATTCAAAATGCATTTCATGCATTCATATTCAATTTAAAATATAATTGAACTCAATTCAAAAGATTTTTAATCTAACCAAATCTCTTAACCATTTTCTTTTACGTTTGAAAGCGTTGTTTGGTTAATTTCTGTAGAACCAACTGGAGAAACACTATGTCCTACTTTATAATAGTTAATCATACTTATTATTGATTGACATGTTTGTTAAAACAATCATCAAAATGTTCGGATAGAAACATAATAAATCCAAATCCAAATTTATTATTGTAAAAATTCAATTGACCAATTTCCCATCTGACTTAAATAAAATCTAAGATTAAGTGCTTTAAACTTTTCTAAAGTGTCGATGACTTATGTACACAAGCACAGACATATTCATATATATATTTACATATATGTATGTATGTATTATTTTATGGGGCTACCAACGGTTTCCGTAGAAAATTAGCCTGATGACCGACATGGTCCATGCAGGCTGCGTTTGAGTTTTGAGTTGAGTCTTGAGTCGCAGTTGGAGTTGGAGTTGGAGATGGAGTAGGAGATGGTGTTGGACTCTTGACTGCAATTCGATTTGCTGCTTTTCCCTGTTTCGTTATTATAAAACGGCTTGTTGTTGTTTTTAATATTTGCATTTGGCAGTCGGGCGTTGCGCTTTATGGAGTATATTTTTTCGGGGGTTGCTGGACGAGGCCTGTTTTTTATTATTGCTAAACAATAATTTCTGATTCTTGGTCTTTTACGGCGCAAGAGCAACCGCTGACGACGTCGTCACCAAACGCCAACGCTGCCTTGGAATCATATTACACTACGACTCGGTGACAAGTTTGGACCCTCAATAACGATGATGATGATGTCAATGGCTCGGAGGTTCTTTGTGTTTGAGCATGATTACAAATGTTTTCCAACTACTTCTTTTTCCACTCCTGCGATCGCCTACAACTATTCGCATTGAATTTCACTTGTAATGTTTTGGGTTGTTGCAAGTGTTTCCCTGGTTAGATGGAAGGTTGTTTTCAATGGGGTTCGAGTTATCGCCAAGGGTTTTTGGATCAGGTTCAATGCCGACGGCAAAATGATACACAGACTTGGAATTGGAATTGGAATTTGGTTTGTTCTTGAAAAGTATGCAAATGAGTTACCTAATTGTAAGTACTCATATCGAATTTTCTATTTACATCATAAAAGCTGTTGCACTTACCTTTGGCAGCTATCCGTTTTGCCGCTGGTTATTTCAATAAAATGGCCGCCGTCGTTAATCCCAAAAAAGCTCTCCTAACGATTCGCCGGCCGGAGCAACAATATTTTCTTAATTGACGGCCAAAGAATGTTAATTGTTGCTAAAACATTTTCTTCTAGTTATTTGCAATGCTTTAACAAATGAATTTTAAATGTGTTGCGGACGAGCGAGTTTTATGTTAACACAAATTATCGAAAATATATAGCTTTTTATGAGTACGCCAATTGGGTTCTTGATTTTACGGCACTTGAACAATTGGCGACATATTTTGTTACATGTGAATAGTTTTTAAATATTGTTAAAGCGATATATGTACTTGATAAGTATATTTGTATATTTTTGTATGTATGTATGTATATAAATCACTACACAACGAGAAAACGAACGGTCAGGATGTGGATAGACAGGCGACAACAGCGACCAAGACGATGATGACGACAACAACGGCAATGACAACGGCAACGGCAACGACGACAACGACAACGGGAACGATACGGAAAACGGGCGCTTGAACGCAGCTGAACCAGCGAGCAGGCGGCGAACGAATGAGTGACTACTCAAATGGACCGAGAGCTGAGCTGCAGTAACCTGGGGGAGACAGCAGCAGCAGCAACGGCAGCAACAACAGCAACAGCAGCAACAACAGCAGCAGCGCAGGCAGCAGGCGATGCCAAAGTGTGTGGAGGCGCAACGAGTGCGCATACGCATACATGCAAACATAGCACTCACAACCACACACACACATACATATATTAACGAGTTGTATTTATGTAAAAACAACTGTTTGCCTGAGGGTGTTGGAAATCGGTGGTGGTTGAGCACATGCAGCTTTCCAGTGGCTGTACGTTTGTATCTGTGTAGTGTGTTCGTGTATTAATGAATGAAACGCCAATGCCGCCAGCCGCCCTCCCCCTCCTCTTACTTACTCTTGAGCCAAACACTTATTGCTCACGTTTTCCTGTCGCACGTGAGCAACAATCCAGCCAGCGCTCGTCTGCTCCGGAACTAAAGACATACAAACTTCGAATAGTGTGAGTGACATGTGTGTATGTATGTCGCGTGCAGTGTTTTGATTGGAAGTGCGTAAACTGAGAGACACGCTGCGCAGGCGCATATTAAAGTAAGTATCATATTGCTCTTATTTAAAGACTGTCATAACTAAACATATAGTAGTTCGATTGTATCACAATTTGCAAAGGATGCATAAAACAATAAATCAAGAAATAAAAAATAGTTTATCATATTAAAGTTCGATCGTCCCTATGGCAGCTTTATGATATAGTCACAGGCCTGTAAGAAATTCTATGTAGATAGCTTAAAAACTGAGAGACTATAGTTGTTTGCATAGAAACAGTCAGGCAGACAAGGGGACATAGCTGTATCGATTCTGCTGGTGATCCTGATCAAAATATACATATATACTTTATAAATTCTGTGACAAAAATAACTTCTGCAAGGGTATAAAAATACAATTCTTGAGTTAATGAGTTAGAAATAATGGCTATTTGCTAATCAATATTGTGTGTTCTGTTGTCTGGAAGATGGTACAGTTTTCGAGTCATGGCAGTTCAAGTGAAGTATATAATTATAACTAATAATACAACTATAACTTAAACAAAGAATATTTATTATATCATTTTATTATCAGAAATACATTTAAATTCAGCAAACTCTGCGAAGAACTTCTGCCAATTTCTACCTATTGTAATTACAGCAATACTTTTTAAATATGCTTATGTTTGGTTTTATCCAGATCGAGCAAACATTTAAATGTATTGTGTATTAATATTTTTCCTTAAATTTTTTTTACATTAAGCACTTTATTAAAACTTATAGGTGACGCAACTTTGGAAGTGCGTTGCTAAACCTTTGATTAAACATAGTTTTTCCTACATTTTTTAAGTCAGTGTAGGGAGAGAAAAAAAATGTAAAAGCAATATCAATAAAAAAGTGTATTCTCTTGGTAATAGAGATGGGGATCGATTCGAGAATACCATGATATCGTATTGGGTTAATTGTTAAAGTTAAATATTTCAACAAATTGAATACTTCAAGATCTAAATAATAGTAATTAATATTTTTCATGCCGCTGAGATTGATCTTCAGTCTGCACAATATTTTGAAAGGATCTTCAATTTATGATGGGTACAACTTTCTTATCAGATGCCCATCATTATTCCGGTACGCAAATGTTCAAAAAAATGAATATCAAATAATGTGTTGTATTGACGAGGATACATGGTATCGAAAATACACTTACAAGCAAAAACAAACTGTAAATTAATCAATATTTATGAATTATATACAGCCCGAAATCATTGCCTTAATGCATCCGTGTCAAATCCTCCACAATCTTAATGACATCCTCCACATTCGCATCCCTGCGTTCACCATTAAGCGTCATCTGAAAAGTATGCAGTTAATATCATGTTACCATATTGAGAAATTGAAAAGAAAATGATAGACATACCTCTAGTCCAAGGATGGCATCCCTCATCTTTTCTCGGCCCAAGTCCAAAAAGCTTTCAATTAGATCACCATCAATGAATCCCTCGCTAGGCTCCACTTTTGTATTAATTTGGTAATTACGATAGTAAGTGTGATCAATTTTGCCCACAGACTTGATGATCTTTTTAAGGCGCTCCTCCAGGCCATGCAGAAAGTCGTAAAAATGTTGCGGTATCTGGGTGACAATGCCAATGGCTCCGTTGCAGGTGCCATACAATACACACCCATTAATTGGGGTTGTCCGTTCTCCTACGTTTTGCATGACTAGTGAGCCATGACGAAAGACGTTGATGGTATCACCCAGATGGAAGCGCGCTAGCTCTGGCAGCAACTGACGTTCCTCATCTGTAGTGGCAGCACTGTAATATAAAAAGTCCAGAAAATGCAACTTAAAATAATTGTTCAATCAAGAGTAATGGTCTGCTTACCTATCCTTCTGGCACACAAATAGATTATCGTGTGTTTCACAGCCGAGGAAAGTATCATCGTCGAGTATCTCCACGGCACGCATCCACTTTGGCTCACAGTCACGGGCAATCTCTACAAAAATGCCCTCCATCTGCTTGTGCTGCAGCAATGTTATGGAGCGCATTAAATCACCGACTAGAATGAAGTCACCCTTGGCTTTCAAAAACAATGCTGCAATCATATTCTGTATGTTGCACTCCATGCGCAACTCCTTCTCATTAGTCCACTCGTAAAGGCGCACAAAACTCCCAATTCCGGCCAGGACCTTGCCATTAAACTCCACAAGTGCATAGCAAGTTCCGTCCACTTTCGTTTCGGCCACTTGGGTAAGCTTGTTGTCGTGGTAATGGAAAATGATGATTCGACCCACTTTTGGCTCTGGTTCGTCTGGAAAGACCAAAGAGGTGGCCACCACATAATAGGTATTGGGATCATCTCCGAGCTTAGCGGACATCAATGATGAAATGGTTTCTGGTGGCACAAACTGATGTGAATGCAAGACCTCAAAGGTATTTTGATCGATTACAAGCAAGTTGTGAACATCAATCTCTTGGCCAACCTCAGCGTTAGCTGTCGTTGAATTGCCGCCACCTGGTTTTGGCAATATATTGGAGCTGCATGTTATATTTTGAGCCTGTGTCGATGCACTGTTGCGCAGTGGTTTTGCCCCACCACGTCCATGCACATCAATGCGAAGCGTGGACACGGCAAATGTCTGAGAAGCCTCCTGATAGGCAATTCGACGCGGTCCCTCACCAAGAGGCACGGTGCGAATGTGCAGCTTTTGTATCTCGTCAATTGTACCCAATATAACAGAGTTTTTGGTGGCTAATGCCAAGCTATCCGGGTAGGCCTGCGCATTAAGTGAGCACATGTGATTTACCTCTTTCAGATTTACATTAGAGAAGACAAGCTTATGATTAGACGAGTAAATGACTGTGGGACGATCCGAACAGGCAAACACGTTGGTTGTGGAAAACGAGCGGAAAGTACGTAATGTTGTTGGCTGTGTGCCCAGTGTAACTTTCTTCTTTTCTGTCAGCTGGCCGTTAGCCTTGTCCAAAATGAAGTAGTACATTGAACCGTCGCCCAATGCACAGAGCAGATAATGTATGCCCTCGAAAGTGGTCATCAATATAGAACGTGGTATTATCTCTGTTTATATACAAAACAGAATTTAGATCAAATCAAAAAGTTTACTATTATTAAGGTATCATTAATATACATACCACCACTTAGCTTTTCTGTGTAAATTGTCTCCAAATCAGGCAGTGACAAGATTACTGCCGATATGTCTGTCCACAGACCCACTGCCACCAAATCTGACTTGTTTTGCTTCTCATCCAGAGGTGTAACATCAAGGCAGGCAACCTCGTATGGCAAAGTCTTTCGGCACTTTTCCACTAGGCTACCATCCTCTATGCAAATGTAGAATATTTCACGAGCGGATGCAACCACAATCTGGGTAGTGTTACAGGAGACGACGCCAATGGATCGATCGCCGTCTGGTTTCCATTCACCAACTAGCGTCTTGGTGGCGCTCTTCACCAGGCGCACACTCTCTGCAGTTACTTGTATGAGCTACAAATGTCATGATTTTAAATATACATCTTATTAATAAGTGAATAAGTGTACTCCTACCTGATCATAATCCACATTGGCGCAAAGAAACGATTGCAGATCGCTCGCAAATCCAGGAATGTCGGTTTCTTCAACCTCCTCCCCAGAAAGAGTCAGAATGCGCGTGTGCCCAACAAAGGCCAACACCAGAGTGTTCTCGTATGCGCTATCATCAATGCCTACCTTCAAGGACCACATGCCTTTAATGCCCGGCAAATCGATACAAGCATGCTCCTGAATGCCAATACCAATCCGAATAATGCGTAGGGAACCATCCTTGAAGCTCCCAGAGCAGGTGATAATCTGACCCTGTCCCTGTCGATCCAAATCCACTACAGCTATATCCAGAATGGGCGCCAGGTTAGTAAAGTTCTCCACTGGTATGACATAAGATCCATCAATCGACTCCGAACTTAGGCGCACCAACTGAGAATCGCCATGACGGCTACCAATGTATAGAAATCCATTGTCCAAATAAGTAATGCACTCTGGTATCGAAATCTCGCCCAACTGCTCCACTTTGATGTCCTTGACGGTAATACCTTTGCTGGTTTCTGTTGTACCCAGAAATAGCATATACAGCTGCCCATCCATATTCCCCAGCAGATAACGCAATCCCTTGCTATCGACACGGGCATAGCAATTAATGGTACTTTGGCGGAAGGTGAGCGGCGCTACTGCATGATAGTTGCTACCATCATGATAGACAATAGACTCCCTTCCAATGACTATGACGCCTCCAATAGGCGATGGTACTGGTATTAGCATCGTTGCCTCTGTCTCCACATTGTCCTGTTTCCAGGCCATCTTTATGAATTCTTTGTCGCGTAAATTGATTTCATGCGACTTAACATGACGACCATCATTGTCCTTATGTATAACAATGACTGTTGGATTCAAGCAGCCATGCAGAAACTCTGCATCATAGACTGTCAACTCGTCCATGCTGCAAATAAAAACGGAAGATGAGCATAAATTATGGTATAACAAGCTAATCTACTCACCGCAAATTGGTTGCCTTCAGCTCGCTAGCATCTTTGTCCAAAGGTATAATCGTAAATAGTCCTTGATATAAGCACATTCCGATAACACGCGCTTTTGGATCAATTGCTGCAATGAAGCCCCCCTCAGAGAGTATGCCAACCGAGTCGGAGACATTGCCATTGGCCTTAGTTACGACGGTTATACTATCACCCACCATGCGGGCCTCAAGTATCATGACATTAAATCGACGCGTAAGTATGAACAGAAGATCCTTATTGCTATCCGGTGGACGAAAGTGTCGCATTACAGTAATTTTTCCATTTATATTGATCTCCTTCAACGGACGCAGGCCTTCAGGTGTCACCAAATCAATTTCAACTTGATTATTGCGGGCAATAACCAGATTAAGGTCTGTAGGTGATGTGAAGTTGCCTAGAAATAAGTATAAAATACATAAAGTATTGCCGGCTCCTAGGTAGTTAAAAACCAGCATATTCGGCCTGCCATGGCGTGATTTACTTACCCGTCAGACAAGCGACAACCGCAGTGGGTTTTTGAGCGGTCACCACATAATGATGCGACATTTTGTCACAATTTGTGAATGCAAAAACCAGGTAGAAAAGAAAACACGCTTAGTTATTTGGAAACTATAAAAATGCGACTTTGCAACACCAGAACGAGCAACAAAACGCGCTAAAAAAAACTCATTTTGTTCAGAATGACTTTTATGTTGGTCTGGCAGGGCCGAAAAATACATACCGGTGATGGGGATTAATACCAAAATCTACTCGGGAATGGCATCTCATAGGAAATTATACCAAAAATTATTCCAGAACGCCATCTCTTAGAAAACTCTTACCGTAGTCTGGCAAGGCAGAAGGCAGAGTTGCATTATGGTCTGTCTGTGTCTCGTTACGCAACACTATTTATTAATGGCGACCGGACGACTTGCTGAACCCTACATACGTGTTTGATATTATAGAAAAATCATTTTTGTAGTTGAATTACAGTGTAAAGGACACAAGTTTATTGTACAATATATTTATTAACATACGCTCCAGACATTTTATTGTGTTTTGTTGCCACAAAGTGTGTCGTAAAAGTGCCTAAAACTGCCATCGTTGGTCTTCAAAAGAACATGGCGAGACTAACTAAAGTCTATAATACTGAAGATGATGATTCTAGTTATGTAGGCAGAAGGCATTTGCCTTTGGTAGCAGGTGATAAGCTAATGGTGAGTAACAAGAAAGATCTTATGCTTATATGTATTATTTCAAGTATACTGATATGTAAAATGTAATAAAAGTCTTAAAAAATATGACCCCCTTCAACCCACACTCTTGTACTGTTGTATTTGTGTGCGTCTGTCTGTGTGCACATTGTCAAACTTTCATAACACGTACGCGTGCATCTGTGTGTGCTATGTTCGAAGTACATAGATGTATGTATGTACATAGATACTTGGACACATAAATATGTATGCTTGTCATTGGCTGCGCCCATAAATATAATTGGGCGTTCAATTACAATTCAGCTTAAGTTTTTGTAATGATGGTAACTCTGTCGTCTTGGTAAATGCACCTCTGCACCTGTCTCCTAATACTCTGCATCTCTCACGTAGAGTCGCCATGTTGTTGAAGTGGCAACATTGAAAAATCCGAAAACAGGTTTCAAATGCACTTTTCTTTCTCTTTGATTTTGCAACTCTGTTCTTGTACTCACTCTTTCAATGATCTGATTTTTGTAGATGCTAATGGACCTGAACAGCAAAGGACTTGTCATTGACAGCCCACAAATACGGGGTCGCGAACTGGAGGAGTTCTCACGTAAATTCAATCTGCTCACAGAGCCGGAACGAAAGCAATCCCTTGAGATTGACAGTACCAGTTTTCTTTCGGTACTGAATCAGTGCGTCCAATGTGTTGGTTGTAGGCGACGGGTGGAACGTTTGTTTTACCAGTTGACGGAATCTGGACACCGAACACTTGATCCGCTAGAGCTGCGATCCACCTGCACGCTGGGCATTACGGAAGAGAAATTAAAAACTCCGCAAGCCCTTGGCACTCTGCTCTATCGGCATCACGAGGTTCTCAACAATCTGCTGGACAACAAGCTGCGAAACAAGACGCGCTGTGTTCTGCATTCGCTAGACACGTTCAGGGCCAAACCATTTTCGGAGACGTGGCGTGAAGTCTGGTCTGCAATGAGCAGGAACTGCCGCACTGAGGTAACCATAATAGAGACCAAGGAACTGCACGAAGTGCTTGACAAGTATCTGAAGAAGCACAAGTTTTGTGCTGGTTGTAGGACAAAGGTTAGTAGTGGAGCATTCATTGCATTTCGAGCTTCAGTTAATGTTTTGCCTTGTAGATTGAGCGTGCCTATAAAATACTCATTGGCGAGGTATCCACCAAGGAGAAGGGCTACGCGGCGCAGCTGTATGCGCACATACGCAAGTGTGTGCCCGACGAGCACATACATGTGAGCATGAACAAAATTGAGTTCCTTGATGCGCTGATTAAACGCGCCGAGCCGGAGGTTAATGGCAGCTACTCAAAACTTCGCGAACGCCACGCCAAAACACTGGAGATCGCCCAGGAAGAAGTACTCACGTGCGTCGGCATGATTATGTACGAACGCTTGCGTCGCATTTATGTAAGTTTGCGTGAGGAGGAGCGTGCCTGCCAAGTGCTGGCCGCTGTCGGCGTGCATGCGCTCTGTCGCAGCTTTCATGAGCGTGTAGAGCAAAAGCAGGGAATCAGCAACTTGGAGTTGCTGTATCAGGAGATCAGTCGCGCTGAGAAGGCCAAGGAGCTGAAACGTGAGCAGAAGAAGCTCAAAAAGAAGAAGAAGAAGGATGAGAAAAAGAACATGCATCGTCTGTGCGACAACGATAATAATAATGCGAACGACGCTGCCGAATCTGATGACGACGAGGAGGAAGATGATGAGGATGGCGTTAATGCTGAGGCAGATCCTGTTGCTGATATTGATGATACAGTTGATGATGGCATCGTTATCCTCTGTGCAGACACAGATGTAGACGCTGCTGAGCCAGAGTCCGAGCCAAAGCCGCCAACGCCAAGTGACAAACCTACGAAATCAAAATCGAAATCGAAGAAGCAACCGAAGAAAAAGAAGCAAAAATCTGTTAGCAAGAAAGCCAACAAGTTGTGTAATTATGATAACCTGGACGTGGATGTGGCAAGCTGCCATGACTTGTCCAAGGTTGGTAAATGCAACGACTGTTTGGCACCCACGCCCAACTGTCCCTGCGAACAGGATGTGCGTGATTCTGGCTACGGCAGCGATCCCCCAACATCGCACGGCAATTCGCGCCTCTCCAGCGCCATCCCTTCGCCAGAAGGCTCTGAAGTTTCATGCTCAGACGGTCTGTGCAATCACGATGGGCTGTTGTTGGACGAGGAGCAAAGCGTTGCAGATGTTGCGGCTCGCAACAGCTATGTATCAGATTTGCTCTACGGCCAACAGATGCAAATTGATCACAAGTTCTCATTGCTGCAGATGTGGGTAAGTAACGTAGATTATTACCTACCTATCAAAAAGTGATCGATACTACATATTATAATTTTGTTTATAGGACGACTTTGACGACTACGATAAAGACGATGAAAACTGTTGTTACATTCCCCAAGAGGTGGTGCTGGCATATCAATACCAGCGTGAGCAAGTGCAACGTCAGCGCGAAAAGCTACGCGCTACATTACGCCAAAATTTTGAGCGTTTGTGCCTGCAGCGTGGCGTCCATACAGGCACCGCCAATGCCGCCGCCACCTCCACTGGCCATTAATGCATTAAACCGTTGTAGTTATTCAGTCGCGCGTTACGGTTTCTAAAAATCCACGCGCATGCATTCAAAATACACACATATAATTTTTTTTGTTTTTTGAAATAAATGAAGTATAAAAGTTATGCTTATCAATATGTTATATATGAGTATATGTTTAATAGAGGCCCTAACTATTGCGGCATTCCTCATGGAACGGTTCAAGAGTACGCAAGTCACGCCACGTCGGAGGCAATCCGTTGGCTATATATTTACTGCACCTCTTGCAGGGTTCAATAAATAGCTTTGTGTGGCTATTCAACCAGGTCACGTAGCTCTTCACCGCCAAGTCGGGTAATGTAGGTGAGAAAAAGTGCAGCATGGCAGAATGAGCATGCTCCTGCACCTTGCGAAATACTTCGTATCGAGACTCAGCCCACAGATCATCGTACTCAAGGGTCTCATCATAGCCCTTAATTGTGACCCACTCGATAAGGACACCCTTGAAGACAATTGCCGCCTTAAGTACGTTGCTCATAGTCACCATGGCCACGGCATTTGAACCAAACGGTCGGAACACTTTGTAGGAAGTATGCGGCGGGTGATTAATCTCACTTAATAGTTTATCGATGTGACTGTAAAAAAGATATTCTTAGATTCAAAATCGTCAACACTGAAAGTGATGCGTACTTACTCAGGATCGTTATTAAAGGAAGAGAACGGCAAACGTTGTCGCTTTTGTGAGCAGTAGTTGTAGGAACGTCGCAGAGTGTTTTGATTAAGGTTGTTAAAGGCAAGAAAGCTGTGATCATGCACTTTATCAATCCATTTGTAGCTATTCACCAACTGTGGGTACAACGCTTGTCGATCCTGTGATGTTTCCTGGGCCAAGAATGTTGTGTTGCCCAAATGGTAGGCTGTCGGTGGCACCTGCAAGCCATTTATCAGCTGCTCCACTTCACTGCGTATAAACAAAGTACACGAAATCAAAATAAGAATATAAAATAATGTTTATTTATGCACTCACCGCAACTGCGAATTTATTGCACCGAATCTGTCTTGGAAATCGTGCACAAACTTATTTCGACTCTCTTCGACGCCTTCGCCGTCGGTGCCATCGGCCAAGTGTTCAAAGCACTGTCTTACATTGGAGCGCAGGTTCTTTACCGCCGCTAATGTTAAATTCAACTTATCCATTTGCATTGCGAATTTTTTTATCTACGCAAAATTGTTTATTTGTCAACTACAAAATTCATTGAACCACAGGGTCACACTGCTAACAAATATCGACCTTTCGCCACAACATATTGATTATCGATTTCATAATCGATATTTCCTCAGTATGCGCGCAAATTTAAACTAAATCAAAAGATCAAAATAAATTAAAAGTTATTGATAAGCCATATTGATAAACCAATGAAATTATATATAAAGAGGATCATTTGAGTAAATGTTCAGTGTTCTTAACTCCACAATGGTAAAATTATTTTGTATAAACTAATTAAATTTTAATAAATTCTCAAGAGTCGGAGAAAGAATTTAAAAATAATATAAGATAATTTTTTTGGTGGGATAATTTTTTGAAATACATCTCTTAACTGCTTTGCAAACATAAAATCACCATCTCCATCTTGTGACAGCTTTAAAACAGAAGTACGCCACCCTTTGGCAGTTTTGCTAAGCAGAACGCCACCTAAGTTTTGTATCGAACGTCCCTGTCTTTGTGTTTAAGTTTCACATCGGACGTCCCTGTCTTTTTGTTTTAGTCCAAAAAAAATATTCAGAACGAAACGACACAAGTCTTTGTAAAAATGGGCAATAAATCGTCACTTTTTCTGCGGCACGAAGAAATAGCCCAAATAGAGAATGAAACCGGCTGTAAGTATTAACCAGTAGTGCAAAACAGACAGATAAACCTTTTGAAGTCATCAGGTTAACCTTGGAAGAGAGAAGACCCCATTGACGAGTGTCGAAATAATTTCAAAACAAATACGCAGTTGCTAAAAGCATTTTGCGATCTAATAGTGATTTCGCACTAACATGCCATTAGTTATTAATAATTGCTGCTCTCAATCAATTCAATTACTTTCCATAGTCAAAGTCATTAGCGTTGTTGCCCTTGGCTCCGAGTTTCCGAGAGTCGTAAGTAATGTTTTAAAACGTAAAGCATTCATACTTGTAATTTACATAAGTTTTTAAGTCTTTTATAAATTGGAAAATGCATTTATGACGTCACTGACTCAATAGCTGACCATTCCATGCCCCTGCAGGGCAAAGTTTACTTAATCGTTTGATGTACCGTTCCATCAATACATGTACAAGCCATTTATCAGGTGTCCGAGTACGTGTAATTATTTATATGCATGCATGATAAGGCGGCGTTTTTTATCCAACAACTGCTTAGTATCAATGTCTTGATAATAGCGGTGTTCTTATCAGTTTGGTTTTTTGTCCCTGTACTTCATAAAGTAGAAGGGGTCTTTTAAGTTTGTCAAATAATATGTGCGTGACAAAAGGAGACGTAGTAGACTCCATAAAGTATATATATTCTTGATTAGCATAAACAGCCGAGTCGATTCTTATACATTATTGATAAATTCAAACCGCTCTCTACATTTAACGTCTTACCACACAGTTACACCCAATCAAATTGAACGCTTGTACTCGCGTTTCACATCGCTGGATCGGAACGACTGCGGAACCCTCTCTCGGGAGGATCTAATGCGTATACCGGAGTTGGCCATCAATCCTCTATGCGAGCGGATTGTGCACTCCTTCTTTGCTGAGAGCACCGATGATCGAGTCAACTTTCGCCAATTTATGAATGTGCTGGCCCATTTCAGGCCACTGCGTGATAACAAGCAAAGCAAGCTGAACAGTCGTGAGGACAAGTTGAAATTTGCTTTTAAGATGTATGACCTGGATGATGACGGCGTTATTAGCAGGGATGAGTTGCTATCAATTCTGCACATGATGGTGGGTGCAAACATTAGCCAGGATCAGTTGATGAGTATTGCGGAAAGGACCATTCTGGAGGCGGATCTTGGCTGTTTTGGCAAGATAACGTTTGAAGACTTTAGCAAAGCGCTGGAGCGCACCGATGTCGACCAGAAGATGTCCATAAGGTTTCTCAATTAAGACCCCAATGTGTAGGAAAAACTTTTTAGTCACTGTGTACCAAATAGTTTAGTCAAAATAATGTAAACAAGACCCCGAGGCATTAACTTGTAATACGAGTTGTAGTATATGAACTATAGATGTATGCAGATATTAATTGTTGCTTTGCTTTTACGCTAGTTTTTAACTTGCAGTTTAATTAATTGTATTAAATTATGGATTGCCGCTTTCATTCCGTTTTAACGTGAAATTTACGCATTTGTCAATGGCCAGAAACCTATTTATTTACTTAACCAACTGCTCTTTTTTTTAGTTGCATGAAATAAAAAAACACTGTAAATACTGATGTATGAATGTAGTTTATTGTATTTTCAGGCGATCAATTGGAATCTATATATGTGGTTAATGTATGTGACTAAGTATGTAATTGCCTTTGCGCAAGTTCTTAACTCTCCAGGCGCATGCAACGACTTTTTTCCATTAATATACCACTTATGTGGTCGAGGAGACGGCCAGTTTCTTCAGATGCTCCATGAACAGCTGCAGTGATACGTCATCCGTGAGCACGGGAGCACCGCCATCCTGTCAAAGAAACGAGATTGTGTTAGCCAACTGGGAGTGGGATTGGGTGCAGTTAAATGGGAATCGCTTGAGCGGAACACCGACACCAAGAGCAAAAAGAGGAGTAAAAGCAAGGCAGCTTAGAACTAAACCCAAATTCAATATATTGAACAAAAAAGTTTACTACCGTCGTCTGACCAATGGGCGGCTGGGCGTGGTAACAACAACAACAACGAGAACGAACGAAGGGGGACACAATGATATAAGTAAAACAAAAACAAAACGTAATTTTTGAAAAGTTGAGAAAAAATGAACAAGTTTTCTAAAAATAAGAGTTGTTGTTGTTAATGTTGAGTTGAGACGTACCTGACCATAGGCATACATATTGTTGTGCGTCTGCGAGGGATTGACCTTAGATAGCAAGAAACGAGCCTGTGATCCACCATGCTCGGTATCAATATAACGTGGCATAGGGAAACGTGTCTGCAGAATTTCCTGGGCATCATCGACAGGCGCCTGCAGCAGTTGCTTAAAGTTCTCATACTCGGGCATATCCTGATACTTTAAAGCACGCCATTGGGCAATGGTCTCGCCATGATAGATGAGTATCTGGAAGAAGGTGTCCATCAGCAGTATGCGATCTGCTTGAATCGAGGCAGTGTCAAGCAGCACCGGCTCCGGTGGTCCATTAAACGAATAGCTATAAAGTATGGGCTGTATCATGATCAGGGACTGGGTGAGGTCCTCGCGCATTAGCATGTGTCGATAGAATGTGGTCTCGTCGGGCGAATTGTTGAAGACCTGCAGGAACTGCGAACGGCGCAGGTGATACATGAACTGCGGAAACAAACTAAAGTTCTGTGACAGCCTGAAACTATTCGGATCGTCCTTAGAGTACTCGCCAAACTTTTGGCACTGCAAAGAAACCAAAAAAACAAAAAGCAAATAAATGAAATGAAATTCACAAATTGCAAGCGCTCCTACCAAACGGATCAGCTGACGATCCACCCAGCGCAAAATATCAGGTCCCTCATCCGTCTCGGCACGATAGACAACCATGCGGGCCATAAGGACAGCGGCAGCCTCTTGATCAAAACCGGCGCTTATATGATGCACATTGGAGGTGGCGTCTGCCCAACTATACAAAATTAATGTAAATTATATGATCATATATTAATTTAAATGTCGGCACTTACTTTCTGGCCAGGGTGGTGACACGTATGCGCCGCTGACCGCTTGCATGTTGATACTGTGTAATGAACTGAATGCAACCACGTCCTCCTTGTGGTATGGGCGCCGCATGCTGATTAACAACTTCAAAGAAATAAGCAACCGTTGAGCTTGGATTGAGCGTACATAGTTTCCACTGCACCGTATTGCCCATGCCGATCTCCACATCCGACACCGACGGGCTTTTCACATTCAGCGACACACACGAGCCGATGCCGCCAGAGATTTTCAGCTCGCGCGAGCACTTCACCTCCAAGGTGGCATTAAATGCCATCTTTAGATCGTTGCGACTGTCGCGCGCAAACACGCGCTGGAATGTTTGCTTGAACAGAGATGAATTAAACGAATCACCCATGACCATGTGGCCACCTGTGGAGTTGCACAGCTGCTTCATCTCCATGAGGCCAGTTTGGTCAAGGGCACACGAGTATATATCGATGCTATGACCATTAGTGGCGGCGCGCAGCGCCAATGCATCATAATGCTTGATCGCCTTCTTCATAAACTTGACATTGTCCTTGTGTATATCGTGATGGGATCGAATGGGATGCTTCAGCTCATCGTCGACCACTTGGCCGGGGCCCTGGGAGCAAGGACCACCGACAAATGTCATAATGCGACCACCCGTATTTGGGTATGTGCACTCCAGCAGGCCCACTGCAATCGAGAGAGCAGCGCCCGTGGAGCGCAGATAGCGCTTGCCCTGCGGCACCGGCCAAGGATCACGCTGCAGCTCACTTAGCAAATCACCCAGAGCAGTATCGCACTGGCTGATCGGCTGCAGGAAGCGATGTGCCGGCGGCACATGTGCTCCTGCCCCACCGACCCCTCCTGGTGCACCACCGGGCATCTGACCCGGCTGATTCGGTTGCTGATGTGGTGTTGGGGCCACACCACGTCCAATGCCAAGCATATCTTGAACCTGCTTTGCAGTCAGATCTTTTGTGCCACGAAACACGTAACTCTTCGAGCAGCCATCAGTTCCCAGTTCATGAACTTGAATCATTTTACCAAATGTAATAAGGCCCACCAAAGCATTGGGCGGCAACAGACTCAGCGACATCTGCAGGGAATCCTTTAGAGCGTCCAGCTCCTCTTCATCCATACAAGTATCCACCAAGAATATAAATACGGGTGGCATTGTAGGTGCCCTAGTAATGGTGTACTCGATCGTACTGAATCCAGGTATCAGCTCAGCTGGCTGATGCTGCTCAGAGATGGCTGCATATTGCGGTGGAAACTAAAATTTCCGATGTGAATCACAGAGTCGAAGTACATTTCATATATATATATTTTTTTTTTACTTACGGGATTGCGTTGAAAGCAAAAATTGCAGACCCAGAGCTTGGCTCTATAGTCAACCTGACACAGGGGATTGAGAATGGCCCGACAGTTGCTTCGTGTGCACAACACAGGCTCATATTGTATCGGTGGCAGGTCCGGGCGTTCCTTAAGTGGTTGATAGAGACACGCAAGCGGAACAACCAAACGGCTGGCATCGATGCGACTTGAAGGCCACACATTCCAGGTTAAACGCACACCGTCACGATCCTCATTTTGCTGGATGAACTCCTCGTAGGTAGTCATCGTTTAAAAGCCTTTAATGGCAATTTAACTGCGTTTATTAAGCTAAAATTAATTGAACTCAAGCAAGTCTTATTGGAAAAATCGTTTGGCCAGGCCACGTCACGGATTTGACAGTTGGCTGCGTAGCAGGCAGCTTATTAACGTGTACACTCAGTTGACATGCAAACAAAATAATTTCGTTGTTTATTTTTTTTATAAATAATTCTGTCAATAATAAATTGACACACTTATTTTTGTGCTTAAAAGCTTTACATTTTGTATATAAGTTTTCAATTAATTTAAAATAAATTAAATTAATCAACACAATTTTTATAAAGTGGTCAGCTCTGTTCGCAAATGCAGCCCTGATGCAGCTGTTTGCTCGTCGTCGCTGTAGTATGTGTGTGTGTGTGTATTTTTTTAGAGTTGTTTCTAAGATGGCGACGAAAAAAACGCGTCTTATGTGAATGCAAATGCAATCATAACAACTTTAATTTTATGCTAATAAATGTGCGCTAATTTGAAACAAAACTATTGAAAAACAGTGCTGAACAAGTGCAGAATATTTTACATGTGAAATTTGGTGCGAAAGTTTTGTGAAAATGGCCACAAATATGTATCGAGTCGGAGGTGAGAAAATTTTTTTCCATACTCGCTTTTCTATCATCTTTCGTTATCGGCGCCGTCTCACTGTGTGTGCGTGTGTGTCTGTGTGTGTGTATGGGACTCCAGAGTAAGGATATAATGAAAGTGCATTAAAATGATCAAATATTACCAAATATTTCGGCATTCGCCCGACACGTTTAATGCTGTTATCATTGCTTGATATGGAATGCGTTTTTATAAGCGAACTTTAACAACGTAGACGATTTTTCAACACCAGCGAAGCGGCAATAAAAAGGAACATCAAGTAACCGGTCAAGGAGAGGGGTAGGGGTTACGTGTATGGCCAACCAAATTGTCGCAGCTGCAGCAAGTGTTTTGTACAATATGTACATATGTGCATACATAGATGTTTCTGTTTCTCCGATAAGCATTAGCATGTGTATATATATGTATGTATGATTGTGCTGTAGGGTTGGGGATACTGATGAAATGAAATTGCATTGACAAAGCTCATTGCCGATCATAGTGTGTATGCTGTGTGTGTTTGTGTAATTGAAAGTAATTCGAAATTCGTTATTTCTTCGTGCCTTGTGCTTCTGTGTTTTTGACCCATCGTGTTTTCTTATGCTAATGAGTTTGCACTTTTGGCGCAGCATCTCACGTCAAAACGAGTTTCCCTTTTTTTCAAATAATTTTACGCACTCATTTTGCCATTGGCATTACCCCATTGCTTGCTTGCTCGCTCGCACCCATATACCTTTCCGATGACGTTATTGTTGTTGTCTTCACCTGCCCAATTGTACATCGTTCTTCTTTTTCTCATACAAATACATAAAGCAAATGAACCGAAAATGCAAACGGCTAATTAAAACAATCAAAATAAATAATAAAAATTAATCTGACACATGCATAAGTTACAACTTTTACGGTATTTTCTTTATGATTGTGCTTTTGGTATCTCAGTGCACGCGTTGCCGCAGAATTTGTCTTCATCAGCGCTTTTGTTAGTCACCTTTAATAGCCAGGCACACACACACACACAGACAAACACGCGTATAATCGTACAGCAGCCCAAATGTCGTCGCAGGCTATGGGGACACTTTCTTTTTCATCTTTTTTTTACATCAACTAAATGCAAAAGATACATTTTCCTTTTATTTTATGCCTGCCTTGAGTTGCCGCTTGATCGCTGCTCTTTTTTTCTTTTCTGTCGTTTTCTCCCTATCTCTCTCTTCTATCAGCTTTCGTTGCTTCTGCTGCTGTTGCCGTGGTCAAAACTCAAGCAACGGTTTCTGCGACAGGTTCCGCACCGTCGCTGCCTGTGGATGTTGTTGTTTCTGTTTTGCTCGATGGATGGATGCCCACATTTGTATTTAATTGAGCAACGCGCATACTTTTCATTGTACTGTAGTCGCAATTGAGCTACGTGCCACTAGCAGGGAATAAACTGTGATTTTACAGTCATAAGCATAAACAGTGACTTGCATACAGCACTAGTATTGAATTGATGATCTATTTAAACCAGCGACTGTTTTTTAATTTAAAAAAACAATACACTTATATTCGCTTCGAGAGAACGATAAAAAGTCAAGTCAACCAATAATTATTATTTTTGAACAAAATTTAACTCAAGAAATAATTATTATTTTATGTGCTTTATTCCCATGATCTAATATTATCATTATTTTGTAATTTTAAGAATAAAACTTGTAATGATTAATGAATTTACTAAACAGTATAACCAACCCAAGGATAAAAAGACGCTATTATTATTAAAGTATAGTTATCTGTTTATTACATACGCATTCGTTAAGATAGCACAGTCACAGTTAACCTTATTTTTACTCATCTCCAATATCTGTAGCCTGCATACATTTATGAGTATGCATGTGTGGATGTTCGAGTATTGGATATGTGTGTGTGTGTGTGTGTATGTGCGTGTTGGTATGGGTTTACCTGTACTTTTGGCTTAAATGAATACGTTTGCTTCCATTTCGGTTTGATAATGAATGATTTGCAGTCAGATGGGACTGCAATTATTCTTTCACGGCAGCAGCACTTCATATTTCAACCGTAATTGTTATTCAATAATGCAACACGCTTTTTTCAGACTACGTCTACGTTGAGACAACGCCGAATAGTCCCTTCCTGATACGACGCATCGAGGAGTTGAATAAAAACCAAACCGGCAATGTGGAGGCAAAGGTCATGTGTTTCTACCGGCGTCGTGATCTACCCAACCCACTTGTACAACTGGCGGATAAGCATCAACGTAAGTACAACTAAATAAACGCACATCTCTTCAAGTTTGTATATTCATAAGTTTTTGGAAAGCCAAGTGAGGTTATGTTACGAATTGTAATCGTCGCGGCCTTCGAATAAGTCAAAAACCAGACCCACCATCATCCCCTCCCCCAAACAGATCCTGAGCACATTTTCACCACAAAAACCAAAGCTCAGTCGAAGTTTCATGGTTGGGCGGAATACACCATGCGCCGAAACCAAAAACCCCACCACACCCCCCAGCATATGCCAGTGTGCAATGTGTCAAAGCTTGTCCCACCCCAACACACATACACCTACACACCCACTTAGCAGCAGCAACAAAAACAACAACAAGAAGAACGACAATAAGAGAAGCCGACATCAAGAGCAACAAGAACCGCAATGACAACAACTGTAAAGCATACAACCAAAGCAAAGAGTAAACGGAATCCGAGCATCCGTATCTACAACAACAACAACAGCAACAACATGAGCACATAAGCATAATATGTGTAGAGCTGCACTGTACTTCGATGTTGTTGCTGTTGTTACCGTTTTTCGGTTGATGCCAGGCGGCGCCAGCCTCAATGTGGGAATACTAGGCAGCAGTAGGTAGACTGCCTGTCTACCTCTGTACCTCTCTAGCTCTCTCCACTCCACTCCACTTTTCTCTCTCTCTTTCTCTCTCTGTGTGTGTGTATGTGAACGAACATTTTCATGAGTCCTGGTAACTGCAGGAGCATCGGAAGGAGCCGCGCTTTGCATTCATGTATACATACACAGAGAGACAGGGAACCCAACTAGCAGTCATCATCATGGACAGAACATTCGCTGTATCTTCCTCCCAAAAAAGCGAATACATACATACATACATACATACAACCCCCAAACGGTGGGGTTGGATGGCCCACTCGATTTCGATACGTGACCCAACGAAAATGCGTTTTTCCCCTTCTTCTCCCCCCATCGCATATTGCGTCGACAATGCCCATTAATGGAACCCTTCGTCGCACGCCCCACCCCGTTGATTTTTTTTGGACTTGGCTGGTTGATGTTGCTCCTTATTTTTGGAGTCGTGTGCAAATTCTTTCGGCGTGCGCTGCCTGTTTGCAGCCTAGCTGCTAATCATTCATTTAAAAATTAGCACACCAATCATACCACAAATAGTATATCAAGCGTGTCAAGAAACGAAAATAAAAAAAATAAGAGACACAAAAAACTCAAAACTGAACACTGGCCACGAATACAGTTCGAGCATAAAACAAGAAAGAAAAAATAACTGAAATATGCGAGGTAGAGCAAAGATAGAGGAAGAGGCAGAGACAGACAACGCACACTCCTCCATCTAGCAACCCCTGCCCGCACTTGCCAGACTTTATGTTTCCTATCTATGGCCACCAAACAGTTGCGCACCCTCCCTCCTCCTTAACTGACTTTATGCTGCTACTCCTTCTTTTTCTTCTTCTGCTATACACCTACGCTCTTGTAATGCACCCACATCCTTAAGAGGAAGGGGTGGTGGGTTGGATGGTTGGTTGCCTCATTTGGTTTGAGCTTTGCTCGAACTCCTCAAGAAGCAGCAGCCACCACCCAAACGCCCTCCCCCTCCAACCAAAACCAAACTAACCCACCCGTTACCATCCCTTCATGGCTTGTGTGGCGGGTATTAAAAATAAATTCAAAAAGTTTTGTATTTATTTTGTTGGGCTTTCGTTGGGCAAACGCGACATCTTTTAGTGAAATTACTTTTCGTACTTAACCTCACTTTAAACGCGCTGCCAACTTGTTTGCAGCTTTTAGTCAATTTAATGAAGCTTCGCTTGTTAACATTCATTCACATATATGTAAACCATGTAAATATTAAATATATGCATATGTATATTTGTAAAATCAACATTTCCCACAATCACCTTCCCACACATTCAAAACAACTTGATGATGCAGTGGCAACCGCCGAGGACTCACCGCTGGCAACGAAACTGAAGAAAACCTGGCTTAGAACACCCGTGGGCGAGGAGCAGGCGGCGCAAGCTGTGCTCGATCCCTCAATAGGTACAAACTGGCAAAGCAGTTATTATTTACATAAAAAAAAGAACCATAAATTAAAATCATTCATTCGTACGTTGAACGTAGTTAAACAGTTCTATTGGGAATGCAATTTCTTTCATTCTTCCATTACAACATTTTCATTTCACCAACTTTTAATTTACCTAATATTTATGTATTGTAATATTTTCTTATTTAATTGCTGTTATTATACTTAGTAGTAGAGCAAGCTTAGTACTGACTTGGACTATGTTCATGAACTTTTGTAAAATATAGAACTTTTTACCACATATGAGATTCCACAAATTTAAATTATTTTAATGAAATCAAATATACGAATAAAGTTTATTTATTGGCAAAATATGAACACTCGACATTAGAAATTAACGAAATTAAAGTAAACAAGCTAAAATTAAAACCCAAATCTGGGGTAAATTAATTAAAAATTAAAATCACATTTTCTTGTAGAATATATTTGTATGTTCATGGGCGTATTGGAGTCAGAGCCATTCTATAATGTAGTTTAGATATGAACGTCAAATTGGTCATGCAATGGTTGATTGGCTCTAAACTTATCCCTAATAGTTCCTAGTGCTCGTATGTAACACATTTGGAGCAAGTGGAATGCTTTTATTTATAAATATTTGGATTCGTTTGATTGCAGCTGCACTCGAAGAGGAACGCACCAGCCCAACACAAGCGTCCGCCGGCGCAGCCACCGGCAATTCCAGCACCAACAACAATACTAACAATAATAACAATAACAGCGCTGCGAGCGGCGCTGCTGGTGGAGATGGAGAGAAAAGTGAAGCGTTAACCAGCAAACAGCGATACCAGATCAAACATCGCGAATTGTTTTTATCGCGACAAGTTGAGTCGATACCCGCCACACAAATCCGAGGGAAGTGCTCCGTCACGCTGCTCAACGAGACGGAGTCATTACAAAGCTATCTCAATAAAGACGTGAGTTGTAGTGTCGTAGGAATCGAAATTGCATTATTTGTAAGCCTATATTAATTTGAATTTTATGCTTTTGGTTTACAGGACACATTCTTCTACTGTTTGGTCTTCGATCCGAATCAAAAAACGTTGCTCGCCGACAAAGGTGAGATACGTGTCGGCAGTCGCTATCAGTGTGATATACCCGCCAAGCTAAAAGACACCGCCACAGATGAGCGCAAGCTGGAGGAGCTGGAGTCACTGGTGTGGACGCCGGAGCATAGTTTGACCGATCGTAAGATCGATCAATTTCTTGTTGTCTCGCGTTCAATTGGCACCTTTGCCCGCGCCCTCGACTGCAGCAGTTCGGTGAAGCAACCCTCATTACACATGTCTGCCGCGGCCGCCAGTCGAGACATCACCCTGGTGAGCTACATAATAACCAAATGTATTTATGATAGCCTCGCTAATGATGGTGACTCTTTCTTGATTCTAGTTTCACGCCATGGACATTCTGCACAAGCACGACTATTCAATTGAGGAGGCCATGTCCTCCCTAGTTCCTTCCACTGGGCCAGTACTCTGTCGCGATGAAATCGAAGATTGGAGCGCATCGGAAGCCAATCTCTTCGAGGAGGCCTTAGATAAATATGGCAAAGACTTCAATGACATACGACAAGATTTCGTAAGTGAATTGTACAATAACATACAGTATTTTATATACATAGATTCAAAAAGCTAAAGTTTTAACTATTTATCTTATTTGTAACTAAATTGAATCTTTATATGATTCAAACCCATTTATTTTAATATACTTAAGAAATGATTGTACTTTAATATTAACTATTTTGTTATTCTTACATTTTAGCTGCCATGGAAAACGCTTAAACAAATCATTGAATACTACTATATGTGGAAGACCACCGATCGATATGTGCAGCAGAAGCGCGTAAAGGCTGTCGAGGCGGAACTCAAGCTCAAACAGGTCTATATACCGCAATATAATAACAATGGCAAAGGCAACAGTGCCAGCGTGAAGGCGGGCAGCGGCGGTGGTCAAGGTGGCATTTATAATGGCACCACCAATGGTGGTGCCGACTTATCCAACAATGGCAAACCGTGTGAATCGTGCGGGATAACAAAATCATCACAGGTAAGACCTTTGATTTTACAATTTCTGATTTGCACTTATAAATGTTTTAACTATATTTTCGCAGTGGAACTCATTTAGCAATGGTCATTTGGCGTGTCGCCTTTGTCAGAGTTGTTGGGACTATTGGCGAAAGTACGGCAGTATGAAATCGGCGCATAAGGGCGATGCAAACGATGGGGAGGCTAAGAAGAAAGCGGCTATAGCTGTGGCGCCAGCGGCAGCATTAGCAGTTACAGGTGCCACAACTGTGGTAGATCTTAACGATGATGAAAAAGTCAGTGATCTAAGTAATCGTCAATTGCACAGGTATAACTATTCAATAAATTCTTCAAAGTACATACATTTATTAATCGAATAACTTATTGCAGGTGTTCCATTGTCAACTGCGGAAAAGAGTTCAAGCTGAAGACCCACCTGGCACGCCACTACGCGCAAGCACATGGTATCGCAATCAGCTCAGGCTCACCGCGACCAATAATGAAGACGCGTACTGCCTTCTATTTGCACACGAATCCTATGACGCGTGTGGCGCGCGTTGTCTGTCGGAGCATTGTGAAGCCCAAGAAGGCGGCGAGACAGAGCGCATATGCCATCAATGCGCTGCTGGTCAAGCAGGAATGTAAGTTCTATTTGTTAAAAATAATATACATAAATATTAATTCAATTAAATTACGTTTATTGATTTAGTTACGAATCGTATTAGCGGCAAATCGCAAGCAGAGATCAAAAAGATGCTTTTGCTCAAGCCGAAAGATCGTGGCAGCGTCACAAAAATTGCTAATCGTTTGGGTGCTCCTGGCAGCGGTCCACACGAATGGTTGGTGCTAACGCCCAAGGATAAAATGCCACAACCCGTTGTTGTCTCATTCCCAAAGCCGCCCAAAGCCGCTGACGGCAGTTTAGTCTACGAGCGCGTGCCCAATAAGACACCCGATGTTGTCGCAGTTCCCGTTGCGACTGACAAAGAGCTATCCATAATTCCAGCGCAAGCAACGTCTACGATACGCAAGCGTGCCCACGAAGAACAGCAACTTAATGGTACCGAAGGTGAGCACAGGATTATATAAACTTCTGTTTGCATGAATGGATTACTAAATGGATTATTCTAATTACAGTAACCATTGTGCCCAGCGGTCCACCTGCCAAACGTCCTAACAAGGATCCCATGCCTTCGCATTGCCCCAGTCCGGAGCAATTTGCTGCTATGATGGCGGCATCGGGTCAGCCGCTCTCCAGACATCACGTACGTCTATCATATTTGTTGTTGCTACGGCCATCCACTAATTTGAAATTGAATTTCTTACAGCTCAACGGCAAGCAGAAGATTGCGCAAATGGCACGTGGTGGCAACGGACGCAAACAGGTAATTAGTTGGATGGATGCACCGGACGATGTTTACTTTAGAGCCACAGATGTACACAAGTGAGTCATATTTACAAATATTTATTTAGTTGATGTATCTTATCTCAAACTATTTCTTTGTAATAGAAAAACACGAAAAATACTCTCAGCTGTGGATCTGCGTCGTGCAGCGCGCAAGCCATGGCGCTCACTGCCCATAAAGTCAATGGCCCCTGAGCCGAGCAGCAAACCTATTGAATCACAAATCGTTATACTGGACTGACCGTCGACGGCCGAAACATCAGCGAAAATAACTGCAGCATCAGCAGCAACAGCAGCGGCAAAGTTGCTGTCATATTCAGCCAACAGATTCGAACAGCAGCAGCAGCAACAGCATCCGCCATTTCCATATACAATGGATGCATTGCTAAACTAGTGACCCAGATTCTGTCTTTTAGTGGCTTGCCATGTACATACAATACATACATCTAAACACCCCGCATGCAACATACAGACCCCAAAACAAACCTACATATTTACATATACATACATACATCTAGTGTAGGCAAGAGTTACAGCATCACTATATGACGTTGGTTCCCATTTCACTAACAGAAAACCAACCACTGACAGCAACAACAACAACAAAAAAGAAAAACCACTTTACTAGCGCTTAAATAGATGTCTTCTTTAAAAAAAACAAATAGTAAGATAATAAGTGTTAAGATCTAAAGCAATAGTAAACACAACGCAAAACAAATCAAATATTTATTAATTTTATATAATTTTACAATTTTAAAATCTCAGTATACCGTACACAAAAATCAACCACACTGCGACTTTATTGAGCATGCATGAAACTCTAGGAATATGTTCATTGATTTTAAATTAGTTTTTGTGTTGTAGGCATTTTTTAAATTAAATTTATTTGCTTTGTCAATTTTAGTTTTCATACGCGTGTATGTAATTTGTGTTTTTATTGTGTTTTCTTTTTTTTTTTAAATGTAACTTCTGCAATTCGCCTTCAGGTTCCACCAAAATATTGCAAATTTGTTATACAAATAAATGTTGGTCGCAAGCTAGCTAAAACCAGATACGTAAATTTGAAATTCAAAGGCCTCCATAGTTTTGAAATATTTTTCACTCGAAATTTGAAAATGCAAATAACAGACGAAGGATATTTTGAAATTGATTTAATGCTTTAAGTATCAAAAGAAATTTAAAAACTAACCTTGTTAATAAATGTGACGTGCAAGATTTTTAAAAAATATTAATTATACGCTGTAACTAAAAATGGATAACTACCACAAATTGTACAGTAAATGGGATAAAGTTTATAACTTCGAATACAATTTATTTTCATAATTTATATACAAATTTCCAAATTAATACATTAAAAGCAATTCATGATAGACACATAGACACAGATACCCATACAAACACACACACACACAAATAGAGCATATAATTTAAGCCTATAAATTCATAAATAAGAAACTAAACCACATAACATACATTTATAAATGTATTGAGCATAATATGATACCATTAAAACATTATTAATTTTGCAAATGACAAGAAATATAAAATTCAAAAGTAGAGAAGCATTGAGAACCCAAATGAAAAGAAATGAAATAAAAAAAAATCAGCAACAATAACATTTATAAATATTGATTATAAAACAAATTCTAATTGTAAGCCAATCTATGTATTTTTAACTTAACAATTTAAGTAATTTTGTAAAATAAAAAATTCTTTAAATTAAACAATTTAAGCAAATACACAAAATGAATGAAACCAGCAACAAATATGTCAGAAAAACGACCACAACAATATGTTTGTTTAGAATTATAAAATGCAAGCGCGTGTGCATGCTGAATATAGTAAAAAGTAAACCGAAAGTCAAGCAACAGAAGCAAATCAAACAGAGCTATATACATTATTATATATACATACCTATATATATATATATATCTATATATACAGTATAACAAAACAAAATCTGCGAATTGCACGATTACAATACGCATATACATTTTTACAAAGTAGGAAGAAAGTACGCTGGCAATTTGATGGGGAGGGAGGGGGCAAGAAACCGAAAAGTTTTCCAAATAAAGTTTTAAAACTAAAAATTTTCCTAAAAAGAAAAGAGTCTTTATGTAACAAAGTATTTATTCTCATACATGACGATAACCACTTTACAAAACTCTAAATGTACAAATTAATAACATCTACTCTTCTCTGTAGCTCGCAATACAGAGGGAGGCGTTGGTGCCGCCAAAGCCAAAGGAGTTTTTCAGGGCAATGCGTCGAGATTGATCTTCAGACCACTTGCATGTACTTTTTACCACATTGACATCCACATCCAAATTATCAACGTTTATTGATGGTGGTAATTGGTTTTCCGCACAGGCGTGCGCCACAAAAAGAGCTTCCAGATTGCCAGAAGAGCCAAGCAGATGACCATGAGCGCCCTTCGTGGAGGACACAAACACATTTGATTTATGGTCGCCAAAGACGCGTCCAATCGCATGCGCTTCAATGCGATCTCCGGTGGGCGTTGATGTGGCATGGGCATTAACATAGGTAATATCCTGCGGTGTTAAGCCTGCATCGGCAATGGCGCGACGCATAGCTAAAGTTGCACCGGCTCCATCATCGCTGGGTGAGGTAATGTGGTGTGCATCACCAGATAGTCCGTAACCGAGCAGCTCAGCCAATATGGGTGCTCCACGAGCTCGTGCATGTTCCAACTCCTCCAAAAGCAACACAGCGGCGCCTTCTCCCATCACGAAGCCATCTCGCGCTTTATCAAAAGGTCGCGAGGCCGAGGCCGGGTTATCATTGAACGCAGTACTGAGTGCGCGTAACCTACAAAAGCCGGCAATTGATAGGGGGTCTATGCAAGCCTCCCCACTGCCGGCTAACATCACGTCGGCGTCGCCATAGCGTATAAAACGTAGAGCATCCCCAATGGCATGTGCACCGGTTGCGCAAGCTGTTGAGATGGAGTGATTAGGTCCTTGCAGACCATGTCGCATGCTGATATGACCACATGCCATGTTGGGCAACAGTCTTGGCACGAAATAGGGACTGACTCGGTTGTATCCACGCTGAAGTTGCTGATAAGCACCATAGACCTCTGACAGATCGAACATGCCCATTCCCACGCACACACCGAAACGTTCCCTCTGCTCAGGACTCAATTCTTTAGGCTGGAGTTTTCCCGCAGCCAGTGCTTCGTCCGCAGCGATGACTGCGAATTGTGTGGCAGGACTCATAAGTTTAAGGTCACTCTTGCTTAGATGCTTATCGATCTGCAATCGATCCCTTGGTATTTGTGCGGCTACTTGGCAAGGCAGACCCTTGAATTCAGCCCCTAGTCGAGAAATAGCCGACTTACCCGCCAACAAACGTTGCCAGGACTCGGGTGCGTTATTAGCCAAGGGTGTAACGGCACCGCTACCAGTGATGACCACACGGCGGCGTGTGGCCTGTGTGGACGCTTTTCGAATTTGTGATAACAAACGCATGTTGTAATGACAAACGTAACTTGAAATTTATGCGGACAATAACAAAAACCAGCTGATGACCATTCTGGAGTTGCCACACATTCATCACTCATATGCTAGAGATGAGTGTGTTTCGTGCTTCTTACGTGTTTATGTTTTGAATATCCGCGCCAAGCGATGAGCTTGGAACTGACACTTTACAGCACTACTCTAGGCACTGAACACTGTTTAGTAAACAGCACTGATCTAGGCAGTACTATGGTTGTCTCGCTCTAACACAGTGCAAAGTGCAGCTTGCACGCTGAGCAAGTTTGTATAGGAATCAGTCACTTTTGAACCCCCAAAAAATTGTATTTAGTTGTTTCGTCTTATTTCGACTAAATCCGTTTTCAGATCTTGCCGCCCCGAAAATCCCCTTTAAAACAAATGGGGTCATTTAAATGGTTGTATGGTGTTCATAACCTTTCGCGACGAAGCTGTATTATTTAGTATCAATTGTGGGCTTAAACAAACCAAATTCTTTTGGGCTTCTTTTGGAGAGATGTGTGACTTTAGCTTTTACATGTATGTATACATGTACATATGTACATAATATATAATTTTATCTGCAATATTATCTATATTTTTATTGCCTACGCATAGTACGATCTTGTTTGTTTTTACATGAATCAAGTGCGTTGAGATTGTCAAGTATGGTTAATTACATCTGCATGTATGTGTATTTGTACCTCGGTATAAAATACTCTCTTTGAGAATAAAAAGCCGGGCGATAACAAACATTTAAAAGCAAGTTCTCATTTATTTGCGCAGCAGTGTCTTGATATTCTTCGAATAGAAACGACGTGTTAAAGAGAACTTAAAATGTCTGAAAAAAGTAAGATTTAATTCCTATATGTATGTTCAAAGGTAAATCAGAATAATAAACATTACTGATAAATGATATTTAACAGCTTGTTGCCATGGTCCCGGTTACGCAACTCCGTTGGATGCTATGAAAAATGGACCTCGGGAGACTCTTCTTTATACGGTGACAATTCAGCCCAATTTAGAGGAGGAGCATGGTGATTATCTATCAACAATTGACGTGGACCCTGATAGCCCCACTTATTGTCAGGTAATTAAATTGTTTTGACTCTTAAAAGAAAACATTCTTAATAAAAGTAATAATGTCCATTATAGATTGTTCATCGTAACTTTACGAACCGAAAAGGAAACGAGCTGCACCATTCGGGTTGGAATGCATGCTCAAGCTGTTACTACGTGGACAAGAATGCCAAATCGGTGCCCAAGAGAAATCGGTTGGTGTTGCCGGCAATTAATTCCGACTTTATTTACATACTTGACGTGGCAACAGATCCACGAAAACCGGAAATCATAAAGGTGATCGATGGAGATGTACTTAAGAGCCATAATGTAACTGCTCCGCATACGACCCATTGCCTGGCTAATGGAAATATAATGATATCGGTATTGGGCGATGCCAATGGTTATGCCAAAGGTGATTTTATCTTGTTCGACTCCGAATTCAACTGCGTTGGAACCTGGACGAAAGGGGAACGAAAGGCACTATGTGGATATGATTTTTGGTATCAGCCCTATTATGATGTCATGGTTTCTACCGAATGGGGAGCTCCCAATAAATTCCGACGGTTAGTAATCAAGCATCTATCCATACTTTCTAAAAGTTTATAAGAAACTTGCTTTGTTTATTTAGTGGCTGGAAGGACGAAGATTTAAAAGATATGACCCAGTATGGATGCAGACTCAATTTTTACAAATGGTCTACCCAAACACTGTATCAAACAATTGATCTTGGAGTTGAGGGTATCACACCGTTAGAAGTTCGTTTCCTACACGACCCAAAACGCCCTGATGGATATGTTGGATGTGCCTTAAACGCGAAGGTCTTTTATTTCAAGAAGAGGTCCGATTCGGACGAGTTTGATGTTAAAAAAGTCATTGACATACCTCAAAAACTCGTTGATACTGGAAGTGGCACTGCTACAGAAATGGGGGGTATGATTTCAGATATCATAATTTCCTTGGATGATAGGTTCCTTTATGTAAACCTATGGCGTCACGGCGACGTTAGACAATATGATATTACCAATCCAGAAGAGCCCAAGCTCACGGCTCAAGTGTTTATGGGAGGTGCCATATGCAGCGATCTTCCGGATGTTATCGTAAAAGAGGATAGAGAGTTGAGTGTACGTTGAACAAAAAAAAAGGAAGGGAAAATATCTATAAATATATAAAAATGAAATTACTTATAATTTTACAGGAAAGACCAGCTCCTCGCTACGTTAAGGGTCGTCGTTTGGAAGGAGGTCCACAAATGATGCAGCTGTCCCTTGATGGCAAGCGCTTGTATGTCTCCTCTTCACTTTATTCCCCCTGGGATAAACAGGTAAGCACCCCTAGAGAAAACATTGACAAGAACAAACTATTAAATTATTTTTTATTACAGTTTTATCCCAATATGGTGTCCAAAGGTGGTCATGTATGCCTTATTGATATCGACGTGGTCAACGGAGGTATGAAGCTTAATGAGGACTTCTTGGTTGATTTTGGAAAGGAACCATACGGGCCTAGTCTACCACATGAGATGCGCTATCCAGGAGGAGATTGTACTTCTGATATTTGGTTAGCCGACGATTCTTAAATGGCATGCGCTTTTGTTACAACCTCAATAATGGCAATATCTATATATATACACACATAACTTGAGCATATTATATTTTTCTTGTTAAAAAAGGTAATTCTTTTATTGATTTTATTTTTTATATTAATGGTAATTTACTATCGTTTTGATTTAAAATAAGAACGGCATAACTGGAACTTTATTGATTGTGGTCAGTAATTGATCTTCGGGTAAAAGCAGGATATCGCATATGCGCGAGGCACTGAAAAATTTAATCACATAAAGATTACTTTAAAATAACTTATAGAGGCTGATTTTACGTACTTTTTGTCACAAGTGCCGTCTATAAATGACCTCGCTATACTATTAACCAAATGTGCCTGCCACAGCAAGCAGTGCACTAGGTAGCCCAAGCTCGGAGGAATAAGCAGCCTACTCCAAGCTAGACGTTGCAGTCTAGTTAAAAGTTTACTTTTGGATGCATCCAGTGCACAGAACTCTTTCCACAATATTTGGGTAGCAATAACCACAGAGAGCGACATAAGGGTTAAGGGTATATGGCTGACAAACCAGAAGGCACCTCCACTTAAAAATGCTGCCAATAAATTTGTATGCCTAGTGTCCAGTTTGCCCGCCAGTACACATTGAATTACCTAAACAAAGATTGCGTAATATTAACCTACATTTTAAAAATAATCGTGCTATGAAATCGGTCTGAATTTTAGAAAAAGTTTACTAAAAAAACAATTTTGTCATAATTTTACAAACTTTTCTCAATTCTAGTGCAAGTCAATATTAGGGCGATTTTCTTAAATATAGACTAAATTTCTTTATGTATACTCATAGGTTGATCTTACCCTATATAGGCCCATATAGCTGATCATAAAGCTTGTAGATTTCAAGTTAATTTTTCTAATTTGGCGGCGCATCATGGCACTGAGTAAATCCAAAGCCAATCCAATGCCCAGGTAGGTGCGCAGATCAAGTAAAGCGCCCTTGGCTCGTTGCTCCAAAGGCCACTTGCAGTAATCAGAGGGCAATAGAGTCGGCTTGATGAACCAAAAACCCGAATAACCTTCTGTATGTTGCTGCCTCAGAACCACCAGGGAACACAGCATAAACACCATTGTTCGAGCTGCATGTGAATGCACCAATCCCACGTCCAGTTGTCGCAGCATGGCTTCTATGGCCTGTGGCTAATGATGAACACCAATGGCAATAATTAAATTTGATTAAACTCACCGCATGGATTATACCGGGGGAATAAAACTCCACCACCTTGTGTGGAGCGCACCAGATGATTTGGCCACCCAAGATGCAGGAGAGTAACGGTGTTAATACCCAAACAAATCGACCAGTTAGACGTCTACAGATGCATAACCAGTAGAATGATGTTGCGTTAATTATCGAACCAAAGCTCAAAGTTTGCAAATAGTTTTTCACAATGGACCACACGCGACTTTTGCTGAGTTTGTGACAGTTGATAAGTATGGGAAACTGCAAATGATAGTGTAGTAAGCCAGTAAATTAAAAAAATAAAATAAATAAAACTAGGGATTGAACACACAAACAATAGAGGTAGATAATATTTAGCACTGGACACATGACTACGATACAGATTCCAGATGAACGCCTCGGTGCAACTCTGATGAGGCAGACTGTGGATAAACCCTGCACAGTGCAAGCGATTCAAGGGCCACTCGAAAACTTTGCTGGACGCCACCATATTTCAAACTGTTTGTCTAAGTTCTGGGCTAGACACTCGGTACCCAACCCAAACCAATCCAACCCATTCAACAGCTGCTTAGACAGCTGACAGTGCCGTGGTTCAAGTCGAAGGTTAATATGCAAATAATATTGCAAGTCGCATATATGTACTTGTTCTAAGTACACAAACAAGCATAACTAGCTTGTTTGCAGCTCTTTCATAATGTCTTCTTTTATTTCTCACAAATGCATTGTAAAAGTGCACTAACATATATGTATACAAATACTCTTTTGACTGAAAAATTCTACGCAATGAACAAAAATTGACTTCGCTTTGTAATTTTTATTGTAGCAGCTCTAGAAAGATAAAGATAATACAATTAAAAGTAAAGCTTCGTTTGGATTTAAAATTAATGTGAAGAATTGTATTTTTTTGGCTTCAAATTTCATATAATTAATATAATATAAATTGTTAATTATTTTATTCAAAAAATACATCGTTTTAGAAAGAAAATCAATACAGAAGAGAACTGCTGTTTTTAATATCGTGATGAATGGAAAAGTTTTATTATCTTTTATTTTTTAAATTCGCTAAGATCAGCAAAGACTGAAGAAGCCTTTTGAGAACATCCATCATTCAAAACGTATCAGACTCGATTTATACCAAGTCCATCTGTTGCAAGCGTTTTCTGATGTTGCTGGCGCTGGGTTAAAGAAAGATAAAAGAAAGATTATAAATATCTTAAAAAATACGTTAAAGCGGAACCTTTAACCGAAATGAACCGTTTTCAGTACCGGAACTGAAACCGAAACCTAAACAAAATCATTTTGTTCCAGTTCCAGTCCATATCAATACTGCAAATTACAAAATTTTAAAAGTTTCGAAACCGAAAGAAAGAATTCGAAATAGAACCTTGTACCGAAGTACTCTTTTCGGTACGTACCGGAACCGGATACGATATTTGTTTCGGTTTGATTCCCTGATCTTAACAGGTAACTTAGTTTATGAGGAACTTACTAGTTGGCCGTTGTGCTGTCAACAATGATTCCCGTAAGGCCACTGACCTTATGTGGTTGGAACACATAGGTGTGGATGAGATAGGCCAGTGAAAATGGAAAGATCAAGTCACTATATCCAAACCGTTTCCTTGTGCTGCCGTTGTACTTGCCCCAAAGTGCACGACCCGCTTCCAACAGGGCATAGCTCAAAATTGTTAATTTCGGAAAGAAAATGTAGCTAATGCCGCCTAGAAAGCCAGCCAGGATTTGCTTCAATGGTTCGCTAATCTTTTGTTGGTCTTGCAGATAACAAAGTGTGGTCTAAAGAAGAGAAAATGGAAAATTCGACGCAATTCGGGAGAGATCTCAATGTTACCCGATAGATGCCAGCGTAACATCCAAGCCAAGCCATGGACTCCAAGCGCAGGTGCTTCAATTGCCAGTGTCCACTTTTGACGCAGCTAATCAATGCCTTAAATATGTCCAAGGCCAGTCCAATGAGCAAATACTTACGCATGCCCTGCAGCACATACAGAAACGAATTGGAGACATCTTTTGAATGGATGGATTCAGATTTTAGAAACCAGATACTGTTATGCCAATGCCGTTCCTTGCCCAACATAATTGCAGAGCTGCAGCCCATAAAGAGTAACGTCTGCAGCGTCAATGAGGAACTCACAGATTTGGTCAATAGATTGCCTCGTTGCATCAATAGACTTTCTATCAACTGTCTCAAAAAAAGGATTCAATTAATTCATAGAAACTCAAGATATGCTCACTCACAGATTGAAATATTGCCGTGTGTTGCAGATATTTGGCTTGTTGTGGCAAGAATGCTTCAAAGAAGCCACCAACCAAGGCAGGTACAAACAATAATGTGTAGAAACGAAATTCTCCCAGAAGATTACTGTACATGCACAAAGATAGATCAATGGCAGTATGTCATTTTTGGTCTTGGCAATTCTTTTTTCTAGCATACCGTAGTGAACACATGGATGTTGATATAAGGATACCAGTCACCAGGCCACTGAATACCATCTGTGCGTAATACCACAACGCATCCTGAAGCAAAACCACATTGAAGCCATTCAACATACGCCTCAGCAAATGAAGCAGAGCCATGGGCAAATAGTATTTCATATTTGACAAGGCAAAGCGATAAAGATTCTGGAGAACTGCCCGCCGACAGCTTTGAGGATGCAGTATATCATTGCAACTACAACTGCTGAGATGCTCCACAAGGTATTTGCTCAAAGTGACCATCAAGACACGACTAAAGGGTAAGTCTAGGGCGACAACGAATTGTTAATGACTTGTTTACATTTATTCGAAAATTTCCAAATACATATTCAATTGAATTAATTAAATGTTCAACGTTTAATTGCCCATTGGAATTGGTTAGTCGCTTAGTCAACCTCTTCGACAGTAGGGCCGCTGCCGTTGTTAGATTGTTTGCCCTTTTGGCCCTGACCAGATCCATGTAGTTTGGACATAATGGGACCACAGACACGCTGACACTCCTTCATATGATGGTCGTATTCCTCCTTCTCGGCAAGCGTGTTACTATCCAACCAGGAGCTCTCCTTAGCACATGTATCCCGCACTTTGGTGCGATCGGCATCGTTGAGTGTTCCTGCAGGTGCCTCCTCCACGGCCTGTTTGCAGCCATAAATGTAACCCTCAAGAGTATTTCGGGCCATCACACGCTCCCGCTGTTGTTCATCCTCATCTTTGTACTTCTCCGCCTCAGAGAGCATGCGATCGATCTCGGCCTTGGATAGTCGTCCCTTGTCATTGGTGATGGTGATCTTCTCCGACTTGCCGGTGCTGCTATCCTTGGCACTGACATTAAGAATGCCATCGGCGTTCAAATCAAAGGTCACATCGATCTTGGGCACACCACGTGGTGCTGGTGGAATTCCAGTCAGGTTGAAGGTACCCAGTAGGTTGTTGTCCTTGGTCATGGCCCGTTCTCCCTCATACACTTGAATTGTAACCGCATTCTGATTGTCGCTATAAGTTGTAAATGTTTGCTGTTGCTTGCAGGGAATTCGAGAATTGCGCTCCACCAACTTGGTCATGACGCCGCCAGCCGTTTCAATGCCTAGAGAAAGTGGTGCTACGTCGACCAGCAACAGATCCTGAATCTGGGAGCTGCCCACACCTGTAAGTACTGCTGCCTGGACGGCGGCGCCATAGGCAACAGCTTCGTCAGGATTTATGGACAGATTGAGTTGCTTGCCACCAAAGAAGTCCTGCAGCAATTTCTGTATTTTTGGAATACGAGTGGAGCCACCAACGAGAACCACATCGTGTATTGCTTTCTTCTCCATTTTGGCATCATTCAAAGCCCGCTCCACTGGCTGAAGCGTTGACCGAAACAGATCCATATTTAACTCCTCGAAGCGTGCACGTGAAATCTTCGAATAAAAGTCAATGCCCTCGTGAAGAGCATCAATCTCCAGGGACGCCTCTGTGCTGGAGGATAGTGTTCGCTTGGCACGCTCACAGGCTGTGCGAAGGCGACGCAGAGCACGTACATTGCTAGTAATGTTACTCTTGTGCTTGCGCTTGAACTCCTCCACAAAATGGTTGACCAAGCGATTGTCGAAATCCTCACCTCCCAGATGAGTATCGCCAGCGGTGGCCTTGACTTCGAACAACGAGCCCTCATCAATGGTAAGTATGGATACATCAAAAGTACCACCTCCCAAATCAAATATTAAGACATTGCGTTCCCCCTTTAGATTCTTGTCCAAACCATAAGCCAAGGCAGCAGCAGTTGGCTCATTAATTATACGCAGCACATTTAGACCGGCTATGGATCCAGCATCTTTGGTGGCCTGACGCTGAGAGTCATTGAAATATGCGGGCACTGTGATGACGGCATCCTTCACCTTGGCCCCCAGATAAACCTCAGCTATTTCACGCATCTTGGTCAACACCATGGAACTGACCTCTTCGGGAGCAAAACGTTTACATTCTCCCTTGAACTCGACCTCAATTTTTGGTTTGCCTCCATCGTTAATGACCTTGAATGGCCAATGCTTAATATCCTCTTGAATCTTTGGGTCATCGTACTTGCGTCCAATTAAACGTTTCGCATCGAAAACCGTATTCTTGGCATTCATCGCCACCTGAAAGCATATGAGGTGGGCGTAAGTTAATACAATTAGTGAGCAAATGATGCTATTTTTAAGTGACCAAATGTTAGGGCGATTCCAATGTAGGATGCATGTTGAAAAATATATATATATTGTTTTCAGAAATATGCCCCAAATAATATATTCTTGAATGCGAGAGATTGTTTTGAATGACTAAATGAGAATAATTCCATATTTATCGCGATTTTTCTATTTGGTGATTCATAGTTGCCACATTTGGTGTCGTTTGACTCACCTGATTCTTTGCCGCATCGCCAATTAGACGCTCCGTATCATTAAATCCAACATAAGATGGAGTTGTACGATTGCCCTGATCGTTTGCTATGATTTCCACCTTGTTGTTCTGCCACACCCCCACACAGGAATAGGTGGTGCCCAAGTCAATGCCAATTGCCGGTGTCTTACCCATGTTTGCCTTAAAGATCCAAACGATCCACTTGCTGCTGCTGTCGCCACAAAACTAAACCGTTCGAGCACTCGACGCTGAGATTTTAATGGTGCAACTTGCCTTGCACAGATTTTGGCCAATTCTACAAAACGAGTCGTTTTCTGTTTGTATGTATATATGTATGTATGTTTGTGTATTTGTTTTATTTGTATTTTTCACACGCCGACAATTTTGATTTGGTTTCGGGATTTGGAGATTCTGACGTTTGTTCTAGAAAGTGTTGTTGCTGACGTTTGGCGCATTGAGAAATTGAATTTGGTCAGAAACTGATGATGACTTGATTTGGCTGATAAAAATAGAAACACCGGTCAAACAAATATATCCTTGAGCACGTTATATTTGAACCATAATTGTTAATTACATATTAATAAACCGTGTAATATTTAATTAATTATTTATTTCGAAATATGGGTATAGACAATAAAATATTGTAATAATTGAAATTAGATTAGATGTAAATTTAAAAATAAATCAATAGATAACAACCTTAGTCTAAAATAAATGAAAGGGTTCTTTAACGTTTTCCCTTCTTCTTTTTCTTTTGGCCATCTGGCCAGGGAAAGCCTCGAGACTTAAGCACATCCTGTAAGTGTAACAGTTAATTATGAATGAAAAAATTGTACTCTTAACCCACCTGCACATTGTGACATACATAGTAGGCATTCTCCATAGCGGCATCATTGAAAATGTCACAGCCAATGGATTTTCCTACACCACCCTTTTTCTTGCTGCCACCACCGCCACCATCTTTCTTTTTCTTATCATCGCCTTCACCACTGCCAGCATTGCTGGATGTAGAATCTTTACTATTCCGTTTCTTTTTACTCTTGGCGGCCATTTAAAGTTCAAAGTTTGAATAACACCAAATCCGTATCGCCGTATCGATTAAACAGTTGAAAGCGCGTGGTATTATTTCTTATGGATACGGGAATACTTTTTGGTATTATTTCAAGCCTTGAAATTCAAGGTAAACAAACGCTGATAGGCAACCCTATAAAAACAAAAGTCGTGCTTGCAAAATAAAAACTATCGTATGCGCAGCTGACTTACGCTTTTAACAGTTACTTTAAAAAAGTTCAAATGTTTGCAAAAATAATAATAATAAGCGTAGACAAATGCCGAAATGCTATATTGGCAATCATTTGTCAACTTTCAAATATTGTTTTTTGCTTTACAAGTGCAAGAGCTAAGTGGTAAGTGAGTGGATTTCATAAACAACTTTTGTATTATATTTAATAGGTTAAATTTCTTGCAGCGCTTGATACTTTTGAGATAGTCAACTACCAAACAACTAAATATACACTGGCAGAGCATTGGCCGCAAAACCCATCCGCATCTGCAGCTGAGGACGATGCAAAACATGGCAGAGATCACGACAACGAACAGGAAGACAGCTTTTTAAAATTCGATGACAACGACGAGGAGCCGCTAACTAGTGCCATACAGACTCTGCATGAGGGAGCTTTCTGCAGACGCAGCTTTGATGGACGCAGCGGCTACTGTATCTTGGCCTATCAGTGTTTGCATGTTATACGTGAATATCGAGTGCACGGTACTCGAATTGACATATGCACGCATCGAAACAACGTGCCGGTAATTTGTTGTCCACTAGCTGACAAGCATGTCGAAGCGCAACGAATAAGTGCCACAAGTAAGTTGGTAACAACTCAAAGATAACTGCCTAATTAACCATGTCATTTGAGTGTAGAATGCCAGGAGTACAATAGCGCAGCAAGGAGTCTGCGTCTAAGCGATACTGGCCGCGTCTTTTCAGGAAAACAATGCGTGCCTAGTGTGCCCTTGATAGTGGGTGGCACGCCCACGCACCACGCCCTTTTTCCACATATGACTGCACTAGGTTGGACCCAAAGCAACAAAGACATTAAATTTGGATGCGGAGGTACGCTGGTTAGTGAACTGTATGTGCTCACGGCAGCACATTGTGCCACGTCTGGTAGGTGAGTTATAAGACTTTACAAGTCCCGATTACATATTATTTATCATTTTTGCAGTAAGCCACCTGATATGGTTCGACTAGGCGCACAGGAATTGAACGTGACCAGTCCATGGCAACAGGACATTAAAATACTTATAATAATTCTGCATCCAAAGTATCGCTCATCTTCTTACTATCACGATATAGCACTACTCAAATTGACCAAGCGTGCCCAATTGTCGGAGCGAGTGCGTCCAGCCTGTCTGTGGCAAGTGCCCGATCTGCATATCAAAATTGTGGTTGCCACTGGCTGGGGACGCACCGAGTTTCTGGGTGCCAAGTCCAACACATTACGTAAGGTGGATCTGGATATGATAAAACAGCAACGTTGTAAGCAAATTTACCGTAAGGAACGTCGCCTCCCAAATGGCATTATTGATTCTCAGTTCTGTGCTGGCCATTTGCCCGGAGGCAAGGATACATGTCAAGGCGACTCAGGTGGACCACTTCATGCTGTATTACCAGAAAACAATTGTGTGGCCTTTGTTGTGGGCATTACATCATTTGGGAAATTCTGTGCGGCTCCAAATGCACCAGGCGTATACACAAGGCTATATTCATACTTAGATTGGGTTGAAAAGATTGTATTTAAGAAACACTAGATCGGGGACACAACTGTAATCTCATCTTAATGCAATGTGGACAAATTGATAATTACTAATAATAATCGATTTCTACTGAACATGTAAGTATTTTCATACAACAAGTAATTATTTTCTCGTATTAATTATTCTTATGGCACTATGTTCCAAGGCGTAAAAGTGCCCGCTCCAGGTATTTCAAGCTGAAAAGTACAAGTTATATTATAAGTTATAGTTGGATTCGCTATATAAATAACTAACCAATTGGGTAAATTTATCCTGACATGCCATGCGAATACGCGCCGATGTAGCCGGTGCTTCCAGATTAAAATTTGCGCCTAATTTCTGATCCTTTCGAGCTGCTGCAATGGCTTCTTTGATAGCGAAAAATACGGCACATCCTATGAAAAGTGGAGGTTCGCCAACAGCCTGAAATGAAAGATTATGCTAAGAAGTGCAAGATTTATTAAGAAATTCGTTCATTACCTTTGAGGAGTAAACAGCACGTGGATTGGGTGCATTGGTCAGGACACTAACGTTAAACTCTCCGGGTATGTCCGCAAATCCGGGTAACTTATACATGCCCGGTCCACGGGAGTATAGCATACCCTGCGGAGAGTACATAAGTTCTTCTAGTGTAAACAGACCATATCCCTGCATAAATGCGCCTTCGATCTGACCAATGTCAATGGCCGGGTTGATACTAGATCCAATGTCCATTACAATGTCAGTGCTAAGCACCTGATGATCTCCAGTTAGGCAGTCAATCTCCACAACCGATACTCCCACTCCATTTGTAAAATAGTTGAAGGTTCGTGCATTGGGATTTGTTTCTGGGTCATATCCAATGTCGGGCATGGCATAGAAACCAGTTGCCGAAAGGCTGACACGATCAAAATATGCCTTGTTGATCCATTCCTTCCAGGTGCCAGATGGTAGCGCCTTCTTAACTGGAACCAGGCGTTTGTTTAACTTCTCGCAAGCATCTAGCACAGCCATTCCATTTAGATCTGATCCAACGCTTGCCGCCGTCGCGGAAGTGTTTGGAACTTTATCCGTGGACGTCTCCGAAATGTGTATCAGTTCAATGGGAATGTCTAGCGCACGTGCAGCACACTGTATCATCTTGGTATTCAAACCCTGACCGATCTCCACGCCACCATGTGACAACAGCACCGATCCATCGGCGTAGATGTTGATCAGGGCACCTCCTTGATTTAGATGCATTGCACCAAATGCAATTCCATACTTGGTGGGCACCAAACCAATTCCCCGCTTGCGCCAGCGGTTCTCTTCATTGAACCGGGAAATCTCTGCCTGCTTTTTGTGGTAGTTTGACTGCTCGATGCAATCCTGGAAACAACGCATAATAGGAAAGTGCTCCAACTGTTGATTGTAGTATGTGAGGTCACCAGTTTTATAAAAGTTAAGTTGCATTACATCCAGCACATCCCGGCCAACAACCCGGGCCACATCCCTTATAATGTGCTCCCCAGCGAACATGCCCTGAGGTCCACCAAATCCACGAAAAGCTGTATTTGAAGGGAGATTAGTCTTGCACACCCAGCCTCCAACTCGCACATTGGGAATGCGATAGCAGTTCTCAAAATGAGTCATTGCTCGTTCCAGCACCTAAAATACAGATTTCCAGGATTATTTAAATAAGAACACAAAAGAAACCCCAAAGCGTGCTATACACCTAGTGACGAAAACAACTCTCAAAATGTCAAAAATCAGTTTAGTGACAAAACTTATTGGACTGACACTAGTGTACCAATCAAGGTATAAAACATAGTTTAACTTTCGGAAAAGGTACAACGCCTTTATGCCTAAGAATAGCATACTTATCTTTAAGTACTTCTTAACCTTTTAAATGATGTATAGAAATCTACCCTAGTTTAAATGATGTGGCAACAGTTTTCAAAAATCTTGAAACCTAAATTGTATACTTTTTGAACTGAAAGTCTGATTCAAGAGCTTCGTGTCACTGCGTGTGTGTTTTTGGAATCGACCTTCGTCACTAGCGTGGACAGCCTTCTACAGAATTATTTACCAAAAACGATAAATCCATTGACCATCCAGCATTGTTGTAGCATTCAATGTCACAGGCTGTGATGAGGCCGTCACTTGTGAAGGCAACCTTGTATTTAAAGAGGAAGGGATGACGTGTGCCTGTGATGAGCATATCTTCATCCCGATCGAGCATGCAGCGTACGGGCCGACGAAGTCGATGGGCAGCCAAAGCTACGGGCAATGCTACCGACATGGCACGTGATTCCTTGCCCCCAAAACCACCTCCAAGACGCTTGGTGCGACACACAATCCGATGGGAGGGCAAAGAGACCACATGGGACACCAGGTGTTGTATTTCTGAAGGATGTTGTGTGGAACAAAAGAGTTCGAGTTCATCACTGTCGCGGGGCACAGCCAGAGCTGCATGTGTCTCCAGATAAAAATGCTCCTGGCCACCCATCCGGCAGCTGCCTTCATGGACGTGATCCGCCTCGGCAAAAGCCTTATCAACATCCCCTTTGTTAATATAGCGAGGAAAGTCGGGGAAGTAGGATTTGTGTTCTATTGCCTGCTCAATTGTGACAATGACTGGGGTAACTTCCTCGTACTCCACACGCACCAAGCGAGCAGCTCGTTGGGCCAACGTCTGGTTATCAGCGGCAATGGCACCTACAATTTGTCCAATGCAGTGGACTTCTCCGGCAGCAAAGACATACTCGTCGTGAAAAATTGGACCCACCTCGTTCTCGTGCTCTGTGATATCCTTGGCGCTGAAGAAGGCGTGTACTCCTTCCATAGCCAATGCCTCGCTGGCATCTACTTTGGTTAACTTGGCCCGAGCCTTGGTGCTCAACACAAATCCCAAATATAGTTCACCATCCATGCGAGGAATATCATCTGTGTAGATAGCCTCGCCAGTGGCCTGTTTCAGGGCTGCAGCATGAACCTTTGGCTTACCAATCGGATCATGAATAGGCTGATCACTGGAAACACGCTCAAACAGTTGTGCACTACGAAGAATGGGTGTGTGGAAGCTATCCGCTCCACTGATCTCAGCCTTTGGTACAGCTTCAGGAGGCATGATGCCGGCATCGCAAAGCTTTCGACTGATAGCCAAGTAGGATTTAAAGAATAAACTAACCACCAAGGCCCGTCGATAGGCTATCATGCCACCCGGAGCCGATGCATCCAATGGTAACTCAGAGCACAAGTTATCCGTCACACGCTCCACCAATGCTTTATTCCATGGTTGTCCTATCATTAGCTCGGAGGATTTCGGTGCCATTACCGTTGTGGGAGCCATGCCACCAAATGCCATGTGAACACGGCGTACCACATTGGAACCCTGCTCAAAGTGGACATTGACAGCGGCATTCACGATGGCAATATCGTCGTCTCGTCTGCGCGCCTGCTTAAAAGCAACAAAATGTTGATCTCGGGTTGTCTTCTGGAAGTAGATGCCCACTAGAATCTCATGTGGCTGAATCACGTTGCGTCTGTAGCCAGTAAAGAAGCCACTGCCCATGTTGACGGATCGCTTTCCATCGACAAGACTGGCCACTTCCAGACGAGCACCAGCTGCAGTCAGAACCGGGTTCATATCAGAGATTGGACTGCCCGTCATGATGTTGCCACCAAGGCAGGCGACATTCCGTATCTGTTTGCCGGCAAAGTAATGCAACATTTCCACAGCACACTGGAAGAAGCGCGTCTGATACTCTGGGAGTTCCTCGATGCGTTGTCGCAGATATGCATCAATATCCATGAGGCTTACGGCAGCTCCAAAATAAATGCTTTCTTCCGTTTCTCGCACCTCTAACAACTCGGGAATTTTGATGGGATTGATAAGCACGGGATAAAGAAAGTGCTTGAATTTGACTTCCACGCCAACCTCAGTATTACCCACAATTAGCTTGGCCGCCGGATGTTGAGCCTTCAGCTGAAGCAACTCCTGCAGAGTCGTTGGACGATACCAGGCAACACGATCGGAGCGAAAGTTGAGGCTTTCCTCGTCGTACGCCGCATTAAGTTGCAATTCCGGCGGGAAGATGGGTTCCTGACTAGGGTCGAATGGTTGAAACTCGCTGCGTTCAAAGAGTTTGTCATCAGTTAGTGGTTCATCTCCACCTGCGCAGCCGTTGCCATTAACCCGACAACACTTATCACCCATGCCGCATGCAAACTCTTTGGTGAACGTCTTGTATCCCTCCAGAATGGGACGATAGCCGGTGCAGCGGCACAGGTTACCTTGAAATGCCACCTCCAGATCGCGCATTGATGGCTGAGCTGCATTCCGTAATAATGCGTACATCGACATCACAATTCCCGGAGTACAGAATCCACATTGGGACCCATGAGCCTTGGCCAGACGCTCCTGTGCCGGATGCAGACGAGTCCGCGTGCTGCCAATCCCCTCCACCGTAGTCACAGCACAACCATGCATTGCACACACTGGTGTGAGACACGCATTGACTGCCAAATGTTTTATCTGGTTGCTGCCACGATCCAGCCGAGAGATCATCACTGTGCAGGCCCCGCATCCTCCCTCGCCACAGCCTAGCTTAGTCCCACATAAACGCAAGTTGTCCCTCAGATAGGTGAGGAGTGTACATTCCGGATCGGGATTGGGATCGGTCACCTGTAATATAAATATAAACATACAGTTTGACTAATAATATCAAACAAAGAGAACAAAGTCATTTTGCCTGATCCTGGTTAAGCTAGTTTTACATCCCTGCTTGTGTAATGGGCTATCTGTATAGAAAAAGTTATTCCCTTTAAAGACATTTTTTTTCTAGGTGGTGAAGTGAAGGTCTTCAGTGGATCGCGAATGGTCATGAGTTGTCATAAGGAAATATGACGGTTAATAATTTTGTCCTGTTTGTTGCTCTAAACCTAATGTAAACTAACTGTGTATAGAGTTAAACTTATCAATACCAGTTAGTTAATTTATTATTGTAAAACAGTTCTTTATCGTTATCTTTATCTTCATGAACTTTTAAACAAACGCAAAAACAGCGTTATCAAAGAAATTAAAAAAATACCTGAAGGGCTGATCGATTGCCCCCTGTTAATAATGACCTAGTATTGTGGGTCAATTGTTTGATCAATTAACTTAATTTGTTGGGCGCTTAATTGAATGAGAATCGATATTTTATACTGTCAACCAGTGAATCAAACCAAACGAATTTAGTTTTCAATATCAATTTTGGCTATGTTCGTATTCCGCTTTTTGTAACTGTTCCCGGTTTTTTGTACGAATCGGCTCAAAACATAGGTATGTTTTCGGTTTACAAAAAAAAGCTACAAAATAGTTAAAACGCCTTTTTGTAAATATTTCATTTAAATATTATATTTATGTCATGTTTATTCAGTTCAGTTCAGTGAAGGTATTTGTTCAAAATTTTAAATTTTTTGTAGACGAAAGAAATTGTTACTTTATTTTTTTCGAACTAACTATATCAATTGCACCATCTCTCTTATTATTGCAAATTATAAGTATACTTACTTACTACGAGGTTATTTTATCTTGTTTGTGTATTTGCTTAGGATGATAAAGGTGTTACTTGCCTGTCTTTGTGTCTATATAGAAAAGATTATAGTTCGAGATTGCTCCTAAATATTATCTTTAGAATGTTTGCAAGTTTAGACATTGTGAAACTCACTCGTTTACAATCAGTGGAACTTTCCACTATGTAATTATGTAATTATTGAACATACATATGTATGCTGAAATCACGATTGAATTCTTTTACACAAAAGATAGTTCCGAAAATATGTAAATTTTAAGCCAATTCCCATCTGGTTCTATTCGCACAAAGGCGAAAGGGACTGGAATAGCTTCTGTTTATAAGGTGCCAACAATTTAATTTCAATATAATATAATATAATATAATGGTAATATGAGATAGCTGATAGCGTAAGTGTGGGAAGCACTGCTTTATAAGTTATTAATAATAACTTATTACCCAACCTCGTGAACCTCGTCTATATAGAAATTGCTTTGATGATTAAATCTTAATTAATTTTTAAACAAACAATGACCGCAATAAAAATAATAATAATCTGTAACAGGTCGTTACTGTTTCACATTTTGAATCAAACAAAATGCACTTCTCCAAAAACGGGTTTACCTTTTTGCCGTTTACAAAAAACACTAGAACTGACGTTGCTGCTTCGGGCTTAGACATCTTTTGGATAAATATATATTTACGTATATTTTGGAATTTTTTTTTATTTCAATAAAATTTTTTTTACAGTTGTTCTTAAGAGAACTGATCGACACTGAAAAGCACAACCGACACGTGCAAGTCACAAAACCGTTCTGACGCGAATGCCCCGAGTTTTCGAGATTAGAGCAATATAACTGAATCGAAAGGGTCACATACATACGTACGTACATATTAGCAGTATTATCAGTCAAGTAAATGTAAAATACTTACACAAATGAAGGCAAATCAGATAGAATCAGCTGAAATTGCTGCTCATAAACAAAAACAAATTATAATATGTCATTTCAAAATAAAGTGAATATGGTGGCATTCCTAGCAGGATAATCTAGTAAAAGCTTATTAAGCTTAAATTATTAATTATTATTTATAAACTTAAAAGGATTGTGTAGTTGATTCAAATTTAATTATTATTTAACGCGTACCAGAAGGTCTTTATTTTTTTTTAACGATTTCATACATTTATATTTTCGATTTCGAAACTGTTGCTGAACAACGTTCTGTTAGCAGAAAAAGAGTGAATTACAATGCAAAGCGGAATTCATAAGAGAAAAAACAAAACTACATGAGTGAGAAATTGAGTGACGTTAAGATAGCGGGAGCAACAGAGACCGCAAAATGAGCGCGAATTTAGATGAAGATGACGTGACAGATAACTGTTCGGAATTGAGTTCGTTGAAATCAGACGAACAATGTTTTATGCATTGCATCTCTATTTAATAAAAAATTTACTTAATTGAATTTTCTTTATCATTATGCCTTTTGACAATCTGAAACATTAACGCATTGACCTCTAATTGAACGTCTGTAATTACCAAATCCGACATATTCCTCAAAATGGTGTCCTACAATTGAATTATATTTCCAATTGTCTGACAACCAGGCGTATACGCATTGTGTATTACACAAGCCTTTTCCTTTACACAGATTTGCTAGTTTCAGCACTTTCGTGTCAGTGCACGGGCTCCAAAAAACGTATAGAACTGATAATACTTGGATTGGGGTAAACATATTATATTTAATTTACAACTGGGATACAACTGTAATCTATTCTAAATTTAAATCGAAATGCAAATTGATAACTACTAATAACAAGCAATATCTACTGTACACGTAAGTATTTTTCACAACTAATAATTTCGACACAATTAATAATTCCTAAGGCACTATGTTCCAAGGCGTATAGGTGCCGACTTCTGGTATTTTAAGCTGAAAAGTACAAGTGATTAGTTATGGTTAAGTTCACTATGAAATTAACTAACCAATTCGGTAAATTTATCCTGACATGCCATGCGAATACGCGCCGATGTAGCCGGAGCTTCCAGATTGTAATGTGCGCTTAATTTTTGATCCGTTCGAGCTGCCGCAATGGCTTCTTTGATAGCGAAAAATACGGAACTTCCTATGAACAGTGGAGGTTCACCAACAGCCTGAAAATATGCCAAGAATGTTTTAAGAAGTGCAAGATTTATTCAGAAATTCGTTCATTACCTTCGAGGAGTAAACAGCACGTGGATTGGGTGCATTGGTCAGGACACTAACGTTAAACTCGCCGGGTATGTCCGCAAATCCGGGTAACTTATACATGCCCGGTCCACGGGAGTATAGCATACCCTGCGGAGAGTACATAAGTTCTTCTAGGGTAAACAGACCATATCCCTGCATAAATGCGCCTTCGATTTGACCAATGTCAATGGCCGGGTTGATACTAGATCCAATGTCCATTACAATGTCAGTGCTAAGCACCTGATGATCTCCGGTGAGGCAGTCAATCTCCACAACCGATACTCCCACTCCATTTGTAAAATAGTTGTAGGTACGTGCATTGGGATTTGTTTCTGGGTGATATCCAATATTTGGCATGGCATAGAAACCAGTTGCCGAAAGGCTGACACGATCAAAATATGCCTTGTTGATCCATTCCTTCCAGGTACCAGATGGTAGCGCCTTCTTAACTGGAACCAGGCGTTTGTTTAACTTCTCGCAAGCATCTAGCACAGCCATTCCATTCAGATCTGATCCAGTGCTGGCCGCCGTCGGTGAAGTGTTTGGAACTTTATCCGTGGACGTCTCCGAAATGTGTATAAGTTCAATGGGAATGTCTAGCGCCCTTGCAGCACACTGTATCATCTTGGTATTCAAACCCTGACCGATCTCCACGCCACCATGTGACAACAGCACCGATCCATCGGCGTATATGTTTATCAGGGCACCAGCTTGATTTAGATGAATTACACCAAATGCAACTCCAAATTTGGTGGGCACCAAACCAATTCCCCGCTTGCGCCAGCGGTTCTCTTCATTGAACCGGGAAATCTCTGCACGCTTTTTGTAGTAGTGCGACTGCTTAATACAGTCTTGGAAACATCGCATAATGGGGAAGCGTTCCAACTGTTGATTATAGTGTGTCCAGTCACCAGTTTTATAAAAGTTAAGTTGCATTACATCCAGCACATCCCGGCCAACAACCCGGGCCACATCCCTAATAATGTGCTCCCCAGCAAACATGCCCTGAGGTCCACCAAATCCACGAAACGCTGTATTTGAAGGGAGATTAGTCTTGCACACCCAGCCTCCAACCCGCACATTGGGAATGCGATAGCAGTTCTCAAAATGACCCATGGCACGGTCCAGAACCTAAAATACAAAATAAAATTATGTAAATTATACTACACGAGAATTTAAAATATGTTACTTACCGAAAAAGATAAGTCCATGGACCATCCAGCATTATTATAGCACTCAATATCACAAGCCGTGATGAGGCCGTCACTTGTGAAGGCAACCTTGTATTTAAAGAGGAAGGGATGACGTGTGCCTGTGATGAGCATATCTTCATCCCGATCGAGCATGCAGCGTACGGGCCTACGAAGTCGATGGGCAGCCAAAGCTACGGGCAATGCTACCGAGATACCACGTGATTCCTTGCCACCAAAACCACCTCCAAGACGCTTGGTGCGACACACAATTCGATGGGAGGGCAAAGAGACCACATGAGACACCAGTTTTTGTATCTCTGAAGGATGTTGTGTGGAACAAAAAAGTTCGAGTTCATCACTGTCGCGGGGCACAGCCACAGCTGCATGTGTCTCCAGATAAAAATGCTCCTGGCCACCCATCCGGCAGCTGCCTTCATGGACGTGATCCGCCTCGGCAAAAGCCTTCTCAACATCTCCTTTGTTAATATAGCGAGGATAGTCGGGAAAGTAGGATTTGTGTTCTATTGCCTGCTCAATGGTGACAATGACTGGGGTAATTTCCTCGTACTCCACACGCACCAAGCGAGCAGCTCGTTGGGCCAACGTCTGGTTATCAGCGGCAATGGCACCTATAATTTGTCCAATACAGTGGACTTCTCCGGCAGCAAAGACATACTCGTCGTGAAACACTGGACCCACCTCGTTCTCGTGCTCCGTGATATCCTTGGCGCTGAAGAAGGCGTGTACTCCTTCCATAGCCAATGCCTCGCTGGCATCTACTTTGGTTAACTTGGCCCGAGCCTTGGTGCTCAACACAAATCCCAAATATAGTTCACCATCCATGCGAGGAATATCATCTGTGTAGATAGCCTCGCCAGTGGCCTGTTTCAGGGCTGCAGCATGAACCTTTGGCTTACCAATCGGATCATGAATAGGTTGATCACTGGAAACACGCTCAAACAGTTGTGCACTACGAAGAATGGGTGTGTGGAAGCTATCCGCTCCACTGATCTCAGCCTTTGGTACAGCATCAGGAGGCATGATGCCGGCGTCGCAAAGCTTTCGACTGATAGCCAAGTAGGATTTAAAGAATAAACTAACCACCAAGGCCCGTCGATAGGCTATCATGCCACCCGGAGCCGATGCATCCAATGGTAACTCAGAGCACAAGTTATCCGTCACACGCTCCACCAATGCTTTATTCCATGGTTGTCCTATCATTAGCTCGGAGGATTTCGGGGCCATTACCGTTGTGGGAGCCATGCCACCAAATGCCATGTGAACACGGCGTACCACATTGGAACCCTGCTCAAAGTGCACATTGACAGCGGCATTCACGATGGCAATATCGTCGTCTCGTCTGCGCGCCTGCTTAAAAGCCACAAAATGTTGATCTGGCGTTGTCTTCTGGAAGTGGATGCCCACTAGAATCTCATATGGCTGAATCACGTTGCGTCTGTAGCCAGTAAAGAAGCCACTGCCCATGTTGACGGATCGCTTGCCATCGACTAGACTGGCCACTTCCAGACGAGCACCAGCTGCAGTCAGTACCGGGTTCATGTCAGAGATTGGACTGCCCGTCATGATGTTGCCACCAAGGCAGGCGACATTCCGTATCTGTTTGCCGGCAAAGTAATGCAACATTTCCACAGCACACTGGAAGAAGCGCGTCTGATACTCTGGGAGTTCCTCGATGCGTTGTCGTAGATATGCATCAATATCCATGAGGCTTACGGCAGCTCCAAAATAAATGCTTTCTTCCGTTTCTCGCACCTCTAACAACTCGGGAATTTTGATGGGATTGATAAGCACGGGATAAAGAAAGTGCTTGAATTTGACTTCCACGCCAACCTCTGTGTTACCCACAATTAGCTTGGCCGCCGGATGTTGAGCCTTCAGCTGAAGCAACTCCTGCAAAGTCGTTGGACGATACCAGGCAACACGATCGGAGCGAAAGTTGAGGCTTTCCTCGTCGTACGCCGCATTCAGTTGCAATTCCGGCGGGAAGATGGGTTCCTGACTAGGGTCGAATGGTTGAAACTCGCTGCGTTCAAAGAGTTTGTCATCAGTTAGTGGTTCATCTCCACCTGCGCAGCCGTTGCCATTAACCCTACAACACTTATCACCCATGCCGCATGCAAACTCTTTGGTGAACGTCTTGTATCCCTCCAGGATGGGACGATAGCCGGTGCAGCGGCACAGGTTACCTTGAAATGCCACCTCCAGGTCGCGCATTGATGGCTGAGCTGCATTCCGTAATAATGCATACATGGACATCACAATTCCCGGAGTACAGAAACCACATTGGGACCCATGAGCCTTGGCCAGACGCTCCTGTGCCGGATGCAGACGAGTCCGCGTGCTGCCAATCCCCTCCACCGTAGTCACAGCACAACCATGCATTGCACACAGTGGTGTAAGACATGCATTGACTGCCAAATGTTTTATCTGGTTGCTGCCACGATCCAGTCGAGAGATCATCACTGTGCAGGCCCCGCATCCTCCCTCGCCACAGCCTAGCTTAGTCCCACATAAACGCAAGTTGTCCCTCAGATAGGTGAGGAGTGTACATTCCGGATCGGGATTGGGATCGGTCACCTGTAATATAAATATAAACATACAGTTTGACTAATAACATCAAACAATAATATTGATTCTGGTTAAACCAGTTTTCCCATCCCTGGTTGTGTAACGAACTATCTGTTATCTGTATAGAAAAAAAAACACAATACTTGATTGCAATTCTGTTTACGTGTTTATTATACTGCGACCACCTACAGAAATGCTTACTTCGCAAATATTGTTTCCCATGTAAAAGCATCAAATGTAAACAGATAAGGAAATTAGATGAATTTAATCGATCGAGCACTCAAAATCCAGATAATACTTAAGATAGCTCATTAATAATGATTGAAATGCGTAAACTATGTACATATATATATGTGTATGTTATTGAACAATTAGTTTTTTGTGAGTACCCCTTGAAATACATAGGTACTTCGAATGGAAAATTATCTCTCTAACAAAATTTAAGTGTCAGACTCTTCCATAAATCTTAATAAATAATATACATACTATATAAGTAGTACACCAAGATTCTCTCAGAATCATTGCTCATATGTATTTTTATTACAAACTAAAAGCATATGTATGTACAATGTACATTGTAAATATTGCAAGATATTACGTATAACACACCGAGATAAAACACTGTTCATTATCTTTATGGATGCAATAAGTGTAAGCAATTGCAGTAGTTCACAAATAAATTAAAAATGTAAATAGAATAAAAGATCCAAAGTATTTAGGCCTCGTAAAGAGAAGCATTAATTAATAAATTAACGTCATTCTTTCCTTATCTCTCGGCCTTATGTAAACTAACTTTATTTAGTGCTATATTTAGCAGTACCATTTAGTTAATTTAATTGTTTTATCGCTACCTTTATGAACTCGAACCAACACGCAATAGCTTTAGCTATCTAAGAATTTTAAAAAATTCGTGAAGGGTTGGTCTATTGCCCCCCCATAAAGAATGACCCAATATATTATGGGTCAATTGTTATCAGCACAGCGTGTGCAATAAATTAAATATGAATACCGAGAGCTATGTACGTTTAATTGAATGAGAATCGAGTGTTTAATTCTGTCAACTGAGAGTAAAAAAATGTGTACGGAATATTATTAAGTGTCTGACTGATTTGCAATGTGTAAGCAATTGGCGTTCAAAGCCAAGTGTTTACAATTTTGTTTGATAAGTGGACTTTGATCTTGTTTTTAAGACCTTAAAACGTAAACTGAACTTTCCGTTACAACCTACTTGCATTTTGGTTATTTTCAAAGTTTACTGCCCTTGAGTAATAAATAATCTTTATCACAAGCAAATTTATAAGCCTTATAAGTTATGTCAGAATCGCGTGAAACTCGCTATTGTAACACTTTCCTTGTGAATTTAATCTAAATCCTCTTTTTACAGATTAAGCTAAACAGACTCCTACAAATTTTAGCCCCCTTGAAAAAAAATGCTGCATACGCCCGTAGTAGCTGTAACTATTTCACATTTTGAAACAAACAAAATTTAGTTCTCTCAAAACGAGTTTACCTTTTTGCCGTTTACAAAAAACACTAGAACTGACGTTGCTGCTTCGGGCTTGGACATCTTCCGGCAATATTTAAATTTATGTATATTTGAGAATGTTTATTTTTGTATTTTTAAGTATGCATAAAATCGTTTTTTAAAACTATTATGAGATAAAACAAAAACAAGCTGACTAAAAATGTCCGCTCGCAGAAACACAACCGACACGTACAAGTCACGAAACCGTTCTGACACGAGTGCGATCCGTTTCCTAGATTAGACCTGTACTGTTGAGTTGAACGAGTCTCCTATATGCGTGCCAGTGCCAGTTCATTGATATTTGGCACACACGAGTATTAAACATTGATAACAAAATAGCACGATTATCAGTCAAGTACAGAATGCAATTAATTTGAAAATATTTAGACAAATAGCATACATAAATTGCATTAAGAAATGAATTTATTAACAACTTATATAATACAACAGACATTATTTAAAAAAATTTAGAATGTCGGAATTGCAAAATACAAAATAAAGGTGTCAATTTTAACTTATCTTTGAGTGCTGATGAAATAAAGTGTACTTTATCTTCATGACCAGTTGCAAGCAATGCAATTCATATTGATCGTTAGGTATATACGTATGTAACTTTATGTTATAAAAATATACAGTATTAAAGACAGCAACAAATCTTAATTCCAAAAACATAGCTTTGTGAATATGTTCTCATTTGTTAATTATTTACAATAGAAATAAACAGCTAGGCCCCCTCTTAATATGTATATCTAGAGGTTTAATCAGTGCTACGCAGATTTAAGATCCAAATTCCGCTCTACCTCTGTACCTTCATACTGTGATTGACGACGCATTGCCTCTCGCAGTTGTTGCTGTTCAAATCGTCGCGACGACCATTGATACCTGAATGTAAGCAATTAACATTTGAGTAACTGTATCTTAAGTATCAACTTTATCCACAACAACTAACCTGCAAGCCATCCAATATACAATTGTGCCACAAAAGAAGCTACCAAATCCAACATGTGTGGAAAGGTGTGGGCGGGAGGTGCCTAAAAATGTCAACACTCCGACGCCCATACCGCCGCTGATGCCGTAAAGAAAACTGTTACGAAAGCATGGAATCTGAGCAACATCACGTCCAAATATAAAGAAGCTCTGGGGAAGATTAAAAAGTAGCAATTTAATTTTAGAAGATAGAATAAAATGACTTACTAAAATACTACCTTGCTGGGTTCCTCTGCATCATCTTCCATGGTTTTTATATATAAAGTAATTTAAATTGGCTCAATAGCAATACTACCAAACGCGGTGGGACAAACAGCTGTTTGATAACAGTGTTGCCATTACGTGTCAAAATAAAAATAAATAAATGTCAAGCAAAAGCATCATGCAGGCTGAAATATATATTTTTTTAACGGTGATTATGTTCAATAACAACCAATTTAAACAAGCATATAAGTATCAAGTAGCTATTATTTATTATTGCGGGTGCAATGGGCTTGTCGTGGTAGTCAGTGAGTATTCAAGTAATATATAATTTTTTACGGAATCCCACTAATGCTTATCATGATGCATATTGCCTGTACACCTTTTTACAATAGAATAGGCAACACTGGTCCACGCTAGCAAGAACAAGAGAACGCTCTATCTCAGTTTGCCACAATCACAATTTCATTCTTTAGTTTTTTGCGTTTTTATTTAAAGTAAAACAAAATAAACCAGCAACGACAAAACAAAAAAACAAGTCATATTACCTAACAGCTGATCAAATTAAATGTCAATTAAAAGGTCTGTGAGTCCAGTAGAACACACGCCAGTTTAAGACTTTCAGGTAAAGTTCATGCATTTGGTATGTATTGCCTTGCAACACACTTACATGTGCATGTATGTACATACGTATGTGTGCATGTGCAAACAAGATACTTGTATAAGTAGCTGACGAAAGCAAAACAATTAAAATGTGGGTGAAAGCAGATGAATATCGTGATACCTGCCCATACAATTAGTTATTTTTTGTATTCTGATGGATTGTGAACACATCTGGCATTGATTTAAAAATCAGGAGACATGTACACGTACGCAGAATACATCTTTGAAATTTTAAGTTCGTGATAGGAGGTAGACAAGAATTATCTATAGGTACCTCTCCGCTAATCGCTCTCTCATTAAATTTTTTTTACCTTACAGTTATTCTCGGAACACGGCACTCACCACAACTGATGTCAGACCTACGTACAGTCACATAACACATACCACAATATCAGCATTTGTATGTAAATACGAAAACCAACTGAAACCGAATTTCAACCCGTAACCGATTCTTCCAAGCTACCAGCTGTGCACACAAAGAGGCATACGTAGATCATCTACATAGTGTATATAACGTAACATCCACCGATTGTGCACAATGGATTTATCAGCTTCATCATCAAACAATTCGATATTACAAACGCCAGATCAGAAGAGTAAATCATATATTAGTGATAGTACATTGTATGATAGTGCTTTGGACCATCAACTATCAACAACGGCCTACAAATCCTGTAATGGTAAGTATTTTAATCTTGATCAGGTAGCCTTGGGGCTTCATTCGTCAGCTTCAGCTTAAGCAAATAGTTACATATGTCTGTAGACATGAGTGGCTGCAAATCAAGTCAAAATATACATCACGCAAATACTGAGGCACAATTATATACCATTTACCATGAGGAGAACAAAGTGTTTCAACCCAAAGAAGATATTGTGGACTCATCAGTAATGCAGCTGAAGAGCGAACACACACATCTCGTGCGACAGATGAGCACGTTGAATCTGCAAACAGCTGCCCTCAAAATCGAGACGAATCATTTGGAACAAAGGGAGCAACAACAGCAACAGTTAAACTTTTCGGAATTATGCTTTAACCAGAAAATTAAATCTGCACTCTTAAACTCTGCACAGCAGGCGTTAAATGAGAAAGAACCGATCGCATTTCCAAAACACTTCTTGACACAAATATTTTCAATATTTGGGTATGATCAAGACTTTACGAAGCAATGCCATCATAATGACGAATTGCTTGACAAGGAAGTACAAAAGTTATGTGATAGGCAATATGAGGTAAAGGAGCTTAGATTCAAGGAGAAAGTTAAGAAAAAGTTAAAATCCACACGAACAAAACTCAAGGAAAAATATAATGCGAAACTGTCCAAGCTAGAAGAAAACCAAAAATTGAATGTGCTAAAAATGAAACAGAAATGTTACGAGTTGTTGCATCAGTTGCTGATTGAAAACTGCAAGGATGAGAAGTATACAAAGTCGTACTTGAAAGAACTGGAAGCTTTGTATACGCAAGACACTGATCATCTTTAATTTCAATATTTATTTTTATATGCAAGAAACTAAACACCTATAACTTGAATATTTATTTTATATTTTTTGTTTGATTAGTAAATAGATCTTAACCATTGCCTTTTTCTCTGTTATCTATTCTCCACAGAAAGCCTCATCGGTGATTTGAATCAAAGCTCAGAACATTCGAAATTCGCACAAAAAATGTCCAATGCCGATGATTTTTCCAATGGCAATGGCATTGCTAGTGAGGCAGTCGCCTTCAATTCCTATGCCTCGCTAACGCCTGCCTCGCATATAAATAATACATCGGCAATTAATGCCAGTACGTTGCTGATACAATCCGAGAGCACAGATACAAATACCTCGCAGGAGGAAGTGGACCCAAAGTCTCAACTGGCCAACAAGACAATATTCAAGACCGATAATCCCAATTTGTCAATTATAGAAATAAATGAGAATTCCATTAAAGTGGAAGATCTCGAGAAAGAGGTTGTACTAATCGAACGCCTGTCAAGTGATGATAATGATGAAGCAGTCGAAAAAGTCAAGAACATTCTGAGAAAATCTCCAAACAAAGCAGTGGACAATGTGGTAGACAAGCGCCGACGCAAGGCTGAATCTTTACTGCAGTCTAGCAAGCAAAAGTTAGATATATCTATAGCCGAAGCATCAGCAGCAGCCGATGGCAGCAATAGTATGGGACTGGAGCTTGCGGAGGCTGGTTCAGTTAGTGATCAACCGCAAACGAAACGCGAAATTAAGATCTACGATTCATTAGAGGAATTTGATCAAAATCTGCCTTCGACTGTTACGCTGTTGAACACACCATTTGGCAGCAAGGTCTATCTTGTGGGCACAGCACATTTTAGCGAGGAGTCACAGGATGACGTGTCCTTTGTAAGTTAATCGGATTATAAAATATTTTAAAAAGAATACACGCTCATTTGCCAATCATTCATTGCACAGGTCATTCGCAATGTCCGTCCAGATGTGGTGATGGTTGAGCTATGTCCATCACGTGTACACATATTGAAGCTTGATGAGAAGACCCTGCTTGAGGAGGCAAAGAACATTAATATACCCAAGGTAACTAAAATAAAACAATCCAAACTGAAACAACTCTCATTTCATGTATTATCTTGTAGATACGCGGCATACTTCAGACTCATGGCTACATCAATGGCATCTTTTTCATTTTGCTTCTACAAATGAGTGCCCAAATTGCTAAAGATCTGGGCATGGCGCCAGGCGGTGAATTTCGACGAGCCTTCGAAGAGGTCCACAAATTGCCAGGATGCATTCTGCATTTGGGCGATCGACCCATCCGCATCACACTCTATCGCGCTCTGCGCGCTTTATCCTTATGGCAGACAATGAAGCTGGTCTGGCGACTGACATTCACGGATAGCATCAGCATCGAGGAGGTTGAGGAATGCAAGCAACGTGATTTGCTGGAGAAACTAATGCAAGAAATGGCTGGCGAGTTTCCGGCCTTCTCTGACGTATTTGTCCGCGAGCGTGATCTATATTTGTGCCACTCACTGCAATTGGCCGCTCTGCCCCAGGCCGCACCTGGTGCTCATCAGGTGCGTCCCGTACGTGTTGTTGGCGTTGTGGGCATTGGCCATGCCAACGGAATAGCTAAAATGTGGGGCAAAGTTGATCCAGCGAAGATACCAGCTATACTCGAAGTACCACCAGCAAGCCTCAGTCAACGGGTCTGTAAGAACACGTTCAAATACGGTCTCATCGGTCTTGGCTTCTACGGTGTCTTTCGTATTATGAGGCCACGTCTGACGCGATTCTTTTAAGTTGATTGTGGACCATGTTTTCAATATTGTTGATTTTATTTTCGTTTTTAAGTACCACGCCCTCAAAATTCAATGGGCGTTGATATATTCTAAGTATTGTACGTACTTGATGCTTTTGATAGAACCTGTTTACACGCAACACAAGTGTACAAAAAAAAAAACAAAAAAAAGAAGCAGAAAAAAAAAGAAAGACATTCAAACATATTCCTGGTTTTAAAAACCCAAAACTATACTATTTTAAAGTATAGACATACATCTAACTATACACTTGGATTGGGACTGTGAATGAGATCATATTCATATTCATATTCATGTTCATATTCAATTCAACTGTAGACGGGACTTAATCTAGATTGTGGTCCCTTCATAGTTGTTAAAACATAAACTAACACAGAGACACCCTCAAATAATTAGTCATGTGTTTTGACCAGTTAGTTAGGCGTCGTATTGTATGCACATGGTTTCTCGACAGGCTTATAATCTAGCTCAAAATATACTTCAAATTGTTAATTGTGTAGTGTAAATAACTTTTAGCATAACTCTAAATGTGAAGGTGCCCGTACAGCAGATACAATACTTTATCTTTGACTCGACTCTCATGTATGTAATAATTGTTGTTCATTCCGTAGTGAAAACTCTGAAATTTAGATAGGATCGTTTAAAATTAAGTGGAAACGTGATGGACCTTCGACATTGGAGGGATGACAGACAGTGTGTTAAATGTTACATATTATATTGAGGAATTTTACAATAACAATAATAAAAAAAAAACCTACCTACAAATACTTTATTAAAATATATCTACACTTTTCAATTGTAAGCGTAAAAATTGTATTGCAAATACAAGAAAATTGTCGTCTTAACGCTGTGTAGTTTGTGCTAACTTAGAACTGGTGTTATGTAGCATTTAAAATAGTATTCCACCCGAAACAAAACCTTTGTGTATAATTGACTCAAATAAAACTTTACATACCTAACAATTGTTTCCTATTTTATTCCTCTTCATATGTATATATCCAAATAATGTTGCCTTGTGTTGGATTTGTTACACAGAGAACAGTCAAAAGGATCTGGGAGTCATGCTGCTACTTTCGGAACAAAGTTTGGGATCCCATATCCCATGACCATGCACAGAAATGCATATAAGACATCTTTCACATACATATACACTGCGTTTGTTTTTTTATTATGTACTTTAAACGTATCTTAAGCACTAAACTTCTCTCTTGTGTGTTGCTTTTTTTGTATGCCATAAATTTAGTTTTGTTTTTGTTTTTTCTCTTTTCTTTTTTAGTTAAAATTTTCCAACATTTTGTGTTTTTGTTTTGTTTTTGCGCTTATATGTAGGTAACATATTTTTATTTTCTCTTACAATTTGCTGCAATACAAATAAAAGTCTTAAATTGTAACTGTAAAAATCTAAATAGTTACAAATTAAATTCTAAATACATACGTAGTTAATTTTGAGGCGTGTTGTGTGTGTGTGGGGGGTTTGTTTTGAGGGGGGAGTTCTCATTAGGTATTTTTTTGTTGTTTTGTTTTTAGATTGGTAATGCAAATATGTATCGTAGTTTAAATTATAACTTAGAAACTTGGAAAAATTCAAATCAAAGGCTGGGCACAGGTGCGCATGGATCTGGCACACAAGAGCCAGACAGATGTATGTTGTTGACAGATAGAAGAAGAGAATACAGATGCAGATACAGATACAGATGATGTGATTGTAGATTGTATATTGGCATTACAACAAATGTAAGATCACGTGTGTGTGTGTGTGTGTGTGCATGCCTTAACTATGCTAAATGCACAGTATTAACTTATTTATCCAATATATGTAGATCTGACTTTCTGACCGCCTGCTTTCTTCCTGCCTGCCTGCCCCTTCTGCATGAAGTTCCATAATGTCACTGCCCGTTGTCACACCAGTTTTTGCCTCCATCAACGACGCAGCAGCAGCAGCCTACGGCGTCTCCGTTGACTCGACCTTTACTTCGGATTTAATGCTCGATGACAGATGATTATTAGGGTCGGGCGCACTCAGGTGCTAAAAGCAAGATGTGTAAAGATTAGCAAATCGATTCTCAAGAATATTCTCGCACGTATACATATACAAATACATATATATATATATATAGAAGTAATGCATAAAGAGAAATATATATATTTGTATTTATTTTTATAGCATAATTGTATAGTTCTGTTAGTAAACCCTAGCCTAGGCAAACAACAACTAATGACCAATATAAAAGAACAAGAACAAGTGGCAAACAACATCAACATCAAAAAACAACAACAATAACAAGCTAGACCACACACATACACACGCACACACACAGATATGACTACCACAGGTATATATATATGTATGTATACTTAGCATATGAACGATTTGGACACACACTGACTGCGCACACACAAAACACAACACTTGGTAACTAGTACCTACCGATTGGCTACTCACAATTCCAAGCGGCAATCCACCAACTTGCGGCGACAAATGTGGCACCGTTGGCACAGCAGCGTTCGGCGGAACCGGTGACGGCAGGAGCGCGGCAGCCGCTGCCGCTGCGGCGGCCACAGCAGCAGCAGCTGCAGCCACGGAGTTAGCGCCAGCGGGCGGAGGCGGTGCCAGGGCAGAGCTGCTGCTGCCGCCAAGATTTGTTGTACTGTGGGGCCCATCATGCGGTGTGGTGCTGTGTGCCCGATGATGCAGTGCGCCTGTATAATAGCCGCCATTTAATCCTGTTTGTATTTCGATTTTTTGTATTTGTATTTTATATTTAGGTAAAGTTAATAATATGTTGCTGTATTGCTTGTTCTTTTTGGTTTTTTTCTTTTATTCTTTTTGGAGGTGGACAGGAATATAATGTAAGGAAGTTTCGGTTATAGAGTAGTTCTCGATTTGGTGGTGGCAGCGTGTGGTCTAAGAAGTGACTAGAGTGACGAATAGGAAGGATACGACTGCCTTTTGAAGGCAGCCAGTCTTTAAGAATATATGATGCGATGAGTTCAGAACAGGCGTCTACGACTGTAGAATTCCCAAAAGTCCCACAACAGTGGGATCAACCTTGTAAATGTCACGGGAATTGGAAATTAATGATTGTTGCGTTCCTTAGGGCTAAAATATAATATGGCTTTATGGGCTATGAGCTATGCAATCGATTCCGTTGGCCGACAATCATAAATTACTGACTTTCTATAAGGAAACGTTTTTCTAAATTGTACTCTATATTCTTTTATGACTTCCTTAAAGATATTACGCTTGTTCTGCTCTGCACTCAATGATGCCATCATCCCAAAAAACACAAAAAAATAAATAAACATAAAAAATAATATTAAATCTGTTTTTGTTTTAAACAATTTTGCAATAAAGCGCCACACAAAAGCAACATGATTGGTGTTCATTAAAGAATTTGTTTTATTTGTTATTTTTTGTTTTGTTTTGTTATCATTTTTCTGGGTTCTTGATTTTTTTTCTGGAAAGGTTCTGTTGGTTGACTTTGAAATTAACTTGCTCTGGTTTCTTCAATTGTTTTTAATTTTATTTAGCTTTCACAGTTATTAAAAATATTTTTATACATTACAAAATAACAGTATTTTATTTTCTTTTTTGTCTCTTTACTTTTATGCTTATGCTTATTAATTTCCTCGTTTATTTACTGTTTAACTTTATTTTGCTCATTTGTTGTTGCAGCTCGCTATATGCTCGTAGGATGTAGTGTGTGGATGTTTGTGTGTGTGTTGGGATTTTCTTTTCTGTGTGTTTCTTATATTCTCCAGTATATATATAAATATACATATATAGGTATAATTCGTGTGTGTGTGTGTGTGAGTGTGTATCTATGCTTATATGTTTTGTGCTTGAATTTTCATAAATTTTGTTTTCAAAACAAAACAAAATATGGATTAAAAAAAATATATATAAAAAAATTGATAAATTTCTTATTGTTTTTTTTATTTAAGGAAAATGTTTAGAGTTTTGCTGATATTGGTCTTGAGCGAAAATTAATAAAGAATAAATGTGAAAAACTTGGCGTCAATTGCATTAATTGTTAACTTAAATTGCGAAAATTGTACAAAATTATACTTTGCGCCTTATTCGTTTTTTTTTCTTTTCTCCTTTTCTTTTCTTTTTGTTATGCTTTCTGTAATTGTTATTACATTCTTTACGCTAACAATTCTTAAATGTACCGACTACTCGGTTGATCATAATGTGCTGTTTTTTGTAATTTTAATTTATTATTATTATTTTTTTGTTTCTTATCTTCTGGTTTGTTTAACTGCCTTTATCAATAATGTTAATCTAGGTGTTTTTTAATAGTAATTCTTTTGTTTTTGTTTGTTTTGTTTTAATATAATTTCTGTTATATATGTATTTTAAATGTACATAGACTATGCATTAATTGTAGTTTTTTTCTCTTATTTTTCTTTTGTTTTTTGTTATTATTATTATTTATAGATGTGGTTCTATTTCACGCGCCGTGTTGTTAATTCTTCTTCTCATTGTCAGTATAGTTGTTTGAAGTTAATTTTGTATTTTGTGGTCTCAGCATGTTACGATCTTTACGCAAGGCGAAAATAAACTTGGATGATGAGATCATTATGCATCATAAATGGAGCAGAGTATTTGAGCAACATATTTGTAGTTAATAGTGAATCGCATAATTAAAGAAGAGTATCTATGTTTTTGTAATTTTATTTCTCATATCATTATTTCTCACTTTGAAGTTGTTGTTTGGCATATTTGAAAGAAAGTCAGTAATTTATGGCGCTAAATTAATCGGTTCTTAAAAATAATACTTTGCGTTTTCATACTACAAACTTGGAGGCATTGGAAGCTAAAGATCTGTCTCTGAACTTTTGTGCTTGGTTAGTAATATTACAATGTATATAATACGGTATCATTATCATTATCATTTTGTTGAAAATATCTCTTATGTCTTCGAACTTATTTATCGACTGCGCTTTTAGTTGTTCATGTTTCTAGTTAGTTAGTTATATTAAATGTGTGAAACAGGGTCTCAAAACAATTAACAACAAGAACAATCCATCAAATTGTTTACTTTCACCTTTTGCTGTAAATAATTATGAATTATACATACACATGTACATATATATATAAATACATATCTACATTCGCAAATATATATATATAATATTGACGTTAACTACAAACGCTGACAAGTTGGAGAGCCTGCTTCAGGAATTTTTAAGGACAATCAATTTGGTAAGTTTTTGCACTTGCGGTTACTTTAAATCCTAACCGAACCTACATACATACATATATGGAATACACACAGTTCATTGATGACATGATTTAACAATAATTTGTATTTAGTTTTGGAGTGAGTTGCTATTGTTTTGCTTGAGACCCAACTATGAATGTTCCTATGTGAAGATAAATAATCCGCAAATCTTTATAAATCAAACACACATGTGTTCAACTGATTGTTAGTATGAAATTTATTCAGTTGTTAAGCGGTTGCAGTTAAGTAGCATATATTATGCATGATTTTGTTTTTGATTTGTATAAGTATATGTATGTATAATCATTCATAACTTTGCCCAACATCGGTCGCGCTCTATAATCCCTCCTCATCTCGTCATTAAACATTTTCTTTTTGCATGTTTGAAGTGCGATCCTATATAATATATATATTTTAATATATATATATGTATATATATATATATTTTAATATATATATATGTATATATATATATATTTATATAGCTTAAACTGTTTAACTTATATATCAACTTTTATAGCACGCGTTCTTCAAATCTTCATTCTACGCGATTCTCTCTATCTCTCTCATTATATATGTATTTATATGTATGTGTGCTTGCAAAATGAATCAGAAGAATTATAGAAGTATGTATGTCGCTGCATTAATGTGTGTATATGTGTGTTGTGTGTACTTGAGTGTGTGTGTGAGTGTGTATGCTTGTGAATAAACGATTTCTGATCTCTGATTTTTGTTTTGTTTTGTTACTGTTACTGTTTGTGGTTTGTTTGTTATGTTGTTTGTAACGCTCTCTCCCGGCATCTGTTTCAGCCTCGCACTACTTTTCTTGATTTGATATCATTTGTAGTTTACCTTCGGGATAAACAGCCGCCGCGACGCCTCCAGCCGCAGCGGTTGGCGGCGTGCGCATGAAGTACTCCTTATTAACGCAATTCCTTAGCACTTCTGGAATATTGCCGACAATCGCTCGTCGTATTTCGGTGGCTGCCATTTCACGCAGCTCCGTTGCGGATGCATCGCTGAAGAAGGCGGCGTGTGGTGTGCAAATCAGATTTGGAGCATCTTTCAGTGCGCCCTACAAAATGATGGAAAAATCATTTGTTTAGTATAAAACATATCAAGCTTAATCACGGCGTCGGCTCAGATTGCGTAAAATGTTTCGTTTTACAACAATCTCTTACTTGAAATACATTGTATGGTTCGTTCTCGTGCACATCCAATGCGGCTGCTCTTATCCGACCCTGTTTCAGTGCCAGCGCCAAGGTCTCGTCATCAACCAGACCGCCGCGGGCGGTGTTCACCAGAAATGCTCCAGGTCGCATCTGGAAAACAATAATATAAAAGCATTACAAACTGCAAATTTCTGGGATAGATATTTCAATAATTGTAATTACCTGTTTAATTGTGAATTCATTGATTAAATGATGATTGTGCTCATTGAGCGTGCAATGCAGTGAGACGCAGTCCGACTGAAAGAGCAAATCCTGCAGGGTATAGACGCGTGTGAGGCCGAGCGATTTATCAATACCATCGGGTAGGTAGGGATCGTAGAATATAACATTGAAGCCAAATGCTTTTGCTCTCAACGCCACAGCGCTACCAATGCGACCCAATCCAACTAATCCTAAGGTATCGCCACGAATGCGTGCACAGCCCTAAGTAAATGTTGTTAATAATTTGAGATTAAAGTCGATTGATAAATTCAATTGTTTATATATAGTCAGATTGATAGATTACTTACATGCGCTGCTTCACGCACTTGCTCAGGGCCGGTAAACTTCTTGCCCTCTCGCACCATATTCGCCAGCCAATAGGTGCGCCTATATAGGTTCAATATCAAGCACATTGTTGTGTCTGCCACCTCCTCGACACCATAGCCGGGTACATTGCATACAGCAATACCCAATTCGCCAGCGGCTTTAACATCAATGTTATCTGTGCCGCTGCCAATGCGCACAATGATGCGTAAAGCTTTGAATTTCTCAAGATCCTCTTTAGTCAAGATGATGGTGTGCCACATTAATGCGCCAACTGCTTCATTCAGCACCTGCAATCAAAAAACATAAATGAGTCAATCAATTTGATAGAGCTGTAATGGAGCATATTTACCTTCTCGTGTATTTCAGATGTGCTCTGTGCATCGCAAAAGGCCACTGTAGCCACATCCTTGAGTATGGGCATCTCAATTGAACAGTCGCGTCCATCCAGCAGGGCAACCAATGGTCGTGCCTGTAGTGGACCATTGGCAAAACTGCCCTTAACATCAATGCGCGAACGCTTCGGCATCATTAGATTTTTATCCATATTTCTTTTGTTTGTTATTTGTCTGTTGTTTTATTGTTTATTGATTGTGATCCTTCTTCTTCTTTTTTTTGGCGGTTATTCTTGTTGTAGTATAGTTACTCCTTTCTTTTTAAATCAGAAATTAATCTCGGTTTAGTGTTTAACGTTTCTTCTCCTTGTTGCTTTTGTTTGTTGTAGCTTTGTTGCGTGTTGCAGTTAGTTTAATTACAATCAACGGAAACAAAACCTTTTCAATACGACGATTCACACATTGCAATCATTTTTGGCGCTTCATATTGAAATCGAGAAAGAGAATCCTACAAATATCAGAAGAGAATACATACATATGTCAAATAGAATGCATAATACAACTTGCAAATTAAATGGAAAACATGAAATTTGATGTCAAAGTACAAACAATAAAAAACGGCTTTAACAACAAGAGAAACAAGAGCAACAAATCGCTTACGAATCACTAACAAATCGCGCCAGTGTCAGCACAAAATTCACCGATGACAAGTTTCGTTTGGATTTCGCAATCATCAGCGATAAAGATACTTTTTGATTGCGCTTCGTTCCCTCCCATCTCCCCTCTCTCATCACTCTCTCTCTCTCTTTCTCCACCTCACCAATCACAGTCACACTCACAGATTGCGCAGCTGGCTGGCATTGGGGTGGTACAAAAGGGGGAGGTGGTGGGTGCGATAACATGGAAATTTAACGCTTCAGTCTGGATCAGAGTGTGTGTGTCTTATGTGTATTTGTGTCATTCCGTCGGTGTATATGAAAGACATTTGTTGTTACTATTGTCACATTAACAACATCATGATGTTGTATGGCATTGCCCCCTCATTCAACGCGTTCCAATGTCTCCCTTCTTTCTTATCAACATCGTTGGCGTTCTGATTAGACGGACACCAAGCGACAGCGGCAATAGTAACTCACGTATTGCTGTACTTTGGCTAATTTTGGATTAGTATACGTGTTCCGTACGTATCTTATCAAGTGCCAAGAACAGAATACCGTTTATTTTCGAGCAGCTCTTAATGATAAGAATACACTGATTACTGAATATGTGGAACAACCCAAGAGATATAAGAACAGAATCGGAATATCTTTTAATTCATTTAAGAAATTTTAAATGAATTTTCTTTTAATTAAATATAATTATTATTATATTTAAAAGCAATATATGACAGCTACAAGTAATGATAAGAAAACTGATTCACTGATTACTGAAAAATTGGGAAAAACCTAAAGAAATTCATTTAAAATGCGTTCTTAGACTACATTTTAGGAAACAGACTAGAATAAAACTATATTATATATAGGGAACAAAAAGTATTTGGCTAACAAAAAAACAATTATCTAATATAATACATAGACAATAGCATTCTATACTGATTACTGAAGACCCTAGAACAACACGGACATGCAATTCTTTATAATTCAATTAAATATTATAGAACAGACCAGAATAAAAGTAGAATTATATATAGAAAACAATATTTGACGTGATTGTGAGACAATTATCTAAATAGACACAACACATTGACACAAACAAGCATTGATAAGACATCATGTGAATCTACTTGTGTCTTTCGGAAGTACGTTGACTATATGTATACAAAGAAGAGACATAGCCACATCACTTGTGTGTCACATATACGACTTAACTCAACTCAACTACAATAATAATAATAATTATAATTATAATCATATTAATAGCAATGCCAAATAGAAGAAGAGAATATAGACCTGCACAGATGCTTAGATAATGACAGTGAATGGCTAAAACGAAAAAAAAACAAAAAATATGCGACGCAATTATGACATACACATACAGAGACACCTACCTCCCCACTAATTCCCCCTCTACCCGACCCACCCCTTTAACAACCAGACTGGCAATTGTTCATTCAGCGCAACGTTTTGTTTATTTTTAAAAGCAATTTCTAATTGCATGAAATACATTTGTGATTATTCTTGATATTGCGTGTGTTTGGCATGATGAATAATATGTACTTTTAAAAGCACAAACAGAAAATAAACAACGTTTAATACTAGAGAAACGAGATGTGGCAACAGTTTTCAGTGAAAGGAAGCTGCTGCACATACATGCATACACACATACATACATACACGTATTTGAAAGCGCGCCAAAAACCAGTTTTGCAACTGATCCAACTTTAGATTCAGTTTATCCACAGGATGCAGCAGCAACGTGTTCAACGCGCCCACGCACTCTTATTGAGAAAGTTGAAGAAAAAAGAAAACCTGTTGATGTCTTTACAAATGCGTATACACATATATAGATTACGTACATAGACAGATATGTACATATGTATATATAATTGCATATCATCCATACATATCCATATATCAAAACAAAGTGAATCACATACAATTATACATTTAAAATGACAACTAGCGCCACAGTTGAGTGTACAGTAAATCTCTGTTTGCGTATCTAACAGATACATTTCACTGGCTAACTTCTGGTGGTGTTGTTGTTGCTACCTGAGCACCGCCAACTGCTGCCGGCTATCTAACAGCAGCAAAAGTTAAACTAAGAACACGATGGCGAATAGCAGCACTCGTGTTGTATCTTTTTTTATTTTTATGGGCAACAGCGAAACCAAGCCAAGCCAAGCCGAGCCGAGCTGAGCTGGGCCAAGCCAGCAAACCGGTTTATCAACCCGACGACGACGACGCACGATAACAGCGCCAGCAGCAGCAATAGCAGCAGCAGACAGCAAAAGTACAATTTTAATGTATACTTTATATATACGTACATACATATATATGTATATATATTTATGAGTGCGTATGTTTGTATGTAGTTTCTTTTTCTTTTTTGCCACAATTTCTCAGTCAGGAAAAACTCATGTTGGCTTAAATTGTTTGTTGGCTTAATGCCACAATAACGAAAACGAAGCATTGGCTCGAGCCGACTTCGGTGTGTGTGTGTGTGTGTGTGGTGTGTTTCTGTGTAAGTGTGTATGCGAGTGAAACACGTTTAAATATACTACATATTTACAAGTCATGCGCATTTGTACACTCCACAATCACACACACTCACACACACATACATATCAGACATATTTCGATTCGTTTTTTGTTTGTGTGAGTCTTGGGGCAGGCAAAAAAGTTTTTAAAGCGCTGATGCTGATGACGCCATTGCAGTAGTCAACAGTCATGGGCAGAGAAAGAGAAAGGGGCAAGAGGAAGAGTGACTAAAGAGAGACAAAGACAGAGACAAATTGAGAGCGAGAAAATGAGCAGCACGACACATATGAGTGCTTTCCGTTCAAGTTGGAGGAGAGGTGTGAATCAGACACACAAATTACTGCACACACTGTACTTGTAATAAAAGATGATGTTTCCTTTTAAAAAAACATCAATAATGTTATACTTAAAAAATCAATTACGTGAGTGGGCTGTGAGAAGTAATTGGCCTATGCAGGAAAACGTATCATTTTTGAATGGAATCAAATTTACTTTTAAGCAACTTTGACTTCTTTGAGAGATCCATTTTATCTGGTGGTCCTCAAATTTCTTAATGCTTTTCAAATAATCAGATGGCTCAAGCTCCTTGAAGTGGACAGCTTTTCACAGATTAAGAAAAATTTCTTTCCGGTACGTAATCATATTGTAGCCCAATTTGTGATGATAATGAAAAGTTGCAAAGTTGTTTACTATAAATAAATCAAAAGTGTGGCTTAACTTTGTGAAACTTAACTAGCCATCAGTAAATGCGTTAAACTATCCAACAAAATTATACCTTAATTAAAATCAAGGCAACTTCATACTTAGACCAAGGACTAAACAGCCCACCTTGATATTCCACAGATCAAATATATTTGCCAACTATAAAACAAATTTAGATTTTCTCAATTTATCGTCACTTAAATATCCGTCACACCAAGCAGGCTTCACACTTAATATAGTTTTTACATAAAAGTTTATTCAATTCTTTTAATATAATCAAAACGAAGATTAAAGAGTAAGTCTTTAACTAAAATAGCCTTTAAAAAACCTGACCATAAAATAATAATCATTTTAAAGCAATTATATCATAAAGTTTAGACAATTAAAGTATTTTAGATAAAATACACATGTGGAAAAGCCTTGTACTAAGGCGTGCTAATATAATTAAATATTTTATTGTTTTAACTTTCGAATCTTTTGAATTGATTAGCTTTCAACTTCTTTTGGGTTTGAATTATCGGTTTTGAAACTCAGTGACGTCGCTCTTGGCGCGCTTTTTCCTATCGTATTTTTGTCATTTATGTAATTTGCATTAAAGCCGGCTGATCGCTTTAAGCAGAGCCTTTTGTTTGGTTTTATTTTAATTCATTTAATTTTCTGCATATTTGCATTAGTTTGCTTTTTATTTTGATTTGTCTATTTGTGTGAGCGTACATATGTATGTGTAGAAACTGTTATATATTGAATGACGCACATTGAAATAAATAAAAAACGAAATAATAAAACAAACTGCAAGCATTGCAAGTCACTCAGGACAGCAACAACAACACATTATATCGGCTCACACGCTCCGTTCCCAGCTGGTAAATTGTTGCTGTTGTTGCGAAAACCATTTGGCACAACAATCAAATTGTGTATTGGGTTGATTTATCTGTTTTTATTTAGACTAGAAGCGCGTCAGTGAATTGGCCCACAGATCGATGGGTGATACAAAGCAGCCAGCAGCCAACAGCCAACAGCCAACAGCCAACAGCCAAGAGCCAACATTCAGCAGCCAGCGAGGCAGCAGCAGTAGAAAATACATTTTCCTCAATATATATTTCTACATACTCATGTACACATTTGAATTTCTTTCATAAGAATTTAAATTTAAACCACGAGCGTCTATTTTAGTTTGCCTTTTGTTTTCGGTTTAAAAGTGTGAAATTCTTGTCGCAGGTGTGCAATTGTTTTCTTTTTCTACTTTCTTGTTTCTTTTAGTACAAAAACAAAGAAAAGAAGAAAAAATCAAATACACTTTTGCAGCTAGCAACAAACAAAAGGTAAATACTACAAACAAAATGATAAGCAACTGATAGCTTGAAGAGCACGAAAGAAGTGAGGTCACAAGGGGATAAGAGTGAATGCATGCACATTGATAGCAGATATCTACAACACGCACAGATACTGCATAACAACACAATTGTATGTCTTGTTTATATGTGTGTGTGTGCCAAAAGGAAAATTTTCAAGTGGAATTTTCATGTTTAAAATGAATACACAATAAACAAGTAAAATAGATAATTCGACTTTGCCTGTCCAATTACTTGTCCAATTCCGTGTATCAAAAAAAAAATAAATAAATTTGTACACTATATCAAGTAATTGTGTTGATAAAGAAAGCATTCACATATTCTTATACAGGCCTTTATAATAAACCCAGAAAAAGAAATTTTTGTTTGCGAAATAAAAGGTATGAGTTTTGTATTTTATCAAAACAATTATTTGACACCTACACCTGTATATATTTGTTGTTTACTTTAAAATTTGTCGATCACTTTTTTTTGTGAACTTGTTTTTTTTTTCTAAAAATAGTTTTTGAATTGTTCTGAGAATCATGAGCAACTGTAATACAAATTTTGAATTTTGAATTTTGTCAAAACATTTGTTTGACTAACTGTTTATATATATATATATATTTTAATATATGTGTATGCATATCGTGATAGACAGAAAAAGTAAAAAGAAAAATCCATAACAATGCAAATATGCGAAATAGACATAAACTGTGAGTGTGTGTGTGGGGGTGATGCCAACAAAAAAATATGATTACACAGCGCAGACAGACAGGCACAACTCTGGATGTGTGTGTGTGTATCTGTTATAATGGGTACAGCAGGGGCGCCAGAACGAACAAACGAACGACAGAAAACATGACAACAAGCGCAAAAAAAAAAGAATGTTGTAATAAAACTAGAAACAAGCGCCAATTTCATTGGACTGCAAGGGTAAGGTTACGGGTTAGAGGAGGAGAGGAAACAGCAATGGGTTTTGCCTGTGTATAAGTAAAATATTTATGGACATTGACAGCAGCAACTTTTTATAAACTCTTTTTTTGTTGTTTTATACGTGTGCGCATTTGTATTTATTTATTTATGTATGCATAAATTGCACAACAACTATGTACATACCAACACCAACGGGACTGACCCCCCCCCTTTCTGTAAACCCTTCTTTCTTCTACCCTACAACAATGAAGCTAGAAGCAGGGCAACAGCCAGAAACGAAGCCTCGGACTGTGCATAAGTTTTATTTTTCAATCAATATGCAGGCGACGGGCAGTGCAGGCCACTACTCAAGACTCAAGGGGCAAGGAAGTGTGCGGGCATACGGCTATTAATAGGACTAAACGGGCTGGCCTCGACCATTCAAAAGGGGAACAGAAACAGAAACTGAAACATCAACTAACTTTAATGAGAGCGCATTCGTTCAGTGAGCTTTAACGGTTGCGGTTTAAAGAGTTTTGAAGCTTTCGCAAAACTTTCAAATACCGAAATTTACACAAGCCAAATTGATAAAAAGCAACTTCAAACAGTAACGGTACACTTTCACCCTTTAAAGGACTCGTTTGTTGTTCAAATATGTCATTCGCTTGCTGGAAAAGCAGACAAAAAGCCTTTTCAGTTCGGCTTTGGCTCGCAGCATGCTTTCTCCCTCGCACATTCCCTTGCCTGTTCACTCGCACAAAATGTGGCGGCGGCAAAATAACAACGATGAGACACAGCATGTCGCAGTATTATGGGAGAGGGGGGCGGGGTCGGATTTAAGAGGCAAAGGGGCGTTGCGCAGTGAACCTTGCGTGTATATTGTCACACACACACACAAACACATGCACTTAACCATTGAAGAAATGATACCATTATATGTGTTTAGTATAGAAAATAAAAAAATTATTGCACAATTTTATTTATGTTTTGCGTATTGGCCAACAACAATTATCGTCATATGTATTTGCTATCACCGCACTCTCGCATACACACACACACTCCCAGAAATACACATTCACACATACGTATAAGCGCATGTAAATCGGCTTTAAAAATTCATACGAAATTCTGCACGTTTAAATTTTTTTCTTGTACACGTTTATCGCGAGCACACACACACAAATACACATATACTGGTTGGCCGAAAACAAAAAGAAGAAGCAGCAATACTTTTATTCATATTTAAGATTACAAAAACCTTAAAAACCCGCACAGAATGTGTATAGATACAGCTTATTTTGTTATTAAATTACTGCATCGGCAGTGCACAACTTTTTTTTCTATATATATTTTCTTTTCTTTTGGTTTTTCTTCTTTGTGGTAGCGGCGGCACTCGCGTTTTTGCGATTTTATAATTGCACTAATTCACGTGGTAAAAACATTGCCACACGCACAACTCATAGTTAAACACTAGTCGGATAGCTTTGTGCTTCATTTGCATGCATTTTTCATAAATTAGGAGTACTTTTTATATATTTTTCAACAATTTTTTTACCAGCAACGCGTCCAAATTCCACTTTCGACTCGCAGCTTTCAAAATGGCGGAATACGAATACGGCAATTTTTAGTTTTTAGTACAGCAATGACGCGATGCTACTCAGTGCCGCGATGCTACTCATTTGCCGCGTATTACTAATAACGCATGTAATTCTATATGAACAATGGAATTAACTTTAAAAACACACACACCTGATTATATTACGTACTATATTTTGTACGATATATATTATGAATTGCACTAACAACTATAAAATTTTTCTTTTCATCCACTTGCACACAAAATATTCTCTTTTATGCTTCTTCTTTGCAAGCAAGTAACCATTACCGTGTTTACGTTCCCACAAGTATTGACGGCCACTCAGACGTTTGCCAACACTAAAAACGTAAACGAATCGGCCAGACAGTTATTGCAACCGATGTTTTAAATAATAAGTACTCATTTTGTAAATCTTTCGATAGTGAAGCGGGCAGATTTGCGTGCTTTTATTTATTTAAAAACAATTTTTTAATTGACAAAATTAATTTTTCAAAGAAACCAATTTAATTAAAAATTAAAGCGGATTCTTTTCATAAGTGCTTCGTGCATATATCTACTCTGGGGACCTAGTTCCTTTAAACAAAGTCCAAAAATCTCGGAAACTCTGGAAAATAAGAGAAAACTCGATAGTCGAAGTCAACCAAAATTTGTGGATGAGTTTTTTCTGAAGTGGATTCATCTGGGCTGTTGTAGTTGCCACGTTTAAAAAAGTGTGTTTTTTTTTTGTTAGCGCTGCCTGCTGTAATTGTTGTTTATTTTAAAACAAGATTCTTAGTAAAGTCTGGCAACGAGTGATGAACAGTAGAGCTGGCAAAAGTATCGAGCAGTATCGATACTATCGAGTGTTTGTATTTGTTTCCAAGTATCGATTCGTCACTTTTGCATAAAAAAAGAATAGGCACAAAGGAAGGAAGTGCGGGCGTGTACACAGCGGAATAAGTTTGTTTAATCTTAAATCATTTCTAAAAGTTAATTTATTGCACGTAGCAACAAAATCAACATGTCGACCAGGAGAGCATCGCACGCAGGAAGCTGGTACACAGATTCAGGTAACATTATTTTTACTGTTGATGTCTTTGACCTTTGTCTTCATATGCATGTAACTCAATAATGAAATAGACAAAAGAAAAATATAAATCCCAAAGATGGCACAGAAAAGTTATTATTTATATTTAAAATTAGATTATTTTGCTTAATGTTTTGCTTATTTAACTGGCACCAAATAAACCTTGTTAAATGAAGAGAACATCTTTATTTTATTTATTCATTTACCAAAAAGGAACTTAAAATAAAAATAGGAAATTAAGCTTAACTGATAAATAAAAGAAATTATACATGAACTCAAATTGACAACTAAAAAAATAAAAATAAATTAAATATTTAAAAGTCTGGGGTATTCAATTCGTTGCAAGGATTAGAGAAAAACCCAATCAGATCATATCATCAGTACTAGTTATAGTTAGTATAGGATTCATACTATTATTAGTATGGTCTAGTATGTATTAGCATTACAACTACTGTGGTCAGGGATTTCTCGAAAGGGAGAGTTTTGTGGGAAAAACGTTATAAAAGCAAATATAATTTGTGCACAACCGGAAATGAACTGTGTTGTTTTATTGAGTAGGAGAAATAAATACATACATCTATTTAACGTTAACAAAATAGGCTTAGAAATTAGTTTCCGGGTTGTCGCCAACTGCATAGCGAATCTCTTGCATTCGATTATAAGCAATCTCAGTGGCCCAACAAAGACGCTTCTCCAGTTCGCTGCTGCGTTTGCGCTGCTTCTTCAGAGAATCCAAACCGTGTTCCAGTTGCGAGCATGCCTGAAAGAAGGTGCTCAATTCGGGAATGTCCCCAAACTCTCCCGGATGTCGTCGAAAATCATCGCTAACATCTGTGGTTATTTTCTTCAAATGATTCTGCAAATAACTGGATTCAAACGATTCCTTTAACTGTTTTGTTGTGATCTTGTCCAAGTCATTATTGTTGTTTAAATGTAAATCACGTATGCGTGTCTTAAGACCACTAAAATTGATAGACTCTAGCTTCCCTCCAATGGTTTGAAACAGTTCATAGCTTTTGCCCAGTTCCATTTGCATTTTTTGTAAATCTTCATCCATAGTTTTGGCACTTTGAGATTCCATGAAATCCATGGCTAAGCTGCGTTCCAAGCTGGATAGTCGTGAAGATAGCATTGATGCTGCTGAAGCTACACTAGTCGAAGACATCCCCTCATTGGATTGTTTTAGACCATCCACCAATCGGTCCTGTGATGGCTTCATGGTAATCGATTTTCCCCCTATCGTCTGGCGAAAAGAATGTTTTCTAGTCTTTGTGTGTTTTGAACGTTTTTTGGGCTCCAAACTGGGCAGTGGAGTAGGCTTCATAATCATCTCATATGAAATCTTGCGCTCTGGATCATTGCTAGCACTGAAATGCAAAATAAAGTTTTAATATCTTTTATTAATATTGAACTAGTTAATACACCCACTTTTCGGCCAGAATCGCAGTCAGCTCATTGCGAATGTGACTTAGTAGTTCATCACTTTGTTTATCCTTGTCCATAATTATGAAAAACTAAAATTTTAAAAGCAATTTAATAAAATATTTAAATTTTTGTTAATATCGTTGACGCGATTTCGTTAAGACTGAATTATGAGATATCTAAAAAATGACATTTGTTTGTTCTGTTGCTAGACAACAGAGTGCCAACTATGTTCAGCTATTATATGTTCAGGTTTAAAATGTATGTATGTATATATATATATATATAGTTATGAGAAATCAGGTACGCGATCTGAATGATAGTCTTTTGAGAGTATATATTATAATCTAAATAATCGCATTCTTTAAAATAAACAAGGGACCGCAACAGTTGTAATTTTATTTTAAAAACATTACAATTGTTTATTACTTTAATTTTAGAAATCCGTAAATTATTTCTAATTTTTATTTAATTAATCAACAAATAACAATTAATTCTGATTAGTTAAAAGTCTTTTACAAAAATCAGTCTCTTAATTTGTTTTTAACAAAATACTTCATATAAATTACCTTTTTATTGAAAAAAGTTTTCCTAATATACTTCTGTTTTCAGGCTCGGATCTCTCCAGGCAATTGGACCGTTGGCTGGGAGCTGCGGACCTATCGCATGGACCAGCACGTGCTATTATTGCACCGTAAGTGTTTAAACTTTAATGTGATATTATTGTCCAACTATTTTATACTACATTAATCAATATTCAATCTAGGCATGCAGGATATGCTTATTGTGGTGCCTGTGGTGCATTTGCGTATCGCCAAGTCAGCCCAGTTGTTGTGTAAGAATGAATATACATATGCAACCTCGTGAACACTGAGCTGATGTCCCCTTTCTTGATTTCTGCAGTAAACGCATTTTCATATTGGGTCCATCTCATCATGTCCGGCTTCGTGGCTGTGCTCTTTCGGTGGCGAAAAAGTATAAGACTCCCCTGTATGATCTCAAAATTGATAATGAAGGTGTGTTCCCACCTGAGCAAAATAAGCAGCTAAGCAATTTAACAATTTTTTTTAACATTCGACAATTGCAGTCAATGCGGAACTGGAGAAGACGGGTCAGTTCTCTTGGATGGACATGAAGACGGACGAGGATGAGCACTCCATCGAAATGCATTTGCCTTATGTAGCTAAAGTTATGGAAGAGTAAGTACATGATCTCATTAAACCAGAGACTGAAAATAATTGTTGTTAATCAAAATTTCAAATCAGAAAAATCAACTCTAAGAATTCATTTATTTTGTGGTTCAAACGTATCAAAAAAGCAGACGCTAAGTTTTAACTTATTGTTAAGACTTTTACAAATAAAAATTACAAATTATTTTTAATTTTTATTTAAAAAAAGTCATCAATAACTGTTTTAAAATAAAAGGCTGCACAAAATAAAAATTAGATTTAATTATTATTATTGAAGAATTTGTAATTCTTTTTTTTTACGTTTCAAATATTTCTTTAATATGATCGATAAATTAAAATATTATCAGCCATTAATTACTTTTTTTCTTTGTTAAATCTCACAGCTTCAAGGACCAGTTTACCATTGTGCCTATATTGGTGGGCTCTCTGAACCCGGATCAGGAGGCCAAGTACGGCAGCCTTTTGGCACCATATTTTATGGATCCAACCAATCTGTTTGTGATATCTTCCGATTTTTGTCATTGGGGCCAACGTTTCAGTTACACATATTACGACCGCTCCTGCGGTCCAATTCACAAATGCATCGAGCAGCTGGATAAACAGGGCATGGACATCATTGAGACGCTTAGTCCCACCGCATTTACCGAATATTTGCGTAAATATAATAATACGATATGCGGTCGTCATCCCATTGGTGTCATGCTTGGCGCTGTCAAAGCCCTGCAGGATCAGGGCTTTCAAAATATGAGCTTTAAATTTCTCAAGTACGCGCAGAGCAGCCAGTGCGTGGACATGGAGGATTCCAGCGTGAGCTACGCTTCCGGGTCACTAATCTTTGAGAACTAAACAAAAGTATTTTATTTTTTTATTAAATATAGAGTGATTAGATTCTTTGAATTTAAGCTGAAACTCCATTATAATAATAATCGTAATTTTGATAGCAGCAAATTGAAAATGAATAAAGTCGATTTCGAGTTCCATTTAATTTAATTTCCTTTTATTTTTTTGTTTTCGCTTGTTGAAACATCAAAATTGACCTCTAAGCCATTTTTTTTTTGTGGTATTTGTTATGTTTTGTTTTGTTTTCGCCTTATCAATGAAATGTTTGCGTTATGTGGCCGTCACTGGCTCGTGGATGTATATGAAGGATGTGTGTGTGTGTGTGTTTGTTTTGTTGAAGAGTGAAGCAACAGTTGTCATGGTTGTCATGGGCGACCCTCTCTTTACCACCAAGTAGCACCAACGCCACCACCAGCCGTTGCATCGGCCACGGCAGCGTCTCCAGTGGCAGAAGCGGATCCATTCAATCGCGAACACTGCTCGGCATCGTTCGCCGCAGTTGCAATCTGTAGTGCGCTCATATTCTGCACAAATGCCTCAAGAGCCACATTCTCATCTGGACTGTATGGAGAGGTGCGCTGGCTGTGCGGGCTGCGACGCAAAAACTCATTCAGATCACTGGCAACGCTGGCGGGCTTTGAACCCGTCGACGGCTCAAAGTCATAACCAAAGGGATCTGAAGCCCCTGGCGATGGCTGTGATAACCGAGGCATCATATTGCCTTGCACAAAAAGGTGGGTGGAATCTGCATGGATTTAAAGGTATTATAGAATAATTGTTTGATAGTTTGAAATGGGATTCACAATTACCACTGCCGTAATCGGTGGCCACATTGTCGCAGTAGCTGGCATTGGAGCTGACGCTCCCTTGAGATGGCTGCTGCTGCTGCTGTTGCTCGTAAGCATTTGTGGAGCACGAGCGGTTGCCAAACACAGTTGTAATCTCCACATGATGTGGCGATGGCGATGTGTTGTTGCGCGTAAAGTTGGACTCCGATATATTGTGTATGGAGACCTGAGAACAAGGAATACAAGTATGAGAATTAGAAACGTTTGATGATCAGCGGCAAATCTAATTTTTAAAATAATAATTATTTTGCGAGTCTTATAATAAAAAAACATAAATAACAGATAAACAATTATTTTTGAATGCCTATTCTTTTTTATTTTTATTATAAAACTAAAAAGTAACTGTTATTTTAAGGATTAATCCGTCAAAAATAACAGTTATTTTTTATTCCAACCTGTCATCTGTCGAAAATTAGATACTTTTGACATTAAACTGTCAACTGTCAAAAATCTGATAACTTTGATTTCTGTTATAAAAAACCTCATCAAAAAAAAGTTTATCTTAGATTTTCTTTAAAATCTCTTTTAATCTATACGATTCTCATCTCATATATATAGCTATGTGAATCGGAAACGCTTGAAAAATGAAATTATCCAAATAGTTGCAAGCTTCGATTCGATAGTTATCAATTGTTAATCTACAATCGATAAAACGGAAATCAGTTTGTGATCAGCCTGACTGAAGTCAGAGGAGTGTTTGGTTTCTGTTTTTAAAAAGTAACCCAAAACATACAACTTAAAAATTCGCATTTCATTTATGAGAAGAAAGAGAAATAAGTAGATGGTAGTTTTTCAGATGACAGATTTTCCATGCGGTATAAATTTGCTTGATAGGGCCAATTTTGCTGGTAGAGGCAGGAACACACCTCATTGTTGAGATGCTGGCCCGGTATCAAATTCTTGAGGAACGCCGCGTCGTCGTAGCGAATGACACCAGTATTGGGTATGCCCTCAAGGTAGGAATTGAAACCGGTGATGGTTGGCGGCGGCGAATCGTCACCACAATTATGATGCATATGACAGTCACCAGGAACACCAACACCAACGCCAGGTCCTCCACCACCACCAGTTGATTGTGCAACTGAGGAGGAGAAAACCTCAAAGCCATTGTAGTAGCTGGACTGTTGATATTTCTCCTGGAGTGAAGATCCCGATGCAAATTCCGATCCGCCAAATTCTGACGATGGTTGGCCATAGCTCGACCATTGGCTTGATGACGACGAGTGACTGTCTTTGGTCTTCTGCTTCAGCTCACTGCCAATGGCAGACAAACACTTTTGCGTCTGCTTGGGACGTGCTATGACGGCAGCATCGCCAACCAACCGACCAGGGCTGCCCAGGGAAACGTTTGTGCAGCTAATACTGATATTATTGTGCGTGTCGACGACTCCTCCTCCAGCACTTGCTCCTGTTCCGCCGCTTCCGCCACCGCTGCTACTACTGCTGCCGCCGCTTGCTGATCCACTAGAGAAATATGAGAAATTAGTGGGAGCTGCAGCAGCACCGGCACTGTTGCTATTATTGTTGCCACTGGGTGCAACAACCAATGGCGGCGAAGACTGCTTCTGTTGTGTGGCACGTGCCGCCTCTGCCACCGCCTCCTGTGGTGTATAATAGTTGACATTGCTGCCAAATTGACGGTAGCCGCCCATGGCCAATCCATTGGTCACAGCCTGATGCAGTGCCGGATTCCTTATGGTGAACATGCCGTTCTCATTTTTAATAATTGCGGCCGGTTGATCCATGGGAATCGGCGCTGCAATTGGCAGCCCTGCTCCATACGAACGTGCTGCAAATAACACAGATTTTTATTAAACTTTAACCTTCTTGGAGTAATTGACTTTTGGGGTGTGACTGTACCTGGTGGTATGGGATTTGGATTGGGCAAAATGTTGCCGGTTACAGGCCCATTGTTGCCGCTTTGATGAAACATGGGGTTTCGCAGCGTTATGATATTACCACCAGCACTGGCCTCCATTATGGGAGCACTAGAGACTTGAGCTTGTTGGTTGTCGACCCCACCTCGCTGCTTGCTGGCAAGATTGGATGCCACACCTGTAGAGCCACTGCCACCAGACTTTCCACGATTACGTCGCCTTCGACGAGAGGATTTGCCACTGGCGGTTGCTGCAGCGGCTGCGGCTGCCACGTTGCTATTGCAATTGCTGTTGGTGGCCACAGACACGGGCTGCTGGCAGTTGCGATTGATGCGCGGATTGGCCTCCACCATAATGACACCAGCAGCATTCTCAAGCCCCGCATTCCCAGCATAATAGCCGCCCATGAGATGTGCTGGCTGCTGCAGAGGGTGTTGGTGTTGTTGCAGATGCAGCTGCTGCTGCTGCTGTTGCTCGGCCAGCGGCTTGGACAGTTTCCGTATGGACTCACTCTTCTGACGCAGTTGCTCACTCTTGGCCGGATCCACTTTTGTAAGCGTAATGCCTGGCGGCAGCGATAGATGTTCCACTTGTACGCCACGATTAAGCTGATCCATAATGCTGCAATTGGACTGCTGCTGTTGCTTGCTCGATGAGGAGGAGGAACTGCTATTGCCTATGCGCAAATGCTGCATCTGCTGTGCCAGGGTGTTGGCATAGCTGCCAGATTGCGGTGCCATCGGCGGTGGTATGGCAACTTCGTTGGGATTGAAATAGCCCATGTTGTGGGGTATGCCCGAGAGATCCTCTGTAATCAGTTTGAAATTGCATTATTGTCTAATACGCTTAGTAAGAGAGGGAGGATTGTTCTTACCCTGTTTCTGGCCTCGATGTCCACGTTTGCCACGCTGCGATCGCTTCGAAGGTTGTGCACTACTCTCCGTTGTATTTAAGGAGCAGTTGCTATTGCTGTTCACATGCGACTGTTGCTGCTGCTGCTGCTGTTGTTGTTGATGTTGCTGTCCGCCACTTGTTGGCTTCGAGCGTCCACCTCCGCGTCCCCCGCGTGATGGCTGTTGCGCCCCCCGATTGCCACTGACCGCTTGGCTGCTCTGAACCTGAACCGGAGCTTGCCCTTGTCCCTGTATTTGCATCTGACCCTGTATCTGCCCTTGATTTGACTTGGACTTACGTGAGGAGCTGCCGTTAACATTCACCTCTGGCGCCCGTTGCGATTGATTCCTCGACTGTGTTGTCTGCTGTTGGGATGCTGTTCTGCGCTGGCTACTGTTGGAAGATGCTGGTAGCGCTTTGTTTGCCAGCGGCTGTTGTTGCGTTTGTGACTTTGATGGTGCCTCGTTTTTGGGCTTCTTCACAGCAGGCACAGCTGCTGGAGCAGCAGCCGGTTTTTGTTTGGAATTCGTCATGACTGTTGTTGGCTTGTTGGATGCAACAGGAGCCTTGGGTTGTACCTTTATTGGCGCCGGTGCAGCCACTTGTGGCTTAACGATTTCCTCTGTCTCGCTGCCTGATTCCCACTCACCATCCGACGAGTCTTGCACATGCAACGATTTAAATGGATTATTGTCCAACTGGCCTTGGTCCAGTCGGGGCTTTAATCGCTTCTGTCTTTTTTCGGGCAGTGGTTCTGGTGCAGGCTCTGGCTCGACTTTTGGCATCTGAACTTCCACAATGTGTCTATTTGCATTCTTAGCCTTTTTGTTTGCCGTCGCTTTGGGCTTAATGCTGCATACGGAATTTTCTCGTGTGGTGACGGCGCTGCTCTGTGGCGTTTGTGACTTGGAGCTGGTACCTGAACTGGAGCTGGAGGCAACTGGTGCAACTACAGTTGCTGCCTTCTTATTCTGTTTCTTGCTCTTGCCCAGATTGGCTTTCATTTCCAGTTCAGTAGCGGCAGCTGCCGCCGCCGCCGCCGCTTCTGCCGCCGCCGCGGCCGCTGCTGTCGCTGCAGCAGCAGCTGCCCGTTTAGCCTCCTTTTTCTTAGCCTTGGCGCTTTTTTCCGGCACTGTGACCGCAACCTGGGCAGCAGAAGTCACAGCTGGTGCAGTGCTCTTTGCCGATGTCTGAGCAGATGCTACCATATGCCCATTGACGAATGTGTAGAGCAGCTTGTCCTCGTCAGGGGAGCTGCCCTTGGCCACAACCGTCACCTGCTGCTCGCCACCAGCGTGTGGCAGCTGGACACGTCGAATAGTCACAATACGCTTTGATGGATCAGCGGTTATGGCATTGGCTGCCATGGCAGCGATCACATCTCGTGGCAGTTGTTGTTGTTGTTGCTGCTGCTGGGGCGGAGCATAGCATACGGGTGTGTGCGGTGGAAAGTAGGATGCAGAGTTAATAAAATTTGGTAATTGCGCTGTCACAGTCACTGTGGCGGATTGTTGAGTTGCAGGTGCAGGTGCAGGAGTCGGCTCTGCTGCTATCATTGGACCACCATTTAAAATCTCCTCGAGCTGGGCCAGCTTCGCCAACTGTTGCTCCTTGGTGGGCAGGTAAGAGAATTTAAAATCACTATTTGCCTGCTTAACCGTGGCAATCAGTTCCAAAATGACCGTTTCCACTTTCCCTTTAGCACGCTGCAGATTCTTAATGTTGGCTTCCAGCTCGGCAATGCGTTTCTTTTCGCGCTTGCGGCCGCCAGCAGCCGTTAAGGTTTTCATTTCGTATTTGTCAATGAACTCCTTGAAATAAATATCGAGAAACTGACTACGCAAGTCCTCCAGCTCTTTGATCCGTTTCTCCTCCTCCTTGCGCTGCTTTTGCTTGGCTTTTTTAGCTGCCTTCTTGGGATTCGTCGTTTGTGGCTGCTGGGGCTTGCCCTCAATGAAGTTAAGAGTTTCATTGATCCAACGCTTTTGATCCTGCTCACGTGTATAGCTGCCCAGAAACTCGGCAAAGTCATGCATCATTTCCTCCTTACTATAATTGCTGAGATCCGTTGGCAAGCTGCCACTTCCACTGGCACTGCCACAGCCACTGCCAGTGCTATTACTACCAGCCGCATCCGTATGCATCTGTATGCTCTTGCAGAGACTGTCCAAGCAGAGCAGACTATTATCGCCATCCTCAATATTCTCGCCAATTTCATTAAGAGCAGCTGCAGCGGCAGCAGCAGCCGCCGCCGCAGCCGCTGCTGGCATTTTCCGAGTTGCCGCTTGAACCTGCGCAGATGCAACCACTTTTAACGTCGGCGGTTGTTGAGTTGTCACTGGCTCTGGCTTTGCCTCCGGTTGCACCTTGGCCACTTGAGTCTTTGCCACCTCGGGCCCACTTTTGCTTTTGCGGTCGTTGACAATCTGTGTCAATTTCTTGCGCAAGCGATCACGTGTCTCATTGAAGCGAGCATGATTGCATTCTTTTTTAACACGCTTCTTCGAGTGATTCTCTTTGCAGGTCTCGCCAATATCAGCATAATCAGCACAACCTGCCAAAGAACAAGTATAAGAATCGCTTCGAGTCACAATATGTATCAACTTGTTACTTACATTTGCGCATTTTCTCCTTGCACTTCTTAGAATTATTCGAATCATTACAACCTACTCCTGTCTGCGTCGTTTCGTTAACCTTGGACTTGTTGCCCGTCAGGCTCGAGGTGCTATCAGGCTTACTACGTTTACTGTGTAAGTAAAAACTTCAAATTAAACTATCTTCAATTTTGGAATATTTCTTTATATTACTTACATCATTTGCGAGTCGTGCAACATCATTAAATGATCTACACCAAATTGCATTTTCTCTATATTGGCATCTCCCAATGTGAAACTGTCGAGAGAAATAAAGTTTGATTTTATTTAAAATCAGATGACAGTAAGTACAATGATAAATGTCAATCGAGAAATATTTGTTGACTGTTAAAAACAAGTCTAGTTCATGCATAGGAAGTAAAAAGTGAACTTACTCATCGGTGATCTTAAAAGGTGAGTAGCTGTAAGATTTAAGTAATAATTAGTTAATAATTTGTGGCTAGTTGGCTATAACATATATACAGACCCAATGACCTGTGCCAGAAATTGCTCAAAGCGTCCATCATCCTTGTCGCCAACAACGCTGTTTGGGCGCAAACGCAAATCGCCCTTGAGCAGCTCCAGATGCTTAAAGTCCGTTGCCGTCGAGTTGAACTTGACAAAGAAATTGGCATAGATGGATAGCACAAAGGTCCAATAGGTTCTATAGACATAGTGCTGATTCTTAAGCTCCTGCAGCTCGGCGGGACTGGGCGCCAACTTGCGATTGAAGAACATTAGCGATGGCAACGTGGAGCGCAGCTCCTCGCGCGAAAATGAAAGTGGCTGAAAGCATCGCAAGAGATGCTTTGTCAGTGGTGGTGACAACTCATTGGCAAGGATCTTGCGGGCCAGCTGGCAAGCGGAGACTCGACAGTTTTCGCCGCAAAAGAACTGCGGCTCAATGCTGTCAAAGCGATAGCGTTTCCGTGTGGTTAGATGCTGGAACACTGCCCATGCAATGTGATATGTGGTGCGCAGTGCAGTGTCCATCTCCTGACGCCGTAACGTCACACCACATGGCTCATCTCCCACTCTAGCAGCAGCCTCTGGCTGATCGCCGCTGCGACGCTGCTGTGCCGCTGCCGCAGCGGCGGCGCTTGTGCTCGCAGCCGCATTATGTTTGGCCTCATCGCTGGTGCATGTGCTCAGAATCTTCGATTTCATCAGTTTAGCATCTTTCTCGACAATGCCGAGTGTTGTGCACTTGGCACAATGACCGGCTTGTCGCGGCAGCAGAGGTGTACCCGCAATGGAGCAAGTGATGCAATTGCAGTTCCTAATATAACAGAAGATCCTTTTAAATGTATATACATGTATATTGAAATCAACATTTATTTTCCCTTACTCATTATGGTGTTCCAGCATTGCATTACACTTTTTGCAGAGATCCTCGCGCACCAGTTTATTGGGCGGATCGTAGAAGCCATCGGGCCACTTGAGCTTGGTGAATGCCATAATATTCTTCCAAGCAAGCTGACGGTCAACAATTCGCTGAAAATCTATAAACTCATCGTCACTGATGTCCGGCAGCGAGAAAGAGGTGGCATCCATGACGACCTTGTCGAATATGTTATACACATCCAGCAGGCCCATCCGACGATCATGCTCTGTGGGCGACAAGTTGAACTTGTTCAGCTCCATCCAGATGTCCGTCCAGCGGCGCTCAATGGAGTGCATGTGCTCATCGAACAGCATATAGCGCTTGATCAACGCTGTTGTCTGCGTTGAGCCATCGCCTTCCTTCAGCGATAATATGCATGCGAGCATGGTGTCGCCCAGCGGATTAAACACATGTTGCTGAAATAGACGCTGACACAATAGCACCCAGGAGAGCTTGAACTTGCGCAGAAAATCATTCTCGAATGCAAACAGACTGAGCGATATCTTCTGTGAGATGCAGTTCAAATCGGAGTAGCCGTCCAGTAAATCTACATTAAATAGACGACATTTTCAATATATGTATATCAAGTTAACAAAATCATTTTAACGGATTTTTAGCTTACTGTCAAGATCATTAATGTTAGTTAATTAATGTTAAATAAAGAAAGATTTATGACGTACCTTAATTAATTATAAAATGAAATATTGTTGAAATTTAAGAAAATTTGATAACTTCGTATGTTTCCATACTTGTTTTTATTACCAAAAAGCGCTTAATTTTATTTGTTAATTGTGTTATACATAAATTATAAAAATACAATTAACAAAAGTGAAATATTGTTAAAAAGAAAAAATAACTTTAAGGAAAATAATTGTAGAAATATTAAAAACAAAAATAAATCAGTAGTCCACCAGTTCTTGTAAGGATAAAAAAAAAAACTAAGAAAAACCAAATTTGATTCAAGTCTAAAATATTAGGAAGTTTTGATATTGTTTTGGAAACATACAGAAAAGTGTCTTAACTAAAACTTTACAAATTTAGAACTTTTCACAGGTAAGTTTCGCAAAAAAATCACTACAGTTCAAGAAAAATTAATAGATATGTTTTATTATACTACAAAAAGATTCGAACTGAGCTGGAAGATAAAGTAGATGATAATACTATAAGGCTGATTAGAGCGTTAGTTTTAAGCTCACCAGGTAGAAACTTATGAAGCAAAATTATACAAAGACAGATTCTACGGTGCAAGGTTAGTAAGCTACATGTATAACACGGCATTAATGATTCAATGTGTGAGATACATTAAATATATATTGGTCAAAACATGCATAAGATGTTAGATCATTGCAAGAATATAGGAGTAACCCCCTTGGAAGCCCCAAACGTACATGTGAGCATCTTTTCGGCTGAAATTTTCTCGTTCTCTTGCACATTTTGAGCAATTTCGATCATGCCCTCGGAAAAAGCCTTGACAATGCACTCAACATTATAGGCGAGTATTTGTAGCAGTAGCATCGGATTATTAGCCATTAGACTGCAACAAAAAAGGCATAGGTATTATAAATATTAAAGACAATAAAAAAACATACAAACATATCAACTTACATGGCGCTGAATAGCACTAATATCATATTATCAGAGATCGCAGTATCATCAATAAAATCAAGATATTCGGCGTTCTTATCGTAAAGGAAACCGCTTGTAATCCAATAGATTTGCTTATTCGATTCCAGCAGTTTCTCAAACTTGTTGTAGGCAGCATCATTTCTAAACATATGAAACATATTTGTTTATGTGGCTTTCAATTTGTGTTGGAAAGTTGGAACTTACTTTAACATGGGGCTGTATGCCTTGATTAGCACATCGAGCAGCATGACCACCATGTGAGCAGCCTTAAATTGATCCATCATAATGGCCATGATTGTTTCACGATATTCGAGACATTCCTTGCAGGAACAAAATGTAAAGAATTCCTCCTTACGATGTTTAACATATATCAAGGCAAGATTCTGAAAATAAAGCTGCAATGGATTAGGTTTCAGTAAGACAGTTTCATGTCTATAGGAACACACCGTAATTGCACGCAGTTGTCCGTCGGCATCGCGCAGCGGATTCTTTGGATCCTCCGAGAATAATCTCATATTCTCAATAGCCATCTGAAAGTGTTCAATTGATGTGAAGAAAAGTTACCAAACTATATAAGTTGTTGATGTGACTTGTACTTACCAAATATGAGCGCGTCTCATCGTTTGGATCCTTGCTCTTTTGCTTACACTCATGCAGCAGCTTCTTGCTCAGCTCCAGCTCGATGACATTATCCTCGCGCAGGCTCCATTGCATTAGCGATACCACATCCTTGTATATAACATCCGATTTGGGCGCCGGGGCATATGGATCAAAAGGGGGCAGTGCCAGTATCGTGTGCAGCGTGTTGATGATGTTACCCTCGGGGAAATTGAGACGCTCCAACAGCTGGCAGGGTGGGGGACTTGCTGCGGCCTGTTTCGAATTGAGTGGCAATGGCCTGTTAGCGCTAAGCGCCTCTCGCATTGCCGCCAACGCATCAGCATCACATTTCAGCGGCATTGTGTCGCCACAAATGCGCGGCGTTGCTGCGTCAATGGACATTTTCATGCTTACATGATAGCAAGAGGAGGCGTCCAGCTCCCCGTTGACAACAGCTTCAGCGGGAGCAACAACATTGGCATCACTGGCTCTGCATTTGGCCTTGGCTCCGCCTCCTTTTGGCTTGGAGCTGCCACTGGGACTTGGATTGGCGTCCTCATCATCATCGTTGCTGCAACAATTCATGCAAGTTGTTGCTGCGTCTGCGTCGGGCATTGTTTTGATATACGCCAATGCCTTTTCCACTTGTTCAGCCATCTAATTTATTTGATTTTATTTATATTCATATATATAGATCTATTTTCTTTTTTCTTTTTTTTTGGTTACACTCTCAACTTTAAGGGCTTTTCGCTAATCATTGGCGTAACAAAAATTTGAGTATGCGCGACGCATTATTATACAAATCACAGATGCACTTCCGTGGTGGAGACACTTTCACTCGTCTTGTCCGACCGACCGTCGTTTTCGTTGCTGGCGAGTATGTATGTAAGTCTATTTGCATGTGTGTGTGTGAGTGTGTGTTGAGTCGAAGAAGTCTCTCACATACAGTAAGTGGAAAAGAACGCAACGCGTTTTTTTCCCCAAACGCGCGCGCCGTCAACGAGAAGAGCCCGGATCCTTGTAATCTACAACTTGATTTAATTACCTTCAAGCATTACTAGCCAAACTCGACTGCCCTGCAGTTATGTATATATATTTATTAAACAAGTGAATTGTTTGGGGTTTTTCGTTTTTGTTTCGCTCGTCGTCCGTTCGGTGCAATTGCAATTTTCTGCTGTGCTTGTGTGTGTACGTGAGCGTGTTTGTATTGGCTCAGTGTTGCATTGCGGTATATCACTCAAAATCAATTCATCGGACATATGCACCCCTATCGATATTAGCGATAAAGTTGGGGAGCGTAATTTAAATAAACGTAAACAAATAAATTGTTAAATTAAACCATAAAATTATGTTAAATAAACAACAACAAAAAATGTAGATTAAATAAAGGGGACTTTTTTATTAAGCATTTGGGTGTTTGTAGCCCCTCGGGAGGTGAAATTGCATAGCTTAACTCAAATAAGAAACAAAATAAAATTCGATTTTATTTAAAAAAATATAGTACGAAAAATTTCAAACAAATTACAAAAGTTAAATAAACATATTTTAAAAACTGGACCTATTTGAGATGAGATGAGATGAGTTGCCACATGTTTAAAAATTGTTGCAGATGTATGGCGCCATCTTCTGTCTGTTTTGCAAATCAGGCAAAGAAGAGGGTCGGTGTTATTTTGAATTTATAACGTGTTCCATTCAAAAGTTAATAATTGAGATCGCCATCATCAATATAAAAATGATTTTACCATAAAAATATTAAATTGCAGCTGGAAACTATTTGTATACTTCTACATTACAAAATTCAAACTACTATTAATTTTAATTACAGACTAAGAACCCAAAAATATAAGAAACCTGCTCGGCGGATCAAAGCAGAAACTCAAAAACAGCGATGTAAGCGTCCTGATAAAACACATAAGCAATATTATTGTACATGGCAAGCTCTCAAATAGTAGAATAGTACATGTATTATTTTGAGAAGAGTATATTTATTATACATATCATTAACTCTTTAATTGAACGTTCTAACAAGCAACATCACTCTGTGACTTGTAAATAAAGCTACTAACTATGGAGAAAAAAAAAAACAGGTTTTCGATTTGCGGGAGCAAATCTCAAGTAAATTGTTCTTATCAATTGCTTGTGAAGCTCTCAGTTTGAATGTACACTACTAAGAGCTATTTTTTCTGAGCTAGCTTCAGTCATCGTTCAGTCGTGGACACGGAAAGCTCAACTTTCGGATTATACATTGATTAGATTATCGATGGAAGCAAATATGATGTCAAAATCGTTATTCTTGCTCTGTCTGAGATTATTGTTCTTGACATCTTATGCGCTCGGCGATGGAATGATTGAGGTCTTTAAATGGAAACAAATGGATTTTTATAATCGAGGAGATGGCCGAATTTCAAGACAACCAAATCCGTCAGGTACATCTTCTTACATACATACATATACACGTGCAATGTGTGTCGTTATCAGCCTAACAATTTTATTTTATTAAATTTGAACCTGAATTCGTTGTTGCCTCATTTCTATACTCTGTAAATGTACTTCCCAGATAAGTAATCGTGATTTGTTTTTGAATTTTTTTTTTTACACAGCGCCAGTGGTGTTCCCTGGTCAATATGGCCGAGAAAAGATTCAGCGTGGAAAACGTGACGTGATGACCTCTCGGGACACTCCCGTTGGTGTATCGGTACGAAGTAACGCTGCTGACAACTCATTGTCAGATTCGTATATAGCTTACAATAATGTACCTATGGGCGTTACGCATTTTCGAGGCAGGCTTTTTGTCACTATGCCCAGAAGGCGTGTTGGAATACCGTCGACCTTGAATTATATAGATATTCAGCGCGATGGTAAACAGAGTAGTCCCAAGCTATACGCCTATCCCAATTTCGAGTTGAACCAGTTTAATTCAAGTGAGCAGAATCTGGTCTCCGTCTATCGGACAACAGTGGATGAGTGCCAAAGATTATGGTTCATTGACACCGGAATGTTGGAATATCCAAGTAGGTCAATAAATGTTTAAGTGGATTTGCATAAAAATCATTAAATTACGGTCTTCCTTTCATATAGACAATCGTCAGCAAATCAGGCGACCAAGCATCTGGATTGTGGATCTTAAGACTGATCGTGTAATCAAACGCTATGATATACCTGAGAGCATTGTGGACACAGGTCGTGGTTTGGCCAGTCTGACCATTGATGTGGCATCAGCAAAGAAATGTAACAATGCGTATGCCTACATTCCTGATCTGGTCAACAGTCGCCTATATGTGTACAGCTTGGCGGAAGATCGCATGTGGGTCTTTCAGCATAATTACTTCAATTTTGATCCTCTGGCTGGGGATCTTCATATTGGTGGACAGACGTTCCGCTGGGATGATGGCATCTTCTCAACCACTCTTGGATCTCAGAAAAAGGATGGAAGTCGCGATGTTTATTTACATGCGATGGCCAGCAACAATGAGTTTGTTGTCTCGAATAAGGTTCTGCAGCTGGAGTCCAATGCGGCGCGATCAGATCATGGCAATGATTTCCGAGTTCTGGGCAGCCGAGGACAAAATAAACAGTCCACAATGCATGATTACGATCCGCGGACTGGTGTCGTTTTCTATGCGGAGATTCAAACGAATGGTGTTGGATGTTGGAAGACCAGTAATCCTTTTTCTGCCGCAAACCACGGAGCTGTTATCTCTAATCCTGAAAAAATGATCTATCCAAGTGATTTGACGGTCAGATAGATAATGATCATAGGCTTTAGCTGATTATAACCAAAGATTTCTGTAATTTCTTGTAGATCGATGAGGACGGCAACATTTGGGTGATGTCGAATTCGATGCCAATCTTTATTTACTCCCAGTTGGATACGAACATTTACAATTTCCGTATCTGGAAGCAGAATGTCTACGAGGCCAAACGCAACACAGTCTGCGAGTGATTTATGTATATAAAATTGCTTTAATGACTTAATTGTTCAATGAAATTACATAATGACGATATATTTGTATGTTTAATAATGTAATATATATTGAAAAGATTAACACAAAATCATATGTATATTTAAAACAAATCAAAAAGCATTTACAAATGTATGTACCTTTTAAAAATTGCCTAAATTTGAGTACTCAGTTTATCACATCTTAAAGTTACATAGATGTCTTTTTGTCTTTTATATGAAAACAAATAAAAAACACAAATACAGAACAAAATCAGAGGCACTCTAATATTGCATAAGGATACTAAGTTGCACAGGTTTATAATACGCGTGTGTGTATATGAATATTCAATTTACTTTACGAATAAAATATCTGAATATTGAAATGTGTTTAAATTATCATAAACATTCGATATCGTTTTCTTGTAAATTTTCATAATTTTGTTTCTATAATATTCGAACAATTTTGATGTGTATATCTCAAAGTGACTGCTTTATATATAGTTTTCTATATAACTTGTTATATAAAAGTTGCAAAAATATATATGTATGTTCTTCTCATTTTCGTATGTTGTTGCCGTTAATACTCGCATCTTTGTCTATAAGTATTTAGTATAAGGTTACTACATATAAAAGATGACTATATAGCTTACTGTCGCTTAAGTAAACATGCAATTTTACTTTGAATTGGAATGGTTATCTGGCCCAGTGTTATACAAAAATATATACGTATAACATAGTATAACAGTTTTGAGTTCCTACATAGCTATATACTTATATATATATATATATGTTCCTCTATATCTATATAAAATAAAACCGACCACTTTTGAAGTGAGGCTGTAGCCGACGTCTACTGTACTAGATAATCCTTGTAGCCGCGCAACGATTTCAGCTGCTTCTTCAATTTGGTTATCAAATCCGATGGTTGCACCAATATCGATATATCTCTGCCTACCGAATTTAGACGATCACGTATCTCTAAATCCTTGAAGAACAAATTCAACGGCCGTCCGTTTATTTCCGTGAGTATCCAAAAAGTCAGGGCGGTACCATCGCACGACTGAGTCTGAAATATTGAATAGCAATTTACATAGGGTATTTAATTTTACAACTGTTTGAATAAGGACTTTCTTACTTTTGGTGGCAAACCATGCCGAGCAGCCAAACTGTTGGGTACCACATCAACAATGGTTGAGGTATTGCCATCTCGTATAAGTCCCAAGCATTGACCTTCCCGATCTCGACGTATGGCATAGGCACGTCCAAAGGGGATGCGACGGAGCAGCACTTCAACCTAATCAATTAATTTCATAAGAATGACATCACAAATGTAAACAAATTAGGCAATCATCGTTGGCTTTACTTACAAATAGCGTATTTGTATTGCGTATAATTTTATTTGCCTCGGCGGCGGTGCTAATGCTAACTCCCGCAATCGAGAGCAGTTGATCACCGATGTGAAGAGCATTGTAAAGAACCGGATGCTCCTTTTGCTTCCAGCCTGCGATCCAGACGCCTCCGAAAGCCTCTACCCAGGCAATAGAACCAACACAATCCTTGCGTCGCAAGTTTAATCGCACACCACCCGGATGCATGATTTCCCGACGCAATTGCATCACCTGCTGCTCGCGCAGCGTTAATCGCTTGTTGCCGCTGATCGATTGGGATATTGCCTGGGGTGGAGATTGTATTCGAAAGGCACTAGATGCTACACTGCGTCCGGGCAGAAACTCATTATTGTTGGCGCCACGTTGACTGTTTGTCTGAGTTGATGCTGTTACTGTCGCTCCACGTTGCAATGGCGCCTGTGCATCAGATGTTGAAGAGCTGCGCCTGCGCTGCTCAATGCTTTCAACGGCAGAGCCAGCGGCAACATTGCCAACTTGCCCCGACGTTGTACTGCTCGAACTGGGCGTATGTGCAACACTTTGTTCAATATTATTGTTGGCATTAGCACCGGTTGTTTTTTGGATGGGTTTAGTTTTCAGTGGCGTATTTAACATCTTTAGATAGTGGAAATCACGACGGCTGGGTCGTGTGCTAATGACCAGCTCAGTTAAGCCACGTGTCAGTTGTGGCATGGCACGTCCATTGCTTGGTGTTTGTGATGCAATGGTGATGCCTCGGCGTGGTAAAGCTGGACTTCCATTTACTGGTGTGGGCGTGCTCTCCACATTCACAATTGCATTATTCTGAATCGAAGTCGGAGTCTGAGTCAGGGCTTGTGCATGACTACTCGTGGGTTGCTCTTCTCGCAAAGATGTGGAACTATTGCTACTCACTGGTATACTCGATGAGAGGAATACCTTTTCATAGTGTACATTTCCACTGATAACGTTGGCGTCATTCGCATGCTCATTGTTAATTCGAATGTTTGTGATGCCTGAACTGTTGGCACTCAGTATAATCTTCTTGCTGACCTTTGGTGTTTGCGGTTTATTGGCACTTTGTTGACCGCTCGCTGTTGGATAACACGTGCCATAGACAGCAACAGTGGTTGCCGTTGGCGTTGTCATTGCCTCACCATCAGCTAACACCTGGACCATTGTGGTATTGTTGCTGATCGCTGTGGAGGCACTTTGACTTGTTGAAGTGGAAGCATTTGGAACAGGTTTTAATGGAATGGTATAGGGATTGCAGCTGGTACCGTTGCTAGTACCACTGCTGGTGCTGCTGCTGCTGGGTTGACTCAGCACCTGTATCGTATTCGAATTGGACGGAATTATTTGTACGTTACTTTTATAATCGTTTTGTAGTTTTTGCTGCGACTGAGTTTTCGTCTTAGCCTTGACATTGATTTCAGGAAAACGAAATATATCCGCAATTATTTTGTTCTTGGGCGGCAATTCGGGCGGTTGTCCTTCACTATTAGTATTATCTGTATTAGAGACCTGTATTATTGTAATGTTGTTATCTTGCGTCTCCTCGACGGCAGTTGAGTTTGTTCCAGCCTGTTGTTGGACTTTTGGCTGGGGTGATTTGCGTTGTGGCCTTTTCGTCTTATCAGCAGCGCCTGCTGACATGGAACGTGAAGTTTGTGGTCTAAAAAAACAATCAGAATCAAATTGTTAAGTTAAACAGTACAGTAAAAATTTGTAAACAGCGTCGACTTATAAACATATTAAGTTGAAACTTGATAAGACTTGTTTAATTATATTTATATATTTATTTACTATTTCTACAATGGCTGAAGAATTTCCGCTGTCTGATGAAAAGCTGGACGACTTATTCGTTAAGAATGTTAATAGTGTGACCAAAATTGTTGAGAAGCTACCTAATAATGACATCACGTTAACCACTTGCACACGCTGGTTTCAAATCTATCAAGAAGCGACTCATGATGAAAAGTTGGCGCGTAACTTTCTATTGCTTTTAATGCATCAACAACTTAACGACAAGGATGTACTAAGCTATCCATTTACGGATCCTCGCAGCTCTCAAAGGGACTTGAATACGCTGCATAGGATGAGCATGAGACTGCAAAACAGAGAAAGCATGGACGATGACGACTATGACACAAATGAGAGCATAGATTGTAGTACAGCTTGCAGCGGCATGAGCAACACCAATCCACATTTAGGCCCCGAAGATGCGAAACGCCAACTGATTCAGCTCAATTCCAAAATGGCCAAAGAGTTGCATGCACTTCAGGTCGAAAAGGAAAGATTGTTGCAGCGGCGTCAGCTCTCTCTGGCCAATATAAAGACGCTGAACGAACAGAGTGCAATGTATCAAAAAGAGATTACCTATATGAAAAAGATGTTTCTCTGTTCAACCATTACTTCACTAAAGATGTTTACTGACGGGAATCCTTTGACAGCCAATACCCTCCCTTACTTTGCTACACTATTTGCTGTGTTGTCTGAAACTCAACAGGACATTGAACAAATTACACGATTGGACGAAATGTTTGCACAGACTCTACGTAAACATGTAACTCGCAAAATACGTGAAACTATGTGCCAGCAAATGAATATGGAGTATGATGAATTGCAATCTAAAGTGCGTAAACAGTACAATAAGATTATTGCAAATCAGGTGGCTCTTCAGTCACAAGAACTGTCTCTCTCTGCTATGAAAAATCTGATGTTGTTAAAGAAGCTCTTCATAGAGAGTTTTAAAGGCGACGAGAATGTAAAAAGTAAGATTGTAACATGTTTGCAAAATGAATTCAATGAAATTCAAGGGGAAGAGTAAAAGTATAATGTTTTTGTCAAGATTATTGATTTACCTAGGTATTAGACGTTCGCATTGTAACATTTGCTCGAAATTCAAGATTTGATCTGTAATATAATTGTTAGGCATTTAATTAAAGTATTGTTTATAATGATAAATTCGATTTGAATGCACTCACCAGCTGAAATGCGCTGGGCAGATGCTGCAGCTACATCAACACGCACTCCATTACGCAGTATTGGGGATAAAAATTCATCATCGGACAGATTAATGTCAGCTGGAGTGTCGTTATGTGATTCTATTACAGTTGCGCTCGTTTCTTCTTCGATCTCCTCGACGACAGTTGGCGATTGTGTTTCGCTAATTTGTTCACTGTATGTGCTAATGGGATCCGACAGCATATTCAGCAAATGTTGTGTTAATGTATTCGACATGGCTGTGGTTGGAGGTGTTACTGTTGTGGCGGCTTCTATGACTTGTGCTGCACTGACTGCAGGGGTTCTGGACGTGTGCTCATTGACTCCAGCCTGCTGTTGTTGTTGGAATACGGCCGGAATACGCTCTACGCCTGGCACTATTGCCGCTGGCACAGGCGGTGGTGCCGGCAATGGGGATGTTGGATCGCGCGTTGGTAACAAGGGAGCACGTACTTCAGGTAACTTTGTGTAAAGGTTTTCACGCGGCGAAAGAATTTTCATTTCACGTAGCTTGGATCGCAGCGTTTCTACCCATTCTTGCATAATTTCCCTGTTTGGAAACAATCAAATATTAGAGGAATTCCGTGAAATGTTTTATATTATTTTTTGAACACTAATTAGTTTTAGATTTCGGGAACAGCTGATGGGCAATTGAAATGTAAAAAAACAAGGCGTGTGAGCAGATTCTGAAACAGATTCTACACACTGCACTTTTTTGTGGACCAGCTGTGAACAGCTGATCGCTAAACCTAAAACTAATCTAAAACTGTTCCCATTATTAAAGCAATTGATTTGAATTGAGAGCAGGAGTGTATGCAGGTTACCATGTGCAACTTACCATGACACGGCATGAAAGCGCAACACTTCATTACTGAGTGTTACAACAAACTCAAACTCATGGGAATTGGGTATCAGGGCGTGTGATATGTGCAGGGTATCCCGCAGTGATATGGCCCATTCGGGCACGTGAGCAGCCGCTTGTCTTGGCTCCGCATAGCCTTCCAGCAGGGCATCGGTGTCATCATGAACGCAGAATACCACCCAGCTGCACTCAGATTTCTACAAGTACATTTTTATTTCTTGACTGGACTTGCCGCCTGTGAAGTGTTTAAGTTCTTACCTTGGGCCCAACGGTTAGTTTTTTCCCATCGGCAGTCAGTCTTTTCAACCACGTATTTTTATGTATTTCTCGAAACTGCGCCGCGTTGCTGCTTGACGCGATTGCAGGTGCATTTGCAGGTGTTGTCGTTGATGTGTTTGTGTTTGCAGCTGGCACTGCTGCAGCAGCCGCAGCCATTGCCTCTATCCGATATCTTTTAAACCTGCCTGGTTGCTACAATGCACTCTGCTTGATTGCACTTAACATATTTCACATTTCACACGCTTTTATTGCAACATTTTCTGCCACTTTTTTTAACAACAAAAAATTCAGCCAGAAATTGGCGACGCCATGTTTGCTATCAGAAATGCTTATCGACTGCATTTCGATACTTATCGTTGTACTCACATCACAAGTTGTTTTTATTAATGGTGTCGACTATCGATAACAAAAGTTTCTGTGACGCTTTGACACTGGGGGTCAGCTTGGTACGTACGCACTCTATAGGTAGCGTCAGCTTGGGTACGTCCACTTTATAGGTGGCGCCCCGTTGCAAGTGGCATCGCGCGCTTATTTAAAAATAAAATAGAAAACTATTTTTTAAGTAACAACCGAATTTTGTTCAACAATTAGTGAAATTTGAAATTAGATAAATTCAAGAGGATTCTTTTGACATATCTTTCGTCTTTGTAGCCCTTTCGGGAGCCTAGTTCCTTCAAATGAGTCCCAAAACATCTGCAAATTTCAGGAAAAGTAGAGAAAATTCTACAAAAAATCTATGCAAAATTTCAATGGTTTTTATTTTCGAGTGAATTTCTTGAGTGTCTAATCGACAAAATTTCGGCGGTCACTCCAGGGCTGTCAGGTGTGGCCAATTTTGGCGCCACCTCTTGTTTGCTAGCGCCTCTTTTTTAGAACTACAATTTTGTCGTGGTATTGGCAACTGCTGTGTGTGTGTGTGTGTCCTAGTGGTGTGTCCTAGTAGTGCTAGCTAGTCCATGATTGTTAAAATTATACATTTTAGCTACGTAAATATAAATATAAGCAATATAAATGGTAAATGGGTGTATAATTTAAAAAAAAAGTTCTGTGTTCGTATCTTTACAGGCAATATTGTATAATTGATCGCAGGTAAGGGTTGGGAGATGCAAACTTTATTTACTACAAGGATTTTCCAGTTTTGAATAGTTCAATGCGCGCTCGATTGAGTTTGAAAATTCAATGATGTTTGCCAGCAGCATCCGTTAAGTTATTGGGGAAATGATTTTTTTCCAACAGTTTTCAGTCGCAAATTCAAGCAGCAACTTAATTTGGACCGTTAAAGCCTTATTAAAGGATTTTTTTTTTTTTTTAACTTTAAGCACCATCTTGAAGTAATCAATCAAATGATTCATTCATTAAAGAGATTTTCAAATAAAAGAGGTTTCGTTATTCTATAATACTTCTTTTTATTGGGATTTTAAAAATATTTTTTATATTTTTTTTATTGGTTTTTTATCTTTATATCACACAACGTAAATAAGATCTTTTTAATGCTGTCTTAAGTATCTATAACTAACCAAAAGCTATAATTATTATTCTACATCCGAAAACAGAAGTAAATTAAATTTGTGTATTCTGGGTATTTGCGCCAGGGCAAATAAACGAAAATTATTTTGCTTAAACTTAGACAAGAGTGGTATTGCAGCGTTTAAATTTAACAGTAGATATACAAATACATATACTTTTTTTTTGTTTGTTACATATATGTTTGAATCTTGTAAAAAGAGTTATTTAAGATTAGTACATTTATCAATTAGCTTATATTTTCATTTGTTTTTGTTACTTATTTACAACTGCAAATTACAAGTATGCGAGTCAAAAGAGGGTAAAGTCGCTAATTTTGTTAAACAAACTTTTAAACGTATAACGAGTTAACAAACACTCAATGGGAAACATAAAAAGAAAACAAGAGAACTTAAAGCGAGTTTATGTCGTGGCAGGTGTTTTTTTTAACTAATTACAATTAAAGTCTTTGAATTGAATTTCAACGTAACGATTTCAATTCGAACAAAATTGAGTCTTGTGGTTTTTAGATTTGATTCTCCAGGATGTTTTTATATAAATATAATCATTTGAAGGTCCTTAATAGAAATTGCAATTTACAATTAATCGTTTGTTAAAGTCAATAGTTTGTTTTGTACGTTTATACGAATGATTTTACTAGCTTAAGCACGGGCACGTCTGTAATTCTATCCAGAAAAAAAAACATTGTCTTGTTAAACGAGGAATTTGATACGCGTAATTTGAGTTAAGTGGATTTCTTCTTTTTAGTTTTTTTTCAATATTTTTTTTGTATTGGTTTAAATTTTTTTATAATTGTTTTTTTTTGTAGTATTTATGGTATTCGTTTGCATTTCGGTTGAGTTGGTAAACATATCTTAACGTGTGCGTAGTTTTGAAAATTTTGATTTGTATTTTTTTTTTATAATTATTTTTGACACTGTTGCCTGTTTTGAAATGGACTCTTATGAAAGACATGGGAGAAGAATATCATAAATGTTTATATGTTTAGCGAGCTATTGCGATTGTGAAATTGAATTGCATAGAGCTTCAGACACGTTACTGAAACACTGTTGTGTGAGGTTCAATTGTTCAGACTGTTGGGGCCGGGTTTACGAGGCTATAAATTCAATTTGATGGCAAAGTGGTACGAACTCATCGGCCATCGGATTTAGTACAGATTTCTCAACATTACATTGACTTTTCGGCAGTGCAGATAGTGCCGTGTTCTGTTCTTCCGTTCTAAAATTAAAATGAATATAGTTAGTCTACTTTAATGGCTTAGTGTGTTTTGATTTAGCTTACTTGGCTTTTTCCCACTCATTTATTTGCTCCTCAAGTTCATCCTCGATCATCGCCTCAAAGCACTCTTGCATTATTTCTTCCTCCTCCAATCGTTGGAGTTCCTGTGGGTGGTTAGGCATTCATTAGAGAAATTATTTACAGTTATGATATTATGCTTTTGAGACTTACGTTCTTATCAAACTCCTCCTCATTCTCCATCCACATATATTCTGAGAAATCGGGCTCATCGTCAAAATCAGAAAGTGATTCGTCGTCGTCAACTATATAAACTATTTGATCCGTCCAGTCAACAGATGGCACTTTTAATAACATGGTAGTGCTGTAAAAAATATAATAAATACATTATTTACAAATGAAAATTAATTGTACATATGTATTAGTTTCATAAGTAAGTGTATGTTTGACTGTTTTGAACCGGCTAAAAGTTGTTAGTTGCGTTCTAGAAACCGGTTTGACACCATTAGCAATTGTCTGCAGTGTTGTTAACTTTTGAGAAGCAAAAAAAATAGAAGCTACATTTTGTATTAATAATATCTAAAAAAGAAAACTATTGTTTATCCAATATTTTCTTAAATTTTTATAAACATCCCATATCCTTTCAAAGTATATCAAAAAATCTGAAGTCAAACCAAAGCTTTTGAACATATCGTTCTAATAAAATTTATAAGAACTTTCGGAGCTATCAATAAAATGGTCTATAGGCCATCTATAGGTCTATAAAAAGCTCGATTTGACGGGAAAAAACTGCTTTGGCAACACTGATTGTCTGATTTAAAAGAAACAAATAAACCAACAGTTATAAAGTGTCTTAAACTCCAACATACATATGTATGCTTATATACAAAATATATACGTTGCTTATTTGTTTATATAAATAAGTTACCGTAAATGAAAATTTCTCTTTTATATTTGCGCAAGCTTTTGTTTATTCGAATGAAGTCTATTTTTTGCGCTGTGCAAATTTAAAAACAGAATGACTAAGCTCAAAGTACAAGAGTAAAAGAGAAGAAAATAAACACACAAGCACAGACACACTTTGCGCGTATACACAGACAAGAAGTGAGACAAAAACAGCGCCAATTGTTTATAAACAAGTTGTATAAATGTATGTAGGCAAGCACAGACGTTTTTGATAATCAGTATTAAGGAATTATTAAAGCGGCCACTTGTATTTATATTTTTATGATATACAATGTATACACATATGTATGTATGTATGTGCATATCAGTACATTTTATTTGATGGTGTCCCAAAACACCGTTATCACCTGTTTGGGACGTGAAAAAATGAAAACTACATAATTCGAAGATGACGTCGTCGTGAATTTATGCAAAACGCAATAAGGCAACAAATGTACAACGATCGACTCGGACATGGACGCGGTTGGTTCATGGGCGTAGACAATTGTTTTAGCCCCAAACAAATTGATCTATGTGTATGTGTGCGAGAGACTCATGTACGTGTGTACGTGCCTCACAACACATACAGGCCCAAACGTCAAGTCGTGCTCTTGCTACAGTTGCCATATTGCGAAAATTAAAATGTATTTGCTCTGTGAACTCAACAGATGTACATATATAGCATATATGTTTTCTATACAGACACACGCATATATTTAACGCATACATATACAGATTATTAAATGAACTTCCCTCAACCCAGCACAAACAACACGGACACTCAAGGTAACAAGTGTTTCGAAAAGCTTAAACATTCGACTAAAACGAATTATCAAAATTTTTTTTTTTTTTTGAGTAATTGCGTCGCGGACAAAAAGTTGGTTTGTAAACACTTGCACGTAGTTGAAAATCCACAGGGCCACAGGCGATCTGGATGACGGACAAAGTTGCTAAAGATTTACGGAGGCGTCATCGCCGAACAGTGTCGACATTTTGGCGTTTATTGATTTGTCAAGAATCTTTTAGTGAACGAGCAGTGCTCACGGAAATGCGAAATGTCGGCAGTAAATAATCCGGAAGCGCTTAGTACGTCACCTGGCTTATACTTCCGCCTTTCTTTGACCACAAAGCAAACAAACTGAAATGAATAACTCAAAGCAACAAACCGATGTTTGTTATTCGCGGCGGTAGTCGATTTATTTGTACTCACTTTAATATTAGATTTGAAGCGCTTGCAAAATTGAACTCTATTATATTGGCTTGTTTATTTTCCACTGAGAATTTTGTATTGCACACGTATAAAAGGGAAACACTGACAATTTATTATTGCATCCAGATAGAAAACACGAAAATTTTTCTATTGCGAAACCAATTCAAATGCTGTTTGCGGAAACACGTCCATGAACGTCAAGCAAACGAATCGAAAATGATTTATAAAACAAAAACTGGCAGACGATAAATATAGTACAGCTGTTTTGACCAAAATACATCGATTCATCTTTGTTATTTTGAGCGATATTTTAATGCAATCGATATTTTGCAACAGATAACAAACAAATATTTTGCGGTCAATCGATGAACGATTTTTTGCGTTAACAGTGTAGGTTACATTTTACAAAAAGCGCGCGCTCTGTTAACTATAATTCACATTTCGCCACAGGCTGGCACATCACTGTGGCACAGCTCAATGTGAACACCAAATGCTGTGCCACAGAAATTTGCTGACACAGAAATGACAGTAGCGTTCACATTGAGGGCTGGCACAGCTCTATGAAGCACAATTTATGGGCCGCTTAATGTGAACACTCTGGCACACGCCACTTACAGGCACAAGGGTCACAGAACAAAGTGGCACACTGTGGCGGCAAACTGAACCCAGCATAATTCAAAACGCCAATTTCAATATGTAATTGCTGTAAGAATAAAATGTTGATGTATTTGGAATCTGACAGTGCTATAAATGATTTAGTTTTAATTTAAAAAATATATAGAACTTTAAAATTAGATTTAATTTTGTCTTTTTTTAAAGTTGGGACGAAAGGTCCTTCTAGCATTAATTAGTTTTGTTTATAGATCCTACACGTATTGCTGACTTGTCAAATTTAATGGGTTTGTCCACTTAATGCATTCAATTGAATAATTTAATACTATGGAGCTAACTGTTTTCTATTTTAAGACTTAACATTTATTAAAAACAATTAATTAAAATGTTCTAAAAGATATAAATTTATAGATACGCTAACAAGGGCTGAACAAATGAAATACATATTTACAATATACTATCGATTAGGACAAGTATTTGATGTTTTTCGATTCGAAATGTTTGGATTTTGTGGTGTGGTTGAATTGTGACTGCGAGGATCCCATGATTGCAGCTTTGAACTGCTAAAAAGGCCAAAAGCAATCATGGCAAGAGCATATAAAAGAACCAGAGTTAGTAGAACACAATTCCACTCCGATTTGATGCCCTGAAAGAAATTGAAAGGACAAAAGTGAGTTTCAATGTTGTTTTTAATGTTTCGGGTCTTACGGAATGCACCAAACCAGCAATGAGATGGGGAGCTAGAAACCCAGAGATGTGCGCGATGCAGTTGGCCAGGCCCGAAATAAGTCCAGCAAAAGACGGTGCAAAATATAATAAAGTGGGCCAGTATCCACCACTAAAACCCAGATCGGTGGTAACACCTAATAGGAAGTACATCAGTAGAACGAGTATCTTTTGCTCACAGCTGGCAACGATTATGATGCCAATTAAAACGATTGTAACACTGCAACCTGGTAAAGGAGCAAATAAAATTTTAAGGTAAATAATTAAGTTTAAGTTGTATTTCATGTGCTTACAGATAGTATACAAAATACGACGTAGGCAGCTAAGTTGCGAGAACATTCTTCTCTCAATATGAGAACAACTTAAAACACAAAAAACCTTCGAGAATAAACTGCCGAGAAACGGGGCGGATGAAAAGAAGCCAATCTGTCAAAAACGAGTGTGATGATTTAAGTGAACAATTTTAATATAAAATATTAAACACCAAATTACCTCTTTCATATTAAACTGCATAGCTTCACGCATAAATCGTGGCACATTTAGCGATAGCATTAGGAATCCATAATTGTGGAAGACATGTGTAAGCACAAAAGCGTAGACCGGCATAGAGGTTAATAACGACTTCCAAGGAGTTCTAAAATGCTGAGAAGGATAAAAGTGAATAATAGAAATAAACATTGTCATTCAAAAAGGTTATCAGTACCTGTGGTGTTTGAGGAACTCCTGTTGGCTGCAAGTATGTCCGCTCTTCATCCGTCAGACGGGGATGTTGATCTAAGCTATTATAGATGAGCCAGTTACAACTTATGCCATATAAGCATGTTACACCGCCAAGCACATAAAATGGAACTTTCCAACCAAAGTCGCTTAAAAAATTTGCCAGGGGATATATACAAATTGAGCCCACGATCATGCCGCTAAAAGCGAATGAGAGCATCGATGTGCGTTCCGTGGGATGAGCCCAGATTACAAACAGCTGATACAAAGGTGGAGCGCCACAGCCCTACAATATTTAGAATATTCACATGTAATAATGTGTTTACTCCAAAAACGTAAACTTTCAAAGCGATTAAAGGTAAACCGCTCTTTGTCGACTTAAAATGTTGTTGTGTAGTACTTGAAAGCTCACCGCAAACATGCCTGAAATCACGAGAGTTGTCACTGCAGCGACATAACTATGTTGGGCAATGATGGGAAGGATTACAAATCCTAGACCTTGCAGCGTCAACGAGCTTATGAACAGCAGCTTTCCACCAAATCTGTCAGCCAAATGTCCCGCCAATGGAAGTGCTATGACGTAGCCATAGTAGAATGTCCCGGGAAAGGTCAGTTCCTGTTTACGAGTCCATAGAAGGTCGCCAGACTGTAAGTACGAATTCCTTATAAAGCTATTTCCTCGCTCAACATTCTTTGGTAAACACACACTTGCCTGACCGACATCGAAACTGGAAGAATGCTCAAACACAACGTTTCCGCAATTTGGCGTTGCCGTTAGATTATTCATTTGATACTCCGCGGAAAACAAAAGGGCATCTTCTGGACGCGCCTTGACCATACGTAGTATGACCAATCCGAGCATATTGCGCAAAGCCATATGTAGAACATTCGATAGGAAGGCACATACTGTGTAGGTAAGACGAACCGAGCCCCATAGGCTACAATTTGAACTGGATGCATCCTGAGTGCCAGGATTCAGATGGGGCACATTCCACGATTTCCGCACCATTGAAACGTGTACTTGGGAACAGTTAAAACTAATGCGGTGATAATCGAGAACTGATTGACGAACGTCGTGCTTCTGACTGAATTAAACTGACCAACTGAAGGCGGCTCAGATGTTAAATGCAAAACAAATTTTGCAATTTGTCACGATTTCCCGGTTCATTTATCAAAACTGAAGTTCTCTATGCGTTGCTTATCGTCTCTGGCTTGTAACGGTGCAACAGAATTTGGGAACAACAACAGATTTTCAAATAAGCGAAATAGATGAAAAGAAGAAATCAAGATCAGAGCATAACTAAACAAAATCAGCTGATAACAAGCTATCGCTCTCTCCCTCTCTTTGACTCGGTCTCACTTTTGAGATACCATATTCAATAAAATGAGGTGAGTTTTAATTATTCGAATCGTATTAACTTTATTATAAATGATATATATAGATAGACAATTATGTTTATAATTTGAAACAATAATTAAAAAAGTGCAACTTGTATTTAACTATCTTTGGTTAAATTAACGTAAACTACAGTATTGCATCTATTATTATAGTATAGACGCTATACTATAAACTCTATAGTATACATTATTTCTATAATTAAATATTTTAAGCCCAGGTAAGTTTGGCTCTCTGCCAGGTGTTGTGTTATTTAAATGAAGCAGCTCATATGTCCAGCATTTGCTCCTGGCATTTTGCCAATCATAATTATAATTAGACATTGCCGAGTTTAATTACGTAACAGCGTAATTAAGCCCAAAGTTCTTGGCAGCTATAATCCGTCAAGTCCACACATCCTTCAAGTTCTCATTATAATCGTACATAATATTCACACCCTGCAACCGTAGAATAAATTAGAAATAAGGTATAAACATTAGTCTTTTGCTAATCTATGACTATCTATCAATATCACATATATAATTATACCACTTTCAGGATTTGTTGAAATTGCACACCTTAATGTATACGGAAAACTGAGAAACTTTAAGGAAACGTTTTTCGCATTACGATTTATAAGCTCCTTTCGTGCGAGTCGTCTGGTCAACGACAAGGATGGGGATGGGGATGGGAGCAGGGGCTTGGGTCAGTTCCTATTGCTGGCAGGTAAAAGTGGCCAGCAATGCAATTGGCTTTCACCTTTGCTGGCTTTTACTCGTTCACGAGTTGTGACCGCGTTTATATTTCAACGTATACAATGTACTTTCATACATACTATATATATATTGTTATCTGTTTTGCTGCATCGCTAATAGGACATGATGTTGTACTATACTGCGGGGCAATAGATTCTATTTTTGCTGCGGCTCTTGTTAGCCATGTTCTTGTTGTTTTAGCTACTAGCTGTCGCTGCACTATATTTCGATTAATATTTTGAATTTTTTATAATGTGCACTGAACGTGTGACAGCGAGTTGCAAGGGTAATCGCCAAACTCCATACAACCCACGAACATGTACATATGTACATATATGGCTGGATGTGTGTATACAAATATGTGCTTACTGACTTTTTGATTGATTTTTTGTTTAGACAACGCATATGTCCTTTTGTTATGGCCTATTTGTGACCATTGTTGTCACTGTGTGACGTTGTTGTTGCAACTGAAAACCGCATATGCTAGTATCTTAACCTCTCCTGGGTATTGGCACTCTTTGCATTTTCATAGCTAGCCAGTCCTACATATAAGTCGCGTGTTTTGTCCAACTAAAGCTCAACACATTGTCTTTGGCCTAAAAATAGTTCACATCGCATGGGAACTGGCATTTGCCTACACAGTAAAGTTGGAAAATGCCGAAACAAATGTGTGCCTTATAATAATATTTGAGGCGAAAAATGAATGAAAAATTTAACAGACACAACACACAATACATCGTAAGCTCTACTTGATGGCCGCCATGAGACCTGTGTATAAAATTATTTGTATACCTTCTGTCACTTCACTTGGGTTCTCAACTGCATCTGCCACAATGTGCCACGTGCTATAGTAATATTTACATTCCAAGAAAAACATTAAAAATGCGAAAAAAGTTCTAAAAGTTATGACGTAAAGTATGGAGGTCAACTCAATTCAGATGAAATTGATTCTTAGGTTTCGACCAAGGCTAACAGATCCAAGTTACGGTAAAGGTAAGTGCACTCAATTCAATTTTAAATCCTAGATCTATTACGAGATTTAGTGGAAATTTCTAGATTCACAGCAACTATAATCGTGTTTAAAAAAGGTTTCCATTTAAATATTATCTTTGTCAATAATATGAAAACTTTTAAGAATCAAATACGATTACGTGTTTTCATTTAAATTTTTAATATCGTACATTCATTGCTGCAACGTTGTGCCATAAGAAAATATTTAGCATTATTTGAAACAATTTAAAAGTGTTGCGGTATTGTTGAGCACGTTTAAAAAGTCTATGAATATATACAAAGTAACCTTATTGTGCAAAGTTCTTATGATTTTTTAATGATTGCCTTAACGAATTCTATTTCGCGCTATGATGGGCGCATACAAAGAATACGTTATATTACACAAAAACACACATACACTTACTAGACGTTGACTCTGCGGACCAACAGAATTAGCCATGTCTGGGCAGGTAGGAGTATAGCTTGGCATTACAAGTAGTGTGTAATAATGTGACCAACAGAGACGACTCCATTTCGTGCTCGCTCTCACTGATGGCTGGGTCTGTTGCCACTTTCGGCATTTGGTGTAGACCATTTTCACTCTTACCTTCATTCAGATTTGTTGCATAGTTTTGTTACTCTTATGGCAGAGGGCGTGGGCAGTAGAGACTTATCCAAATACCGTCAACTACATACGAAAGTAGGTTGTCGCTTCAGCGGACACATGACCCAATTATTTCCAAGTTGTTTGAGTGTATAGTACATGCATACTTTAATAGTTGTCTTTATGTTATGGAAATCTACCTATAACATAAGGGTGATATATGTATATTTATAGTAAAATCTAAATTAAATGATATACTTTCATACTTTAAGGATTTCGCTTAATCTTTAATTTTTGCAATTATGCCCAGCAATCTTTTTGTCCATATACAACTTCATATCAATTACGTTTTTGTGATTCTTAAATTACAGCTTGCAACGGCAATTTGATGTGCCATGTAATAGTAGTACACACACACACTCACACACATAGCTACACCCGCACACACACACTCACAAGCCAAGAAATTGTTGCTTTTTACCATAAAAGCACTTTCAATCGCAGCCGAAGAAACTAAGAGAGCCATTCGTGTCTGTTTTTGTTGTTCAATGTGCCTTTGATTCTCTCTTTTTCTCTCTCTTTATCTAGTATTTTCTCTCTCAGGTGAGCCGTATACGGCGGCAAAAGCCAAAGGTTCAAACAGTCGTGCTGACGAGCTTAATACGAAAGGATCAAACATAATTTCCGTGCGGAAAAAAATAAAACTGAACGACTTGCGCGAAAAGTATGCAATGATACTTGAGTGGAAAAATGCAATGAAATTCATTTAAATAAAAACGTGTATTTAGTACCAAATTATGTGAATAAAGAACTCGTACAAATCAAAGATTGATTTGAATTTAATAATAAAATCAAAGTATACACCTAAAGCTAGTGACATCGTTAAGGAAAAAGGTATTAAAACCAGATCTAAAAATTTCCTTTCCTTATAAGTTTCGGTGCGGTCAGTCGACGCGTCTATTGTTAATAATTACAAGTTTTTGGAAAATTTAATGAGTATTGATTGAATAAAAAAATATGTCGTAAGTGGAATAAAAATGTGTGTTACAATAAAAGGGTCGTGGAGGTCATTATACGCGGACCGCAATTGCTCAGCGCATTCCAATTCATTATATCCACAAAAACACCAAAAAACCCTATTCCTGCCCTACGTACAAACATGAGGATGTGTGTGTGTGTGTGTGTGCATGACACGGATACATGCGACAACCATATATACATACAAACATAAACCCCGACCCAAACACCATTAATAAGAGGTCATTTTGTTCACAATAAACGTAACTTTGTTTATAATAGAGTTGTTCCGAGTTTCGATTTCGAATCAAATTCTAATACAGCTTATTTTGGGATGTTTTTGTTTCTTTTTAATATTTCAGAAGTTTTTTAAAATTTTATTTTAACTTCATTCTTCTTATTTGTCTTATTTATATTGCACTGATTTCTACATTAAACTGTGAATAAATATGAGCTTAAATTATATCTAAAGAAAGCGATAAAAATGATGTGGGAGACGTGTACACTGTACAGCAACAGCTGATTGTTGTTAAGACCGCACAAATTTGATTAAAATATCTAAGTATATGGACCTTTACTATAGTTGACATTGTGTACATGTGTTTAATAGGTATATAATAGGATGTACGCACATATCTGACTTGACTCTCCTTACTTGCACCTGCTGTTGGGTATCGCGTGCGTGTCAAAGCATTTTTACAGCCACAAAATGTCTTTTCACGTTTTGTCTGAACAAAAAAGCACAAGCAGACCACAAAAGTTGACTAAATGACTTGTGAGGCTTGGTGAATGAAATGAGTTAGCCAACTAACCCTACCATACCATACCAAATAGGCGCAGCCCAATAAACTATTTCAGTTCCTCCAGTACATACATATATTCTCAGCAGATTATCTTTGAATTACATTAAAGATTTACATTAAATAAAATTAAAGCATCCAAAATTATATTTTTAAAAAGTAATTGTCTTATCTCCTGTTTCCGTACTATCCACTTCCCTGACTCTTTTTGTAGTTTTCTTTAATATACTCCTTTGTATGTATTTACATAATCATATGCCCTTGTGTTAATACAGCGTTTAAAACACATCATTATTAAAGTTAAAATATCGAATGTTCTCTTTCTTTATTTCAAATAAGCTATTCAAGTTTAAGGCTGTAAGCTTATAAATTGAAATAAAACTTGTAGTCGAAGGCTTTAAATTTTAGATTTACTTGACCCAAAGCGTTACCCATTTTTTGAGACAGTTTTGTTATTATAATAAGGGGCATAAGAATGTTGTCAAGGATCAGTTAATCAATTAGCAGAGCAATTATGACTTTAGTTCGTCACACGTCACATACACTCACACACTCACACACTCTGGGTACTTACAAAGATACACACCTCATACCATATGTCTTGTGTTATATTCTCATACTCTTGTTGTTCTATTTCTGTATGCACTGTTTTGTTTACTTAAGAATAACACATGGAATTACAAATAATGAATAACAGTTATCAATGGTACTTAATGGGAATTTTATTATTATCAAGGACATAAGATAGGTGTACATATGTGTGTAGCATATTTTTAGATACATATTTAAATGGTATTACGAATTTTTGATTCAAATATCGATTTATCTGTTTTCTTAACAAGTCTCATACCATATGCAGTCGAGAAGTCTTTTAAATCCCTAACTAATCCTGTAGTCTTTTATTTTAAAAGTTAGTATAATATATACATAATATACGATTAGAATAAAAGAGAATTTTTTAGTGGAGTCATATCCAGTCGAATGTCAGCTTCATTTCATCTATGGTATGTATAGAAAGCGTATCTGTAGAGTTTCCTTAGTCATCGGAAACCATTCAGCTGAACACTTAAAAAATTCTATTTACTTTGTTGTTGTAGTCGAAAAATTGTAAAATTTTTAGTGTGTTCAATAAATAAGTGAACAGGTGTCCACAGCCAGGTGTTAGATACCGATAAGTTAAGTTTCTTTTTGCCGTTTTGTTACTGATTAAGACAAACTCGACAGATTGCAAGATTATATACTTAATACTTGGCATGAGTAATTAGTATTTAATATAGCCTTGGTAACAAGTAGCGATTAATTTAAGCCCAACTTAATACGCCATCTTAAACAATCCGCTGATTAAATGGTCGATCGGTAGATCGTCTAATTGGCATATTGTAAAGGCACACTGGGATTCCAATCTATGTACAATGTTGTACATTTGGTAATTCCGATAAGATTAGCGTAATCAAACACTTAATGGAGCTCTCCTATTACCGACAACTGACTCAATGAGAAAGTTTCAGTAGCGATTTGGATGTGGCCCGAAGTGCAATTTGAAATTCTTTCGTAAACTGTGCTAATAATGGCGAAACTGAAACTTACTATAACACTCGGTATCCTGTGCGTCCTGCTTAATTCACAAGGTATACACAAACACATAAACAAGCAATTTGGAAATCCCAAACGGTTTTTACCCCCAATCTCCGAGCATTCAAATCATTGTGAGCAATGGCCGGTAATTGAATTAAAGTTGTCGTTCAGTGCAAAAATAATAAGTGTGAGGCTTCTTCGAGGAGCAGTCAAATTGGAATACAAATAATAAAACGAAAAATAACAAGAAAGAAAATGGGAGAAAAAAAAACAATAACAGCGGCCAAGTCAGTCATAATATTAAACAACAAAAGTAATTAATGCAAACGCAATCAAGGTCAAGTGCTTTGCCCTATTGACCCAAGCACCCACCCAATAAAACACATAACCGAAGGTCTTTCGCCTCTTAGCTTGGAAAATTGTTTCGCTGGCCACGGAAAGTGGAAATTAAAGTGCCAAAGTGACGAGCGAAATTTCAGCGTTTTACTTTTACTCGAAAACTGTTTTTTATGCGGCTTATTTTTCTTGTTCTTGTTTGTTGTTGTATTTTCTTTTGCTTTTGTTTTTGCTCTTGTTTTCTGCAACAACCGGAAGTTCTTGGCGTATACGTAATAAATTTTTTTGCAGGCTCGCTCGCGTGCTGCAAACCGTAACAGCCGCAAAATGCTGCCAACATTAAAGCCGAAAGTTGGATTTTTAATCAGTTAATTAACTGTATGTTGGGCAAACAGTGGCTATACGAGAATGATGGCTGGCAATCATTTTGCTTCAGGCTGTGCCCAGTCGATAGCAAAGTAATAAGTAATTAATAATGATGGCCAACTTTAATCCCATCACTCCTTAAACTAAAGCCAATTTAAATTGGCCCGTACTCCATTTGACATTTCTCTGTAAAGATATTTTCTCAAAAATTATTTCCAATAAATAATATTGCACATTTTATGAAGCCGGACATACATAGTATGTATTACATACATCGTCATGTAGTTAGCAGAGATATTCTACAAATCTGTAGCTACTAAAAATCAAAGCGAGATTAATGAGCCAATATATAAATTTGTTAAAAGATTTAACAAACTTTACCGAGCTACATTAAATCAATTTTTTAATTAAAAAAAAAACAAAACAAAAAAGAAACAAAACAAAACAAATTTTAATTAATTTATTATAATTATTATATTTTTTGTACGCTCTGAACTCTTTGCCCTCAATGACTAATTGACTTACGGACGTAAGTCTTAGGAAGCTGAAACTAGTACAGAACTTAGCTTGGACAAATTTATCCTTCGATAAGACGTCAAGTATAGCTGGGTGTGTATATTTTTCACAGTAGTCTTGCAATCTTAAATAAAACGGTCTTTGTTTTTATTGATTTCACTTCTTAAATCTTCTAAGTGTTATAATCGAATGTTTTGCTGTCACCTCCTTGATTCAAATCTGTATAATTTTGTATCCTACAATGGGTAGCACCACAATTCAAGTTCATTATCAATACTTTCCAAGCAAGCAAACAAACAGGTCGAAACTTTGATAATTTCAGCTTTCACAATATCGAAAATTGGTTTTACTAGAAAATGCCTTAAGAGTTTTAAATATAACTCTGTAGTTTTATCTGAGCGAGTCCTTAAATAAGTAAAAAGTTTATCAAAAGTAATTGCATATGTTGCTAAGTCATACAATGCTCAGCCAGATGTCTTTATTAATTAATGTTCTGCAAAAGTCTCGTGTTCTCGTTTTCGTGTGTTTCAAGTCCTTTATTATGTTTTAATTGGCATGCCAAAAGTGTCAATAAATAATTACTATGAGAGAAATGACATGTTTGGTTGGTCAATTAAAAACAGTTTTGACAGTTCGGTTTGTTGTATTTATTAAATACGTTCAGAGCACATTTTAAGATTGAAAGGGAAGATATAAACATATTTAATATTCAGTTTTGATTTTCAAATATAAAAATCCAAATTCATTTTAATAGATTGTTAATGCAATCGGTTATGAATCAAGAAATCAATATCTAATTATTTACGACAATACATTACATAAGCACTTGATTTGTCTGACCTTTGCCAACTCAATTATAATTTGTTTCATTAAATTATTGAATTCAGCGTATACCATAAATAAACAAAATTGGTCGATATTGTTAATGGCGTCAAGGCATACGATAGATAATACATATGTATGTATGACTCTTTAAATAGACAATGATAAGTTGTATTTATTTTAGGAGACGGTGGTGCATTGGCCGTAATTTGGCCATGTGAAAGCGACGCGGACTGCACAGCTGATGGCTCCAGCTGTGGCCCAGAATCGAGTCAATGCGAATGCTCCAGCTTTGATACAGTCTTCTCGGAAAACTTTACACAATGCTTGAAGAGCTCGCAGATTGGTGACGCATGCCAAGACTCAGTTCAATGCAATCTTATGCCAACGGGAGCCAGTTGTAAAACCGGGGTCTGCGACTGCGCCGATGGCCAAACCTATCTGCGAGGCAAATGTAGGCCACTAAATGGACTCAATGAGCCCTGCGAGACGGTATGAATCAAGTCCTCAAATACGATTACCTTATCATATAATAAGTTATTTTTTATAAACAGGATTTTGACTGTTTCTTTGGTTACGATCGCGCATCAGTCAGCTGTCAGGAAAACGTATGTGCCTGTGCAAATGGCTATTATCACAGATATGGAAACATATGTCGTCGCAAATCAATGGGTAAGTTTATCAAATTATAATGTTAAGTCCCAAAATGTAATTAAAACATTGCTTAAAACAGAAAAGAACGATGCTTGCGTCGTCAACGCGGACTGTGATGCACTGGGAGCCAGTGCCACCTGCGTGGGTCTAGTGTGTACCATTGACGATGAGACGAATACGAGTACTAGCACCACAGCAGGCACCACAGCAGACACCACAGCAGACACCACAGCAGACACCACAGCAGGTACCACAGCAGGTACCACTGCAGGCACCACAGCGAGCCCTACATCGGAAACTACATCTGGCTCTACAGCGGAAACTACATCTGGCACCACAGCGGGCACTGGGACCACCTATGAGGATAATGAAACCACTGAAACTGAACTCAACACAGAAACAACAGAGCTTAAACCCATCATATCAACTATTATTCCCCCCATTTCCCCGCCCGTAAGAATACACTTTGCCAAGGCTTTGGTCCATGCTTCACCAACACACAAAGATGCATCTGCCCAGGCTACACTGTCTTTGACCAATGGAGATAGCGAGCTCCTCTTAACGCCTCGAAGATCCCGTGAAATTGCCGTCCAAACAAGCATCGAGAAATACGAACTGAAAGATTTGGGTCACAATGTTAGAAATGTGGCAACAACAACAACAACAACTTCGACCAGCGTCAGTAGTCGACGCACTTCAACAAATACTCAAACAATCGACGCCGATGGCCGGCCATATTTCGATATGATAATGAAGATATCAAGACGTATTCAACCCTGGGATCGAGTCGAGATGACGATGATGCTGATGATAAGAAATGTAAGTAGTATCAATAGAAATATCTTTTATTATACATGAGAAGTTTTCGTTCTTATTGATTAACACAGCACAGCATGAGATATATCCGAAAGATGAAAGTTACATACATAAGGGCATCTCCAAGAGTGTACTATATAAAATTTCATAGATACGAACCGGTAAAAACAAGCTGACTTTAGCGGACTATGATTAGAATTTAATTAATAATCCAGCAATCAGATCCATCCGGTTTTAGTATGAGAAACTTTCTTGTTTCGTGAGATATCTCCGTCGAAACAAGTTGTAGATTTGAAATTGTTTTATGCATTCTAGCCAAATAAGGTGATGTTAGTTTCAGACTACAAGTAGATTAGCCTGAAAATTGCATTTTTTGAAAAGAAAATTACAAATATGGTTGGAAAACATGTTGCTTGCTTAACTTCCGTAACGTAACTTATTCTCTCTACGCCAACCTCCAAATTGTCTTCCGTAATTCGTAACGAACGAATTTTGTTTTTTGCTATCATTTATGTTTTAATGCCTTTTGATAGCGAATGTGTTTGGTTTTATGTATCTCAATTATATCGACAAAAGATAGATTTAGCAGAAAATTACGTACGCAACATAGGATTATTCCATATGGATTTCGTATAAGAATCGTTACTGTGTCCTTTATTCTTAATTATTAACTGTGATTTAAAATTCATCTTACCATCGTTTGAATCTAATCTCTATATCTCATTATTATCATTATCGGTTATTGCTTTTGACATCTTAGCTCAAAACCTACTACATATGTATATATGATGATTCAATCTAATCTTAAGAACAGGTGCGCTTTGATTATTTCAAGTACTTTATATACAGTTAGAACAGTAGTTAGAACTATTCGACGTTATAAAAAAAGTTTTTATTTTGTCAAAAAATGTTATCAGTGTATGAAAATCTTCCAATAGAATTTAATTTATTCAGCTACAATTTTTTTGACCAGACTGTTGATTAGTTTCGAGAAATTCTGTAAAATGAGTTTAGAATTTCTCACCCACCGGCCTAATGATCAACTCGTGAATCTGCACATTTGGCGGTGTCTGAATACAGTAGGTGATGGCATCGGCAACATCCTCAGAGCGTAGCAAATTAATTTCAACTGTTTTGGGAATCATGCTCTTGTCAATAATTTCGGTATCGACGCCACCAGGGCTAACGCTCTGTAGAAAAGAATGGAAATCGAATGAATATATGGATATGCATAACGAGATTTACACAATGCTTACTGTGATCTTGATTTTGGTGCCTTTGTTTAGAAACTCTTGACGCAGTACCTCCGTCATGGCAGTGATGGCATGTTTGGAGGGAGCATAAATGTTTAGGCTCATACCGGGCACAATGGGGACTTTGTGGCCGGCTAAACTGTTGACGATGACGACATGTCCATCGTTGATCTTACGCCGCTCCAGAGATTGGAAAGCCTCGCGGGTACACCATGCCACGCCCAATACATTGGTGTCCAATGTGGCGCGTAGATCGGCGCTATTTCCCTCTCCAAGGATCGTTGTATAACGCAGAATTCCCGCGTTGTTGACCAACACATCGGCACCACCAAGAGTTTTATCAATCCAGGCAAAAGTATCTTTCACCTGCTGCTCATCGGCCACATCGCACTTGCGGGCATGGAATCGAGCTGCCTGATCCGAGGGCAGTTCAGCCTTCAGCTCCAGCAATCGGTCCTCACGACGTGCCAAACCCACTACAACCATTCCCTTGGCCACCAAATCTTTGCAACAGGCCGCACCAATGCCGGAACTGGAACCAGTCACCACAGCAATCCGATTTAGCCAACGATTCATTTTAAAATTTATTAATTATTATTATTGTGCTGCTTCCAACCAATAACTGAGTGCTAGTATCTCATGCGAGGCTACATTTATAAAGCCCAAAAAGCTTTCTATTTCATTAAATGTGGTTATCTGAAAGAGCCTCATCATGCTGATACTTCTGTTAACAGCTGTTCCATAAGCTTTTGTTTTTTAAAAATAGAGCGGACAGCTTATCTGGCTTTAATTGGTAAGAGCGATTGTCGCTACAACTTTTAAAAAGAGTCGCAGAGACTCTTCGGTCTCTCTTAAATCAAATTTTAGCTTTTATCAAGACTATAGGCAACTATTATACATATCGCTCACGTACTTGATAGATGTTTTAATTAAAAAAAACCGGCATTAGGCAATTCACTTTCAGCTCCATCTTGCAAAGAAAGAAATAATTCTTTTAACTCTCTCATAAAGAGTATAAGTGCAAGTTTTGTTTATGAAAATCTTACACAATATAGATTAGCATATAATGAATAATTCTGCATCGTAACTAAAAAATTCTCTGTTTTTGAGTCTCAAGTTGTTAACTAACGAACGACTTTTTGATGCTTTAAGTATGTGAAAGTTCTTAACTATTACCTATTTTGGAAAGTTTTTTTGTCTAGTGGTATTGTTATCTAAAACAGTGATGGAAAAAAATAGAAACGACAGGGCCTTTATAATTTCTAACCATATTCAACCCAACGGCTTAAGGATAATTTTCTTTTGGATTTTCTTGTATTCGATGACTTATATATCGACCTCGTGATTGACTTGGAAGAAAATATATAAACGCCAATCATTTTTGATTTAACATTTTTGTAAAACGAATGTATTAGGTAAATTAAGATCCTTTTTTGGGTACAACAGAGTATCAATTTAATAATTCCCGCGAGCTTTAAACATTTTTAAAGTTGTCTTTGCCTCATAAAGGGTAAAAGTAAGAAAACGTATTCAAAATGTAAAAAAGAAACATAACACATTAACATTATGTTGCAGTGTCCTGTTTTTATAGTTCATTGTAAATTTAAACAAAAAACGCTTGGCAAAAGGGACCAATTTTAGAATATATATACACAAAGCGTATTTTGAGCATATACAACGAGCTTTTGAGCAAAAATTTGAACGTTCGTATAGTAAACAACCTCAATACTGTGAACAGGCCTTGCAATAATTAGTTTAATATATCCAGACACGACTGTAATCAATTTATTTTTAATCCCTTTATAGATGGCAGCAGTTGCACGGAGAATGGAAAGTCCTGCACGGTTCTGGCCCACTCGATTTGTACAAACAAGATCTGTCTGTGCAGGCAGGGATTTTATGCCAGGAATGGCAAATGTTTCGCAGGTAAGGCATACCAATAAGTCAAGGATCTGATAGTTATTATAGTGTTCTATTTTTATGACAGAGCTCGGTGAGATAGCGGAGAGCAGCGATGAATGCGAATATGAGTTTGATCAGTTGTCCAAGACTTGTATATGCCAAAAGAACTATTTCTACGAACGTGATTTGCGCAACTGCAGAAAACGTGAGTATGGATGGAGTTTATGAATTAGAGATTATAAATTCAATTTTTAATTACTCCTGCAGCTATTCAGTATCATCTGTCCTGCACATCGAACAGCCAGTGCAGTCCCTTCGGTGCCTCCTATTGCCATTCCCAGATACCCAGACGTTGCACCTGCGAAGAGTATGCTCAGTACAATGAGATCAGTCAGCTCTGTGAGTACAAGGATGGCTTGGGAGCCGAGTGTGAGTCTAACGATGGTTGTCTTGTGGATCATTCCATTTGCTCAAATCGCTTCTGTGTGTGTCGTGATAACTATTTTGAAAAGGATGAAACTTGCGTTGCAGGTTAGTTGTCTTATAGATAGCATGAGTATCTTTTTGCATGTATATTCTGTATGCCAGGTATTGGTGCCGACTGCTCAGAGGATGACGAATGCGCCGCAGATAATACGGCTTGCCTGGAGCGCAGCAATAGTACCTCAATTAAGGATTCGGACCAGACGCGCTCCTGCCAATGTCGCAAGGGATATGTCCACTTTAAGGATGAGTGTCTTAAGGAAGGTATGTACAGAACCAAGCAATTCTCAGTGATGGAAATTAAAGGATCTATCTGCCTATATAGCTGAGGAGCTGGACGATGAGTGTATTGAGGATGAGCAGTGTAAGCCCCTTCTCGCCAGCTGCACCACGGAAGGTAAATGCGGATGCACGGATGAGCAGCACGAGAAAAACGGAATCTGTGAAACCAAACGCTGTAAGTGTTCTTTGGAGTATATAATATCGATATAAATTAAAAATAATTCGTCTTCCTTGACAGTATTGAGCGAACCCTGCAGCAAAGCCACAGAGTGTTTTGTTGAAAAGGATCCTGAAAATGTGGAATGCCGAAACTCTGTCTGTCAGTGTAAATTTAACTATCAGGCAAGCAGTGATCATAAGCAATGCATCCGTGTTATGCCCAACAAAAAAAGTAAGAGGGTCAATTGTTATCCAAATATATGTGAAATACATTTCTAATCTAACACCTTTCATTCTTTTTCCAGATTCTTCCGGTAGACCCAGCGCTCTTAAAATCATCACGTTCGTATTGATAGGCTCCGCTTTTCTGATAACTAGTGCCGCCATCAAACAGGCATACTACTAAATGGAGTACTCCTCCATCCAATCAGCCTATTCCCATCCCCACAAAATGATAATGTCAGAAAAGCAAATATCTATTATTTAAAAAATACAAAACCAATTCAAATTGTAAATGTTAAGCGTTGTGAGAAATTTCCTGTGCATATATATTGATGCCATGCACCCTGAAAGATCCAACTGACCCGGTTTAGTAGTGAGAACATTTTAATTTTTGGGTGCATGCAGTATTACAAGTACTCAATGACGCTTGAGCCAAGTTACGTCCCTTTTGTGGCATTAACATAATCTATAGCTATATACCTAGTACTCATAGTTAGTAACTAAGATTTCAAGCAATAAATAATGACACAAAATCGGTCGGTGAAATATATATTTACTCGCTTATTTATATCAATAACTACTCTTAAAGCAAAACCTACAAATTATGATTAACAAATTATTTATTAGCTAATGCAACCGGTTTGAAGGAAAAAATTGTAATATGTATATATGGTAATAAATTAAGACTAAGACACAGTTGTGTTTAAAATCAACTAATTTTCAACTGTAGTTTATTGTGTTTACAAAAGAATATAGATAAATCCGTGTGTTAAAACTTTGGAAAATCGTTCTTTTGAGATACATTTCTAGAAAACCAAGGGAGCTTTTTAATTGTGTATGTACATGGATGAAGCTATTTTCTAAAACAAATTTTGTGTAATTGGGCATATCATTTATTTTGGACTAAAGACTGTTGACTTTTACATTGATTATATCTAATTTGGTATATCTAACTTAATGTGATCGCTCCTTTAGTTGCACCCAAAAATCGGGTGGTGTTATAATTAATCCATTATAATTTTTGGACAGATCTGGGAGATTGTCCCCTGGCGCCAGTGTATAGTCAAAGTTCTGCAGCATTGCTGTGGTCATAAGAAATAGCATATTCCTTGCGAATGTCTCTCCAGCACATAGGCGTTTGCCAGCTCCGAAAGGCAGGGACACATCTAATTTTAGACATAATTTGCCCTCGTCGTCTAGGAAACGCTCAGGTCGGAAATTTTCAGGATCCTTCCAAATCCGTTTGTCCAAGTGATAAGCATATAAGCTAGGTATGACAATCGTGCCCTGTAGATGGAAGATAATTGTAGCACAGGTAAACTTAAACAGATTTACCTAAACTCACTTTGGGAATGCTGTAGCCCAGCAGTTCTGTATCGGCCAGAGCTTTGTGGGGAATATCTGAAGGGACCAAAGTCTCGATTCGAAGATTCTCACGAATCGTGGCCTCTGTATATGGCATATTCGTGCGATCCTCCAGCGTTGGTAAACGACCACTTCCGACCACCTCATCGATCTCACGTTGTATGCGTACGGCGACTTCGGGATAAAGCAAAAGATATTGCACAAGCAGAGAGAGCTGAGCACCGATCGCAGTAAAGGCGGGGAATGAGAAGTCTACAAGGCCCATGATGAACTGTTCCCGGTTATAGCCAAGTTCCTGGGGTGGACCCTTGTTCATCTGGGTTATATAGAGATCTAGAAAGTTGCGTTCACAGCATTCATCATAACTAGCTATATGCCGATCCACAAACTCTGAAAAATACTCATGAACAAATAAGTTGGACTCCATTAATTCTCTGTATCCACTTGATTCTGGCCAAAAATGCCGTATCCATGGCACTATGCTCAGCAATCTTCCGTAATCATCGGCAGCACGCTGAAATTGTAAGCCCATTTGAACCAGCTTCACTAACTTGGCCATATCAGCACGTGACTTGCGCTCATTATAAACAATGTGAAAGTGGCAATTGACCGAGAAGGGATTGAAAAGCAATGGTAATTGCACCCGGTATCCGCCAGGTTTAACCATATGTTGCTCGTGTTCATAACGTGGACCTTGCCGGATTAGATCCAACATATCGGTAATCTCTTCCTTAATGATCAACTCCAGTTCGTTAAATCGGCGACCGAATCCATAATCTCTCAGATACCGAAGAATAAAGCGTCGCTGCTCTTTCCAGAGTACGCCTTCTTGGAAGAATATCCCTAAGAATTGTGATTAATTAATTAATAAATAACACATAATAAAGCTATAACAATAAATTAATGCTATCATTATTTGTTGTACTTATAGCTTAACCTATATACGTAAGAGATTATCGCTTCTTGCAGTGGCTTTTCGTGTAATGATGACAATAACCATTTAACTCACACCATACATAACAAGAATAATCTAATTGAGTGGGTCATGTACCTAGGTCCAAAGAAAGCCAATAAAGATAAAGACAAGGAAAAGTATTATATGACAATGTGGTAAATGATTTAATTACTTTGTTGTTTTAAGTCCACCAAAATGAAAGTATATTATCATTATTTTGTTAAGAAATTTTAAAGAAATTAAGATAAGGACAAAGAAAAAGATTAAGTGCAATTAAAATACTATGTAGCCACATTACTATTCCTCAACAAAAATAGAACAATTATAGAGTTAGTATACACTTTGAAAAATTGCCTAGACTTAGTTTAAACTGCCATGTTTGAAGTAGTACCACGTAAATCCCTATAAATTGTGACCAGAACTGTTATTGAAAATATTTGAAAAATATAACGCAAGCTTTTTAAGCTAAAACGACGGACCTGTACCAAGTTTCATCAAGATGGCTTCAAAAGTGAGAGACTAGTTTGCTTAGAAACAAGATGGACGTGGCAATATGGACTCAGTTCGTCGTACTGGTCAAGAATATATATACTTTATGGGTTCTGTGAGGCCTCCTTCAATGCGTTACAAACTTCGTGACAAAATTTTAATACCCTCTGCAAGGTTATACAAATCACTCTTACAAATATTTAAATTTTAAATTATAACTAATTTTTAAGAATTATTTGAGACTTTTAAAAATATAATTTACAATTATTTATCACTTTTTTAAAAAGTCTTTAAGGACTCCTTTTTGTGAAAAAAATGTAAAAAAAAAGTTGTAAGGAATCGACAATAGCAAACCTCGCACAGAATCGCCTGGATCACGAATCTGCCCAACAAATAGTCCAGGACGTCCATCAAAGACCTGATTATTTAAAATTTCCCGAACGCCTTCAGCACTGTGAACTACAGCTACAGGAAACTTTCCAACATGTAGACCAATAATGTCAGATTTGTACCACTTGCTAAATGTGAGCGCGGCCTTATGCAAGTACTTATAATTTATCAACAGCAGAAATAGGTAACTTCCAAAAACGGGTATACGCGGAGGACCTGGTAGGATATATATAATTGCTTTAACCTTAAAATATTATTTTGGTTTACGAACCAGGAGGAAAGCCTTTAGGTCGGTCAACGGCATATTTATATGATAGATATAGAAATGTGATTGCACATATTGTTAGTAAAAGCACAGTTAACATTTTAGAACCGTTGCAATTGAAGTTCCGACAAATACTGATCTTTGCGATTTGTCGACAGTCCCATACTCATGAAAACAATTTGCGATAGCGATTGCCACTTTCGCTATCTGCGATGTTGTTTGCAATACAAAAACATTGTAAAAACCTATACAAACTTGAATCAAATTTGTAATACTTAATTGATAATATAAATACATTGTTTTCAGTAGCGTTAATCCGGAACAGATGAAAAATTCTAACATTGAATCGAATATACTATAATAATTCACTGTACTGATAGCTTAGACAACTTTTTTATATGTTGTTTTTCAAGTTAACAAATTTGTTTATTTTTATTTTGAATTAAATAATTGTGTAAATAGTTAAATGTAGCTGGAGGCTGATACAATTTCAATTATTAAAGATGCTGAATTACTTATAAACTATTTTAAGATTGGCAGCTGTCGTGAGCTGGACTTTACACAGCAATTTTGATGCTAGCTCCAGTGCGTGCTAAGACATTTGAATACTAAACACTCCGTATGTAATATTCTTTAGTAAGTAGCTTAGTTTACACTTTGTTCGAATATATGTACAGGGGCACACTATAAATAGTAAATCCATCAATCATTTGTTAGACAGCGGCGAGGTTAGATCAATTTCAATTATAGATGATGCTGATATATTGACTTTTTCCTGATCGCGATTAGGATTGACACCTGACAACAGGTGGGTCCACTTATTTGTATTTGAGCTGGGAATTTGCAGACGGTTCCAAATAGTACTTAGACCTTTTAAATCGCTTGATGAAATATTAAAGGCCACCGCATGATCATCGGTGCGGGAAATACTAACACCTTTTATCCTTGTGGGCAACTCTTTTGCATTGACAAATGTGTTGGTGGCTTCGCATAAAGTGCGTACACTGCAACCAAAGAATGACTCGAGTATTCATGAGGTATGGGTGTTTTCTGAAACTTACCTTCCCCTGAGTTGGTTGTGCTCTTGCTTCGCCTTGGCCAACTGCTCCTGCATGGTTTCCTTACGCTGTTTGGAATCAGCTACTTTTTCTTGCACAACTTCATTGAGTGCGATACGTGCTTTCAGATCGTCGCGGCGTTGAATAACTAACTCATGTATCTTCTCCGAATCACGCTGTTGCTGCTCAATAGTTTCCATGAATGACGCTGTTAAGAAAGATTATAAAATAAGTTTCCTTTTAAAACTTCAAAGGCCAGACACATACCAACATTGTTGTGGTATTTTGAAGCCTGTTTAACTAAGGAATGCATCTTTTGCTCCGCTCGCGTTTCATTTTTAGCCATTGCTATAAGCCGTTTGCTAATGTCAAATTGCGGTTGCGACATTTCTTTGCAGTTCGTTATTTTAATATATATTTAAATAAAGCGCTTTGTTTACTACTTTCCAAAACAAAAAAATGCTTCCATTGAATAGAGAGTTGCCAGAGAGTTTATATAGTTGTGGACATTAGAGATGAGCGATATATTTTATACAAGTAAATTTTAACTATTCAAATTATTACATAACTACACAATGGCAGATCAATATTATTTTAAAGCTGTCGCGAGAATATCTGTCACATTTGCATGAATACAAGAATAAAAATATTACTAAATAAATCGGCATATATGTTGCCATAGCGTTTTCATCGTTCGCGTTCAAATTGCTTATCGGAGCGTTAAGATATCGATGCTTAGACATATCGATATATCAGCAGTCCACTGATAGTCGGCCAGTGCTGCCAGATTAGAGGTTTTCCCCCCTGGATTATTGTGTTTTCAGGGCAGGTCGGGAACATTTAGGAGGAAAGCCGTTTTGTCATCTGGCAACACTGATAGCCGGCAAAAATTGCAAGTAAGAAAAATTTGCAAAGGTTTGACGGAGTGCGAATTTGTTTTTCTGTGAGTGGAAATTATTGCGTTTGTTGCGCAGCACAAAGGCTATAAGCGCTATACTCAGCCGCTGCTACAGTTATAGCAGCCCAACTGGAAAGGTAAGTACTTTTTACAATCTAAAGCTTTGTTCGTATAAATACCGGTGATGGGGGGCGGATTTTTATGCGAACAAAGCGAAAGCGCTCTGTCATTTAATATCTAAAAATAAATAAGAGATTTGCATAAACAATCTTTGTTGCTACCTAATCCAATTGAGTGCACAAACATATACCGTGCATATAGATAAAATGGAAGACACATCTTTAAAATCGTATAGTCTCGCCCACCCCCTCGAAGTACTCTTGTACCCACTTGTTGGGCTTGTTTAGTTTGCTTGACCACAAGGTCATGACGTTTGCGAAGTCATTGCGCTGTTTGATGACGTCGAAGTCGACGCTAGCTCACATTATATTGCCTCCACGCTTATCTTATCAGTCTGTATTATATTCGGGAGTCAAAAGCCCCAATTGTAATTATATTTCGTTTAATTGCAGACTGCTGTGCAGTATACTATATTTATGCTATTTATAGATAAGAATTTTGAGTATTGTTATGACTAATAATCAATGGTTTAGCAAACGTTAAGTCCTAATCTAAAAGAGTGTATGGAACCTCTTTAAAAATGTCAACTTTATGTTATATGTATACATACTTGAAAGCAATAAATATAAATAATTATTTATTGTTTTGCCTGTTAGACCCCTGCAAACTGCTCCAAATGATTAGAACTGGAGTGAAATCACTTGTTCCAATCAATCTGTGTCATGTGCACAAGTTTACAGTACAAAGTCGTCATTTTGTGCCAATCTGGAGTATCATAAACTCTACGAAATCGACGATTAAAAGAGTTAAGGTATTCGTGATAATAGAATTAATCCGCATAAGCACCAGCCAGATTCTCATTTAGTTTTACTCGACTTTCAGATGGCCACGGACATCAAATTTAATGAATCGCTTACCCGCACCGATCCACAGCAGCAGCCAGTGCTGATCATTGGCCAGCTGCGTCATCTCAATCTGCTTAAGTTTGGGCACTTGGCCAGCAAATTGGAACCGCGCGTTACCGAGGAGACATTCAAAAATGCCATCGCCTGTCTTCATCCGGCGCCCACGGACAAGTGTTCACTGTACTTGGATGTGGCAACGGTTGCAGCATTGCCATTAAAGGCATCGAGACACAATACCGCATCGCGGGCTCATGCCATTACGCGTCTGGTGAAGAACCACGTGCTCAATGTGAATGAGGAAAACGTTGTGCTGGTCTGTGAGCGTGAAAACATCTTTGCCAGCGCCTGCGCTGTGGTTCGCGCCTTTCCGGTCTATTCCCGTAAAACTGGAGGCGGTAACGGATGCAAATCTCCAACTGTCGATGGCGGAGATGCTGATGTTTCCCGGTCTGTTGTCAACGTGGAGTTTGTTGTCATTGACAAGAATGGCTGTGTTGAGGAGAAGCCATTGAGCGAGGATGACCTCAAATGCCTGCATGAGGCTGCGCGTAGTATACGCCTAGCGGCCCGCATTGTTGACACACCCTGCAACGAGATGAATGTTGATCACTTTATTGAAAATATTCGCGAGTTTGCCAAAGAACTCTCGTTGGAGCCACAGATCATACGTGGTGAAGAGCTGAAAGATCGCGGATTTGGTGGAATCTATGGCGTGGGCAAGGCAGCTGCGGTGCCACCAGCTCTAGTGGTGCTCTCCCATGAGCCCAAAGGCGCACAGGAAACGATTGCTTTGGTAGGCAAAGGCATCGTCTATGACACTGGTGGCCTGAGCATCAAGGGCAAAACCGCAATGCCGGGTATGAAGCGAGACTGTGGTGGAGCTGCAGCTATTCTCGGTGCCTTCTATACGGCCGTCAAGTGTGGATTTAAGGACAACCTGCATGCCGTATTCTGCTTAGCCGAAAACTCTGTGGGGCCAAATGCCACACGGTAAGTGAATGTACAATTCGATGTTGTTATGGACAATCATTAATTAAATACTGTTTATTCTGATCGCAGTCCCGATGACATTCACACGTTGTATTCTGGACGTACTGTGGAAATCAATAACACGGATGCTGAGGGTCGTTTGGTACTTGCCGATGGCGTTTGCTTTGCCAACAAGGATCTCAAGGCGAACATTATTCTCGATATGGCTACGTTGACTGGCGCTCAAGTAAGTAATCAATATGTCTTAATATAGCTACATGTATATTTCTGGAATCCTTACGAGTTGTACTCTAAACTATCTTCTTAGATTGCATAAAACGAAAACGAATTAGGACAACAGACTTTATAGCTATCTACGTATTGGAAAATGACAGATTGTATTCTAAACTTTGTTTAGGTTTATTTTGTGCATACTAATTGTTCCTTCTTAAATTGCCTTAGAATAGACTAAGAAATAGGGTAATAGACTTTACACTTATCCAGATATTCCAAGATTATATATACATGTTCAAGTTAAAGTACAACATTTTCGTCATTATATAATTTCTAAACATGTTTCGCAAGTAGTTTCGGTTGCCGTTTCTATTCCCGATGAATTGTACACAATTTACCCGTACTCTGCATTTTTCTTGCGTCCGTAAATGCAAAATTTATGCCACGCTTTATAAAAGTCACGAGGTTAATTGGCAAAAATAAATTGCAAATTTGGTTTTTTGGCGGCAACTTGGAGCAGCATCAGCATCAGCAGCAACAGCAGCAACCACCGCCGCGTGTGCACAAGAGCAACAACAATGCCAACGAAGCCAACCCGTTTTGCGGTTCTTGTCGGTTTGGTGGGGCAGAAATTGAAGCTGAAGCGAAGTTGGGGGGTTGAATAAGGTTGGGGTTGGGGCTGCCACTGCAGGAGGAGGCATTGCTGCGATGGCGCACAATTACCATAAATCTTGATGCAATTTGCTTAAAATATGATGCCAATTTGCGTTATTTGTGGTTCGATTGGAAATAAATCGAAAATGGACAGGGATAGAAACAGGAACAGGACAGTGCAGTACAGTCAAGGCAATGCTGACTGGAGAATCATATCCCAGCACAGTTGAAAAAAAAACCAACTCTCAAAAACAGTTAAATGTCTAAAGCGCTGAAACATTTTTTGTTCCAATTTCATTTTCAGCAAAATTGTTTAGAATTTGTTTTGACGCTTGTTGTGTTTAATTTCATTACACACGCGCACACTCGCACACACTTTTACTTATATATACCTACAGATATACAAATTGCAGTACACTTCTGCAACATGCAATAATATTAATTGCCAACATTGGCGCAACTGCGACTGCACCAACAAAAACAATAAGTAACAAAAGTAAAAACGTGCAAAATATGTGTGCCAACCCAACTAGAAAATACCCTCTGTTTTCGAATTAAAGAACAATTATCAGGTGTGTTCTACAAACAGGGCAAAATAACTTACACAACTGAAACGAAAGTGTATCATATCTGAGATATACATTGTATTGTTTCTGCTAGACGCAAGCGAATATGCCCGTTGTAGCTACAAAATATATAGGGTATTCCATAACAAGCAACAAAACAGCAGCCAACACTTTTGTGCTTTTACATTTTATGTTGCTGCTGCTTGTTGTGCTGTTGTGCGTATGTGTGTAAGTGTTCCTTTCATTTGTCCAGCTGTAGTACAACACGCTCCATGCAGTCCTTGGCTAGTCCTGTTCGTGGTCCTGATGCTGTTGGTTTGCTGTTGCTTGTGCTAAATAACCTTGCACCTTTTTATTGTCGGTCGCGTCGGAAGCTTGCAATTTTTGGTGGCAGCCATGCATCGTCGCTTGGCTGCCCTGCAACTTACTGAAGGGTTGAACATCCAGATCCTTTAGCCATCCTGTTTGGCCATTTTGATATGGTTAGTTTCTATACAGTTAGAGTTTCTGTTGTACGAATTTTTGTTGAACATTGCGCGTTTTCTATAGGTTTAAATGGCTCCCCATTAAAGGGACAATTCTTTTGTCTTGCTTTAAATTTATTCCTGTAACTCACTTTCGGTTTTCTGCTCTGTGTCTTTTCAGGGTGTAGCAACAGGCAAATATCATGGTGCCATATTGACAAACTCGGAGGCATGGGAGGCAAAGGCATTGCAAGCCGGACGCAAATCCGGCGATTTATTGGCACCCATTATTTATAGTCCCGAATTGCATTTCTCGGAATTTGCATCGGCCGTCGCTGATATGAAAAACTCTGTAGCGGTAAGTACAGTGGTAAGTAAAGGGGGTGAAAAAAACGAGCAGTTGACAACGAGACTCCTCCACACACTTCAAACAATATACACACACACACACACGCACACACACACAAAGTCGATTTTCATTCGAGTTTTTTCTTGCTTTCTTGTCTGAGTTGGCACAAAAAAATGTGGCAGTTGATTGCAAACTAACAGCAGAGTAGGAAATATCAGCTAAATGCTCTTTTAAAACCTTTATGGTTATGAAGACTGTTTTTTGAACTGATAACTTGAAATTCTTAAAGTCTCTACCATGTTTCTATTTAAATATTTTTATTTAAGCAATACTTTAAGCTTGGTCGAGCGTATCTTAAAGAGCTGTAATGAAGAGCACTGTTAAGTTAACAGCATTTATGTTTATTGAGGTTGAAATATTTACAATAACAAATAAAGTGACTGACTCAACCTACCTTTAAATATTTCAAAAACTTTTGAACGCTGTCTGATTGAAAATGTGGCATGTAAACCTTTAAAATTCAAACATGTTGCACTTTTTAATTGCTTTGTAAACAATTTCTTTTTTAATTTTTTTGCATTTCACGTGCTTTGTTTGGCATTTCAAGTGCAATCAGTCAAATGTAATGCCTATTTTGAATTGCTTTTGTATACCAATACATACTAAGAAAATCAATATTAAATTTTATGCCACAAAGCTCAAGTGTTAAATAACTTGCTACGAAATATTGTTTATTAATAATGGACACCCGAAATACATACAAACACTCACACAGATTTATAGAGAGAAAAAAAACCGAAATGTGTGTTGGTTTTGCAAATATGTTACACAAATTTTTAATTAACTTTATCAGGAGAGTCACTCAATGTTGATATTCATTTTACTGCCGCAATGTTGCGAAAAATGATGGACGTCATGTTCGGTTTAAAGATTGATTAGTATTACTGTGATTTACTATACCCAATACTGTACACAGATACAAATACAAATACACACACTCTGCTCCCTTACGATACATGTATCAAAAACTTTGGCGTTCAATCTACGTTGGCAGCCCTTTGGTTAAAGTAAGGGTTCGGGAGGCGGGGTCGGAATTGGTCGGAACTCGGTCGCATGCTCCTTCTGTGTGTGGTGCGTGGAGCCTCAAGCTTACACCACAACAGCAAGCAAATCGAGTTACCTTATTGTACATCTAAAACGCTTCGGATCAATGGTCATTCATCATTGTCACGCCATGGCCATGGGCGACTGTCGGGCAACTCTGTCGCCTGCCTGCTGCCTCGACAGGTTGCGTAGGTGCCACAGAGAGGTCAAGTGGTGTGGCAGCATTGGCTACCTGCCATTACCTGCACCACTCTTACCTCGTACCATTAGATGAACTTGCCACTTGACTTGCCGCCTGCCTGCACATCACACTTTTGGCTGTTGGCTGTTTGATTTTTCGACCACTTTGACGCTCGTTGTTTTTGTCTCCAGTGACAAAAAAAGAGGGGACATCTGGGTTGTGGCACAGCCACGCCCATTTCTGCATTTGATGTGACATCAGCGCTGCTGCGTCGCGCACTTTGTCAATGTGCCTGTGATAAAGTGTTTTTAACTCAAAATGCATTCAACGTTAAATGCGAAAAAGGTAAATCGAGAGAAGCCCACAAAAAGCGGATAAGAATGCATTAAAAGTGCTCGATTGCAGGATACCCTGTAGCCTGAGCTGAAGTGCCACAATTAGGGATTAATATATTTTTTCACATATTAGATTATTTTACGTCGACTTTAAGCAGCCGACAAAAAATACAAATTATAAGAGGGTTAAATTCAAAAATAAGATTTTATTATATTTCATATCAAAATCGATATTGCCAAAGAATATGTAATAAGAAATTATATGATGTTGGTTTCGCAGCATATGGTAAATGTCTTATCGTTAAATTATGGTTGTATGCCTTAACTTTTACTCATTTTTTATGCTACAGGGTATACTTAAAGGATCTGCGCTCGTTTTTGGGGCTAATTCCCACGAGTCGCGTTTAAATTACATGACTTTTTTGCTTTGCCAGTCGCTGCTAGTTTTCCATTAAATGGACGGATTATGAGTGTTGTTAGCGGTTGGCGGTTCTTTGTGGCAACAGCTTTGTTTTTTGCCCTATCTGTCGCTGGTTCATTTTGACGAGTTCTGGGTAGATTCCCTATTAGCCAGGCTTTCACATAACAGAATGCAATTTGTTACACGTCGTTTCGTGATTTGTATGGCGACTTTAACTGGGATCAAAGGGGTTGTTGTGAGTATGAATGATATACAAAGTTTCTCAAAAAAGATGCAAAAGTATTGAGTGGGTAGCAATTAAAGGGAACTTTTAATTAATGGACTTTCCCTTTCTGACTGAATTTAAATGAATAACAACAATTTAATCTTTGCTCTAGTTTCTTCTTAAAGCGAACACACAGATTACATTTACATCTCAAAAATATAAACAAAGATAGAGCAACGAGGACTTGCATAACGACGAGTGTGAAATAAAATAATAAAATGCTTTAAACATTTCAAATTGTTTCTCAATTTTGAGCCGTTTCCAGAGACACCATCGCTGGGGCGTCTTCGTCGAGCAAGTTACTCAAATTTTATGACTGTGAAATTTTACCATTGTTGGTAATTGATTTTTATGTTAAATCGTAAAATGTTGCTGTGCTGGCAGCGTTCAGGCCAGAGAGCATGAATTTTAGATAAACCCATCGAGGAAACGGAGAAACAACGTGTTGCAGTGTCTTTTATGTGGCTTATGCGGCGTATGCGTAATTGCTTTCTTTCATTTTTGTTGTTGTCGTTTTTGTTTTTGTTTGAATCGCAGTTCGGTAAATTTTTATTAAGCGGGAACATTTGAAATTCAATTGTACGGCGACTTTACGCTTTTTAATGAATTAAATTGAACTTTTTATGGGCAAAAGTTTGTTTTTATGTTGTTGTATTTTTATTTTTACGCAGCGACCTCAAGGCGCCAAATATGGCTTTTGTTGTGCCCTTGATTAAATAATGCCAACAGTTTATAAATAATGCTTTAGCTTAGTGGTTCAGTGGTTTAAATGTAGATTTGAAGTCCGCCCGCCCCAAGTCTGGCCAGTCCGTCTTAAGTCACGTAATTTGCGCAATGCCCGCGATTTCCGTTGCCTACTTATGGGGGCGGCACCTCTGACAACTCTGGCAACTCCTACAACTCCGGCGACTTTGTTAACACAAATCTTTCCGCTTGTTATGTGTTGGTTTCCGTTCAACTTTTGCACGTCTCTTAGGCAAAAAGAAAAAAAAAAAATAAAAAAAAAGAGAAAAGAAAAGAAAAGAAAAGAAGAAAAAAGTAAACTCAGTCGCTTGCATTGAATGTTTCGAATATTTTCCTTTTGCTCTTTTGCCTTCTCCGTGCGCTGCCCTCGGGTATAAACTTTTTAAAGCGCTGCGACATCGGAGAAAATTGAATAAAAACGGTTGTCGCTTTCAGCGTGCCCAGGCATCGATTCAGGCTTCAGCCGTCAACCGACAACTGTCTGTGGAAATCCTTGGGACGCCACGCCGTCGCACGCGTCTCACGCCCATTCAATAAATGTGTAATTGATACTGAAACCAGTCAAAGGCATCTAATACTCGGTACATTGATGCCTCAAGGCGTCAAGTGCGCGCTAAAGGGGTGCATAGACCTCGCTAAGGTTGGCGTGGCAAGTGTTACGCCTGTCATTGATGTAATCTTTCTCAAGTATCACGGTTTGCTCAAGTGTTGGTGCCTTTAAAGAACTCAGACTGTCAGTCGTATCATTTAGGTAAACACCAAGTTAATCGTAGTCAGTTTATGTTCTCAGTTAGGAGAATTTATCTATCAGAACTTTATTTCGATATCGCTTTAAAGGTGCTTCTACAAAAATATTCACTTATTTTCCGAATCTTTTAATTTTAAGCAGTCGTTTTACTTTACTTCATGCCGTTATTCTCTTTTTGTTTATTACTTTCATTTGACTTTAAGTGAGTTTCAACTGTTTTACTTCTTTGTTTACGTAAGTCTTTGGATTTTTTTTTGCTCTTATATAATGTATACCTGTTCCCTTTAATTAACAATTTGCTCTGCTCTTGTGTATTGGCTTCTCTTATAGATTAACTAACTTATAATATAACTTATAATATATTTTAAATTCTTGATATACATAAGATGTTGCAGTTTACTTCTGTATGGTATTTGAAATGTGATATTCAATTAAGATAATTTTAACGTGATTTCCATTATGTATTCCGGGCAAGTTTCTGATTATAGGCGGCTACTTAATGACAGCTGAAATGTAGTCAACGTAGTGCGATAATTTTGACTGCTAATTAAAATGCACGTTAATCGTAAATCGGACGCGTCGCTTTCAATTTCGGATGGTATCGCATCAAAAATTGCCATCGATTCTCTCGTATGTGTCATACGTGGCAAGTCCTGTTTGGTTTTTGGGGTTTTATGTTGGTCTGGGCCTGGGTCTGTGTCGGAGTATGGGTCTGGGTTTTGGATCTGGGTTTGGTCACGTACCTAACCGCAATTAGTCGCCGACCCATTGACAAACTTGATATGTGACTATGTGTGCCTAACTCCTCGCCTATTTACAAAAGGTTCACACAATCAATGCGTCGCGCAATGCAATCAATGCTAATGACATTATGTTGACAAATGTTTGCCATTATTGATGAAAGCGCGTAGGCTCTGCTCCAGTCGGTTGAATGAGCTGATTTAATTTGATTCGAACCCATTCGTTTAGGTCCATAAGAAAGATTGCGAGTGAATGTGTCTAACCCTGAACATTTACAATGAACAAATTGTTAAACATTTAATTAAAAAACATGTCCTTGCCTTTCTTTAAGCTGAAATGGAATTTAGAATATTGTTTGATCTGTTTTTCACTCGTGCATCCTATGAATAAAGAACTATACATATGATCATGTGATTTGTATTATTATTTTTTTTTTGGCAAAATGTCTGATCCACTTACAATTTGTTGTACATACATACATTCAGCAATTGAATACGATTGGTTAAGGAGTTCTTTGTCATTGGGTATTGAAGTTTGCCTGCAATTGAAACTAAACTTTTGCAACGGTTCTCAAGTTTTACAACAAAAGCAGCTCCAGATTTCAAAGCGGTAATACCGCCAAGAGCAGTTGAAACATCAAGAACAGCAACAAGAACTTTATCAACAGCAGCATATGAATTGAAATCTTTGCTTTATTGCAATAGACCACTAACTTCCGCTGCACGACAACAGACCAAAAATCGTTTCATTTTATATTACAAGTGAGTGTGTGTGTGTGTGTGCATATATGTGAGTGTGTGTGAATGATTTTCATTTTGGCCATTTCGCGTTGTCATGCCATTTTCCTTGTAAGGCGTTGGTTTTGTTGTCCGCTGCTGCTTCTCTAGCCTTCTAGTTTGCTGCTCTTATTTTAACTAAGACTTATTTAACTAAGACAAGTATAAGAAGACATTCCCTATTCTATAACATAAGTTTTTATTTATATGTAGCTACTCAAATAAGCATTAAGAACATTGACTGTCTCCTCTTCAACAAGCGTTTGTCAAATAACAGCTTTAATTTGATCTTCCTACATTTTGTGTATATTTAGTGAAGTGTATGTAACAGAGTATCTTCTAGTTGTGCCCGTTTGATAAAAAATGAATTCGCTTTCTATATTTGGCCAGCTCTCAGCATACGTTTTTTTTTATTTTTGGCTACATATGTATATGTTGGCTTCCTACACATATATACTTGTATCTGCCGCTATGCACTATGGACCTGAAACACACATTTTGACCTCATAAAGTTGATTTATTAATTCATTTAATTCAACTAATTTCAGTCAAGAAAAACCTGTTAAAGAACTAAAATAAAATAATTTTTTTATTTAAAATTATAATTTTGAACTTTAAAACTGTCGTATAGACATTTTATAATCGTACCAACCTGTGTTGAAAGGATTTAAAAACGAATAAAGTATGTCAAAATATCGAGTTCTATATATCTGCTGGTGCCCATTGTACGAGTATTGTGCCACTTTATGTTTTCCCTTTTAAGCTGTGCAATTTCCGTTCAAGTTAGCAGAGCGACAGCTTCCGTTTCTGGGTAGCTGCCATTGCCATTGCAAGGCATATAATTTAGGCATTAGCACATTTATATAAGTATTTATCTATGTATGAGGATGTGCCATGTGCGAGAGAGATTCCTCCTGGGTGCTTTGCGCTGCAGGATGCTTTTTAATAAAACTGACGGTGTTGTCTTCTGTTGTACTTGTTGCATTTTCATTGTTATTGTTTCTCATTTTACTCATAAACTTTCTTCCCTGTTTTGGTTTCAGGATCGCCAAAATGCGCAGGCCTCCTGTGCTGGCCTCTTTGTAGCCGCTCATTTGGGCTTTGATTATCCTGGCGTCTGGATGCATGTCGATATGGCAACACCCGTTCACTGTGTAAGTAATTACCATCCCAAATCACACACGCATACTAACTCATTATCATTGTTATTGCTTATCTGTTGCAGGGGGAACGTGCCACTGGCTATGGTGTTGCATTGCTGCTCACACTGTTTGGCAGCCACACAAACTGTGCCCTGTTGCAGTCGATTGCACCCACCGATGAGGAGCCGCCATCGAAGCGTATGTGCCGCGATTAGCGTCTGATGTTCACAACGTTTAAGCATTTCAATCAACTTTATACACACAAACAGCAATTATACGAGTATACAGAAAGATGAATATACATTCATACATAGGAACACATATGCATGCGACATGCTGAAATAAATGCCAATTAATTGAAGTAGCTGACAGGCAATGAAAACAATTAAATTAAATGCTCTAGATTAACAACAATAAATACGTCTACTTGGTTCCTTTAATACTACATACTTATTTCACATGAGCCTGACTTACACGCGAGATCCTTTGGCTGTTCAATTAGACGACTGCTGTGCCAATGCTACCTGGTGCTTAAGTGGATTCATCATCATCATCATCAAGTTGATGCGGCTGCAATTGTGTCGACAACAGCAGCAACGTCAACAACAGCATCCACAACAGCTAACAATACAAATTAAATTGCAACATCTCCGTGCCACAGCGTCGCTCCGTCTTTGTTGCCTACTTTTGTGCGCTTGCGAGTCCCGCGGGTTTGTTCGCTGTCAGTTGCAGCTTGAGAGACAGAGTTAGAGCCACGCCCTGGCATCCTCCTCCCCTTATTCGCTCTTATTTGCTAAATTTCATTTGGACGCGCGCACATTCGCCCTTCAATTTGCCTTCCCTGTAACTATCCTGCAAATATCAAGTATGAAAAAAGGGTATGATAAGGATGTGTGTGAGGTGTATAAGATTATATAACAAAAAATATAGCTAACTATTGGCGGTAAAAAGAGCAAAAGAAATATCTAATGTAACAAAATATATAAAGGCGCTCAACAAATTAGTTGCTTTGCACTTATGCACTTTTAACAGGGTATCTTTTAGTACAGTATTTTCTTCGTGTGCACTTTTCAGTTGGTTTTTATTATTTTCTTTGTTTTCGGGTCTGCGCTCTAGCACTTTTATTGTTTAATTAGCTTGAAATAAGTTTATTTTCAGTTGCAAGTGCTGTAAACAACGCGCAAGTTGAGTGCTCGTGAAAGTGCAGGTGATTTGTAAAAACCTTGAAATGCATCGCAGGTAATGTGCCATTGTGTAAAGCCATAGATTGCAAATGGAAATGGAATGGCAGCCAACTATAGTACGTAGCTACGTAGGTGTGTGTGATTACATCTCTGTGAGTGTGCATACATATCTGTGTTTGTGTGTCTGTCAAAGGGCTATTGATTTGCCACTGGTAAATATACTTACGACTAGTTGCTGTAGCAACGAACACTACGAGCATTTTGAAGTGGATTAGTCTGGGAATGGGTAAATTGTTGATTCTGTGCAGCATAACATCAGTCAAGTAAATAAGCTGATTGTACAATATAATAATAGATCTGTGCTGTTGTTTGTCTTATCTCTTCAATGTCAATAAAATTTAGAGAACCATAGATATTATATTCTGATAGATGGATAAACAGGTATACGATTTATAGATAGATCAATAGATTTATTGATAGGTAAATAAATATGGAAAAGATGGATGGTTAGAAAATAAAATAAAAACATGTGAAGCCAAATCAATAGTTTCAATAGGAAATAATCCATTGTGGAGAAGTTGTGGTCTTTTGTTATTTAAACAGAACAAAACAAGTTTTTCATTCAAGTGCTAGTTTTTGGTGGCACATATACATATATTCAATGTCAATCCTGGAACACATTTTAAGTGCTGTTGATTTACTTTGTAACATCGTGTAACATTGCATTGTATATGAAGTTGTTGTGGCATATTTGCATGCTGCTTTTAAACTGATTTTTTGCCTTAATGTGCATATCGCTCATGCGCCATGTTGGCCACAGCAATTGACCCGGTACATGCGTTTGCATTGAAGCATGTTGAACCTTAAACGGCTTACAAAGTCTCCTCAAGGCGATTGGTACCAGTGGCTGTTGTTCAGTGGCCATTGGCCACAAATATCTTCACACTGCAGAGCATACATAGCATCTCTCCAAGGACCATCGCCATCGTCCATCGTTCAGTGCCTGGCTCCCTATGCAGCAGTTGACTTTTGTCGCATTGGCGCTTGGCCCCAACGGCGCTGACTAAAGTTATATATTCGGATTTTTTTACGCTTTCACACAACTCAATTTGGTGTCCACTGTGCACAGTGCGTGTGCCTGTTGTTTGTTGGTTGAACTGAGCCCCGGCTAAAGGCTAAAGGCAAAAACAATAACAATGACAATATTAGAATTTGTTGCTCTGCCATGCGACTCGAGGAGCCTTTGTGGTCATTTTCATTGTTTTCCTTGTTGCCTGGATAGCTTCACTTTAACCCCAGCACGGCATTTAAGCTGCACAAGTTGCCAGTTTGCTTGGTCTACGACAAATTCCGCACAAAATAAATTATTCTTTTTCGCACCTCAAGTGACAGAGATCCTGCTCCTGGCAATGTTTTCTGTCGGCTAAATGTTGAATTTGGTTGCAACTTCTTGAATAATGTAGAACTTTTGCTCAACTCTCAGCTGTTGATTTCGATTCCCTAGTTGACTATATGAAAAATAGATAATAATTTCAGCAAGCAAAGTATGAAGGCAACAAAACAAATTGTCAATTTATAAAGTGAAAGTTTTTGGGCTTCAAAACACAGCAGCATTGCCACCTAATGGATGCCAAAAGTTTAATAAATAAAAAATTAGCTAAATTATGGTTTCTACTTTGTGGCACAGCTAAATCCTATAGCTATAGCGAAACCCAAAGCATAACTTAAGTCGCGAACAGTTCTCAGTGGACCAATAGCTATCACAAAAAACAAAAGTAAGACGGTGAAAGTCAAGAGTTATTGACCAGCAGATACCCTGTATACCACGATACCATTAGATTTTAATTATTATCCGTATCGTTCAGAATTTATTCAAATGCAAGCACAATAACTGAATTTGTTGTGTTATTTATGGGCTTAAAACAGAGTCAGAAACTTCTGAAGATGCTTTTCAACTTTGATAAACCCTTCGGAAAAGTTTCATCAACCTTTGTTGAAATCCTAGATATATTATGTACTAGCAAATAAATAGAAATATCGAACCGACTTATGCCACCTGTAATACTTGCCCCGATACTGACTGCTGTTTAGATTCTATCCAGATTATGAAAAGTCAAAAGAAAAGGCACAAGCAAATAAGGCAGCCTTGTGATGGGGGGCGTGGCCTTGGGGTCGGCCTGTCACAAAAACCACAAACGGAAGCGGACCACGTTGATGTCGGACGCCCCTGCGCTGGGTTGGTCGCCGAGGGGGGCTGTTGATGCAGGCCAAAGGGCAATAGCTTAAAATTAGCTATAAGCAAAATTACTGTAAAATGGTTTAAATGAGTGTAAAAGCAAAATATAATAAGCCCAAAAGCAGCGACTAATAAAAAAGGCAACACGGAGAGGCATGGCCAAAAATAAAAAACAATGCTCGATGCGGTGGGCGGCGGGTGGTCGCACCTCCCGCGGGGCATACTGTTAAATGAAGAATAAAGTAACAACAAAATACACCAAGCAGTGTTGTGTCTATGTGTGTATGTGTGATGCGAAACATATTTTATGAGCTACTGTTGTTGCTGTCGTTGCTTCTGTTGCCTCTCAAACGCAGCTGATAATAAAACTTTCCTCTCGGATGACTACAGCCCGCTGGGAGCGTAATCGAGGCTGTTACATCTATGCTGTGGAGTGTGTTTCTGTGTTTGTGTGTGTATCTATGTGTGTTTGTGTGTGTGTTTGTGTCTGTTTAAGCGAATCATGATTCCATGGTGGTGAGAATATACTTGTATAAAAAAATGTATAAATATATCAAAAAACATAACAAGGCTGTCTATGATTGAACAAGAGAAAAATATGTATTTGCGGAAAATATTTATAAATCAGAAGATGATAGAAATATATTACGATATTTTACAATGAATATATATTTAAGTAAACTAAATAATTATGCTTTGTATGTAGTGAAAATATATCTAAAGATATGTAATTGACATAAATGTGGACAGGTCTCTCTCCTTTTTTATTATATATTCCAATTCAATATATTCCCTAAGTGAGCAAAGAAAAAACCATGATTAGTCGACGAAAGTGAATTTAACTGTAGGCAGTTGAACATTTTTGAGCAAATTTAATTTTAAGTTCATATCGAAATAAGTCAAATTTAAGGGTTATGGCAGCAAATAAATTTGCAATTAAAAAGTACAGCTGAAATAATTGAAACGACAAAAAATTGTGTAATAGACATTTGACAAAGAAGCCGGTTAAGTATTGACAAATCAAACTTATTTTGCCATAATAATTAAAATCTAGATACGGAGTCAATTCAGTGGTCAAATTAAATTGAAAAGCGTTTGAGGCTTGATAACAATTATGGGACAGAAACTAAAAATTAGTGTAAATACGATTGCCACTTGTATATAAATTGACAATGTTACCAAACTCCTTCTGTTAGATCAACTGAAGACTTGATTTTTTGTCCTATTTAAACCAAAAAAAAAGCAGGGAATGAAACCGTAACCGGAACCGTAACCGGAACCGGAACCGTTAACCGAAATTAACCGTTTCAAATGAAATACCGTAACCGTAACCGAAATAAATTATTTTTCAATAACCGAAACGTTCGTACCGGTACGGTTTCGGTACATTTAAAAAAATTTGATTGTTATTTTGCGTACGAACATGGTTTTGCACTATAAAAAAATTTCTCGAATTATATGTCAGCTTAACATGCTAAAATGCATGCATTTGTACGTTTATACATACAGAAATATTTGTTGATAAAATTCGATTTTCTTTACTTAAAATTTTTTTAAAAATACTTTACTGTACCGGTATGGACCGATACGAGAACCGGAACCGAAAGGAGAACACCGAAATAGAACCTTTTACCGAAATACTCGTTTCGGTACGTACCGGAACCGGAACCGTAACCGAAATTCGTTTCGGTTTCATTCCCTGAAAAAAAGTTATTAATTACTGCAACAGCTTATGCCAATTAAGCGACAGCAAGAAGATCTGAAGACAGAACTAACAACTAGTTTTAATAGTTACTTGTCCTTTGGCTTTATTATTACTGTTTTATGTAGCTATTACATTTTTGGTCTTGTCGAATGGCTTGTCAGATAATGACATCAACTTATGCTGCAGCACAATATACGATGTTGCAAGTATCTTCTTTTATTTTATTTTATTTTTTTGAATTGCTTTTGCAAACTGTCATGAGATAAAAGTACGAGTATGAGGAAAAAAGCGCTTGAAGGCGTTGAAAAAAGGGTCATGCAAAGGGATTGACTAGGACATGAACATATTTAAATTGCTTTTGGGCAGCTAATAAAAAGCTTGTAATCAAATGGGGCGGTCCAGGGCGTTTTCCAGAGTTCGGTTGGCCAAAGTTTTCCTTAACAAAGTCACAAACTTGGACATGTTCTACAAAAACTAAAAAAATAAAATATTCGTCTTGGATATGCATGGGTAACATGCAGCTTATACACAGTCTGGACCAGCCAGTTAGAAATCTCTGATTTCTTGTTTGTTTTTGTTTGCTATACTCTTGCAGAGGGTATTATAAATTTGTTACAAAATGTGTAGCGCATCAAAACAGGCGTGGTCGCCCCTATAAAGTATAAATATTCTTGATCATGATGACGAGCTGATATGGTATAGCTATGTCCGTTTGTTTGTCCGTCTGTTTTTACGCAAACTAAAAACTATCAGAGTTTAAGCTGCCTTGATTAAACTTGGTACAGGTCCGTCGTTTTGTTTTTAGGCAGTCCATACATATGTCGGAAGTTATATCAGTTATGTAGCTGCCATAGGGATGATCAGTCAAGCATCAACTTTGGGTATGAAATCTTGTGTGTTTTATACCAAATTTTGTTGAAATCATATAGCTACTTTAGGACCGAAAAAATTACCATTGAGTGTGAAAGCTTCTTTTTCATTCCTAAGATTTCTCAACTAAATTATATGATTATGTGTTTCATTGTGTTTTTTACAACCTGACCAAATTTGGTTAAAGTCTAACTGCTATATTTTATAGTTGCTCTCAAACGAAATTTGAATGCAGGTCTCTTCAAGAGTATGAAATCTTTGGCGTGCCAAAGATAGCCTTATTGTTGTTTTTGCATTTGTACATGGTTGCCACCGCTTGCACTTATCCAAGTTAAGAGCAAAAATCAACTAAGCAAAACACTCGTAGCAGCTACTTAACTTAAAGCTAATTTAAGAGACTGCTTACTCTGTGAGTGTCAGTGTGTGTGTGTGTTTGTATGTATATGATGTGAGTGCGTGTCTCCAGGACGACTATGTAGTTGTATGTACCTGTCCCAAACGTCCTGTAAGCTGATGTTGTTGCTGCTTCGCATCATCAATGAAAATGCTCGTGAATAATGCAAGCCTAAGAAAATAAGCTGCACTCAACAGCACTTTTTACTGCCAACGCCAAAGTTGCAGTTGCATTTACTGTTGCCATTGTCGGTGTCGTTGTTGCTGTTGTCCTTGTCATTCAGCTTATCCATTCTCAGGGTACATACATTCTTAAGTTGGATATATCCAGCAGCATGTGCATTATAAGTGAACGATTTCCATATCTTTCGAAGGTTTACTGTTAAATAATATTTATACATATATAAGGTGGATTTTTTAATTAAAAAAGCGAAAATACAATTAAAGTGATGAAAGGACATTTGATTGCCTGAAGAAGTGCTAACTGAACTGCATAAACTCAATGATTTAATATTAAAGATTCATAAAACTATTAAATAAATTAATTTATTTGTACCTTTATATATTTAAAGAAATGTAAAACGTTGTATTGATCATATTTACTTCACAAGAGATTTTAAATACATGGACGCCCTATCTCCATATCCTTCTCTAAATATAGTGCTTATATACAATATTTAAACCATTAAAGTGATTAAAGGGCAGTTGATTGCTTGAAGAATTGCTTACTGAACTGCATGATTGATTGAGTGATTTATTAACGTAATATTAATGATTAAATTAAATTATCCATGTCAACTGATGACAATAATTTGTTTGTATTTTAAAACTTGCACATATGTATATATAATACAAAATTATATTAACATTAATTGTTGGCTGCTTTTCAAAAGTTTTATGAAGCATGTACAATATAAAGACATCGATGCACAATTTATGCACATGTAAAGTAAGAATAAAGTAATTACGAACTGGAAATACAAAATGACAATAACTTTATTATTTACGCTGACGTCGTTTTATGAGATTTTAATAAAATCAGCGCTCAACTCTGTTTTAACTCCGGCCACACTTTTAACGAAGAAAAATGAAAAGCCAAGAATTAAGTTAAGTGATTAACGCTGCGAAAAGAGCGAAGATGCAACAAGCTGTAAGCAAAAGTAAATGCAAAAAAAAAACGATGAATGACAGCGGTTAAAAAAAAGAACCAAATGAAAATGAAAACTTTAAATTGATGTGAACAGGAGTCGCACACACGTTTACGACACGTTTGAGGAGCTAAAAATTGCAACCACAATTAAGACAGAAAATCATTGCTGGCATTGCAAAAGTAAAAGCAAAAGTTGCATAAGGTTGCACAAGGCGAAAACTTAATACGTAACCGTATACACACGCACACACACCTGCACACACAGCATTCATGTCTAGAAGCCTCTTGAAAAAGTAGGCGTTACACGGTCGAAAAACTTGGCCCACGTTAAACTTTGGCCTATAGAGTTTTGGCTGCGTTTACCTTGGCCATAAACTTGCCCGGCGACTTGCTGGCAATTAGTGCACCTTTCACGATGCTTGTGTAGCGCAGTCTGACTTTCTATCTCTGTGTGTGTGTGTGTTTGTGTGTGAGTGGGCGTGGCCGTTTAATTCATTTTCACTAGGCAAGGCCCAGAGACCTCTTCGCCCCCAAGACTGTCGCTTTTGCACACAATTTCTCATTCAGAACTTTTCTGTACCGCGCGCGCTTACAAGTTTGTAATTCTTAGTCAGTTAACAAAGTTCATAAATACTTGGGGAAGTTAGTTGGTTTCCCTGCAACAGCAACAATGGAATCGAGCAGCGCCTGTTTTTTACTTTCTTTTCCTCTTTTCTACAGTACATTAATTGCGGCAGTATTTGTGTGTTTTCCAGCCTTAAATTAACAGATAAACAATCGGATGAAAACCTTGTTACTAATTGTTAGATCCATCGATATATCCGGATTACTTCAACATTTGCTGTTAGCTTAGCTCACCACATATACAAATTATAGTACTTTGGGTAGCTATAAAATGTAACTTTTGTATACTCACATACTTAAAAGGAAGTACATTTTTTTGCAAAAGGAAGAACGGTATAACTACAGAATCACAAAGTACAGGTCAGCTCAAATTCCTGACTGAAACATTGCAATATCTGAACTATTTCTAAAAATAAAAATTGCAGTTTAAATATGTTAAGCATTTTTACTACCATTAAGTCTATAATATCACCAAATAAATGCTAATTTTTTTCTATGATTATAACAAGACTGTAAGCCGCTTAATTTTTGGAAAAGGTTTAGTTAGGTGGTTTTGAAAACAAGATTTGATTTGAAATTTGGTTCATTTTAATACAACAAATTATCTTACTTTCTTAAAAGTTTCTTATTTCTTCTTGATGTTTTATGAATATATAAACTTTTTTTTAATCTTTAAAGAGTCTCACTAAAGTTTAAGATTTTAGTATCTATTATTTTTGCACTTTTCAAAACTAAATTTTTAAACTTCAGTCTTATTTATGCTGAATGATTTAGCATTATTTTTTTCAATTTTTTAAAATTAAATTGACGGGATTTCTTCAATTCCAAACTAAACCTACTTGTTTAGTTTGAGTACGCCGGGTAGATAATTTTAAAGGTTCCGTTCATGATTAACCCAAAAACTTGTTTTGCAAATCTCGGTTCAAATCCGTTTTGGAGTCTTGGATAATTATTTGATTGTATTGGATGTCTCAGGTGTTGAGTTTTGGGTATAATATAAATACTAGTCAGAGATTGGAATTGTCATTTCTTGTCTTCGCTACATGGTCAATAGCTACTGTGGCACTTGATTTCTATACGAATTCATTTTACGAGTTGTGCATGTCAGTTCGCTTGAGGCATTCCATTTAAGGCACGTTATCTGGTATGAGGCTTGATGGTAGATCAATGTGGCACAGGTGAAACGGGTAAACCGGAGGGGCATTTGCAGCACTTCAAAAAGTAATTGTTTGCGATTTGGAGAGTGTGGCGTGTGTCAGCACCAGAAGCTGCTGTTGCAGCACATCGAAAGTCGTCTGAAAGCGGATGAGGATGTGGATGTGGATGAGGATGTGGATGCAGTCAGCCTCGATGGCAGGACTCTTGAGACATTTGAGTGGCCGCTCGGGTGCCGAACCAGCAGCAGTAACAGCTAACAGCACTAACAACAACAACTACAACAACGACAACATCAATGCAACTCTGTTAAAGCTGCCCTGGGCAAAGATCTCTTTCTGTCTCTCTAACTCCCCCTCTATTTGTCCACATCAACGTTAAAGGCAAAGGGCAATGAGTTTATTTGCAGTCGAAATATGTCCCCAGACAGCAACAATAGCAATTAGTTCATTGTCAATAGTTTGCTTGCTGAAAATTTCATTCTGACAAGGACAATTGCTGCTTGCTGGACGAGGACCAGAGGACGGGACGGGATGGGGTTTGAGGGCAACAAATTTAACTAAATTGTAATCGGAATATGCGCATACAAATGGCATTAGCTTGAAATGCAAATTACTTTACGGCATGGCAGTTGAAATTGCACAACGAATCAGGAGAAGGAGAAACTGTAGGAGATGAAATGAGAGGGACGCAAGATGAGAACAAGGACACTCTGCCTCTCGGCATTGTTGCAGTCAAATTGCAAGCGATTAAGTGAAGTAAGCTAATTAATTTTGCATTGTGTGCCATTCGAAACAGTATCTAAGTGCTGACTCTGGTTGCTTCTTGCTGATTGGCATACACACACACAGACACACACACAGACACACACACAGACTAACACACACTCTGTTGGCAACTGAGTGTCCTGGCCTTCGTCCTCTGTTTACTTTACATTAATTGAGTTGGCAAAAGTATCCATAATTTCGACGCGGCTGTCGCGGCTTTTGGCCATTATAGAAAACGAGGCCAGTCACATCGCATCGAGTAGAGTTGCTATTATTCTTCCATAAGGTTGCAGCCGGCGCCGCGTTAATAATGTCGTTAAAGATCTTTCGTACCCTTAATAATACATGTACAGCTACACATACTATTACATACATATGTAAAACACAAATTGCATTATCATCGTCTCTTGCATTCCCTCCGATTTTAAGTGTTCGAAATGCACTTACTGTTACTATAAGATTGGAATTTTCCTTTTAATTCGACAACAATTTCAACTTTCTGTTTATTTACCAGTAGATTTATGTGTAAATTCCATTATGAACTACATATTTGATGTCATGCAATTCCTTAAAATACGTATACTTAATTGTTAATATTTAGTATTAATAACTGATTGTTAAACTATGTTTTGGCTTACATTTGTAAATACCATAAACATTCTTGACTCAAGACTTGAAATAATTATAGTTATTAAATGCGTATTTGGTCAGTTTGAAGTTGACATTTTGCACTTATATAAATATATGTATCCAATGCATTAATTTGGCATTTCATTGTTATAAAGTCAAACTAAAGTCTTGCTAAATGCAACTCGTTACTAAGCTGCCAATTTGGCTTTGTTTGGATTTGTCATTAAAGCAGTTTATGAAATTAAATTAAATGTAAATCACAGCTAAATGTTACTATTGCCATAATTAATAAGCTTTAGGATAAAATAAATAGAATCTGTGCAGAATGAAATGAAAATATCTAAAGTTTGTGTCGTTGATAAAATACAATTATTATTGAATTAGTTTGATCATTTCCATAGTATGAAACATCATTTACTAAAAAATAATAATATAATGTTTGTTTTTAATTAAATTAAATTTTGTTTTTAATTTCTAGGAATCGTCATTACTCATTAATTTGGAGTATTTATACCATAAATACTTTACATTTTATAGTAAAAATTTAAATTACAAATTGAAGAGTTTTCAATTCAGAGCAGATCATCTTATTGATGATTTGGAATTCATTTCTTACTGAATATGGTATTTTAATCAGCAGCTTTATTCATATTTATTTGTGAATGTTGTTCTTGCTGTGGCTGCCATTAAATTGGTAAATGAAAAACAACAAACTATTCCATATGTTATGTGTGTAACCAAGCATGGATTGGACTTGGATTGGACTGGACTGGAAGGGGAGGTTGTGCCCAAGACGACAAATTGAGCGAATGGATGACAATTTCGATTTGTGTCGTAAAAAGTGCAGTAAATGCGCTACAAGATGCAAAAAACATCAAGCAATGCCATGGAATCAGTTGGGATGGGCAATTGGAGTACAGCTAACTTCAAAAAAGGCAAGAGACCATGGTGATAAAGGGGTGCTGAGGGCGAGGAATACATTCATGTGCATAGATTTCCTATACATACAAAGCATAAAAATTTTTGTAAAGTTTTGTTTTCATTTTATCTGCTATGTTTATTTATTTTTATTTGCTGCTCGTTGCCGTTGGACGTCCTGTGTCCTGTGTCTCGTGTCCCGTGTCCCCTTGTCTTGTTGTCCTGCTGCTCTGCTGCTTTCTGTTTTACTATTTCACTATCTTCAGCTATTTCTTATACATAGTATGCTTTTATTTATTTATTTATTTTCTTTTTTTTTTTGGTAGTTTTTGTTTGCTTTTGCTTCCATCTCCACATTATGTTGCTGCCCTTTTTGTTGGGTGTACCGAGCAAATGAAAAATAAGCTTTCAAAACATTTTGTGCCATTTAAAGAACAACATTTTTGTATTGTTTTTGTTTTTCTTATATTACAAGTTGGTCTCCCAAGCTGCTGGACATTTTTGTTGTTTTTGGTAGATGTTGATGTGAGTGTGTGTGTGTGTGTGTTTGTTTCTGAAAATCGTTTGTTGTGTGTCCAATTTGATTTTTATACATTCTTTTTCTGCTGTCCAGTGTCATAGAAGAAATGAGTTTTTCTTTCCAGTTGATGTGTTTAATGGCGTTTGCTTTTACAACTTTCCTTTTGCCATCCTTTGAGCCACACATTTATGCTAATTTTTATGTGTCAAGCAAATAGCTGCTAGGTCCTTGTCTTCTACCTCGCCTCGCCTCACAAAAGAGGTCCTGCTGCATAATGTGAAGGAGCTCTGAATCATCTTAATGTGGTGAGGAAAACAGCAGCTGCTGTAGCTTTTAGTGTAATTAAAAGTGCAGTTTGCAATCTGTGTTGCATGCAACGTTGTGAGCTGAGCTTGCTTGATGTTCTTTTTTTTGTTTGCTCGTCCTTTAAAGCACCGAAGCTGACGAAGGGGCAAAGTGAAAATGATTTAATTTGCCGCATTTTGCAATTAACTGCAAGTCCTTGAAATGTACGCAGCAAATACTAATTGCATTTTTTCACGCCATTTTTGTCTCTGATAAAGGGATTTACCAGGGCTGCAAATGAATCTTCACAATGGCAGCAAAACCAAACGACTAAAGCTGGCAGCAAACTTAATTAAGCCATCGCCAACTACGCCTACGGTGTATGCCATGGACAGTAAAGTGGTGTGTGGGGAGGGGGGGGGGGCAGTGGAAGGGCAAAGGAGGATACGGAAGTGGTGGAGAGTGGTGTCAGAGTGCTGGTTGTGGCAGCATCTTTAATAAACCGTTGCGAAAGCCAAGTTGCCCGCAGGTAATGAAAATCCTGATGACAATTTTTAGTTGTTGCAATGAAAACATTTCAATTGCGGTTGCCAGGCGTCGACGCTGGCGTTGTCCTTACGGAAGTCGTTGCGCCTGATTGCCTGCCCGAGTCCGGGCTAGTCTAAAACAACAACAATAATAACAACAACAACACCAGCAACATGAACAACAACACCAGCAACTGTGGCAGCAGCAATCGCAGTTGCAGCTGCTACTACAAGCTAAACGGATGAAGTCAATTCAAGTAAATGCTTTTCTGCTTTTTTCCTTTCCACTTTCCTTTCATTTTCCTTCTGTCTCTTCTTACTTTCTCTCAGTGGCTCTCTATTTCTTTTATTTTCCCTCTTATATATTCGCAACAATTGCAATTGTCATTATTGTTGTTGCTGCCATGCTTGCTCATTGTTGTAATTGCAGCGGCAACTGTTGGTGGCAGGTGACGCCATCGCTGCCACTGACAATCATCAGCATTTCCCGTTACCGGACCAGACACACTAATGTACTTACCTCCAGGCAATGCACGACAATTAAAAATGTTATAAACTTAATTACTTGAATTTGTAAATCTTTTCATTTTCTTCACTGAAAATTGCACAAGCTGATCTTAAACTCGCACTCATATTACAATTATTTAAATGAAATCACTCTCGATATCAAAGGCCAAATATTTCAGTTTGCTGAGAGATAGTACATACTATGTTATATATATATTTATGAAGAAGAAATTAAGAATAAAGAATGTATGTTAATTCTGTCACCAAAAGAAAACTAAGTACGTAAGCCAACTGGTTTATTTTTAAAGCAATTAAAAACCTTGCATTTTATTCACTTAAATAAGCATTTAAAAAAATAATTAAACTATTTAATTGTGCGTTTTTATGGATCTCAGAGGGGATGTCATTTGTGAACCAAAAGTCTGATTGAAATAGCTTTTAATAGTTGGAAAACTTCGACTTAAAAAATGCATTCTTGCATCAAAAGTTTGTTCTTTAAGTTAGAAGTAAAATCGGATCAATATTTGAAAAAACAATTTACAGAAAATTAGAATTACGAAAGTTTAGCTGTGTTTTTTTTTTATTATTTTATATTGAAGCACTTTAGAGACTGTATGCTCTGTGGATCGTGTTGGGGATTCAACGTTATCCTTACTTGCAACGTTATCCACATGGCCATGGCCTGTCAATGGTTCATTAGCTGTGCGAGCTAAAAAATGTGCTGCCAAAGCAGAATGTATGCAATCTCAGCAACTTGGCCCATTGCTTCAGGGCACAATTTTTCTTTTTGGTCTACACGGGGAGTTGTGTGTTAGTTTTCCCATGTAAAGCTTGAATAAATAATGCCAATATATCTTTGAAAGCTACGGATCACCGAGTATGTATTTGTGCTGTGCGTATGACTCTTAAAGCGTTCTATTTTAATATTGCACCAGGAATTTTATTGTCCTTTGACGTCAGCAAGCATATTTCCATAGCGAGCATTATATGCATATTAAAAATAAAAATACAAACCATAAAAGGAGTCGAGTTGGGAAGTGTGAAAATGCTCATAAAATGGTCGTTATGGAGCAAAGAGAAAGAGAGAAATAGAGAGACAGAAGATGGGGAAGAAGTATGGACCATGGTCATTGCAAATTAATGGCCTTCAAAATGTTTAAAGAAAAAGGACGCAGCTTGCTAGTAACCGGAAGTAGAACGTAAAAGGGGTTCATTGAGCCCACAAAGAGCAGCAAATTTTATGAGTTTCCACGGTAGAATAAGAAATTTTGCACAAAATAATATTACTCCATCACGAAGGAGCTGTGAGAAAAGATGAGAGCAAAGGGTAGACCGAGCGTAGACTGCAGACTTCTGGAGATGCTGTTGCCGAGCTGCATCTTCCGTGTTGCCATTAAGTGCAAAAGGATTTTCATTCTTATGCGCATCCTGTGCATAATACAGTCGCATTGGCACACGCAAAACTCATTGGTATTATGTGAGTGTGTGTGTGTGTGTGTGTGTGTGTAGTTTTACTCTTCATCTTTCTGCTCTACTCTCTTTCTGTTTTTCTCTCTGTGTGCGTGCTTTGTAAGGATATGCCAATTTATTGCACACACGAGTGCATTAGAGTGCCAGCTCGTCTTTTGGGCTCTCCCATCCTTTCTGCTGGCAAAGTTTTTGTGTTCATTTGGCGATTGTGGTTGCTGCATGTCTGGCAGAAATTACTTAATCCTTGCGGTTTTTGGAGCAGCAACTGCAATCCGCCCAATGTCCACCCCAGTTGCTCACATTAAAGCAATTGTAATTGGCATTTGTTGTTGTTGTTGTTATGTAAGCAGCACTCGAAATTATTTGCCCACTCGCAGTTAAACCCTTTAAGCCTGCCCAGAGCCCAGCTGTCCACATTGTCTGCATCAAATAGCCTCCGGGTCTCAACAGACGCCGCACGATAGACGGTTGAGGTCACGGGGAAGACTAAAGTGGGCAGAGAGCAGGGGAGTTAACGGCATATTGCCAACTGACCGACTTACCGTTACCGTCTTTAAATATTTGCGCCGACCATTGCCGGGCATTGCTGCCGCAGCCATTTTTATTACCCCAAGAGACGCGCGGATTCCTTTCAACAGCATGCGTCCTGTTTCCTGTTTCCCGCACTGTACTCTTGCAGCTTTCGCTCCTTTTCGTTCAACTCCTTACCCTCCTCCTCTCCCATCACTGCTGATGCAGCCAGCTGAGTTGCATTCACGTCGCAGATTACAAATAAATTATCGCTTAATAGTCTTTTTACTGGGCTAGCTATTTTGTGCAGCTCTTGTTGCTGTCCTGGTTGTTTTGGTTGATGTTGCATCCTATTCCCTTGGGGAAGTTTGCAACCAGCTTTGATCATTCATTTTTATATGACCGTCTATGCACTTGATGCTGTTTTTCCTCTAGTTCCCAGCAGGCACTTGTGTGCTGAGGGTGAATAAATAAAATAATCTTTAAATGGTTTGCCATTAATTTCCCCAAATTTCCCTATTTACTTCTGACTTTGTTAAGATTTTTTTAAGGTCTTTTCCTTTAATTTCATAAATCTAGGTATAACTTGAATAACATTCAATGATTTTGTTTTTAAGTGTTTATGCAGAAAGCAAGGCTGCAAACTGGTTTAAACTGAAAAACTTAGAGCCCGATGCGGTTCGGGTTATTGGAGTAGCCAGGCCGGATTGTAAGCCGAGCCTTTAAAATTAAGTCCGAGCACGAAACCGAACTAGACGATTTTCAAAGTATCAAAAAATACACAAATTTAATTGTGTAGCGACGAAATAATCAATAGTAAGATTTTTGAAAGTGTTAAATTGTTTATGTTGGAAACTTTATAAGCCTAAGAAGTCAAGGAAGAATTGGAACAATTGAAAACAAATATTTTGATGCGCTAGAAATCGAACCAAAATTATGCTTTACGGTACAAACTAAGGAACCATTTTCAAGATATTAAAAGTTTGCAGCATTGAAATTTTTGTACTTAAAATTATAATTAGACTTTATACTTATTGCTATTAAATTTTCTTATACAAAGATATTTAATTAGTTTTTATTCGTTCCAATAAAGGCATTTGATAATCATGATGTTGCATTTTTAAGCTATGCTCAAGTACAATCATTGCACTTTTGAATAACCGCTGGGTTAATTAATAACGCAATATGTTGGGCGTTTATAGACGTGGGTAATTAAAAAAAGCTTAGCAACTGGCAAGTGGTCATCTTTAAGGAAACATTAAAGATGAAAATTGAATTTAAAATTGAGTCGGAAAAAGCAGACGGCGTCAATAAGCAAGTCCGCTGGGTTAATTAATAGCGCAATATGTTGGGCGTTTAGAGACGTGGGTAATTAAAAAAGCTAAACAACAGTCAAGTGGTCAGCTTTAAGGAAACATTAAAGATGAAAATTGAAATTAAAATTGAGTTGGAAAAAGCAGACGGCGTCAATAAGCAAGTCCTTGAAATGCAAACAAAAATCAATCTCGTGCTGTCAAGAGCTGTAATTGATATGCAATCTGAGTGTTTGGGGTTGTGTGGCCTGCTGGGGTGTGACTGAATTGATTCCAATGTGGTTGCAAGGGGGCAAAGTTGGGCCATTAACACATGCCTCAATACACACCAACACACCAGCAGACACACACACACACACACACACACACACACACACACACATGCCCAGAGCCCATTGCGCGCATTTTTCCAACCACAAACTTGCGTATGCAAAAAAGGAATTGCAATTGATTTCATTGAATTCGATTTAAAAACGAAATAAAAACGAGACGAACAACAAAAGCACTGGGCAGGATGCGACCTCGCCGTGCTCCACTACAGGATACCCTAGACAATTGTAGGAAATCTTTTTTGTTACATTATCTACATCTACATACATCTGCTCAAGTACGATAAACCCTCTTTTACGGGGTATAGAATGCCAATGGCATATTTAACGGCAGTTTTGCGCTTACAAGTAGGGCGTCGTATTGGCCGACAGCTATGCCAATAATGTTGTTGTTGTTGTTGTTGTGAGATGAGGAGGAAGTGAAACTAACGCATTGCTGGCATATTTATTGATGACTTTTAATTGTATTGCATACTTACAGGCTATTTACACAGTTGGCTTGACGCGGCTTAATTTATATCGAGTGACATAAACGTATATTATATATATATATATATCTCATACATATCAGTTGTAGTTGTAAGTTGTAGTTGTAAATTCTCACGTGCATTTCAGTTGCTTAAAGCTAAAAATGTACACAAACCGATAAACAAAACAAAATAAGACAATACGAACAAACAAACAAACACTCTAATGGCTGGTTGCAGTCTCTGTACCTGCACCTGCCACAATTGTAGTTGGAGTTACACCTTTTGTCATGTCGGTCGCCATTTTGTAGCGCGTCAACTTCCGTCTGCCATATTGAAATGTCAGTGGCAAAAAGAGCCACTGCGTGCTGATGGCGGCTGCCGTTGCGGTTGCCGCTGCCGCTGCCAGCAGCAGCTGAGCCCCAATCAAAGCGACACCTGGTGCGGCTAGAAAGAGATAGAAAGAGTGTGTGTGAGAGAGAGGTAGATAAAAAGAGATTTCTGCTTTATTTATTTGTATTATTAATTGTCCAAATATGCGGCCGCTGTCACTGTGTTTCGATATGCATTTATTTTCATTTTTAATTAGCAGCCGCCACATGTAGCATGCCTCACTTTGGCGGTGACAGTAATTGCGGTCAAGTGCATTAAGTGTCAACCGCGTTGCATGCTTTTTTCACTTACCAGACTTTAATGATTTCTGATTCTTCAGATCAATATCATCTCGAAAGAGAATCGCTTGTAGACTCGTCTCCCGCGCCAACTGTGGATAACTTTCAATCTCTGCAACACAGCGAAGATCAAGCCCAAGTCGCGTTGGGTTAGTTATGCGTTGTTGTTCAAGTCGCTGCTGGTGGAACCTCGGATCATTGGCATAGAAGTTCAGCTGCGATATTATGCGTCTTAAATTGTAATCGTGTGCGGCAATTGTCGTCTCCACCATCGGTTGCAGATCCACAAGAGATGCCTACGACAAAGCACGGAGTGTGTGTGAGATTTAAAAAGTATGTGAGTATAGAAGAGATCGTCACAATTATAACTTTTATTTTAAAATATATGTTTAACAGTTAATCTATTTACTTTTATAAAACAAGTCCACAGGTAAGTGATATTTTTGATTTTTATTATATAAAGTAGCATAATTATTGCTTTTAAAACAGATTTTCCACTTCAGTTGCTCAAAATCAGAAACAAATGAGTGCAAAGGCCAAATAGTTATGCCGACTGCATAGTAAAAAAATAAATCTTTTTAATCTAATCAATGCCTTTGCTTTCTAACGTGACCTTATTAATGATAAATGAACAGTACTTTTATAATAGGTCTGAAAAAAGTCACTTAATGATATTTATTGATGACTTTTTATAAATAAAAGCATAGCCTGACTTAGTAAATAAAAACCATTGCCTAACTTTTATATCAGATTTTCAGACATTTCAATTTTAAACTGCATAAATAACTGATATCGAACAATAAGTTTATTAAACATAAACAAAAAATAACTGTTATTTTTGGAGTAATTTTATTTAAATCGGAAATAATTATTTATTAAGCAATTTATTATTAGAGTGTCACTTAATTATACATATTATAAAGCATAGCCTTTGTTTCATTAAAATGTTTTAAAATTCACTTTTAATAAATAACTGTTATTTTCGGATCCTGTAATGAACGTAATGCTTACCTTTACACCATTAATGTACCAGGTTATTTTGGTCAAGAGACTGGAGAAGTCAGTGCTGCAGTTGACCTGGACGAAATCATCGAAGCTGTACATGGAGTGAAAGCTGCTGATTAGTGGATTATTCTGAGGGAGAGCTGAAAGAAAGTGAAAAAGAGAAATGAATAATAAATTATCATAAACTTCCGTAATAGTGGATGTTTTCTTATAATGGCTTAATAGTTTATCCACATTTTGAATGTAGCTATAAAATTAATTGGTAAAGGACTCGCATAAGAGACTGTAATGGATGCAGGAGTTACTGTAAGTGAACTAGTTACGAGTACTCGTATCCTGTGTGCACTCGTGACATTTCTTAAGCTAATATTAAATGTGCATTAAACATGCAAATTGTGCACCTTGTTGCTGTTGCCTATGTTGCTTGTGTTGTGCTCTTGTATGAACCCAGGACATTCGTTGTTTCTGCTGTTTCTGTTGTTTATTTTACAACTTCTCTATTTGCTTTTGATAAATTTTTAAAAATATTTCAGCAACAGCAGCAGGAGCACTAGAAGCAAGCCACCATGTACGCAGCGTATCTACAAGATATTTATTTTATATCAGCGGAAAAATAGATGATCATAAAACACATGCAGAGAGCGCAGGCAACAGCAGCAGCAGGACGCGCTGAAACATCCTGCTGTGTGTATGTGTGTGTTTGGGCAAAAGTAAAAGCGAAAATAAAAAGAGGAGAAACAGGCATGAACACACACACGCGTACACACAAATACACATGAAGACACACATCCGCATGTAGTATATATCGGGGGCAGAACAAGGTCCTCGGAGGGAGACAGAAGCCGGCACGAAGCACTCGGCAGCGGAGCTTTTCATTTTAGCGATATCCTTTTTAAGCATAAAGTGCTGCCGTAAATCACAGAGGCGCACACCAATACACCCACATACACATACACAGACACAGATACAAACACACACACATAGACTTGCACTCGCACACCCGCAGACTCGAGGCAAGCAAGCGCGATTCCTGTTCGCTATTTTAGCGTCCTTGTTGTTGGACAGCTCACAGTGCGTATGTGTGTTGTATGTGGCTAGGGATGCGAATCACATGCATCTCTTGGTTACATATTATGAAAACGTTCAGCTCTGGCTCTGGATGTTCGCTTACTATTTCTTTCCATTCGCGAATACGAATACATCCTGCTGGCGGACTGCTTATCCTGCCTGTGCGTGTTTTACCGGCCGTTTCACGATGCACCAGCCACTTTGGCCCCCAGTCAGCTACACATACATACATATACATGTATACGAGCACATGCAATATATGCAAACGATGTTGCTTGCTTCTTGCCGTTTTCTTTCCATGGTGTTTACCATTAAAATATCACGGAAATTACACATTTTACTCGGTTTATGCTGCTCTGCTCAGCACCGCAGCAGGGATTGCCAATGGATAGCGGCAAAATATTTGCATTACGTATACGTACATACCCACACACGCACACACAGACACACAGCCACACACACCCAGTTATTCTCATGCAGTTTAATTTAAGACAAACAATTGAAATTACATAACATTACGTATACGCCCCGTGGGCGTGACTTACCCTCAACGCTCATGTTGGCTGAGCGTGCGGTTAACTTAAAGTGGGGCGCATCGCCGGACACTTCGCACCTGTAGACGCCCGATGATTTGACGCCCAATAAATTAAGCTCCACACGACACGAGGATTCATTGCATTCGAAGCTCTCATCGATCAATTGTACGCCCTGCACCGGGAACTTTCTGAAAACGGTCTGCATTAGCGGTGCATATCTGTTCAAAAAGAGAATAAGAGAGAAAAAAAGGGTTAAGCATTGGTTATTGGTTTTCTTTGAAAGCTGGCTAAATGGCCCGCAAATTGCGCCAGCTTTCATTTAGTGTCCCTTTTTCAAAATGGTCAGCTGATAATCGGCCCATAGGCTGGCTAAAAGCTTTCAAGCCATAAACGAAACCGGGCCAGGAAATGGAGATTTTCAGACAAGTGGCTTACATGCACTCAACCTCAACTGACTTCACTGAGCGTCCAAGCGTGTTTCTATGTGTGTCTATGTGTGTGTGTTTAGAGCTCACTTGGGAGATTTCTTCAATTTGTTTTCTATTGTAGATTGTTGCTCATTAATCCCTCAAATACGTATTAAATCGATGTGTATAAAAATCTACAACAAAAGTGTTCAAGTGGAAAACTTGTCCAATACCACACAGCCAAAATAGCCTAAGCACATAAATAAACAGACTCTGTATTAGTTGTGAGTGATTGACTTGAAAATACCCTTTAAAAGTACCTACGGTAGCTTAGTATTTTTTATTATAATTCTTTTGTTGTGTCTTTATGCTAACAATAAGATATATATTGCTAATCTTGCTTTAACCTGTATTTGTGTACATTATTTTTGAACTTCAAAAACATTTTCGGAGGGGAATTACTTTTAACTGTTCTTAAGTTCTTACAAACATCACAAACACACACACTCATAATAAAATTTTTTTAACTTAATTCAATCAACTGATTTTCAAAATAAATCAACTACCAATTTATACAATATATCTAGATACTTTCATTATAAGTTTAAATTCAGTACCTAATGACTATTGCAGTAATTAATAATCTCAATTTGTCGCACTTGGATACAAAAATAATAAATAAATAAATAAATAAAGAAAATGAATAAATAAAATTAATAATTATCAATGGTGATTAATCCTAAATTTAAATCCGTTAAAATGAGAACTACCATTTTTATCTACTTTACATCATTGCGAGTTAAAAGCTACATCTTATTAAATTAGTGATTATTTAAGGTGAAAACTGAAACAGGCCTAATCTATAATTCGATAAAGTAAAAAACTATAATATAGCACAAATTCACCTTAAAGCATACACTTTATAAAATGAGAGTTTATAAATGAGAGCTAAAAAAGTAACCACGGAATGAGCCCGGATTCTTTTTCTTGGTCATTTTACAGGGTGTAAATAGCTACCCCAGCGCCTTCTTTTGTAGGCTGTTGTAGTGTTGATAAGTCGCTTTGTGCGCTACTTGTTAATAGCTGTTAGCCAGCCGTTTGTTGCTTGTCTAGAACCAAGGGGATTGAGAGGGGATACGAATTATTTGCGGCTTAGACGTCGGCTGCTGCGGCAGCAAATCAACAAATTTGATAAGCAATATAAACGGCTGCCAGCTATGGCTCTTAGTTTTGTGTGTGTGAATGTGGCTCGTTACAAGGGATTTTGTGGCATCTATTATAGACGTCTGTGTATTTATTTTTTCGCATTTAATGCCTCCTTTTCACTAGCCAGCATTAAGTTTTCTTACATTTGATGTGCAAAGCTTTGCAACAATTCGCATTGTTGTAGATAAAACAAATCTATTTGGATTTGATGCCTTAAAATTTCAAATTAATTCGGTTTAACTTTTTTAAGTAAGTGAACAAACTTATTTTTATTTTTTTAGACGAGTATGTGGAGCGTTAAAAGGCTAAGATTGTAAGTGAAATTAAATTTGGATTAATTAAGGCTGGAAGCCTAAAAATGAAGAAAAAATGGAAAACTGTTTGGAAAATAAAATAAATTTGGTATATGACATTGAACCATGGTTTGAGCCAAACTTGAGTTCAGAAGCTCTAGAAGCACTTTAGCAAGCCGAATCTTAATTTTGGTCAAAGCTTTAAACAACCAAACCTAACCTTATCAAACATTTTAAGGGTTTCCAGGCATGGTTTTTAATGATTTCCTACTCTCCAGCTTAAAGTTTTGTTTAAATTTGTTTTGCATTTGGACTAAAATTGCAATTGTCTTTTTAGTTGACGTTCACGTGCTTTTGCTGTTTAATTAAAAGTTACCCTAAACAAGCACCCACGCCCCTGTGACAGTTGTAGAGTCCTGGATCTGCTCTGACTTTTAACTCAGGAGTTGCATCCACACTCTTGTCTGCATGTGTGAGTGTGCGTATGAGTGTGTGCATTCTCATTTTTAATTAAGCAAAACGCGAAGCAGTCACTTGAGATTTTTCATTAAGTTGAAGCTTATTGCAGTGTAAATACTCGCATGTGCCTTGATGATAATGATAATAATAATAATGAACTCTCACTGTCTGCAGTTGGAGATTCTCTATTTCGAAATGGTCGACCTGTGGTCAAATGATCATTTAATAATCATTGCACGTTACCCAATTCTAAGTATCTTCATAACCAAATAAGTGCTTTTTGGACAATTAGTTGGCTTTGTTGTTGTCAGGCTCTTCACAACTGTGACATAAATATTAAATGCCGCTTAGCAATCAAGTTTAAAATATGAGAATGTGTGTGTGTTTGTGTGTGTGCAAGTCATGTGTGAATGATGGCTGTAACAGAGAGCCGTAAAACCAAAACCGTAGAGCAGTCACCACAGAGTATTTTACATGGTGTATATAAGCATATGTAAGGACATTTAAATTAATTTACCATAGCATAAACGAGCCAACGCAAATTAATTTATTTAATAATTAATTAGGCAAGAAAGTCGCCTGACAATGAACATATTTATGTATGCCAAATATATGTATGTGCAAGTGTGTGTGAGTTTGTTTTTGGGTGGTGTGTATATGTGACTGTTTATGACTACGGTTGCTGTGTTTGAACATCAGACAAGCCCGCCCTCTGGTCATGGCACAGATTTCAATGCATTTGACAGCTGCGCAGCCTCGCAGCAAAATAACAAAATAAATATCATAAATTACAAACGCACACACAAACAGACAAATACAGTTGTGTGTGTGTGTGTGTATGGGTGGAGAACTTACCTAAAAAACTCGCTGTCGTTTTTGTACCACTTAACCGAATTTAACGTGTGACCACTTATGTCATAGCTGCAGGATAATGTCACGTTATCACGAAAATCAACAATTTGTGGCACATTGATGTCAGTCACAAGTAGACACTGAATGCGTCGCGTAACTGCCAAAAAAGGGAGAAAGAGAAAAAGACAGAGAGAAAATACAGTTAGTTTGGGTTGCTCGACAAAAAACCGTCAGATAAAAATGATGAAAAATGTCATATAAAATGTTGCACAAAAAGAAAATAACGCAAATGTTTTTTGCATTTAACCATATTTAAACTTGTATATTTAATACCCGCACAATTTTGGCCCCAACGGGTAGAGATTATGTTGTTGTAAAATGATTAATTCTTTAAATAAACATATTGAATTGATATTGATTGAAACTATTTACAACAATAAAGAGTATGCTTATTGCAACATCCAACTGTAAATTCAGGTATGAGAGGTATATGATAAACTAATCCTCCAGTCTTTGATTGCATAAATACTTGATAGAGTCTGCTATCACTGTCATGTTATCAAAGTACACAAATTTGGCAATTTAAATATTATCTATACTAATTACTTTAAAGTGTGTTTACACAACTGTACCTAGCTCTACCTACATCTAATATATAAGGAGTATATATTTATGTTTATTTAATATTTATTTCTTTTTTTCCATTTAAATGTTCCCTAATAAATTCTATATAAAGTTTTACATTTTCTAGATTTAAGATGATTAAAGTAAATATTTTATAGAATCCAGCTTATACCATAGACATTCTTTTTAGTACAGATTAAAGAATGCTAGCTTTAAAGTTTAAAATATAGGCCGTTGAAAATCTAATTAATTTGTAGCTAGAACTACAATCTTACCCAATTTGTACGTTAAGCATCTTAAAGCTACAATATTTAACTATACATTTCTCATACCAAAGTAAATTAAAGTTTTAATCATATAATGGAGGCAAAATTAAAGAAAAAGAAATAGAAGGAGAACAAGAAAAAGGGACGAACGAAATGGGAATGGAAAAAGACGAAACAATTTGCAGTGCAAAAAACTGACGCACAACTCCTAATTGAATGAACTTGTAAAAATGCTCAACATCTAAATGACATAGCAACAACTTTAGCTGCTAAACGCTTTCTCCGCACAACAACAACAACAACAATAACAACTTTAAGAAAAACAACAACATGAAGAAAACCGCGCGTGGGTTTTTAACAAATTTGCAGAACGTTTTTAAGTGCAAACAGACAACCGGAAAGGAAAAGGAAATGCCAGAAAAAGTGGTTAATATCATTAGCAGCATTTGCATTCTTTTTTGTTATTACTTCTGTTGTTGTTGTTGTTGGTGTTGTTGCTGTTGCAAGTGGACCAACTGTTTATTGCGCTAAATGCCAAACGCGTCGCTTGCAGTCTGTACTTGTCGGTTTGCTGTGCGAAAAGTTGTGTGCAATTTCCATAATCTTGGCCATGTCGCTGCAGTTGGGAAAATCGGAGTACTGTGCAACATGATAAGCAACAATTTAAGGCAGGCATCCACAGCGCGAGGCACGACAAGTTGCGACTTGTCTGCATAATTTCTGCTCTCTTTCTCTTTCTTTGATGTTGGCGTTGGAAATGGCATTAGGCAACGGCAACAGCAACAGCAACGGCAACAGAAACGGCAACAGCAGCAGCAACAAGCAACACTCACTGAATTTAATTTGTTGCACTTTACAGTTGAAATAACTCTGAGGTGTGACAGCAAACAGTTTCCCACAGCACTCTGAGGAAGTGAGAGATGGAGACTTTTCTTGCATTAAACAAGCAAAATTGTCAAATATTTCGCAAAATTAATACATAGCCAAAGTCTTGTGATTACCTTGTGGCAGCAACATATTTAAATAGCTCGCGACAGATTGCAGACTGACTGACTGTGAGAAATCGGAGCTTTTGTTTTCTCCCTGTGGCAACAACAGCAACAACAAAATCAACAACAATTGCAAACTTGTTTAAAGTTTCAATAGATAAACAAACAAACAGTGCCTGGCAGGCAAATATAGGGAGTTTATTGGAGGTAAGTCTTTCATCTTGCATCTTGCATGTTGCTTGCAGCTGAAACTGAAATTCAGTTTTGAGTTTGAGTTTGGGTCTGACATGAGTCTTTTCAAGCATGTCAAAGCTGCCGACTAGCAGTAACATAAAACAACAAACATTCACTGCAATAACAACAACAACAAATACAACAGCAACAGCAACAACAACATTGACAATGGCAAACACATTTGCAAATGGCAGCGGCAACCGCAGCTTAATGACAGCCTCAGAACTCAAAACACACTCAAGCGAGTGAGGAGGGAAAAGCATTGGGAAAAGTTCACCTGTACGGCAAAAGGCATGACAGCAGTATCTGTGTGTGTGTGTGTGTGTGTAGTGTCTCTGTATATGTAAATAATAAAAATAAGTACATAAAATACACAGCAGAGACAACTTTTTTGCACGGCAATCAACGCACTTGAGCAAAGTTTCTGCCTAACAACGACAACGTGAAAGAGACCGACAACGACAACGGCAACGAGAACTCCAATGCCAATTCAAAACATCAATTTGGCTTGTCTGTCTGTGCGGTTGTTGGTATTACTTACTTATA